>JAWWTY010000123.1:24631139-24698922 GCA_035222235.1 Margarornis squamiger | reverse complement strand
TATGACATTATAATTTACCCTTGAAAACAGAGAAGAAATTGCTGCAATTTCATAGCAAATAAAAGAATAAATACAGAGAACCCCTTTGAAATTTGGAGTTTAACAGTTCCTTTCAGTATCACACATCCTTTCAGTATATGTCTTTAAAAAACTAGAGCTAGAAAAGAAGTGTTACCTTCAGAAAGATGAAAATGGAATTGGTATGTTTACGCATGTTCAATTGGCTGCTAATGAATGTTCTTCCTATATACAAGTATATATTCTTAGTAGAAGACTCAGAGAAGAACTGAAGGGATTTTTTTTTTTTAGCAGAGAATTATACAAAATTTTGGAAATTAGTGTTTAGATTCTACAGTTTTCACTCAGCAGAGTGTTTAACAGAGTCTTAGTTTGAGTATGTGGTACTGACACTTGTAAGGCATGTTCATAGAACAAAGAAGTGGAGGAGATAATCTACCCACAGATCTCAAGAGCAGCCTGAACATGTATCAGAGGTAGATGCATAAAAAAGAAGAATATCTGCTTTCCATGCACTGTGAATTCACTTTTTGTAATCATCAGAGAGAAACTGAATTGCCTGGATGGGGCTTGCACCGCAGTCTCTGCTTGATCAGTGAAAAAGCAGAGTAACTGGTATGTAGTACTTACTAGCAGAAGTTCTGTGGCCATCAGAAAATGATTCGTCAAGTAGCAAAGATTAAGGAAGAGAGAAGAGGCTCTTGAAGAGCATCCTTAACTCTCTGCTGGGTCCATTGATAAAGTCCCTGTGAAGTCTACTGTATGTTGAACTCCTTGATGATCTCAGTCAAGTGATTCTCTGGTGTCTGGTGAAAGCTCAGCATGAGATAAAGGTTCCTGGGGACTTCTAGGCAAGTGTTGAGGGAGCAGGCTGCCACTGCTGGTGTTTTGGCCAGAGAGGTAAAAGTTCACTGCCATGAATATCAAAAGGAATTCATCAGAGAAAACCTTGGAAGCTCCAGCTGAAAAAGCTGTCCAGTGCTTTTGGGCAGAACTGATGAAAGGCTTTTCAGGAATATCTTCTAGATTACTGTGTTAAAAAAACAAAAAAAAGGTCATCTTGATGTGTCCCTATAACTTCTCATATTATTTCTTAAATTACTAATTGCTAATTACTGACTAAGTTTGATATTGTAAGATATTGTTAGATATTCTTTGCAATTTCTGATGTAAATGCAGTTCCTTAGAGCTTTTTAAAATGAAATTAACAGGGAAGGCTCCAGAGTGCAGAATGTATTGCTGTGAAGCAAATGTATTTTTTTTTAATTAGATCTAACCTTTTTCTTACTTCTTGAAGCTCTGGGTAGTCATTACTTGTCATTAAAACTTAGACTGTCATATGGAGGCATGGATAAGTCACAATCTGAATTACAAGTTTCCTCATTGTTTCTGCTAAATTTAAAAATGGACAATGTATTTCTTCAGATATTTGTATAAAATAATAGACTAGCTGTTTATATCTCTTATATTGTATGCTACTGTGAGCTGTTTTTTTTCAGAAGTTTCAAAAGTTAATTTTTCTGCAAGTAAGATTTTTCATAGTTGCTCTTAAATGAACAATGAGTTAGAAATGATTTTGCAAACAACGTTAAGGAGAAGAGTAGTAATTGCTTTTCTTGAAGTTAGCACTTATTTTGCATACTTTTCAATATTCTTTTTGTATGAAATATCAAGGATATGAAATACTTGTTTCATTTACATGAGTTTAGTTTCTGAGTATCAGATATGCCAAAGAATGAATTTGATATAACTTCAGACGTAAAGTCAAATTCAAGTTTGGCAGCTCTGAAGTTCACAATCAGTCTTTGTCTAATGATAATTAATTCACCTATCATCTTTCCTGTGATTTAATGTAATTTCATTTTGAAAAAAAAAAAAAAGGCTTCTGTTAGCCACATGCTGTTTGAGTTTTGCTCCATATGAATAAAGTCATTCTTTTTCTTTTCTTTTTTTTTAACTTGTCCTGAAGACACCACTATGGCTGCTACAGTGAACTTGGAGCTTGATCCCATTTTTCTGAAAGCCCTGGGCTTCTTGCATTCAAAGAGTAAGGACTCTGCAGAAAAGCTGAAAGCGCTTCTTGATGAGTCTTTGGCCAGAGGAACAGAGTCAAGCTATCGTCCATCTCAGAAGGTATTGGTGTTAGAGAGCATGGGCCATTTTTGTATGCCTTTACAGAGCTCCCTCTATTCCTGGTTCCTCTTTTATAGCTGGAATGTTAAAGAGTATCAAAAATTGAGGAAAAAGTAATTATGGAATGTTCATGTTCATCATTCCCTTTTTATGCAACGTGGTCCATTCAATTAACAGAAGGTAATGGGGAAAAAAAAAAATCTCTTTACCTTATTGATGTACCAAGATTTTAAAAGAGATACTCAGCATTATATCAGACATGGTGTGTAAGGTGAACCCAAACTTAGATATTTCTGCAGTTACATTTCAGAGCTAAAGGGTCTTTAAAATGTAGATTACTTCTGCCACAGATAAATATGAAACAAAACAAGCTATTTACTGATAAAGCTGGATCTTTCCTTGAAATTCTGTTGATGAAGTCATATGAGAATGAAAAACATGAAATGGTTCAAAGCAGAAATGATTTGCAGCCTGAAACCATTGTTGTCCAATGGACAAACATTATTTTTCATCTACTGAAAATCACTGAACACCTGCTAGAGAGACTATTTGAATCCAAGATCAGTGTATGGAAATAACCAAGTGGGGACATCCTCATGCTGCTACATATTGCCATATGGATAATGAGGTAGTCTTCTCCCCTAGGATGCCTGGAATTCAGCCTAGTATGCTATAGTGATGGTCTGTATGCTGATACATTAGTAATATTTCATTTCCACATCTACATGGTTCTGAATAACTAAAAAGCACTATTACTGCTCAGCATATATTATGTACTGTGTGGTCTGACTCCTTTCTATTCAAACTAATTCCCTGAAACCTAAACTGCAGTTTCCTCCAGCACTGGTCTCAAAACTCTCAGGTGCTCTCAGAGCTCAAAGAAGTGATTTGTGGTTTAAAAGGAAGCAGAGAGCCAAATAATAGTATAAAGAGGCTGGAGCACCAATTCTAATAACAGCTTGGCATGTAGTCACCTGCCTTCAGGTGAAACTGGGGCTCAGGCCAGAGGAGGAAATCTCTTGTTCTCCTCTCTTTGGTATGTTTCAGTATCAGCTGGACTGCAAAGCTCAGAAATGAAAAAAAGTACAGGAGTTCCTTTCCTTGCGTTCTCAGACTGCAGGATTAATTTGTGGTTGATCATGAAATCCAAGAACAGAGTAGGGAGCACAGGACTACCACAGTCAGGCAGATGAGGAAATCTGTTTCTGACCCTGGATGCAATAGGAAGTCAACAAACTTGGGAAGCTCAGGGCTTAAGCCCTGTCCCAGTACAGAGCAGAGAATTACTGACATCTTACAGCCATGGCGGGGGTACCTTGCTCCTGTGCACTAGTGTGATTAATCACTCATTTACAGCCTCTCTTGGTTATTGTCTATTGCTGACACTGAAGTGTCATTAGTGAGAATCATTGATTTCTGTTCAGATCTACATTTATTCATCTGATAGATGAATGTGGACTGGGATTAAGCGGAGGTCAATATTTTTTCTTCATGAAGGAATGAAGTATTGATGTCTGGTTATATCAGGTATCAGGCTGTGTTTTCAGCTTATATTGAATTTTGTCCTCAGAATTATCTGAAAGTTTGCGTTCATTATCTTTTTGAATTTTAAAAGCAGAAATCTCTTCCTTTTTAATTAATGTTCCAAAGAGGATCTGTCTTTGGAAAAGGAGCACCTTTTCCTCTGGAAGGTGAGTGCTAAGGGGAAGTTTTATTAATTGTCTGCAACTTAAACACATTAATTGGTTGATGTGATACAGAAATGTCTAAGAAATGTTTTTTAAAAAAATGTATATGTAGTTGATTGGTGTTGTATGACATGTTGTTTGCCTATCCTGTTATCTAATTGCAAACTAGGAAATATTTCAAGTGTAGGGTTTGCCTTCAGTTTTTGTTTCTATTTTTAGGAAGTAGAGCAACCAAAAGTATCTGTTACCAAACCTATTAAGCAAGAGCCTAAAGCTTCCTCTAGTTTGCCTTCTGGGAACAACAATGGCAAGTCCACTGCATCAGAAAAGGTGAAAAAAGAAACAGAAAAAAGATCTGCTGATAAAGTAAGTGATTTTTGTTCTCTAATGCAATAACTTGGTATATAAACTCAAAGATGTTTTAGACTAAAGCTCCCCTTTTCAGTCTCTGTAGATCAACTCATCTAGTGGTGCATAGCCTGTGGGTTGCATTAGCCAATCATATTGCTGCTTAGGCACTCCAACAAAAGTCCTGTTATAAGTATTCTGGGATTGTTTTCCCTGCTTATTGTTGGGGTTGTTGGATTATGTGACCTTTAAAGGTCCCTTCTAACGATTCTGTGACTCTGTGTTTTAAATCATTCTGACAATAACAAGTTACTAAAATGTAGCAAGTTGAAATGTGGGTTTCCCAAAGGTTTCTCAAGGATTTTGAGGTGAAGTAAGTACAAAAAGTGGGCTTGAGTGTCTAGTTCATAAATATTTGGAAAAAATATATAATTAAATTATGTTGTGTGTATGCAGTGTAAAGTACATCTTCTTATATTGCTGATCTAATTGTTCCAGTCATTTTCTCATTTTAATAGTATCTACTAACATTTTGTGTCTTCACATTGTGTGTGTGTGTGTTTAATAGACAAAAGGGGATATTGCTGAAGGAGCTGATGCACCAAAGAAGCCCAAAGTAGAGAAGCAAGAGGCTCGTTCGTCTCCTATTACAGTTCAGACCAGCAAGGATTTATCCATGCCTGATTTATCTAGCTTTGAGGAAACCAGTGCTGATGACTTTGCTATGGAAATGGGATTGGCCTGTGTTGTTTGCAGGTAGGTCAACACTGCTTCCTTGCTAGGTAGTTACATTTTTCTTTTTTATTGTGTACCATTGAGTTAATGCTGCTTGTAGTTTTTATTCTGGAAATCACTTAAGCACATATGCAAAACTGATAATAGATTTAAGCATCCTTCATGAACAAAAATGGTTTCTTGAAAGTAGAGCCTTTAATGAGAAAAAGAGCTTTTCTTCTTCAGGAAAAGGCAAGTGAAAAATAAAACTACACATGATGCAAAACCCATAATGAAAAATACCAGTTTCTAATTATTGCAAAGCAAGTTAAAATATTAATGGATAATAATAAGCATTTTTTTAAAATCAGCTCTCTTTTGGAAGCATTCTTAAGTGGCATTATTATGAGATGTATATATGTTGCTCCTTTTTTCCTAATGATTTGATGTTAATTTACACATAGCTATGTTTTGTCACTAAATACATCTTGCAGTGAAGACAGATTTGTTTTTCCTTTCCAATAAGGGCTCTAAAATTGGATTTTAGTAATATTGTGCTAGCAGTAACATTTAGTGTTAACAGAAGTATAAAATACACTTTTGAATATCTCTCCTAGGATCAAATCACTCAAATCAGGATTCGATTTCACAGATTATTTATATCCTTGTTAAGCCCTCACTGGTGCCAAAAGGAACAGCTTGGCTGTTTTTTTACCTCCTTCCCTGTACTGTTCAGGGGATGTAATGCACATACAGTTTTGTGATCAGCTGAATCAGCTTCTGGATCAGTGCTCCACTTGGGTTTTTCACTAGGTTTAGGTTTCATTCAGCTTAGTGAGGGTAAATGCTTGTGTTGGCACATGTGTGGATGTAGGAATGTAGAGCCAGGACAGAGAAGAGGGCGGGACTGGCCTTTTGGTACAAAGTACGTATTTTAGCTCAGCTTAAGTCAGTTAGCAAACTGGGCTTTATATCTTTGTTCTTCCATCATTTCCATGGTCTTTCTTGTTGTGCAGATAAGGAGGAATCTTCAGTTTACGAAGGATAAATTTCTGTTGTTACAGCTAATTATACTGGTAACCAATAGTGAAAGGATGAGATTTCATGTCACATTATTCCCATGTGTTAGCTCAAATATTTAGTTTCTTAATGTAGATGTTGAAAAAGGAAGTATAAACTACATATCCCAATTTTACCTTTTTTTTTCCTCCTTAAAGGGGCAAAGCCCCCTTCAGTGGTATGTTAAAATGCTACAAAAAATAGTATGGTATTAACTTACTTGGCAGAAGGGGATAAAAAAAAGGGGGTTTTTTAAACAGTCTTGAGCTGTTGTGGATTATTAATTCTGTGTCTTCCCTGGCAAAGAAAAACACATACAGGCATAATGAGAAATGCCTGCAAAGTAAAGAAACTAAAGAAAGTGCAACTTCTGTGCCCAGCATGGCCAAGACTGCTTTGAAAAGCACAGGCCGGGTATGTGGTTCCATCAGGTGTTCCCCAATCAACGTTTAGCCTGGCTGCTGAAGGTGTTGCTTCTACATGGTCGTGGTCACCAACTCAAGTGTTCTTGCAAAAGATGCCTCTACCCTGGCTAACTAAAATAGCTCTCATTAAGCTGATACCAGAGGGAGGGAGAAACACCACAGTGAAAGAAACAACCTGTTAGACAGGGGGTGGCAACAGTGACCCTGACATTCACGATTATTTTCATTTAACATGGAACCTGCTGATGCTGACATCACATGGTTCTCGATCTCCAGCTCAAGCTGGACCGGATGTTTTTGGAGGACTTGTGCTCCAGAGTTCTGACTCCAACCCATCAGTCAGACAGTATTTCTCTATTTACTGCTCTCTTTCAACATGTGCACTGTTTTTGGGGTGGCCATCTTGAGCCAAAATAATGACATCCCCACTCATAATAAATGTGAGAGTACTGGATACTCTGTAAAATGATTCAAGTATGAATAGTATTTTTTAAATGACATCTTTTAATAACTTGATCAATTATACAATCAGTTGTGAATGAAAACATCATGTCCAATTGGAGAGTAGGTGGAGTTCATAGCAAAAGAGTTTATATTGCTTAAGGCAGCAAGTTAACAAGAATCCAGCTGTGGGTTCACAAATACAAAAAAGTGCATTCAAGTATTAATTATTCCTTTTTATAGATATAAAACCTAAAGCAGAGACATGAAATGTTTCTTCAAGATTTGCCAAGTGTCAAATGTATTTTCGTAGTAATTACGAGTATTGAGCCTTGATGCCTATGATTTTTTCCTTCTTGTTCTCTTATGGCAAGTTAGGCATAAGGAGGGAGGGAATATTAAAATAACTTCACACTCTCCTGTACCTGTAGGTCTTGGAAAAACAGGACCCACCAGTTACATGGCTCCCCAGTTATATGAAGAGGAAATACTACATGCAGTTTGTAGATGATGATGAAGTTTTCCTCCCAGAAAAAATCTTTCAAAAACACTGGTTTTGAATTAACAGAATTTCAGAGGTTTTATTGTTTATTAATGCTATTTTGTTTGGGTTTTGATGGTAAAAAATCATTAGGTTTGTTTCTTAGTTATCATTTAAAAGTTAATCGTTGAGCTTGTTTCTGAGCATGAAGAGTTCATGGACTTTTAATCAGTCCAGAATTGTTCTTGGTGATTTTAAAATAGGGTGAGTCTCCCAGCTTGAGATGTGAGGTTGAAAAATCAACACTTTGTTTCTGATCCAGTTTGTTTAGGAACGAGAAACAAACAAAACATCTTTTAAATATCCTGCATGTAGAATAATGGACCCTGGGATTTCAGAAAGGTTTCTCTTTGTGTTTTTAAATAGCCTGTTTAAAAGAGAAATATTTCTTAAAAAATGTTGTAGTATCAGACTTCATTTTTCTGTTATATAAAGAAATAAGGGATTACCTTTCCCCACCCATCTACAAATAGAGTTTCCATGGTTACCTGGGTACCTGCTCCTCAGGGATATGAGTAAAAGCAGCTTAGCAATTAAATAGCTTGATTTGTCATCTGAAAGAAGAAATCATTAGGAAAATGGTATTTGGCTAATTCACAGACAGAGTCCCAGCCATGTATATATCACTAATTTGTCATTTATACAGGGTGATTACTTTCAGCGGAGGCCCATGCAAAATGAAGTCCTCATCACCAGCTTGCATGTTTGCTTCAGGGCAGGACTGCACAATTAATCCTTTCTATTCCATCTTTCCGTGATTCTCGTATTATCTCAAATTCCACGTGTCTGTTTATGTAGTAGGGACCGAAAAGATGGCTAATAAAACATCTTCAAAGTAGCGTAGAGCTTGGATGATGATGCTTTTAAATCCTGTGCAGAAGGCACTCGTACAGGCTTGTCGTTGAGAAATTGTTTGTTCATGAACTGTACTGCTCTAAAGCTTACAGCAGAATTAACCAAATGGAGACTAGGCCTTCATATGCTAATGCAGTGAGGAAGTCATAACGGGTATAGAGTGTTGGATTCATAAAAAGACCCAGGTGAAGCAAAGCAGGCAAGACTTATATTTCGAATATCAAAATTAAACAGGGAAATAATTGTCATATACACGTTTAATATTACGGAAGTTTTAGATTTTCTTGAAAGAAATTACCTTTAAAAAATACCAAATTTCTAAAATACTAGTTAGGAAGAACTAATACATGAGGAAAAGGAATACATTTAATTTGCCACAGGTAGAAAAGATAGGTAAAAGCAAAAATGTTTTTAGTTTTTGTCTTAAGCCTTGCAAAATTTTCAACAATTGGATAATCCCCTAAGTGCTTTCTTCTATAATCTGTTCTTAACTATTTGCTCTGCAGGCAAATGACAGTTACTTTTGTGAATCAGCTAGTGGAGTGTCAGGAGTGCCATAATCTCTACCACCAGGATTGCCATAAACCTCAGGTGACAGACAAGGAAGTGAATGATCCTCGACTTGTATGGTATTGTGCCCGCTGTACCAGGCAGATGAAGAGAATGGTAGGAGTCAGTTTTTTGTCTCGTGTGAGCACTATTTGAATACAGCAGGCTATTTCTACTATGTGAGAGTATTTTATGGGTTAGAGAAATCTTTGGAAGCATGTTGGAGAATGGTTTTTCTCAGCAGGGTTTCCCTTGCTGCAGCTGTGTTTTTTAATGGAGAATCTGAAAGAGCATTCTGTAATGTGCTTCTTAAAAAAAAAGCTCTTTAAAAATGAGAAGTTGAGTGGAGAAGAGTGAAATAGGATTATTTCCTATTTGGCAGGTAGCAGCTGAAACCTGTTTTTTTTTTAAAAAATTTCAGGTGATATTCAGTTTTTTGCACATGACTACCAAATATTCCTACAGTTTTAGTTTTCTTCTCAGCTTTGGACATGAATGATTTTTTTCCTGTAGGACAAGACTGCAAATTTCAGTTCAGACTTTCAGTGTTGAGTTTTCTCAAGCTCAAAAATAAGCTGAGTAGCACATTCCAGTTAAAAAAAAAAACAAACACAAAAAAAAAACCCCTTTATTTTTATTGATCTGCATGTTAATTTCTTGAGTAAACAAGATCCCACCAGCATCCCACTCATGTTGTTATGAGAAACAAACATGAGAGTAAGACAGCACCTTTGGGTGCATGAAACATTAGTGGCTTTAGTTCTGACGTTTTAAAATTACACCCTTTTATTATACAGCAGAAAATGTGTTTTGAAACTGCTCTGTGATAACTTAGCAAGTTGTTACCTGTTGAAATGACTCTACTTAGAAACAAGAAAAGAAGGCAATGTAAGATCCTGGCCTAGGAATTATCATCATTGACTGAAATACGTGATTATTCTGATAATCCTCAGACCTTTGAACTCAGAGGAGTGTTTGCTGGAGGTCAGTTCCTGCACAGGATAGCCATTGCAGCTATTCAACAGTTGTCTTCAATATGACCTTTTTTTTTTTGTTTTGTTTTGGCACAAATTCTGCCATTTTGCCTGCCACTTCTTAGCAGGCTCTTGCAGCCCCCATCCCAGTACTGCTGGATTATGTCCCTGTCTTCTGCAAGTTTACCTGTCTTTGCCCTATTCCTGTAAAGGCCCAGTGCTTTCCTGTTCCCTAAGTGTCAACACTGCTACTCTCTCCATGCTGCAATAGCAAGTTCTATTCAGGATGCTTTGTGGCTGGACCTGTCCCCAGTACCATGACTGGCACTATCTCCACATCCTCTAGTACCTCATTTCTCAGGGACCATTAAACTTGAAATTGTAAAGACTAGATTGCAATCTTAAAATGCTCATGTTTTTTTATTAACAGTCCAAACAGCCAGTGTTATAGGGTCTGTAACTAATTTGGGCTGTTTTTTTCTTCCCGCTTATACAGGCTCAGAAGACACAAAAGCCACCTCAAAAACCAGCTCCTGCAGTGGTTTCAGTTGCACCAGCTTTGAAGGATCCATTGGTCAAGAAACCAGAAATTAAGTTGAAACCTGAGACCCCACCAGCTTTTCTAGCATTCAAGAGAACAGAAGTAAAGGTAATGTAGCTTAAATTTTCCAGAAGAAAAGTTTACATTTCACTGCATAGATTTTTTTTTTTTCAATTAGACCAATCTTTTCTCAATAGAATCATGAATGAAAATGGTCTGCTACACTATGTGGACTGAGCAGCACCATTTCATAGTTTTTTGCAGTACCACTGAAAGAGTGGGGGAAAAAAACTCACTTCAACAATAAGTCCCTGAAACACCAAGCTCTTGGCTGTATTTTTATGTTACAAGGGAAAGAACAGAATTACTCTATGGATTTTTTAAATTATGTTTTATATAAATAGAAATCCTTTTAAATGTGTACTGGCAGCCCAAAAGGCCAACGATATCCTGGGCTGCATCACAAGAAGCTGGCCAGCAGCAGGTTGAGGGAGGCGGTCCTGCCTCTACTTGATTTTCATGAGCCTCCACTGGAGTATTGTGTCCAGCTGTGGAGTCCTCAACATAGGAGAGACATGGACTTTTAGAGCATTTCCAGAAGAGGCCACAAAGGAGCTGGGAAGGGCTGGAGTTCCTCACCTGTGAAAACAGAGTGAGAGGTCTGGGGTTGTTCAGCATGGAGAAGAGAAGGCTCCAGGGAGCCTTCCAATACATGAAAGGGGCCTACAGAGAAGCTAGAGAGGGACTTTTCACAAGGACATGTAGCGATAGGACAAGGGGGAATGTCTTTAAACTGACAGAGGATAAGTTTGGCTTATATATTAGGAAGAATTCTGTATTATGAGGGTGGTAAGACACCAGAAGGTTGCCCAGAGAATGTGTGGATGTCCCATCCCTGCAATTTTTCAAGGCCAGCTTGATTTGGACTTTGAGCAACCTAGGCTAGTGGAGGTGTCCCTGCCCACAGCAGGGGGTTGGAACTAGATGATCTTTAAAGTCCCTTCCAACTCAAACCATTCTATGATTATATGAATTGTAAAAAATATATTATTTGCTCTCTGTGGTCAAGTGATATATGTGTATGATAAAAGTGAACTTAGCAGTGCTGGGTTTGCACTTGGACTCGATGATCTTGAAGGTGTTTTCTGGCCTAGATGGTTCTATGAATCTATAATAGGGAAACTCTAGATGACCCTGAGATCTAATTCACAAGAGCGCTACTTCTTACATAGAATCTGGTCTAGTGGGTAACATCCCTGCCCATGGCAGGGGAGTTGGAACTAGATGATCTTTAAGGTCCCTTCCAACCCAAACCATTCTGTGATTCTATTCTATGTTGCTTCATATTTCTGTTTCTCCCAAGTTAAAATATTGTCACAAGTTGGTCAAAGGTGGTAAACTAGAAGCAGTATAATAAATAACATAGTAGTCTAATAAAGCATGACCCTTACCTAGGAAAACACAGCTTTAACTCAAAATCAAAGAAGTTATTCAAGTCGTCAAAATTATGTTTGCCATTGCTCTGCCTGGATACAAACCATCGTGAATAATATGATGGGTATTGCTTAAGCACTTACACTTGTGAATACTTTTTTTCACCTCAGCAGACTTATTTATGTGCCTAAACAGGCTGTAAGACCTGAGGCCTGATCTCATCCATCATCTTTACTGTTTAGAAACTGTCTGGAAATACAATAATAGAGTACTATACTTGAGTAGAGTGGTTTAGTTTTCGTTTTGACTCTGCTATTTGCTATAACTCTGCTTTAATAATGCAACATTTCATCCCCATCTGAAACCTGGGGATTATAGGGTTTGAGGTGTGGGAACTCAGTTAATGTATATAGTGCTTTGCAGGCAAGGGAACCCATGTGTGCAGAAGGTCTGTCTTGTAGTACCTGAATGGAAAACACTACAGGAAAGAAGTCTGGTGTCTTCTTTTTTTTTTCCTAGTACAGGCTGCTAAGAGCAGAGAGGGGGAAAGGAAAGAGTTTAGATACTGCTACTTTGACCAAGAGACTGTAATAAATGCAATAATAAATTGCTCAATATCCGATTTTTGTTCAAGCATCTGTCATCTGGTTAAAAAGTGACACCAGGTAACAACAATAAAGAAAAAAAAAAAAAAAAGGAAGGCAAGCCACCACCTTTTATATAGTTCACAAATTTGGGCTTTTATTGTTCGTGGGGGGTTCACAATGGTGCTGTATAGAAGGAAGGGAAGAAAAGGTATTATTTGTTCCATGTGGCTGGGAGATTAAAGTTTGGCTGCACCTGGCATCCTTTCCTGTTCTTGTTAATACTTTCAACTGCAGTGACCAGTGATGAAATACTGTCCATTGGGTGTTCCTGGGAAAAGAACTGAAACAGAGGCTTGATCTATTCCTGCTGTGATGTGTTGCACAAATAGATGCTACTATAATAAGAATGCTTATTTATTTTAGACCTCAGCAGCAGTGTCGGGGAACTCTGCCAGTACAAGTGTTTCCTCTTCAGCAACGAGTGGCCTTACAGGATGGGCTGCCTTTGCAGCCAAAACCTCCTCTGCCAATCCATCAACTGCCAAAGTGGGATCAACAGCACAGAGTGCCAGTGGGAAACCTGCAGCTTCTTCAAATAACCAGAAACCTGTGGGTTTGTCAGGGTTGGCAACTTCAAAAACTGGACTAGGGTCAAAAATAGCTTCTGCCAACAACAGCACAAACCCTGTTCAACTGAAACCTCCTCCACCTCTGACACTGGGGAAAACCACCCTGAGCCGCTCGGTGAGCAGTGACAATGTCAGCAAAGTGGGTCTCCCAAGTCCCAGCAGTGCCACTCCGAGCACCAGCGGCCAGGGGAGCAGCGGGAACGGCAACAGCGGGACTGCGGGTAACAGCGGGGGCAGCGCCGGCAAAACCACCGCGGATACTGGCAACCAGTCAGCCTCCCTAAAAGGCCCAACTTCTCAGGAATCTCAGCTCAATGCTATGAAAAGGCTGCAAATGGTCAAGAAGAAGGCTGCTCAGAAGAAACTCAAGAAGTAGTACGTCTGGTTGCTAATTTTGTTGGTTGTGTTCTATGAAACAGCAGCATTGATGTTTTTCTGAAAGAAAATCTGTTAGTTACTGGACTGAAATGGAGGTTAAAAAATCAGGGAAGCCCAAAACCCATGTTACACAGGAGGTCAAAGTTTGATAACTCTAGTGTTCCTTCTGCCTTTGCAAATCTGTGAATTGAATATGTTGGAGGAATTCACTCTTATATGCTCCTGTTTTTATAGCTCAAAGCACTGAAACTTGAAATTGTAAACATTGGGTATTTTTGAATATTAAAAAATCCACAGTTAAGTGGACACAATAAATTGAACTTTCTGAAACCGTCATTCTTAAATGTTAATAATAAAAGGATTATTAATCTGGGAAGTCATTTCCACTTTTCTTTCAGCCCATATTCTAATACTTAAAATGTTTCAGGTGTTCAGAGTTCTCTATATTGTGCACAGTTAATTATCTCAAATTATGAAGTTCATCATGGAAAAAATGTATTTTCTTTTAAACAGTTTCAAAAACTAACTGTTAAACAACAGTGTATTTAAATGGAGAATTTGGTTTGGCAATTTGGTTAATTGGCCTATTTTGTTTTTATACGGTGAGAAACTTCATGCAAAAAGAATGGAAAAGAGTCATGGCAGTGTTTTCAAGCTTTCTTAAACTGTAGGGAGCCTTCATATTGCCCTGTTGAATAGGAGTGAAAAATAAATGGAAGCTAGTGTATATTTTAATTGAACAACATTGTTTTGTGGTGTGAGAGAGGGGAAAAAATAGAAGAAAATTAAGGAAACTGTCTTGAGTGTTAATAAGTTTGCTTCCTTTCTGGCACACCTGAAACACAGAAGACTTTTTGATTACCTGAGTATTCCTTGCACTAAAGTATTGCTGTAAAATTCACAAGCCTGGCATATATCAAAGAAGAATTGCCTACCAAGTGGTCTGGAAAATGAAGCCTCTAATCTCTTCACTGTTCTGCCATAGCCTGTATGATTGTTACCTGCATTTACTGCTTTCTCATGTAAGGAAGGAGCAGAGGGATCAGCTTTGTCTCTTCATTTTGCAGAGCATAAGCCCCCTCTGCTCCCCTGCCCCATCATGGTCTCGCGCTTAGCTCAGCTGCTGTTACAAAGGACATTTGAGAGCAGTGTGGGTCTTGGGAGCTTCCTGTGGAGGCATTCCTGGCTTTTTCCTGACTAGACCTAGTTCTTACACCCACAAGCACCCCTTAATTTGTTTCCATGTATCCTGCCAGATTCTGTTAGAGTTCTTCAAACCTGTCCCAGCCATGTGTGGTTAATGCTTTACCACCCAACTAAGACAGGTAGTTGAGAAGTATCAAGTCTCCCAGCTCTCCACTTCTACCCCTGAGCTGTTCTTCACAGTTTGTGCATCCCTTTCTTTTTTGCAGCTGATCTCAGATTCAGCTCTCAAGAACTGGCTCGAGTTGGGCACTGGAAAAAGATCTTGAGTTTTGCTCTCTGTGACCAGCACTTGGCAATTTCTCTCTGTTCCTTCCGTCATGAGGGGAGCATCTCTAAACACGAAAAATCTCACACTGTATTGGATTTGCATGGCCAGGCTTTGGTAGTGAGGGGGCTATAGGGGTGGGTTCTATGAGAAGCTACCAAAAGCTTCCCCTATATCCAACAAAGCCAATGCCAGCTGGCTCCAGAAAGGAATTGCCACTGGCCAAGGCCGGGCTCATCAGCCTTGGGGGTAATGTATTTAACAGGAAAAAAAGGATGAAACAGCAACTGTAGCTAGAGAGAGGAAAATATGAGGGCAACAACTCTACAAACATCCAGGTCAGTGCAGAAGGAGGGGGAAGAGGTGCTCCGGGCAACAGAGCTGAGGTTCCCCTGCAGCCTGTGGTGCAGACACTGCTGAGGCAGCAGTGCCCCTGCAGCCCATGGAGGTCCATGAGGGAGCAGAGATCCACCTGCAGCCCTTGGAGGAACCCACACCAGAGCAAGTGGACGCCCAGAAGAAAGCTGTGACCCCATGGTAATCCTGTGCTGGAGCATACTTCTGGCAGGACTTGTGGTCCCATGGAGAGAGAAGCCCACACTGGAGCGGATTTGCTGGCAAGACTGGTGATGCTGTGGATATCCATGCTGGAGCAGTCTGTTCCTGAAGGACTGCACCCTATGGAAGGGACCCATGCTGGGCAGTTCATGAAGAACTGCTGCCTGTGGGAAGGACTCATACTAGAGAGGTTGGTGGAGGACTCCTGTGGGAGGGACCTCGCTGGAGCCTGGGAAGAGTGTTAAGAGTCCTCCCCCTGAGGAGGAAAGGGTGTCAGAGATGGTGTGTGGTAAACTGACCACAACCCCCATTCCTTCGCTCCCTGCACTCCTGGGACAGAGGAGATGGTGAATTTGTGAGTAAAGCCTGGAAATAAGGAAAGGGTGTTTTAACATTTAGTTTTATTTTCACTTTATCATACTCTATTTGCTGGGTAATCTCACATAAATTTTCCCAAAGTCGAATCTAATTTGCCTGTGATGGTCCTTGGTGAGTGATCTCTCCCTGCCCTTAACTGCACACAATAAACTTCCATCTTGTTTTCTGCCCCCCTGCTCAGCTGTGGAGGGGAGTGAGAGTTGCTTTGGTGGGCACCTGGCATCCACCATGGTCAACCCAACACAGAATTTCATAGCCATAGGTGAAAGCTAGTTTTTCTTATCCATCCTGTATTTTCAGTATGTGTGAAACTGATACATAGAGCTATTTCCCATGCCTCATTTCTCTTCTCCACAATTAAGATTTAGGCTAATGTTCTTTAAACATTCAAAGGAATAGTTTCATTTACTCAGGATTGCCTCAGCTACCTGGAAAATTTGCATAATTTTTCAACTATTATTTCCTGTGTGGATAAAAAATGAAGGCTTTATCTTTGTAGTGCCTGTGGCTTCCAGGGCTATGTAAAAATAACCACAAGCAGGAGGAATCCAGAACTTTTACTGCTTTTTGATCAGCCCATCCTTCTTCCTTGCCAACACAGGCAGTTTTTAATGGTGGTATAGTAGGAAAAGACAGAAGCAGTTTCCATTAGCAAACAGAAGGCACATTTTCTTCCCAGGTGTTAATCAGAAGACGATTGCCTACACTAAGAAATAGTGTGAAGATGGATTCTTTAAATGGAGTGGAGTGCTCCTATGTACAATGTTTGTTCCAGTAGTAAAACCTGCTCCCAGAGGAATGTTCAAGGTGCTAGCTACCTCTGTCTTGCCTCCGAACATACATACAGCTTTGCTTGTGAGAGTTCAGGAGCTTATATCTGAACCATGCAGATTACCTTAGGTACCACCTATGGGGTGAACACAGGCAGAAAAAAATTGATCCTTGTTTTTAAATTATGGTAGCTAATGCCATTTGAAATACTTCTGATACATGATTCAAGTGTATCTTGGTATTTTTACATCTATAATTCTGGCATGGATTGACTGAAGGGTATCTCCATTCAGAGTAGAATAACTTAGGCTATACCTTTTGTGTATTCCTGTCTTTACCCTCTAACAAGGCCAAGTCTGGCTGGACTTGTCGATATCACTATATTAGCAAAATTTACAATACAACTACAGTTTGTATCGGCAAAAGACTTTCTTCCACTCTAACTTTCCCAGCTTCCTAAATGAAATACAAAGTCTCCTTCTGGTGGTATGAAAATGTCAGTTAGGATTGTGATTCTTTGAAGTATTATATCAGGAAGGATTTATAGCAGAGACCGGGTCTTTTGAATCAAGTGTTTAGCTTGAATTTGTAAGATAGGCACTGCTGAAAAACAGAGTAGATTGAAGGGAACAGTTGCTTTCTGCTTTGATGTTATAGTTAGGATGGAATTAACAACTGTATTTTCAGGAAACGAGTCTGTACTACAGGATTGTTTGACTGAAGTCGTACGTCAGGTTGAGGAATGTAATGTAGGGCAGAGAGAAGGAAGACCTGTCTGAATTTTGAGAAGCATACCTCTTACTTAGAAAAAATAACTGGAAAATTGTCCTGTCCCCAAACCAAATTGCTCCATGCTTTACTATAAAAACAGCTATGTGACTTTCCTTACACATTGTATAAATGAGTGTGGTAATATTTTATTTCCACTTAAATATCATGTTTTTTTCATAGATGCCCGAATTCTGATACCCTCTGTAATGTGAAATAATAGCTTACTTTGGTTCCATGAATGCTCCTTCTGGCTGAACTAGGAGATGCTGGTGATATCTAGGTTTAAAAGGAAAGGTCTAACACAAAGCTCTCTAGTTTACAAGCTTTTATCTACTACAAGTCATTACAGACCTTGGGCTGGACACAGCAATAAGTAATGGTCACGACCTCAGAAGCAGCTAGAAAAGAACAGAACTATGCTGATAATTTGGAACCTTGAAGTGTATTTTTAAATACACTTAGTATTTTGATAGTGTTTGACAAGTCCTGATATTTTGATAGATAAACTAGGATGCATAGTAGAAATGCAGCATTTTGTCTGAGGCAACTGTCTATTTGTTAATTTTGCAGGCAGATGTGGGTAGCATATAAAGCTCTTTGCTTCTGGAAAACATATTGTTTAAAAACTAAATAAGAAACATCTTTATAAAAATACATTTTTATTATTGCAATAATTTAAAGAAGAATTTTTTCACTATTTCTGAACAAACAATATTGTAAAAGGAATTATCAGTAATAGATCTGCAGGAACAAGGATTGTCATGGCTGTGTTTCCTACTGCAGGTGTTGGGTCCACTTCACGTATCTTCATTTTTAAAAGCTATCTTAAAATGACAGCAAAAGCATACTTTAGTTTTTGAAGGAGGTAATTACTCAGTGAAGCTTCAAAAGATGAAAAGTCAGAAGGAATAATTCTTCTGTCTGTGTTTGCATTGAAAAAGTGAACCCCTGCTTAAAGTTAGCACCATCCAACAAAGGGAAGATGGTAAAGCACACAGGTGCCAGAGGTCAGAGCCCAGCACTGGTGTTCACTGGCTTGGACATGTTCTGCATTCCAGGTTATCAAAGGCAACACTGAATATTCCCTGAATGGACAAGCACTTCAGTTTGAGTGGACCCAATCTTGAAAGTACTTGTACATGTTCATTGTCACAGCAGCTCAAGTACATGAAACACACATTTGAACAAACACAACATCAGTCCATTAAACTGCAGCGTGTCCCTGCTTCAATCAAAATAAATTAGTTTTGTCATTAATAAGAAAGCTCTTAGAACACTGTAACCTTTCCTACATTAAAAAAAAAAAGCAGCAGCAACACCATTGTTCTAGCCCAGTTTCTAGTATTTAAAGCACAATCTTAACAACAATGTGACTGAGCAACTCTAATATGAATTATTGTAAATCTCATTCATGTCAAATGGCTTTAGATTCAAAGAGGATCTCTTAATTTTTTACAATTGTTGTTTGCATTCATCTGTTTTAAACAAAGTTTGCAATATATTCATAATATCAAATGATAACAGCTAAAACTTTGAATTTCTGAAATTACATAAGCCAATCCACTTGGATACCTAATGAAGTACTTTTTCATATCTCAAATTATGAGGCTATAATAAAGTCATCCCACAATATAAAAATTATTATGGGTCCTCACCCTACACTGGGATTTCATTTGAACCTACAAGGAGTTCCCAAGTCCCCCAGAAGTTCAATGAAATTTAAGCGGTCAAGTCCAGTATATTTCATCCTTCATTCCTTGTTACTTCAGGATCAGGATACCTAGCAAATATTTTGGAGAGCAGCATTTGAGTATGCTTTGAGACACCTTCACAGAGTCTGATTTTTCATGGGAAATGTACATAACACTCGAAATCAGAGCTCTCCCTATGACTCAAGCTGAGCTAAGACTTAAGAAATCTTTTTTCCTCTTTCCCTTAATTAATTTCATTGTCTGAAATATAAAACTTCATCATTGTGCTTACATGACTGCATTAAGCGTACTAAGCACAATTCAGTAATTTCTAAAACTTTCAACTATTGCAAAGTATAGATCATCTCCAAATAAAATACTCTCAATTGTAAGATATAACTGAAAAGCTTCTTGTGTGTATGTTTCCTGTAATCTCAAAATATAAAAGCCAAAGGAGTGTGAGCTCAGTAGGGGTGAGTCTTTCAGTCCATTCTTTCCAAGCTGATACTCCCTTTCCACTGTATTTTCTTCATTTATCTAAAGGTGAAGTTTTCCCTAAAAGCAGCTAAATCCATTCATAAAATGAATGAGAAACCTTTTTGCTTGCTATAGAAACAGCAAGATTTCAGTGCCTGAGGTGGTGTACAGTAAGGCAAAATAATGTTTTATCTATTGTTGCTGCTCACTGGATAGTAGTAATTCACAGAGATTCCTGTTCCAGATTCTGGATATCCATCTCAGAGAACTCTAAAAGCTTCTCTATCATATGATTTAATTCAACAGTTCCTAATCTTTGTGATCCACTGCATTCATCCTGTGAGCAAGACTGACAACTTTTTCTACCCTTTTATGAAAATAATCTGAAAATTAAGGACATCAAATAAAATTAAACTAGGTTCATTAATGTAGCAAAAGCTATTGTTTGCATCAACTGCCTTAACTTTTCTCATCCTTTCTTTACTGACAGGTTATTTCCTATTACATCTTGCTAAGCACTTTGAATCAGTTCATCTTCAAACCCCACATTTCAACTATAGGAAGTGGAAACTTACACAAAACTTCAGAACAATTTCTGTGTGCCCTCAATCGGCAACACTCCCACCCTCACCTTGATTGTAATAGTGTTGTCGTTTTAATGGTCAGTATAAGAAATTATGCCATACAGAAAATACCTGACAGTTTACCTTCACTTACACTATTTGCTGCAGACATAGTCACTTTTTTGTTTCCTTGTTGCAGTGATTAGCAGAAGATGTTGCCTTTCCGCTAGAGGACCTTGGCACTGCTGCGTTCAAATAGATTGTGACAAGCACTTAGTTATTGATGGTAATCCCAAAGACATGTTTCCTATCATTACTCAGTCTGGCTTAAGTGCAGGGCACCAGCCTGACCTAAGGGGTCACTGTAGTCAATGGAATGGACCTAAAGAAGTACTACTTGTCATTCAGCTCCCTTCTTGGAATGCCTTGTTTTTAATGCTCATTGAGTATGCAATGTGAACTATATTAACTTGTAAAAATAGCTTCAACTGTGTTGAGGATACTTCAGCAAAATATAGGGCTTTTGATTCTGAAGTCTGCAAACAGTGAATGAGCTCATTGATACATTCTTCGCTGTTCAGTCTAACATCAGACACTTTGAGAATTATTTTTTTTTCTGGAAGAGAAATTTTGATGAATCTTAAGTCCTAGTTTATTCACTAGACATTATGATCCCTGTATCTGATTTAAAGAATCAGATAGACAGTAAATATTCATTCAAAGGCACCACTGGACTTTTCTTCTTTTTTTTTTTCTTTAAATCAATATTTCTCCCAAGACTAATAATACAAGTTTCATTTCACTACACTGATCTTGCACTAAAGAAGTTAGTGTGGAGGTATATGTGGAATTTCAAATCTGCAGCACTTCCATAATGCAACAAACTATTCCTACCCTATGAAGCAGTTGTGTAGTTTTTTTTGAAAACTGTAACTTTTTTAATTCACAGTAGCTATTCTGTGTGTCCCTTTTTCCTCCCTGCATTTCCATATTTAACTAAACATACCTTCTTCCCTGGGACCAGTCATTGGTACCACCACACAAGGTATATTGTAAGTTGAAATGTTTCCTAAGAAATGAAGCCCTTTTTCTTTTACAACTCCAACAATCTCCTCTGAGAAAAAGGTTCATTACAAAAGTGGCTGAGGATAAAAACAGACAATCAAAAAGCTCAAGTAAGATGCGTCTATGTTCATTGAGATAGCAGTTAAGGAACAATTCAGCCTACAGTATCCCTGATGACTGAACTTGTCCTTTTTCAAGGCTAATTCTCTTCATCTTGAATATTATTTGCTAAATATCGTGGAAGAAAAACATAACTTCAGCTGTGATTTGTACTTGTAGGTTGACTCTTGACGTAGGATGCTTTGACAAGAGAGAAAATTACGGGGTAATAGAAAAGCAAGCTCTTCAGGATGTTAATCAGGATCAGTCTTCCTGTTAAATCTTTCCTCCCTCCGATCTTGACAAGGTGATGGCTTTTGGAGGACGGAGGTTCTCAATATCATTTGTGTGCTGGATACCATGGCTTCTGTCAATCACTTGTGAGTTTGGCTTGCTTGCTGCAAAATGTAGCAGATGATTATTCTGTCTGCTTCAGACAGACTGACTCAACAGGCCCTTCTCTTCCTAAGCGTATGTCATCTTCCCGAGGTAGTTAGATGGTACATACCCTTTCTGACCTTTTGCTTCAGCTAGCCACCATTCTTTATTGCCACTCAGGTCAGAAAACCGAAGTATCCTAACCTTCTGGTACTCCTGAAGACTGAGTTCTTGATTGTTTCTTGCTTGAAATGCGTAAACAGCATAGAAGGTCTGAAAAACGAAAGCCACATAAACCAAAATCGGAATTGAAAAATGTAGCCACATATTACCCTATGATTGTGTATCGGTATGAATTCTGTAAACAGAAGAAATGTGTAATAATGTATACAAACCAATGCACAACTACATTGCCTGCAATTGCTAGGCAGGGCCAAAATAAAAAGTAAAATTAAATGATCTGGGGAATTCTGCATGAGGAGGAACAAATCAAGCTCCAAGACCTCATCACCTTACTACAATAGTAAGGTTTTCTGTTCACACCAAGCGGCCATGGATTGGATGAAGAATTTCCCAGCAAGGTTTCTCCAAGGAGAATCACCTTTCCTGTACTCAAATGTGGCACATGGGTCACTTCTGTGCCTTGCTGATCAGCATTGCCACAGCTTTCTTGTCAATGGTAAGTCAAAAAATCCCCCAAACTGCTATTTTTCAGGTTCCTGCTCCATAGAAGAACCATGAGGCATTGTACATGAGATAATGCAACAGTGTATTTTCTGAGATACAGGACTGCAATCCACAGTTTAACTGATTATCATTTCCTCCCTCATAGCTACTTAAGAAGAGAGGATGACAAATTCCCATGTCACATTGACAGATTAGTGCCAGTCTTTTCTGGTGTAAAAGGAAACCATTTAAGTTATAAACAGTATAATTCTAGATTTTAAATAGGAGCAAGGAGAAGACAGGCAGAGTGTGTATCATACTTACATGCTGATCATCCATATCCTGAAAAGCATCAGTCCCTGTGCCATTAATTGTGGGATTTTCACAGAAGTGAAGAGACGAGCTGCTGTCACTCTTCTTGTGCCCTGGACTTCTTATGCTGCTGTCAGTGGAGGGCCGTGAAGAGACAAAGAGGCTGATATTATCAAAATCATCATCACCAAAGCCATTTTCTGCGACATCCTTCTGTGCTTTGGCTGGATTGTAAGGCCTCAGGAAGGAGGAATACACATACCCTTTAAGGACTAGAAACCAGAATAAAGAGACAGAATATAAACAAACAGCAAAAACACTGCTAAAGTAATTTCAAAAACAACCATTTTATGCAGCTGTCAGTATGACAGAGGCAAACAGATGGGGCCAGAATGAAAAGAAATCAATATCCCAAAGGGAAGCTGTTACTGGGGTCTTTGTGCAGAGAACTTACTTCCTGTGTCAACAAGCCATCTGCTTGTACTTCCAAAGGGGTCCTTTTGCTCCACAACAGCCACAAGTTCTCCTTCATATAAATCAATATCAAATTCCTGGGTGGCATTGCACTTGCGCTTGGCTTGGTACAGTGATTCGGTGCTGTACGTAGACAACAGCTTGGACCTGTGGCCTTCTGTTTGACGTGGAGGCTCCAGCTGAAAAGCAAAAAAAAATAAAATTCACACTCAATAATGCTGAGGCTGTTGCTAGAGCAACTCAGATGCAGAAAAATCTGTGTATGTTGCATGTGGCAATGGACCTTGTGTTTTGACTCATAGAACAAGGAGTCACTTACACAGCTATATGTGACCAAATCTCCTTTGCATATGCAGGAGGGACCTGTTCAACTGCTATATTAATAGGTGAGCAGTAAAGGGCAAATTTTAAAGAAATGTAGGAATTTCACTAATTAAAGACCTCTTAGCCTGTCTTCTGCTCGCAAAAGGATTGTGTTCTGTATTTGAAGTGTCTCTTGTTTAATTGTTTTTTCTGAAGCAATGACTTTTGTATTCCTATGTAATATGACAAGAAAAGCATAATCCAAAAACAGGCTGAGGTGTGCTAAGAACACATAACAACTTGTATGATAAGGCACTAGTCAAAAAAAAAAAAAAATCAGTGGTACCCTAACTGTCTGCTTTTTCTGTGAAATTGCTTCTCTAAATGAGGGCAAGGAGCTACTAACTGCTGGAAGCATATTTGTTTCAGAGTTTGGTTAGAGGACAGGGAGGGAAGTGCTGCACTTCGATATGAATTTAACATATCACAGAAGGAAGAACAAAGAATCCTAGAGCTTCCTCAGCTTCTCCTGTAAACCTGTATTCAAGTCTTTATTTTACTGTAAACTAGACTCCTAAAAACTCTGGAAATCTCTGATAAGTTTGGGAGCCAGGGAAACACAAGCACACAGATTTCCTGGTGGATTTTTCAAATCTTCTGCTATCAGGGTGTATGTGTGTGCATATGTGTATAAACAGTATAAACACCCATACACATAACACAGCTAAGCACAGGGGAAAATTGTCTTCTGAATTACAGGACTAAGATGCATTATAAGACTATGTAACAAAAGAAATAACCAAAGTTTACATGTACAACCTTAGACTTAACATGTGCTTAAAGGCCTAAGGACAACCAGAGGTAATTTCAAGTGGATTTTCAAGATCATAACATGAAAAAAGTGAAAAATCTTCAGAAGATACTGGTCAATGGAACAGCTTCACTCCAATGACTTGATTCAGAGTCACAGTGAAGAGACCAGGCCAAAACCTTTAGGTGGCATAAACATGGATTTGTTTTAAAAGTTTTCAAAAGGGGATGTATCATGCATAATTTGGATGCATGGTACTCACCGCAGAAGGGACAGGTTTCTTTTTTTCCAAGCTCAATTTTCTCTCAATAAAGGTTGCACCGCTGTTTTCTTTTACAAAATTCAGCTTGTGAACCTCCTCTATCAATTGATTCTGCACTTCACAGATGCTTGAGGAGGACAGCTGCAAACACAAATGTGGGTTAGATCTCATGTACAAAATGGTAAGGAGATTTGAGAGAGCAGATTTGGTTTAATGGGCTGAATGCTAGAGTCAGGAAACCTGACAAGTTACGCCAATTTTCTGCAGAGACCGTAGTGCAGTGTACTCTGCATACGAGACGTAAAAAGAAGAAAGGTCTTTGCTTGAAGAAAGTTTCTAATAATTGCAAATAAATTTAAAAGACATAGCAATTGAAGTTAAATCATTACAAATATTCTAAGCAGTGATGAAAATGAACAGCCTTGTACTTATGCTACTGAGCCACCTGCTTTCAGATGCAAATGTGCATCTGAGCAGCTATCAGAGTGGCCAATGTGCTGCAAGGCTTGGAGTCGCTTACCCCACAGCTGTGTGTTTGTGCAACTGGCTGCTGCCAACAGGTTAAAAATCATTGGGCAAGTTGAGTCTTTGTCTGTGGCACTGGCTCAGTGCTTTTGGTCTATGCCTAACCCCAAATGTATTTGCTGATGTAAACAGAAAAGAAAGAAAAAGAAGGTAATTTTGTAGTCAGATGTTCACAGAAAACAATGCTTGATGCAACAGCTTTCAAAACACAAAAATGTCAAATTGCAGGGATTAAATTTCTTTATATGGGAAAAGCGTTCATTTCCTGTTAAACACACAGCTCTATGTTCAGATCCTGACCTTGCTTTCTTAATTTTTTCAGCTGCCCCTGATTATAATGTGCTCTGTTCAAGCCTTGATGGAAAGGAATACTCTAGAACTGCCTTAGTATAATGTGTTTCCTATACCAAGTCTTGCTCTGGTTCAGGTGAGTGGATTTAGATGTGTGGAAGGCATTGTTGCAGCTGTGTTTTTCAGGGGGTTCAAGTCCTCCAAGCAAAAGCATGACATAACTGAAATACAGTATGATTTTCACAGAAACTGAGAGTAGTTTTTCGAATCTTTAGGTAATGACCACAGTTCCTAGAAAGAGTAGAGTGGGCTGGAGGAACTAATGCCCTTCTGTGTGGCTCACACAGGCACTTTTGGTACTTCTGACTATATAAGTGAAATTATTTGGACTTTCTATGCCAGCATAGGCAAAGGTTTCTTTACTGCTAAGAGATGTCTGCAGGAGCTTCTGCAGCATATTTGGGTTTAAAAGCAACTTGTTTTCCATAAAAATTATTTCATCAGATCTCCTAAGTCCTTTCTCTTTTGCAGTCATCTGTGACTCTGCAGGTCTAGCAGGCACAGAAATGTTCATGTACTTTTGTAGAATTTCTTTTTTCTGTGTTTTCTGATCCATTTGGTGTAGATGCTAAGAAACACTAAAATTCTAGCAGCTGCCTCCTTTTTGCCTTACTGTAATGTTCTTGCCATTACTATCACTGGAACAGCTGGAACAGTTCCATTACAATCATTCTCGATGAAAAGTCCAGGACTGAAAAAACTTAAGCTCATAAGTTTCTCAGAACTCAGGTCTCTGAGATGACCTTATTATGACATAAAGGAGGACTACAGGAAAGCTGGAGAGGGACTATTCACAAGGACACGTAGTAATAGGACAAAGTGGAACAGCTCCAAACTGAAAGGAGGTCAGTTTAGATTAAATATTAAGAAGAAATTCTTTACTGTCAAGGTGTGAGGCACTGGAACAGGTTGCCCAGAGAAGTTGTGGATTCCCTATCCCTGGTAGTGTTCGAGGCCAGGTTGGATGGGACTTTGAGCACCTTGGTCTAGTAAAAGGTGTCTCTGCCCATGGCAGTGGAGTTGGAACTAGATGATCTTTAAGGTTCTTTCCAACTTGAAGAGGAAAAAAAAAACCTGATTGTGCTCAGAACAGAAAAAACTGATTTTGAGCAGAACAAGCAAAATGAATTTAGCTTGTAGATATGTGTCCCACATAACTTTACCCAAAGTATGCAGAAACAAAAAAAGACAAATTAAGTCAGAGCTACACCTGTTTCTAATGTACTTACTGGAACAGGCACTACCACAGCAGAATTTGATTGAAGTGCTGCAGACATAATATTCCTGAGGAGGGTGATGAAGCAATGTAGGCAGTTCAACACAATCTTTTTGGCTGCTCTGTTGAATACTTGAAGTTCTTCCACTAGCTGTGCATTTAGAGCCTCATAGTCTTTCTTTGCCAGGTCCAGCTCTTCTCCGGTTGACCTCTGAAGGCAGCTGTTGTAGTCCAACAACTTGTCATAGCGCTTCTGGATGAGCTTCTGTGGGCCTGAAAACAAAGCTTGTAGTGCTGAGAGAGGAGTCAAAACAAGCTTGTCCAGTTGAGCCATCTGGAAAGGTATAAAACAGACCTAATCATTACTTTATTCATACAGTCCTTCAGATCCCCTAACAGGTTGAGTCCAATGGCAGCCTATCAAGTAATCTATTAACTACTAATCACAAAGCACTGCTGTCAGTGGCAGCTTCAAGCAGGGTCCAACATGACTTAGAATCTCCTTCATAACACTCCAAAGGAGAGGTATCAGTTTTGCAGCCTACAGTGTGTGGTAATGGCAGTGGTCCTTTGGAGCATACAGCCTGTGGAACTGCCCACAGGGTGTTATCACTGGGGGAAACCAGCAAGGATTGCCAAAGTGGTCCAGTAAAACTGGGATTTCCTTAGATGGAAGACCCATGCCAATATACAGTCTAAAGGCAATGAGGTCTTGTGAAGTGGCAGTCTTGGATGCTTGCAAAGCTGCTTTTTTTTTTTTATTCTGGAAACAGCTGTAACTCAATTCCTGTTTAAGCAAACACAAACAATCACTTGATTTGATTAAATTAGGTTATGCTTGTTGGTTTTATGTCTAGTAATCAACAAAATTAGACACCTGGTAAAAAAACAGTCTTTCTCAGTCTTTTCCATTAGTCTCTAATTGTCTCAAGGGATTAATATTGCATGAAATAAAATTTATTTTTGTAAGTCACTTGTTCAAATGCAGCACAGGCTTGTAGTGAGTGAAACTCATCATCATATTAAAGCCCTTGGACATTCTATGTGAATTAAGTTGCTGGATTGAATGTGAGAATAAAAGCAGCTGTCTGTGTACCCTCCGAAACACACCACAGTTGAGGACAGATGCATTTTAGCCCCAGAATTGCTTTCCCAAGGCCAAGATGACATACACTGACTAGATAGCTCCTACTTTACTTCCACCTGAAAAAGAGGGCTGTGTTTAGTGAACTGATTTTTGATGCATTAAGAAAACAATTTTTTCAAACTGCTGGACCTTATTTCTGGAAAAGAGGCTACTGGAGATTTCTGCCCTAAAATTTTCCCTGAAATCTAATGAGAAAGGAAAGTATTAATTATTGACAAATGCACAAAGGGAAAAAAATTAACCAAATCCCATTGCTGAGATCTCCCTTGATAATAACCTCTCAGGAAAATATGTGAAGAACACTATGGGTTGTTCAGTGAGAACATCTACCCATTGTGCAATGTCAAGACAAAAGTTTGTTTTTAAGAAAGCCTTATACAAAGAGTAGAGAATACCTGTAATATTATAAAGACAAGACATGGAAATAAACAGATAATTTAACATGTTAATAACAACGTCCACGGTCAAATAAGATTAAGTTGTTTGGGTTTTTTTAATTATGTGGACCTTCAGAATAACTGAGTCATGAGCCAATAGGTGTCACAATTTTTTTTCTAAAAAGAAATATTTTGTTTCATCTATTATGGAACTTTTCTTTGATGTTTCTGAATATATGGGCAGCTTCCATACTGGACAGTCACCACTGCAATGATAGAGGGGTAGTCTTTTGCACTTAATGCACTCATTCATTGCAAAGACATTGAAAATATCTTTCTGATTATTGAGATTAATTTTTGAGATACTTTTCAAATGTGTGAATTTCAAGGGAAAGGAAACACATCATCTTACTTCCCTGACATTATTCTGGAGGTTGTGCTTCGTCAAAGAGCCTTCTGTTGGAGGCAGACTCTGTTTTCAGTGTTTTGGAAGGGTTTGAATGGCTATATTTTATTCAGCACAAAGCTAGGAAAGTGTAAGAAAACCTTCACCTCTGAATTTTTCCAGCTTGAGCAGCTCTTTGAAGAAGCAGGCTGTCCTCATTTGAAGAGACATTTCAGCTATCTTATTAGACCCAGGCATTAAACTTTATTTGAATTCTGAAAGCAAAAAACTAGCTCAAAAACTTACCTGTTTAACTGCTTTATTAATTACTTTGCCCTACATTCAGGTTTTTCATGGTTTCCCCTATGAAGGACTTGACAGCATTGTGTTAATATCTGGACTGATCTAAGAGGCCTTTTCCAACCCAATCCGTTCTATGACTCTATGACTCTAAAATTAATAACGTACTTGAAAAGTCAATAAATCTGAGATTTTCACAGATCTGTGATTCCAGGAGCTAACAGTACTCGAGTGTAATATAGGCCACAAAAGTCACCCTTAAACTGCAAAAGCTGGTAACAAAAGTAGAAAGGCATGAAAGTTCAGGTGAAATATACAAATTTAGCACAAAGCTTTTAGTTTCAACCCAGAAATTTAGCTTGAGAAGTTTTCTTTATCTTTTCCATGGAAAATGCAATGCATTTACACTGAATTTTATCTCATTTCTTACAGAAATTCAACCAAAAACCCCATTTGTCTTTCTCAATGGATTCCTATGGTGGGTTTCGTTTGTTCTTTTCTGTCCTAGTCTTCCTCACATACACCTGTTTTCTCACACATGCAGATAGCTATGTAACACTGGACATTGCATAAACTTACAAGGTCTTCACATAGATTTGCAGTGTTGTTCCATTTTTTCAAACAGTCATTGGCTATATCACCTTTGTCTTGCAAGATTTCCTGAAGCCCAATTATATTCTGTGCAGACAGATGTATAGAATCCTGAAGGGGAAGATGGCAGGAAGATAAAACTGTATCACAATCTGTTTTAATATACTGCATTCATTTGGGCAAGTACTTCAATAATACTGACAGAATCAGAAATATTTTCCATCTCTGACACCTGTGCAGTTGCTGTGCAGTTTCCAGCCATTGTGGAGTTGTTTACTGTGAGAATATTTTCATGTGGCTTCTCTATTTTCAGTGTAAACTACTCAAGAATGAAGTTGTTAATGTTCAACTGAAAAAACTATGCCCTAAACTCATGAATATCCCACTGGAAATCAGCTGCTCCTCAGCAAGAAGCCAGCTCAAGACCCATACATCCTCAAAAGCTGCTCTCGGGGGACTAAGTAGGACTAAAGTGGTCCTACTTACTACTTACTTAAGTAGTGGTCCTACTTAAAATTCACTTACTCAGAATTTTAATCTTGTAGATCCATTTGGATAAGCAACTGTCAGCACCATTCCAGGCAACAACCCTTGTGGGCTGAGCTCACTGGCCTCACCTGTTTGAATGAAGTGTGTTTACAATAAACCCCAGCCAGCTGGCTATTGATCTTCCTACCTCTCAAACAAGTTTCATGCCTGGTTAAGGCACACTTACACTTTGACAGGCCTCATGCCATCTACAAAGTTGGCAAGTAGTCCATAAGAGGGAGAGGTTGATAAGTCACAAGCCAACCCTCACCTTTGGAGAGCAGGATTGAAGCAGGGACATTTACAGAACTTGAGAGTCTGTACATCTAATGCTAGGCCTCAATATACCCTACAACATGTGTGAGGAGTCCTCACATCCAAAACACGTATTTTAGGACATTTTCATTCATGTGGCTGCAACTCAGTTCTTCCATTTTTAATAAGAAGCAGTTGGTGCTCCTGTGCAGCAGATGGGCATGACAGCTTCACACAGTGATTGAAAGTCCTGACTGTGCCACCAGACAGCACCTTCTCCTCTGCACTGCACCCGTGTGTCTCCACAGAGGCTGCTTCTGTCAGGGGCAAAACGCAAAAGTGTGGGCTTCAAAACTTCTTTGCCATGGACTCAGCAATGCAGCAGCAAGCACAGCTCATTTATTTAATATCCTGATGTAGAAAGGCCTGCTTATAAATAATTTGGTGTTGCCTAACCAGTGGCAGAAATGTATGTCAAACTGGTTATGGACAGGTTTTATTTCCAAAAGGCTTGTACTCACCTGTAGATGTTGTGAAGAGAGCGAAATGTTCTTCACACACAATTTCACAGTCTTCTCTAAACTTCGAAACAACTTTTCTTCCTTATTAAAAGTTTGGTCTCTCACCTAAAATAGACGTTTCCACTGTTATTTTGGCAGCCCAAAAGAGCATGCTTAATGAAAGAAACACCCAGAGTGCTGCTAAAAAAAACCCAAACCTTCCCTGAACTCCTCCCTTTGAAAACAGATCAACCCCTAATTCTCCCAAGCTCCAGTTTTAATTCAAGGGAAGTCAAAACCACAGGGCAACATGACAGAGAATTTAATTTTTAATCCCTGCAGAAGCAAGGGAGTTACTTTATTACAAGCACTGTTTATTGTTGCTCCATTTGAGGGGAGGACGGAGAAGGTGGTGAGATGTTCTGGATCCTTGGCATCCCTTTGTGATGCCGGTCCAAGGGTGGCGGCTTTCCCCGAGGCGGGCTGTAGGTGGAGCTGTTACCCCTAGAGCCGGGTGCTGCTGCTTTATGCCAGCAGGAAACACCCTGGAAACACCTTTATTTCTGCCTACCTCTCACTTCAGCAGCTTGGGAAATCTCAAGCCTCGTCTTAGTGGTCTCGCTGTAAGGGTCACAGCGTGTTTCAAGACGTGAATTGGGAGCTTTCTTAGTCTAATTAAGCAGGAGAGACGGCTGAGTCTTTAACAGATGTATTCTGATTCTAAACTGGTTCTCAAATGTTTTAAGCTTAATGAGAAACAAAACCAAGAAAACATAAACCAGAAGCTTCTAAAGGAAAGAAAAAAAAAAATCACATATCCTCTTAATCAAATTGAATTCTGTTCTTCCCTGATTTTATAGCCTTGCTGGTGCATGTCACATTCTGAATGCAAAAATTTCCACTGTACAAATAAATGAACAGAAAAAGTAAATGTGGGTAGTTTGCATCAGAGAAAGGGGAAAACCACTGATAAAAAACAAAACAGGAAAAAATGGCATGTGCCTTGTAAAGTCACATCTAGAAAGGCAAGTGACCTTGTATGATCAGCCATCTCACGCAGTGAGGTGCACTGGATATAATTTTCAAGGTCAGTTGTAATTGATTTTCTTTGACATTTATATTTAAGCTTTCCTGAAAATGTTTATCCTGCTAGGTTTTGAATTACAATTTCGAAGTTATGAAGGAGCATTTTATTTTTGGCTGCCCAACACCCATCAGACTCATCACAGAGTTCTTTGTTTCTGGTAGTTTTGATGGCTCCAGGTCTACACATGTAGAGGCAAACCCTGTGGCCTTTCCTAATTAGAGGTATTGCTCATCTTCCTTCATGGGTTCCAAACCTGAATGCTGCAACATGGAGCAAGACAGACTGAACACATTCTCAGCACCAACAATAACTATTGCCAATCTATCTGCCAAACGTTGACCTCAGGCTCAGTTTCACAAATCTACCACTCACTTCCTCTCTGCTGAAGATCAGAAGTTTAAGAAACTCTTGTATAAAAAAGGAAAAGGTGCAGAACGCATTACATTATTTTCTATTTCAATCACAAAAATCTTTCCTGTCTTCTGTGACAGTCAGAAAATGACTTTATAAATTATGCAGAAAAAAAAGCAACACCACAAACTCCATTTCCAACATGTTTTGAAAAACGCCCAGTGCAAAAGCAGAACTGAAGCTGTCAATGCAAATCTGCAGTTGGATGAGTAAGTACCTGAGGTTCTCCCCCCGTCAGTATTTTCAGATGGCTGGTGACCCTCTTGGATTTCTTGCTAATGGAGTGAATACTCAGTCGGGAAAGCTTTTCTTTAAGGGTTTCATCCTCATCATTCTTCCTATACTTCAGCACTGCAGACAGAGAATTTCATTACATTAATAATCTGTATTTGCTGGATTTTTCAGAGGGACAGGCACAAATATGAAACCATTTGAGAGCAGACACTTTGATGTCACTGGATATAATCTTGTGTGAAAACGCTCGAGAGGATGAAAACCCTGTTATCAACACTAACCTTGGGGAAGAGTGAAGGTAGGACTTCAACATGGCCAGTCTGTAAGAAATATTGCTATTACTGCATTTTAATTATTATCAGTGCTTGCAACTGCACTGTGGACAATATAACATGAATTCTTTCATCATTTTTATACTGAAGTTACCAGGCAGATAACATAGTTGGCTAGGGACAAATGACATTAAGGCATCTATTACCTTCTTGAAACTCAGTGCATTACGCAACTTGGGTGGCATCAGCCAAAACTGTTGTAGTGAAATATCTGGAGTTGAAACCTCTCTTGTAATGGCCACTCCAAGCCTACAAAGATAGAACTTACGGTGCTTTTTTCTTACCTAAATCTTTCCTCCTTTTAAGTTCATTGATGTTCACATTAATGTTTTTCATAGCAAAGAGGGCATCTTGTAGTGCCTTGTGGTCAGGGTGAGAAGCAGGAGTTGAATTCAAAAGTTCACGGAGTAACAAGGGATATTTCATCACCCGCTGCACTGGTTTAATCATCAGGGATCCCATATCCATTAGATTCGGCTTTCCTCTACAATGTATACCCAAAAAAATTGTCACAAAATGAGAAATTCCTTGAAGGTAAAACCTTATTATTATTTCTGTCTAGTGATTGAAGCTGCTGCCTTTTATATCCTTCAGCTGAGCTTTCACCTACAGCAAATACCAAAACCAGAGCACTGCTTTGCACTGAGTAATAGTCACTTAAGTGCAATTACCATCTAAGTTAAAAAATAAGACACATCTGTCAGAGAACAGGGGCTGTTGTAACCAAACCCTCCTGTTGCCCTCTCAATGAGAAATACACCTGGGGTCTGAATTTTCAGTATTTTCAGCAACCTACCAGACTATTGCTTAGACATTACTTCTGAAATTGTCCCACTCAGTCTGAGGGTGCATGTGGTATAACTTACACCCAGGAAGGGAGAAGTAGGTGGAAGAACAAATAACAGGAAGTTTGAGAAATGCATGTGAGCAGGACTGTTATATCCTGCTCTGGCCCCTCAGGCTTAAAATTACATCATCTCGGTGCTGTGAGTAATTGGGATGCTCACTCCCAGTGCATCCCTTCTCACAACATCCCTGACTTGCCACAGTGGCCTGACTCTTAAACTTTACTGTCTTTTACTTGTGGTTTTTCTTTGCTGGCTGCCAGTTAGTTATTTCTAACAATGCCTGAGCCTCCAAAGGGTACCAGATCAGGCCTGGGGAAATGTTGAACACACAGAATATTCACCCAGGCTTCATCCAACTTGCTGGAAGACTCCTTACACAAAGGCAAAGCAAGAAGCTGGTCAGGGTGGCAGAAGGATGAGAGTAGGAGAGTCACAGCTTCCAGCACAGGCAACAGGGATGCTCTGTGGCTCTAGGCTCAACCCTCACTGACTGGGCAAGGCTAGCAGAGCAGCTTCCCCAGGCACCCAAGTGGCTCAGGCCATGAAGGCAACCCGAACTCTTGGGCCCCAAGCCAGCTGAACTCATGCTCCAGCCCTGCTCTGGACAAAAGCCTCTGCTTACACTTTCCAGGCTTGAATGGAAGAGGCTGTGCAGTTTGCAGGCTGTCACAACAGCGTGGAAGGAAACAGGGAAGGGCAGGACCGAGCCAAACGTGCCTTCCTTACCTTCCATGTGGCTGGTAGAAACATGGGGTCTCCCCAGAACAGGTAACACCAGGTGGTCAAGTCCTAAGACTCGGCCCAGCCGCTGCTGAACCTCCAGCAGCAGGACAGACATGTCCTTGGCCTCTACTTATTACAGCATGCTCCTCAGCAAACCAGGCAAAGCTCCAGCACCAGCTACCCAGAACCTTCCTGCTGAAACTGAGCATGAGCTGCTGGTAACAGTGTGGAGGGCAATAAAGCAGAGCAAGTTTTCCATTTGCATGCCCAAAAAGGCTGCTTTGGAGAAGGAAAAGTTGTTTGACATTAACTATGCGGAGTTAAGGGTAGGCAAAGAAGGATTTCTGCATATGGAAAGATGAAATAACACAATGTGGAAGGAAAGTTCAAAAAACAGGGAACAGCCACTTGGTTTTGCAGGCTGACATCAATTGTTTTGTGCAGCAGAAAGAGTAAAAGAAAAAAAAGCCTTCATTCCCACTTTTATATGTGTAAAAAGTACAAGAGCCAATCCTTACTGCTGACTAATTAACTAACAATTTGAATGTCTTTGAGAAGAGACATCTGCATATTTAAACCATCTCTCTCAAACAGACATTATCTGTAAAAAAGTTCTGCATGAAAAAAATTAACAGTAGACGCCTTTTAAGGCTTCTTGATGTCCCAAAACTTTCTCATCATTTCAATCCCCCTCATTTCCCTTGTATCCTACATTAAATAGAGAGCTATTTTCCCTTCTTTCAGCTTCTGGCAGCAATAATGAAAAAAAAATCTTAAATTGTTATTGTTTTCTCCGAAAAGCCCCATGAATGCAAATCTATAAAAGCTGCCTCATGAATGGAAAAATCTTCAAGTGTCTTCTCTTTATATAGTTGCACTTTGGACAGCTGCCCAAGTGATAAACAGCCCTCTGTTCGGTATCTGCATGACACAGTCTTGCAGTGTGGTGTGAGAGATAGCAGGTTTGTTATAAGATAATGACTCCCTGGGGCACTAAATGCCACGAAGTTCAACTCATCTAATTCTGCCCAGCAAGATTAGCTGAGATAGCCACTCTTCCTGGATGAGTCCCATTTGCAATGCACCTGGTTAGGACTCACCCAGGCACTGGGCAGGACATGGCCTTGCCATGAGACCCAAGCAGGAGAGTAATGGCTTGTGACATCTATTGTGCAGAAAATTAAGTTGGTAATTCATTTGTGATGCTACTTCAGCCTTCCCCCCATGTTATTGTGAATTTAGCAAGTATTCTAGCACAGCTGTACTAATCTCATTGCAAATTATTACCGTAGCTCTGCAGTAAATGCAGCTGGAATAAATGCAGTGAGCTTCACGGCGTACCCTTCCTCCTGCCTCCCAAAGTCACACATACGGAAAGATTCCCACCTGCTTAAAAAACCCATGGTGGTGTGCTACACAAAGGCAGGTCATGCAGGATTTAGTTTCATTTGCTCTCATACCCAGCAGCTTTTTCCAGTGGCAAACACGACAGCCAGTGTGGTACAGCCAGGCTGAGGCTGGTGTGATGTGCAGCTTGACAGTTTTGAAATGGTGTGCAGGCATCAGGCTGCAGTGCCAGCTTAGAGTCTCAGGCTTCATGGTTTACTGTGCCGCTTCATTTTGGTACAAGACATGTAGGGCAAATAATTCACTGTGCTGTAAGCCTCTCATGCAAACCCAGGGAATTCACTGAGGTGACACACTTGTTAAGCCAAGCAGAGTTTTTAACCTATCGAACTGCTAGCAAAGGGCAGCACTGTCTGGTATTTATGTAATTGTTTTCTAGATCATGCTTGAATGAAAAGCAATCTGGAAGCAGCAACATCACAGATCATTTGGAGTGAGTTAGGCTGTATTTTCCAGTTCAACATCAATCAGATTTTTGGGTGCAGTCCTGCCCAAGGGCTGCTGCAACACTGCAGCCTCTAAGCTGAGATGCAGATGATGGGATTTCTGAGTGCCCTGCCAGTCAGTGAGGAAGGCAAATGCCACCACACTGTGTGAGATAACCAAGCTCAGGGAAGGTCCCACAGCTAAACTTGCTCAGGTTTGTAAGAGCACATTTAAACTTAGAAAGTGAGTTGTCTCCTACACTGCACTGGAAACTGTTTGAAGCAGAAAACCAGACATCCATTTTGGATATTGTTACACAAGGCAGAGCTGCCAGTCTTGTGCTATTTCTATATGTGTTGCTGTCTCACATGACCATATTGTGCCCCTCTGGATAATTTGTTCCTCTTGGGGTCCCACTCCTTGTGTGACAGGAGTATACGAGAATGTCTTTTATCAAAACAAAATGCAGAAAAACTATTTCCTATCATAGACCAAAGTTTGAAACCCCCAACTGTAGAGTTTCAACATGCAAATTCTTCAAAGTGTATTTTACACAGATCATAATTATGACATGCGATTGACTGACTGATTAACAAATTCTCTGATTTTACAGGTAGGTCTGTTCCTCTCCTACCTATAAAGACCACACTTGCTCCTCTTTTCTCTAAAATTCATCTGAATTTCGTCTGAAGTTGTAATCTTTTCCTTCAGTTCAGCCAACTCCTCCTCTGATCTCTCACTGCAGGTAACTACAGGCATTGCTGCATTTCAATGATCCCAACCTGCTCAATGTCCAGAAACTGCAGCTGTGATAAATTCTCCTTTATAGCCTTTCAAAGATGTCACATTTGGCACAGAAGTCCCTTAACCACAACTCCTCAGTGGCTGAAGGAGTTTTCTGGCTAAGTGTTGCAATGAGCTTGTCATTGTCACTGTCAGAAGGAAAATCCTAAGGTGGCCTTCTCCTATAGGGCTACTGAAGGGGTCATCAGCTATAAAATACCTTCACCTGAGAACCTGCCTGTATTGTAGCAGGTTTACAGCAGCCTACGCAAAATGATTTCAGAATGCCTGAATTTCAAAAACTGACACTATGTTGTTGATAAGCACTCTTGCAGACTTCAGAGCCCTCTACATATGTCCTGGAAAAATCTTAGGGTTATACTGACACAAAAGGCTTGTGTTCTTAAAATTTCCACCTGTACAGTTTTAATCATACTAAAGGTAAATTAAAGATATTTTATATATTATTTTACATGTAAGAAAGGCATAGTACTTACTCTTCTTCATAGGTCTTTCTGCAAAAGAGAAGAAAAAAAAACAAAACAGGTATTAGATTCCTCCTAGAAAGATTTATACAGATCAGGAGCCAGATTTTCAGATACACTTCAGTGACACAGAGCAGCTGTAAGTGGCCAGTTAACTTAGGTTTATGGCTGCTATGTGCCAGCAGAACTGCACAAAACAGCCAAAGAGTACCAGTTAATCTGGCCCTATAACTTTTTGAAAGGAGAGCCCCAAATGAGAAAGGATTGTCAGAAACCTGGCTTTGGCTATGAGACCCAGCCTTGTCCTCCCACTGTTAGAGAAGGAAGTTTGGATCACTCTGGTAACAATTGTGAGTATCATCAAGTCACTAATACAAAAGGTAAAATTGAATATGTCATTATTGTACTTTACATACAATCCTGTCTGCTGTCTTTAAATAGAAATGTATTTCTTAATGAGAAAGAATGCCTTTCAGCCTTTTAGGATATAGAATCAATGAAGCTTTTTGTAGACTACACATAACTGAAACCTCCCCAGAGTAGGATGGTATTGATACATATACTGAAAGCAGCAGGGACTTAGAATTGTAGTTTGCAAACGTGCAAACATGTGCATAGAATGTTTTCCTTGTGCAGTCACTCAGGTGCAAGAGAACCAATTGTCACCCCATGTCTGCATTAGGCTTTACTGACTTCACATCCTCAGCCACTCCTTTCTGACTGCCTGAACTCTCATGTCCTTGCCCACCAGTGCCTAGCTGAGCATCTGGAAGCTGGTGCTGTTATTGCTTCTGCACTGTCAGCATTTTGTGTGCTTAGGACATCCCTCTGTCCCTGTAATATTTGACCAAGCTACTTCAGGCTGAAAGCTGAGCAGGTAGTTGCCAGCATCCTTTCATTTTTACCAGCTGCATTTCTTTGGCTAAACTAGCAAGCAACATCCCCAGTTTGTATAATCACAGCTGAAACACAAGACTCTACAGAATTTGGATTTGCACATGTCTCCAATGCAGACACCTACATTTTGGGATGGATTTTTTTCCTTTTCAGTCAACAGGAATAGGAATCTCAGCATAGCTAATTAAATCTGATTTGTCTGTACAGATGCACAGAGTGCCATTCTCAAATTGCTCCTGATATAGAACTTGTTTTTCACATGTCAGATATTACTCAGCTGAGGAACAGAAGCCCCTAGTAATGTCAGCTAATTTAAGATTTTTTTTTTTAATGGAACAATATTCTTTCCAAGGAAAAAAAAATTAACAAATAAACATTTTTCAAGAACACTTACCAGCCCACACCCACACACCCCAACACCTCCACCCACCACCCTCCCCCTCCCTGCCTGCATTTGTTATGTCTCACAATGGAAAACAGCCTATAACTTAATTGGTAACAATCCTGCATAGTTTTCTTCCTAGGGCAAATATTTTCCAATGGGTAGAAACAGGTTTGGATGACCACAGCTCTGCATTTGAGCATGCACTTTCAGGTCTTAATATTTGAATGGACTGCAATCTTTAGACACAGGGAAAACGCACAACATAGTATACACACATCAGTGCTTTCATTGTTGGATCTTGTTTAAAGGCTAATCAGGAAAGAACAAGACAAAACAAGGCTTCATTGTAGGGAAGTCTTTGTCACTTCCTGCTCGCAAAGGCTAAAGTCGCTCAGCACAAAATATCCTTTTTCTTCACAAAGCTCAGCAGTGATGTTGGAACAGGAGCACCTTTTGCTGGCTCTGGAATTCAAGTGGCAACATCCACCCTAGCATGTACATGCATGCTAATTTTTATCTTTATTTCCTTCCGTGTCCCCTTGCTTCAGCAGCAGGGATGAATGACAGTAGCAGCTTCTCTTGATTAGCCAGGAAAGAAAGTTGTAGGCATCAGCAACTAAAACATCCTCTTAGGGGAGATACCTGGTCATCCATTAGCCTGGAAGCCTGAGTTTATATGAAAATCTATTTTTTTTAACTTCCTGAGTAGCTAAAACCTGAGCACCAGGCACAAATACTTGGCTATGTATTTAATAACCGGACATGTTGAACAAAATAAGCCTCATTTTCAACATAACCTGTTTTCAAAGTAAACATTTGTCCTTTAATGTTGTTGATATTTTCCTCCACCACTCTTTGCAGATTTCACTTGGACATACTTCCCATCTCCTGAGTCTTAACACATCTCTGCAGGCCAATTACTAACTGGGGTGTGGTTGAAATATCTGTTGCTGATGTACACTCCTTTATTTGTGATAGCTTTACATCTCTCCTACAAGCATGCTGCCTCCTGACAGCTCTCTCTGATGCTTTTGGGAAAGTGAGGGGGCAAGAGGACTTATGGGTTCAAAGAGAAGCGCTCTCCATGGAGTAGATGAGCAGGTTCCTGTGACTGACTGCAGGGAGGAAGCTGTGGTGGAGGAAAGATGGATCCTTTATTCTGAGGCATCCCCAGTTCTTGACACATTTCCCTGAGGGTCTGCCGATGGCACAAAGCACTTCCCACTGGTGGGACCTGGCAGCTTGCTCCAACACTGTTCCCTCTCAAATAGCTCCATCATAAGGGGTTCAGCTCTACACAGCAGCTCCCGACCCCTGGGGCCATGCAAAAGGGGCCCAGAAACACCAGTGCATTGGAGTAGCTCCATTACAGACTATTTTAATTCAAGCAATGGAATTGCTGAAGACGGGGAGACCAAGTTTCCAGAGAGCTGGGCAAGGTGTTTGCCATAGACCATGATATGATGCAGCATTTTTTTTTGCCAGTATGGGGCACTGAAACTAAGGGAAGAGCAACCTTTCTTGTGCTATTTTTGGCCATCTTAGAGAGAAAGAAATCTAATCATGGCCCCTGGCTTGTCATCTTTTCATGAAAGCAGCATAAGCCAGAGCTCCCAGCAAGCCTTATAGAACTCCAGATTTACAGGGGATCTTTCATCTGCATCCATTTAAAATGTTCCCTGCCAGGCAAACTGACTATGGACGGAAATCATCATTTGAAAAGATCTTACTTTAAGGACTGTACACAGTCTCTTAAATGCTGCTTCAGTTCTTCATCCTTTTCATAGGATTCCAGCATGGTGTGTGCATCATCATGGCGATAGCAATAGATTTTATACGTTTCTTCTAGTGGGCCTTTAATCTGCAAGAACACTTCCCCTGTTAAGGAGAAAAACAAAGCATGTCAAGTCAGACAACAGCATCTCAGAAGGAGTTTTATTATTCCACCACATTAGCCGTGAGCTAAAAAGGCTGGCTTCCACTATACTTCCCTTAGAAACGATCTTGCGTGTTTATGTGCATTATTTATTACATGTATTTCTCAGCTGCTCATCTTTGTCATAGCCAGGCACCATTATATCAGTGTTAATGCACAAAAATTCCCTCGGGAAAGAGCATAAAATCCCTATACCTTGCACCCCTTCAAACACAACCTCCTAATTCACTGCCCCACCTTAATGCCTCTTCACTGAAAAACACATAGGAGAGCTTAACTGATAAAGAGAGACCATTTTTGTGTCACGGGCTGGCAGAAGGGATGAATGTAAGCCTGCTGGTTTTCCTTTTGACTTTTTTTTCCAGATGAATATGAACTTAAATGGGTTATAACAGGAATAATGACTCTGTCTTACATTAGCCATTTCAATTTTATCTGTTTTGCAAAATCCTGAAATGGCAATTGTTATGGCCCAGAACAGAGAATTTTCTACACGACAGAGGAACAACCTCCACCTCTCCTCTAATTAAGTAAAACTACAATGGATTACAGCCATTTTTATAAAGAATCTAAGTTTATATACAGCTGAAGAGGGAAAACACTTCCATTTCAAGTCCTCCACACCACCATTTTCCCCCAAAGAACAGCTGGGAATTTTAGAGGCACTAAAGTAGTCCTACACTCATTTCCCATTTAATTCTGGAGCCTAATTCTCTCAGCCTAAAACTCCTGTGTCAGTTTCTATGTATGTAAGAAATATTATCCAAGCAGAGAAGGCGTGCCTCATCTCTCCTGCCAAGATATTATTTCAGTTCTTACACCCTTATGTAGCAGTGCCCTGATCAGAGTCCTTGGAAATGCATACAATAAACAACAGCAATGCTAAAAACTCCTGTCTCGGGCATTTACTGAAAATTACATCTGTGTGGCAACAAGTCCAACATTTTATAAAAATTCCTTTTGAGTTATAGCAATGATTATTAAAGTTAAAAGCTGAACACCACATTAATTGGGAGCTTTCTATTCATTCACAGAGCAAGCGCTGAGCTGCCAGGCATCCTGCATGTTTCATCCTGACCAGAGTGTGCTGTTTTATAATACATTGCATTGAACCACTCCGTCTTAAAGTGAGAAATGATTCAGTTACCACAGTAACACAGCTCTGGGTTTTTTCCCTTAGCAGCAAAGGTTAACTGGGCTGTCTAATGCATGTTGGTTTCAAGGTGCAAATAAGGGAAAAACAATGAAGAGCTAAGACCATCAGAGTTCATTTCAGTTCCTGTAAGGGCACAGTCAGAAAAGCACCAGCATCCTATAGTTAAATTCTCTTTAGCTGTCTTCTCTGTCTTGTGCTTACCACTAATGCTGATGGCTCCCAACGCACATTGCATCCTGACTTTCCCATGAACTCTCTATATAGGCCTTTATTAGCTAACAATGTAATGGGAAATCTTAACAAGCTTTCTCTTGATCCCGTGTGCTCGGTGCCTGATTCTCGGAGATGATGAGCTCTCACAGTGCTTAGCACGGCCTGTACTATGCTAAGCCCTCAAGTGAAGTTCTGTTTTCAGTAGGAAAAATGCAAGCTGTAGACTTACAGCTCCTTTCAATATATACTAGGGGCTGAAAACTATCTTCTCCAGGAAGAAAGAGATGAGCAAGTTTTGTTCACTGAAGTATTGTGCCACAATGACAGATACTTTCATTGATGCTCAGCGATGAGAAAAAATATGTGCTGATTTCATAGACAGGGCCTTTTAAAAGCAGATGGGTTTCTTAAACCTAAAACCCTTCTTGGTTCTGAGCCATATGGACCGAATCAGATGAGTTTTGGGCGTATCACTGTGGAAGCTTCCTTTATGGACCAAAACCACATTGTATTTGGGCACAAATTTAAAAATACTCTGAGGGATGCAAATCTGTATAATGCTTCTTCTGGAGTATGGTGGTCATCACTCTCATAGAGAAAATCCTAGGAGGAAGGCTTGAGTAACAGAAACAGTTACTCCCCATGGCTTTCTGTGGTGCTTCCTGTGTGGACAACAGTACGAGAGGGAGGAAAAAGGGGTTTAATAGCTACAGCTGGGTTAAACTTGCTAAGTCTTCATATTCCTCCATATACGGCATCCAGAACAGAGAGAAGAAGAAATTCACGAAAGAACCATAAAGGGTATTTAACCTCAGAGGCATTTAGCATCAGAAGACCAAGTCCCTCAAAAGGTCTGTCTACACTAGCATTTTAGCTCAGATTAGGAGAGGGCTTTTGAAGCCAATCATTCATTAGTCCTCATCTCCCATGCACTGGTTGTATGGTGGGGCAGTCATAGAGACACAAACTGGATCTCTTTGAGGATGGTAATTACCAAAAGGCACACTCCAAGGGCACATCTTATGCAGTCCAACCATAAACATGCCAGCGTCTCTCAATCCACAGGTACATGCTACAGCCAGTCTGAAGTAAGGCCTCTTTAAATGTGTATATACCAGCCCCTCAGCAGAAACTCTTTAACTCTGCAAGTCTGCTCCTTTTGGACATTACTACTTGTCAGTGTGGACATAGCATAAAGCATGGAGAACATAGACTAAAATAAGGCATGAATATGAGCAACCACATTGTTTTGGTTTCAAAAGCAGTGAATCAGCAGTTCTCTTCAACCTCACAATGACTGCCTAGCCTTCCAAAATAAGATATTTCACTGCAAGTTATTTAAAGAAATTAAATGTGATAGAATATGCTGGATGTGTTAAACATTCTCAGCCTGGTTTTTCTACAGGCTGGCTTCAACAACTTTTACACAGATTATGAAGATCCTGAAAACAAAATTATTGCCTTGATGTACTTTTAGAGGACAACAAACCTATTAATTTACTGCTTATAGTGATGCAACTATTCTCCTGCTTTTGTCTCAGCCTTTGCAAGAATGTCTCACACCTTATTTGACAGCTTTTTCCCTGCCACAGGTTAGCCAGCTCTGTGATCCACAATCCTATACATGTTCATGGTTCTTTGTCTCATTCTGGAGAAATACACCCTAATAGATGGATGAAATTGTTTGTCTTCTGGATGTAGCAGGGAACTAATAGAATGATTCTCTTGGCTGTGAGAAAGGCACTTCCTGCTAGAATAGAACATTGCTTATTAAGAGTATGACTCATCATGATGCACTTTCACTGAAATACCGCCAAACAACAGACGTATCAAACTACGTTAAGCTGTTGCCTTGGCAAACCTGATTGAGACGTGTTAGGATTAATACTTTTCCCAAGCCTCACATGCTTTAATATAATGTTTCTTAGTCAAGTGGCAACCAATTTTTTTTACCCCATTATTTGCAAGAAGAGGGGTACTTTCTATAATGTGTTACCTGTGGTATGTGGTCAGTTTAGGGAGGAAAGAACCTTTCTGACCTCTGAATCACAGCTGGAAGTTTTTTAAACTAAACTGTCTGACTTTACATTAAAGTAAATTAAGAATTCTCACTTGATCACTTAAGGTGGCTCACCTACCAGCTCTGCACTGAAGAAGCAGTGCAGGGAGAGCTGATGAGTAGTAACTTCTTAAATCTCTCCAGCTGTGACAGAATGTCAAGTGAATCACAGTCTTAACATTCATGGCCTGATCTGCAGAACCTGTGACTGTTGTAACATATCCATGACAAACCTGTTTTCTGAAAATACCCATAATCCCTACAGACATTACAACACAGAACGCCACAAACTTGAGATTCATTACAGCTTTCTTTACTGTCCATGTACCTGTTAAGCACACTCAACTACCTCTTACATGAACTGTATTGCTAGTGGATACATATTTATGGGGGTTGGGTTGGGGTTGTGACATGCTTGTTATTCCAATAATTTTTATTGCTTTTCCTGAATGGCACAACTATGAGGACGCAATATAAGAGCTGGTGTAAGCATGAGTTGATTTAGGTAGGCAGTATCAAACTTGACGAAAAGGATCTTATCAGTAAGTTGTATAACTCAGCGCTGTAGGTTTTACTCATTCTAAACTCATTTTCTCCTTCCTCCCTCCCCATCAACATCCACACGGATGGGAAAAGAGCACCATAATCATACAAGTACCGTAGGACAAGCTGGACAGGTTTCACATGTCATTTTTCCTATGTCGTTATGGACAGCTTCTAGCATGCCAGTCACTGGGAACGGTATTGGGGAGGGAGTCAAGTCTGATGAGAGTGGAGGACAGGAGAGAGTTATGTTTATTCTTTCACGCAGCTTTGTAGAACTCAAGAGGATGGTAAACATACCGATTATTTGCATGGGTGGTTCCACATCTGTCGTGGCTTCTTCCAACAATGACAGCAGTTTGGCTGATACTTGATGGACCAATTCAATGTTGCTAAACAAGCCATCCACGTCAAAGCGAGCAATCTAAGGGAATACAAATATTAAGCAGCCACTGACAAAGGATAAAGAAGGACATTGTGTGTTACAGACTTTCTCTTGCTATGCTCTGACTGTTCAACACTCCAGGAAGCACCACTTCTGCAAAACCTCATATAAACATCCTCCTTGTGACTTCAAGGACACATATACAGTTTTCAGACTCATATAATATGGTTGACGCAGTTAACAAAGGGTATGTTATCAAGTGCTTTTAACCTTATGTTGAACTATCCCTAATCTGAAAGTGTTTACCTAGGAAGGAAATAAATATTATCATCTGAAAAAAAGAAAAGATCCTTAGCTGGCTTTGAAATGTTTGTTTACTTTCCCACTGAGGAAAACAATAGTTGACAGTGGATTTGGTTCCCTGATTACAGAGGCCAATACATAAACTGAGACCTTGGCACTTTGGTGCCAGCTTCCAGCTACAAAGCCTTCTAGATAGTTGGTATCATCTTAAGTTAGTTAAATTAGTTGTCCTCTAAATCCAAAAATATAATCAAGATCATATAATTTCCACTAAAACAAACACATTTACAATTCTGGGTATTAATATAACCCAGTGAGCTTCCCACAGAGGCTGGACACACAACATGGGCTTTAATGAACTGTATCAATTTACACCACCAGAAAATTTGGTTCCACGTCCCTACTCATTTTAGAGGAAGTAAAAAACTTCCAGGACACATACTTTTCATTGCACAGCTGGGCAATACCTTCTATCTGGGGACAATTGAAGATAGCCAGTGGTAATTTGCTGATATTGAGAACAAAGACAAGGCCAATTTCATCATCCATATTAATATCCTCTGAACCTACCTCTCCCATTTGGAACAGAATTGCTGATTTACATAGCAGCTTACCAGATGCCAGGAGGATCAAACTGCATGCTATTATAACAGAATCAGAAATATACTTTCAGTACTAATGCAGTTAATTTCTTGATAAATATTATAGGGGCTAAAACATGTTTTATCCATTTGGAAATATGAAACAAACTCATTGCTAGGCCAATTTTCTAAATGTTATTCTTCTCTAAACACATTACAAATTTCCAGTATGGTAGTTTATCTGAGAACTAGCCTTAAAACTATATAACATTCTTGAAAGCCTTTCAAAAATGCAGTTATAATCTCTAAATTACTTTTCCTGTATACATTTAGCACAGGACTTCTGACCTCCTCCCCAGCACAATACCTACATAGTATTTGCAACAATGCTGTGCGTGGACACTTAGGTCAACAGAGAAAGGAGTGTTTTCAGTTGACTGGAAATGAGCAAAGGAATACAGCATAGTTGTCAAAAATATCAAGTTCAACCAGGGAATACTTTTGCTCAGTGCTGGCCAGGCTGGGGAGGGTGTCAAATGAAGACTACTAAGTGGATGAACAAGTGAGGAGGAAAAAGTCAAGAACTCCTTAAAGTTATGTCAGCAGATGCCAACTCTTCTGAAAATGGGTTGGTAGGAATGAAAAAAGGTCCTGTGGGAGTTTAAACAGCACAGGGTTCAGCTGACCACAGCATTTCCCAAAGAAGCACTGCCAATGTCATCTAAAGACACTTTGGCCTCTGCACCTGTATTTTGTCACCAGTTTCAGAAGAAACTCTACATAACAAATACCTGGGTTAAGGTCTGTTTAAAATTGTTTTTATTCTGTTTCTGCAGCAGATATCATCTGTGCAGCCTCTGTGAATGCTATGTTTTAGGTCCCACAAATATAGATCTTTCTCTGGACAATCTCTTCTATTCCCAGCTTTCAGATGCACCATTTTCTACAAATTGAAATATTGTTGAGAAAAGGGTGCTCTTTGAAGTCTCAGCTGATAAAGAAAATGCCTATCATTGACCTAATAAGATCTTTTGCCTGAAAGATAGTTTATAAGCCTTCCTCTTAAATGTATCTTTTCTGTGTAGAATGCAAATTCTCCAAGTGCTCACTGGCCTGTCAAGCATGGTATTTATCCACCACAGCTGTCTGATAGCATAGATAGAGTTATCTCAACAACTGAATGTAACCTTGATGCAGAAGTTCATGGCATTCCAATTTTATTCCATGTCTTTTTTAGTGGTCACTGCTTTTGGAGGTACCAGTAAAGGTCTGCCAGGGCATGTAAGAAGAGTTATAACTACAGAGCAGTATGGAGAGCTGGAAGCTGCTATTGCAGCCCACAGGCAGGGCTATAGCATTCAAGCTGACTTCTGGACAAGTACCTCAATGCAGGCTTTCTGCCAGCACAGCACAAGTGTCAGGAGCATATCTGACCTTCCACTCGCCTCACCAGAGCCCTGACACATCACTTTCTGGAGTGCTAGCTCCAGACCCTCTCCCAGCACCACGTCACTCCCACACTGACACTTGTGCTTGCATTAAGATTGTCCACAGGCAGAACATGAGTTAGTTGAGACCTTGACATCCCTGTCTCATCCTCCGCCCCCAGCACTCACCTGCTTGTTTCTCAGGGGCTGAATCACTTCCTTGATGCAGAGATCCAGGTTGCTGATGTAGTCTTTCTCCGTCTGTATGAGTTCTGCAATGATTTTCACCCTCCTGGCCATCATGCATCTGCTAACTTGTTCTTCATCCTCCTGGGTGGAGGTGGCAGAGGTTGAGGACCCTGCCTGTGGGGCCATTTTTTCTGTTTAAAAGAGAGAGAGATTTGTGAGGAGTGCTGTAATTCCACATGCTCACCCAGCTTGCCCTGCACAACCACGGGTGGGGGAATATAACTGATGCCTGCTGGAAACTCCCAAATCACCATGGTGAGCAAGAAAAGAAGCATAAGAAATGGCAAACCCAAATCAGACTGAGTGTCATCCCATCTCTTTCCTCTAAAAGTGGACATGGGTTTGGCGAAGGAAACCATCTCTTTGGTATTAAGGAAATAACCCATCACTGGCTTCCTCAGATTAGATGTTATGTATTGGGCAGAAATTTTCTGTGGAGCACAGCAAAGTCTGATCCTTGTCACGCTGAAATTCAAGGATAGCTAATGCCCTTCTACTCCTTTGAAAACACAGTCTTGGTCTGACATCTATTATGATTTGGAGGATGGGAAAAAATGTGTTCTGTGAAAGAAAAAGGCTGTTTACCATAGAAAATCTTCACAATAATAACCTTTGTTTTGTACAATGTAACATTTAGTCTATTCATGGGAAATTGAGGGCAGCAAGTACTGGAAGACAAACTTTCAAGTGAAGACAATGTTAGTAACGATGATGATGAATCCTCTAATTCTGTTTAAAAATAATCTTTTGAAAGAGGCAAAGGAATTAAAGGACAATATGGGAAAGCCTTTAATGATCAATAATAAACATTTCTTGGAACAACAGAGATCATTGAGATCAGGACATTCTTAACTGTTTTTCAATACTTAACACCAGGAATCTGGTTTGTTTCAGACACATGAAAATGCAAGCAACTCTTCTACAGATGGGTAATTTATGTACACTACAGGACCTGCACACAATCTACTTATCTGTAATGATGGTCTTCCCATTTGCTGGTTTGTAAGGCAACCTGCAGAGATCCATGTCAGGCTGTAAAAAGGGCACTGAATTTTATCTGTCTGCATTGTCAATCTGTATTTTTCATTAGGAAACACACACACAAAACCAAAAATAAAACAAACCAAAAATTAAAAAACCCCACAAGTGAAATATTTAAGAGGCTATTGTGGTGTTTTTCTGCTAGCCACAAGATGGTGCAGAGTACCAACAAAGATGCACATATCATTAGGTGCTCAACTGCATTACCCAGGTCGAGCTTTGACAGCACGGGCTTTTATTGCTCAGCGGCAAAGGATGGGAATCTCCCCTGAGGATCAGACTGCTACACCTGCGTGTCAACTTCTTGCAGGGAGCATCCTGAATAATGAGGGAATAGCAAACAGTATCAGGTGCTTTGCTCACTGATAGCCCATATTTCAGTTGTTTGAATTGATGGTCAAGGGCGAGGTCATGAGCATTTAAGAGAGCACTGAACAACACGCAGCTCACCAGTACAACACTGGCCAAGGCTGTAGATGATAACCTGGAACCGGAGTTTTGGGAAAGCTAAGCAGCTTTCAGGACAGAGGGCCTTGAGCTGTCTTCTGACAAGAAGTGTAAAATGTAATAAATCCAATGTATCATCTTCCACAACTCCTTCTACCATTATGCTGACCACTGATACTCATGACAGGTTCATTATTAATCCTTCCTCCACCAGGTTTTCTAATGAGACTGATGTGACCACAGTTTGTTTCAAATAGCTGCTTTGGGACTGCACCTCTTTCTCTCTATATATAAACAGTGAGAACAAAGAACCCAAACAAACTAGGCTAGGGGAAAGCGGGGAGGGATGGGACTCTTTTTTAAACTTTTTTGTATTTAGATGTACTTTTCAGCTTTGAGTTTTTAGCCTTGAAGTCTGTGTATAACAGGCATGAACATTTTGTCCTCAAGTCTGCACACAGACAATAAAATAGAAACATGAAGAGAATATCTCCCCTCCACAAGGCCTTGGCTATCAGAAGAATTTTAAGCTGAATTTTGCCCTGGTGAGTCTGTGCTGGTGTGAGCGTGTGAACTGCACAGGAGCTTGTGCTTCTGCAGAGCTCATCCACCAAAGGTGCTGTGTGCTGGACAAAACAAACCCTGCCCTTATGTTAGTGAGGAGAGCAAAACTGGTACCAGTATCACCTCACAGCTCCCTCTGAGAAATTTTCTGCTCGAGTCACAGAATGAGACCACCTTGCATGCTGCTGACATGCTAAACCAGCAGGTACTATTTACTCTGAAAACTAATAGTATATAACCACATTTATAAATTCACAAGGAACCACATGAACAATACCAGTTTTGCACTGAAATCAGGACTTTTCTTGAGACTGGGTGTGAAAACATTTGTGTGCATATAACTGTATGTGAGAGTTTAGAGCAGCTCCTGAGAAAGTGCAGAGAGAACCAGACATCCTGGAAGATCTCAAAAGTGTTGTTTTCTGTCAGATACAGTACTGTTATATCAGATGGAATTTTAAGGTAAGCCCGAGATGCTGTGCAAAAGAACTTTCTAATCTTTTATTCTGGTGGCAGGGGAGGGCATTATATGAGCAAAATAAAGCCACTGTATCCCACTTCAGACTGGAAGTCACAATCCCTTGAGAGGCTGTTCTTTCAGTTCATGTCATTAGATCACCCTGATCAAATTTGATTCTTGAATTATGTCAGGTCTCATCTATTATCCTTATTGCATGATAGATAATAATGCTAGGAAAGAAAAACTATTCTCAACAGGAAGAAATAATCATGAGAAATATCAGTTAGATTCTGTTTCCTTATAGAAAACATGTTTTTTTAATAAATGTTTCCTTTTGTTAAATGTAATATAATTTTCCATTTTCACTCAATATGTTCACTTTTTCATTTCAGGCATATCTGTCTCTATAGAATGCAACAGCAAGATCCTGAAGTGATGATTGCAGCCCAAACATATGATTTCACGTTCAGCTGATTGCTTTCGACCAGTTTGAGAACATTAGTAGCTTGCTGAAATCCTTGTGGAGTAAGTGAAAGTTTAATGAATGCACAAACAGCAAGTGCATATCTGGAGTATAAGCACACTCATTTCTACCTGGTAATGTGTAACAGCCCTGGAACAGTTGAAGATGGAGGATTAGCAGGAAGAGACATCACTGAGGATTAAGTGTTACTGTAAGAATTTGACTCATTCATCCTCAGAGATACCAGGTTCAGAAAAATGAAAAAATAATCTGTTGAACAGTTTATTAAACAGTTGCATCTTAAGCCCACCTTACATAAAACCAAGTGGTACTTTTAGTAGCCATAAAAAGTAGAACACAATGCTTGCAATTGTTGCTTTGTGATGTCAGCTATCTGCAAGAGTCACCTTTCTGAAGGACTGCTTTGGAGAGGAAGGTGGTGACTTTGGTTTTCCAGCTGTGTTTTGAAGTACATGGCTCTAGTTGCACAAAACAAGAGGTTCACTATGTGATGACATGGACAAAGCAGCCACATGTCTTACAAAAGCAGTTTCTTGTAAGTGTGAAGTCTAAAGATATCCCCCAGATGGAGACATCCCACAATACAGTGAGGGCAGGGAAGAACAGAGCCTGCAATGAGCGAATGCAGCAGCTCTCTTCTAGGCCCAGGGGAGGTACTGGGAGACCCACAGCAAGTGACTGAAGGAGCAGCCATAGCAGATTTGCAAGACCTATGCACGTAAATTTCCCTGGTTTTCACACCTAGAGAGTGAGCAGCTCCCAGAGGTCTCCTCTATCCATCCTTCAAGGTAAGATGCTCTGGTTAGATATTACACCCAACCTTGGGGAGGGGACCCAGGTTTCTCCTCATCGAATACTTCCCACGTGGCACCGAAGTACTGGCACAGAATACAGGAATTAGTACAGTAATTTGGTGCATGGAGAGAGCAACAGGCCTTTCCATTACTTAGGCAGTATTTGGAGAACACCACACTCTCACTGTACGGATATGGGGATTTTGCCTGGCATAAGGGAGCAGTGAAGGCATAAGTTATCAAGGTATAACAAATAAATTACAGCATTACTGTGTTTTCACATGTGAAACATGGGGCTCGTATCACCCCAGATAAAATTATTCCTCTGTGAAAGCAAGTCCTCAGATAACCTAGCTGTAACACATGGGAATGTACACTGGCTTTTATCAGTTGGATTTGAGAATGAAATGCAGGCAGCCAAGTTTAGAGACTGCTGCTGCGGCAGCTTTCCTCTCCCTCCTCACACCACCTCTCCAGCCCTGCCCTCTACACCCCTACTTCTGCTGTAGGTGCTGGGAAGGCCATGGGACACAGGGACACTGGGATCCTTGGAAGTGAGGGAGCCTGAAATAGGACAAGCAGCCGCGAAGGATGGAGTGTCCCACTGTGTGCAAAAGAAGTGCATCACACGAGCCAACACGCAGGAGTTTTACTCCAGATGCCACTCCTCGAGTGAGGGACCACTTCATAAAGGGCATCCTTACAGTTTTGCACCAGAGTTGTTACAGTGCAACAACAGGGTGCAAACATGGTGCGAATTAGACTGCTGAACTTCAAGTTAGGCATTGAAATAGGAAAGAATTGGGAGAGGTTTGTGGAAAACCTCCTTTTCTCTTTTACTCAGAGAGGCAGGTAACAGCAGCATTGTTCAGAAACGGGTTTGTTGTGCACAGGCTGTGAGCTATACATGCAAAAAGTCCCCTTTCTGAATCCGGGAGGAAAGCAATGCAGGACCAGAATGACCTTGCACCTATATTCCTGGGCAACAGGTTTGCTTATAATATCTGCATCAGAGACTTCCTTGCAATTAGGTCATCTGATCTTTGATCATTTTTCTGTTCCGTAAGGTACAGAAAATATTTACATTCAATGCGCAGGTTCTTTCTTCAATTCCTTGACAGCAGACCGCTTTAATTATGTGTGTGCTGACAGGACTACAGAGAGCTCCCATGTGACCGCAGTGGAAGGGAAGAAAGCTTATCATCAGGTGACAGAAGAATGCCCTCATTGTTAGCACCAATACTTACAAATAAACCTTTCCAGTGTGTCATATACTGGTATAAATACACCACTCCTGTGGCACTGAGCTAGTATGTTAATAAAGTAAGAACGGAGGAAGGGCTTGTACCTGATCCTCTTCCCCTGGGATACACACCTCAAGATTTGGCATGGATTAGCTGTACAGACTGTGAGCTGTGTGGCCCACAATGCAAAGTAACCCAATTAATATAATATTTGCTAATATGGTCAGAGGAGGATCTGCAAACCTCCTTGGGTCCTAGTCTTCACTCCTTTGCCCCAGCTGCTGTTACTAGTTATGCTCCGGTAGCTCCTAAGAGTCCTCAGCCACACAGCAGGACTTGGTTGTGCTGAGTGCTATGCAAACACAGCAGCACAAAATGGATTCTGCTCTGAAAACATGAGCTCGTTTCCCAGCCTGACTGCCCCTGCAATCAGCTGAAGGAATAACTCCAGTTTTATTGCAGAGCAAGTTAGCAGAATTAGATCCTCCAAGCTTAAATTTACATGGAAGAAAATAAAAGCATTTGTTAGATTGTGACTTCTCATCACAGGGCACAAGGGGGTATTTTCATAGAGCCATCTCCTGCACTTCAGGAAATAATGTGGACTTTTACTCCTTACTGTACTTTAGCAAACCAGCTGCTACAAAGATTACTTCGTTTTGCAGTTGAATATATTATCTGCATTGTAGTCCACAGAAAGTTAATCAGTAAGTACAGCACAAGCAAATAAGGAAGTGGGGAGAGGCAGAGAGGATCTTTACTCCTAGTGGGAGGTACGAGACTGAGTGAATGGGCAGCCCATGCAAGAAGGAGCAGTGTGCTCTGCAAGCAGGGAGGAGAAAGGTGCCCCGCTTCAGATGGAGCAAAGCGGGACGAGTTGCCTCTGACTGGGCTTCTGTATGCCAAGGGATAGCAGCTGTCCAGGAATTTGTATCGTTTCACATGTTTCTGTGTCATTTCTGATGTTGTTTAGTTCTCATAACTACATTAGACACAGAAAACACATGGCATTCTGGGTTCAGATACAAAGTCTGAGGCAGTATACTGCGATAGCTGTGTGATTTGAATCACTATCTATTACAGGTATGTCACCAATGCATTTTAAATTGAAATGTGTGTAAATCATTTACCAGGACAATTGACCCATTCACAGCTAAAGTTATAAGAGAGCTAATATGTAATAATTTGTAAGTCAAAGAGTATTTTTGAGGCATGCATTGTCTTGCTGAACACTGCAAATGTGATCTCTGATTCCTTCAAGAAACCCGCCATTTTCTACGGTTCATTTTTCACAGCAAGTACAAGTTTGGCATATGATTATTAGCAAAAAACAGCAATCTGTCCAAAACCTAACAGACAGTGAACTATGCTTTAAATTCCTCTTCATGGTCTGCCCTTTTTGGTTAATAGCATCTATCCCCATGACACATCCTATGTTAATCTGCCCTGATCTTGCAAACGTTTATGTGCCAATAACTACATCAAGCAAACCCCTTTTACCAAAATACATAGGTACTCACAGACTGGAAGCTTTAGGTTAATTCAAAGACTGATCTCAACATTAATACAATACATAAATATTAATATAGCTACTTCTAAAGCTGATGGTGATGGATTTTCACTGCAGAAAAGAGAGCAACTCCTACCAGCTAAACAGCTATAGATAATACATTTGAAAATAGAGATGCTAAATACCACTTTGTGCCACTGCTTATGGAGACCAGCTAGTCCTTCATTCCTCTTGAAAAGATATACATGTGCAGAATTTTCTAGTGAATGTAGAGCAGAGCAGTGCATAGAAATGTCACAGGAGCTCTGTCTTAGCTCCTATGAAGACCCTTGGATATTATTTCTGCATCCAACACAAATGCTAGTGAATATATCTTTCTTAGCCCCATTCTTCCCTCTTCACAAAAGTGATGCTTCTGTCCAGCTGATGGAAGAAAAAAAAAAGTATATGGCTTGATCAATGTATTCCTGGACTCACCTAAAAATGCAACTACAACCTGAGTTCTAAATGACTGCATGGTTTTATCACGAACCTGACATTTGATAGCAATCACCTTATTTTCCTCTATCTAAAATGGGGCTGCAGGCTTTTGGTTATCTCACAGGATGAGCTGGAGTAGAGGCACTAATGCTTGCCAAGCTCCTTGAGAATATAATAGTTACTTTGCATCTTATTTCCTTTTTAAAAAGAGTAAAGTCAGGAGGTGTTGCATGGCCATTCACACCAGATAAGGTATTGAATACATGTATCTAGTATAATAATTACCCATGAAAATGCTTCCTTGTGTTTTAATGATTCCTTAATTTCAAAGTGAAAAACACAGAAGTTTTCACCTTTGACAATGCTATTGTGTTCATGTTTGTAGACTGACAGAGCAAACCACCTCGATTACCCTGGAGATCTGGGTGGTAGGCTCTTTCTCACTCTTTGTAGAAAACATTTTGGATTCTGTATAAAACAGCAAAACTTCAGTGAAATTCAAGGGCAGAAAATGAATTCTCAGGTGTTTTTATGTCTGACTTCTTGCTCTCTTTTTTTGTTTGTTTGGTTGGTTTGTTTAAAGGCTTTTATTTGGGGACCTATGTTTCCAACACACTTAGCAGGACTTTGAACATATACTTCAGAGCTACTGAAAATGGTTGTGGAGGGCAACAGCCTGGTTCCTACTCAGGGAACCATTTAAAGCATGCACAGGGCTGGAAGAGCCCTTGAGAGATGTCTTGCCCATGCTTCACCTTGCACAAATGTACTGATGTAGGCACTGGGGTGTGTAAAGACACCTTGGTCCCCATGCTCTGCCCAGGGTGCCAGCCACTAGCAGAGACAGGGGTCCTGCAGGCCCTGACTTTTAGCTGTGGAAACCTGCCCCACTCACAGGAAATTCCCTTTTGCAGGATTTGCTGCTGTTCTATCTCTCCCTCTTACACATCCTTGTCTGTGCTAATACCTATCCCAGCTCTGCAGACTATGTGTTAGAAAACATTAACAGGAGACTCTATAGGAAGCAGGGGTAACTGAACACAGAGCTCTTCCTGCAATTCGTATGGGAAGAAAGTGCAAATTACCATTTGTATCTTTTTGCAAAGCATTTACCATTCTACCTTGATCAGAAAGTCACTACCTGGTGATACACAACAGACCACCTGTCACCAACAGAGCTGTTGGGTTTTCTTAACAAGAATGGAAGACTCAAAAGCTTCGTGCCTCACTTTGCATCCAAAAGCTAGTGAGAAAAATGAAGAGCATAAAGTCTAGGATCATAGTACATGGTCAGCACTGGCAGGCAGCACATTAGGTCCGGGATCCGGGATCGTTATCAGACTCAGGCACATGTAGATCAGGAAAATTTGATCCAGGTCAGTCCTTGGCACACAGCTGCATTTCTTTGTATAGCAAGTGTAAATATACTTTATAGGAATTTCTACAGCCTTTGTATTTTCACACTGAGGACGGGCAACCTTTAATCCAATATAAAGCCTGCAGGTACCTTGTTAACCCATCACCATTTTTCTTGAGTAAAAGGAAGCAAGCAGAGTGGGCTGATACCGGACCGGTGCTTTGCAATATGTGGCCGCGGCAGTCTCAGCTGGTGGCAGGAGCTGTAAAGCTGGATTTACCATCTCCTTGGACTGCTGCCATAAACATAACCTCACATTCTGCCATGGCTTCCCAGGCTTCCCCGCCTCCTTCGCTTCAGATTTTAAACAGGAGACATTCATGGCATGAATACGGCCATCATGGGACAGGGAGGTCTCACAGTTTTTGCTGGATACTACTCTGATAACCTTGACCTCACCTGGGCAACCCCATTCACGAGGTAAAAACTGCAGTTTTGGTGGGATGTGTGCCAGGATCTTGCCTGCTCAGCCACAGTGATCCATGCTTGTGCTCTGAAACACCCCTGCCAGATCCCTGAAGCATGGGCCAGACTTAAGTGAATATTTTTCATCTTGTCATTGATTAGCTATCACGAGGAGGGAACAGCATAATTGATGAACCGTTCTGTTGTTCTCAGCGTATGCAGCCCCCATACAAAACCTATTATTTTCAGGCTTATTATTTTATTTTCTGGTTTTATTGTCTCTCTGAAGCAACGCTACTTCCTAATTAAGCGCATCAAAACCACAATTCAGCAATCCAAAGTATTTTTCTATTTTATTTGCCCATAAAGGATTATAATCACTAGAGGGACTGTCACTAGGTATATCACTATTAGTAATACACACTTACAGTATAATAATACTCAAACCCTGCTTTGTGATGGGACCCTGTCAGTCAAGACCCTGGAAATCCACAGCTGGGTGTTCAAATGCACTTCCAGAAATACCCATTTGCATTCTTCATGCTTTTCTTCAATTTGTGACATCACATTTAATTTTTGATTGACAAACCCAATACTGGCATACTTTACTACAATTTGTGGTCCAGATGCAATTTGGTTATTTGAAAAGACACCCTCTCCATAATGGTATAGTTTGAATCACTATATCCATCCAAACATGTATTTGGACATACTTAGTTCAGGCTTGTACAATCTATGCAACAGGTAAACACATTATAGATCACGGTATTTTTTACTGAGAAAAAAAAATGCCTTTGATGCTTCTAATGACTCGGCATAAACCCCACTTGATACAACAGCCAAAAACAGATTGGACAGAGCCATCCTTTTTCACATTACTGTTTGTATTGCAAATGCATTCTGGTCATGAACGAGAAAGATCCTTGTTGCATATGGGTTTTGCAGGAACTCACCAAAACCTTTGGTTATATTTTGTGTCCTGTCTGCACAACATTATTTAGAAAAATTACAGGAAACATTTCACACCCTGGAGGCGGGGGGGCAAGGGTGAGGGGGGGTATTGCCCATTCTCCTGTGAGTGCATGGAGGCAGAGATGGCCAGTCCCTTCTGTATGCCAAGGCTGCATCCTGGAGGGCGCGGAGACAGCACCCCAGCTCAGAGCACGCCTAGCAGCAGAGCACCAAACCAGCTCCCCAGTACCTTGTAATTTCTGGCTGTACTCTGTCCTGTCGGACTGACTCCTCCGCAAGGTGCCATGGTCCCCGGCGCTGGTGGTGCTCTCCACCACAGGCTCCGTCCTCCTCCTCTCCCCAATGTACAGCTTGCTCCTCAGCAGGGCCAAATTCCTCTTCTTTCCCCCCACGCCTTCTTTCCCCGGACAGTCCATGCTCGCCACGGACAGCCTCGCTTGGTGGTGGTGGTGGTGGTGGTGGTGGTGGTGGGGTGGGCAGCAGCTTGGTTCTCGGGGAGGTGACCTCACTGCCCAGGTGAGGGCTGCTTGCCCTGGGCTTGGTTTTGGAGCAGGGCTCCGCAGGGCCCCGGGCTCAGCCCTGCCACCTGTGCCGGAGCAGCTCCTCCCCCGGGAAGGTGCCGCCCCGGGCAGTGTTTGCATTCATTCACCTGCCCTGTGTGCCAGCACGCCTGCCGGGGCCGCCGTCGGGGCCAGCCCCAAGCCGCAGCCACTCATCCCTCCCAGCCCTTTCCCTGCTGCAGTGCCCGGAGCGCCGCGCACCGAAGCGGCAATGGCATTCGCCTGGCTTTCCAGCAGGGAGATGCCCGGGAGCGGCAGGGCACTGCCACGCTTTCCCCGGACCCCTTCCCGCTCTGCGCTCCGGGACAGCGCGGAGCAGGGGGCACGACAAATGGGAATGGAATGCCAGCTGCCCTTTTGACCCTCACTCCTTCTCCTGGGCTAATGCCCAACCCGGCAGCCCGGTCAGGACTCCAGCTCCTCACGGATCGAGTTGCATCTGCCAGTCCCCCCCACCCCAATCCCACTGAGGTGTAGCTTTTGGGCTGGAAACTCCGGATCTACAGGTTTGAAAGGAAACCAATCCCCCAGGACAATGAAGAAAAGGGCTGAGAAGGAGACAAAAGCTCCTGCGGGAGGTGGAAAGCAGCGCGGAGCTGACACTTGTCTCAAACCAGGCTCTGTCCTGCTTTACACTGTGCACAGGGAGGCCAAAGCCAAGGCGAAAGCCTGCCAAGGACGTGTGAAGGTTGCTACAACAAACCACCATGCTCTGATGGCCAAGGAAGTGGACACCAAAACACCTGCTCATCATACCTCTGGATCAGACCCTGGAAGGGATCTTATTATCCTGTCTGTTAGCAGTAGCCTCTGGCACACATGTACTGTCTAGTGATCCTCTGTAGCGCCAGTCTAATCAAGCTCATGTCAAAACAGCAGGAGTTGCTGGCATCTAAGCTTGGACTGGACTTATCCTGGGAAGAGCCCCAACAGCCATCAGTAGCAATCACTGCTGCTGCTGTGAAACCCAACCCTGTGGCCCTTGCTGCCACAGGAAATGCCTGGTGGGAGCCCCGTGGTGCAGCCTAATCGGTGTCAATCTCACGCACAGACATTGCCACAGCATCTGCCTGGAGACAAACTAATGTCCCTCTGACACACGCTGGCAGTAGTGCACGGCTTTAGCACTGCCACGCTGTGTCCCTGAAGGACTGTCTAGTAAAAAACAAGTGGGGAGGAAACATAGTAGTGTAACCTCATTTCCAACTTTTATTTTTCTTTATAAAGCTGGTCCTGTGATGCAACCTCCTGATCAAAGACCTTCATTTCTGCCCAGCAGTGAAAGGAAAAGGTTATGAAACTGTTAAGCAATTTACTACGTCAAGTTGCCGTGCTGTGCCAGTGCCGCACAAAGTGTCCAGCTCTAACACAGGCTGGCAGAGGAATAAAGTGGAGAGGGGAATACTGGGAAGACTTTGTGCTCACACAGAGAAGTCACATATTACACAGGCAATTCATGTGTTACGTCTTACCCCCTCCTTGATATTTCCTAAGAAACTCTTTATTCTGCAATTCAGACCACAAAAGTTCCTTGAAAGGCAGAGCAGTGGTGACAGCAGGGAGAGGCGTAAGCAGGGACAGACTGGTGACACACTTGTGACAAGCATCAAAGCCCTAGCAACAAGTAGTACACAGATTAAGATGGGAGCTGAGGAAAATCAACCACCCCCTTTCCTTACACTGGGGACTTTGGGAGGAGCGGTTTTTTTGAAGCAATGGCTTGGCATTGATCGCAAGTGGTAAAACTGGTTTAAACAATCACCACCCTGACTGCCCCCCTTCCCGAGATGATTTTGTTCCCGTTCTTGCTGCAGGGTGTAAACACACGCATTTGAGATGAGATGGAGGAACTGATCTGGCAGAAAACTCCCTTCCTCGCCCCTTTTCCCTGGGCTATTTTCCATCTGGATCTGTGCTACTGATTAGTTCACCACCCAGCTACGAAAGCAGTTGTGGCAGCTTGAGACAGGGGATGACGCAGGGATGTGAGCAGCTGAGGGCAGGGCTGATGGTTGCTTAAGCCAGAGTTACCCAGAGAAGGTATCTCCCCCCACTAGGATCTTACAGTGTCATGCTTTTCAGAAGGCACAGGTCCCATCGTTTATATGAGATTTCATTGTATTTATTTAAATTAAGACGGCTCGGGGGAGAACTGGGGAATATATTTTGGCTGGGTGGAGGTGGAAGAACAAACTTTATAAAATGCTTGGCTTTGTAGACTCTGCCACATATATAGAGTTACAGCCAAGATAGGATATAGTAAAGTTTGCTCAGGTGTTTATTTACGACAGCAACCTACCCACATGGAAAAGTTGCCATCCTCTTCCTCCTCACCTCAGTCACAGGGTGTGAAAAGTATGTGTTCATTCAGCAAGGGAATTGTTATGGGAAAAGCCAGATGTAGTTTGCTGCTGCTGTTGCACTTGCAATGGTTTACCTGGCTTCAGACAGCAGCACTATTTTGGAGGCAGCCAGGAGCCCAGAGCAGGCTTACAACAGTTTAGAAATGTACCTAAGTACTTTCTGCAGAATCAAAATACCTCCTCTGTGCTACTCAGCATGGAAAATAGTATGTCTTCTGTAATGCTCCAAATGAGAGGGACATGTTCAGGACCAGTGGCATCCCTATCCCCTCTGGAGGAAAGGAGGTTTGAGACACAACCTGGTTTATCCATTGTCATGTTAAATCCCATAATTGTTTTTAGTGGACTGTGCCTGTGCAGTCAGCAGGAGAAACATGTAAAAACAATCAGATGTACATTTGAACGAGATATCCCTATAAACTCTTATCACTGTTTACTGAACTTTATTTGGACTATAACCAAATGTCACAGAAAGCACAGCCAGAACTGCATGTGAAATACTTGACTTCAGCTGCCACTCATAATAGTATGAACAACCTTCTGCCAATTTCAAATTATTCAGGCTCTCTTCTGGCCCTAGTGACAACTGATGGGCAAGCAGTATCAAAGTCAGTAATCCATAAGAAAAGAAGGAATATTTGACATCTACGTGGACAAAATGCTCTTTTTACAATTAATGTGAAAATCTCTTTAACCACTCATTTAATTCTACAAAGCAAACTGGAATCCAGTTGATGTGAGCACTCACATAGGAGTTATTTGCATGGAAGCCACCCTGCTTAAGAGACAGAACAGGTGCTGGTGTCAATACAGAAAATATGGGCATTGTGTTCCCAAGCAACTGTATTAGACACATATAAGAGATTATTGTTGCATGGTTAGTGCTAACCTTTATCTCAGTGCTGAGCTATAACTGAACCAGAAGCGCCATCAAGACTGATGACCTATTAAGTAAGCAAACACTTATTTGTTTTCTTGTAATGCCTCACAGCTGTTACAGAAGATTTCCTTATAATTTAGTATCCCAGAAGATACAGAAAATATGCTGGTGTGGGTTGACTATCATGCCTGTTCCCTTAGAGTGGAGGCACAGACCACTGTTGGAGTCCTGCGGCAATGGCACCAGACTGGCATTTTCAAGTTTGTTCACTGCAATGGCCAGCACAGCCACCAAGTGAGAAGACAGTCTCAATCCACAGCTTCAGGGTGACTTCACCAACCAGTGCCAGTTTTGCCCATGTAAAGAGATAACATTTAAGAGGCAGTGGAGAAGCAGAAAGGCACCATGGAACTGTTGCAGAAAGCTGTCCTACTGTCCTCACAGGCAGAGCACAACAACAACGTGCACAGATGTCTCTATGGCTGCCTGCCTCCATACAGAGGAGCCTAAGTGCATATAAAAGCAAGCCTGTACCTCTTATCACTCTGCACGAGTCATAGCAAAGGTGCCTCCTGAGGGACAAAAGGTTGAGGCTTTGATAAGAACAATCATGTGTAAGGCCCACAGAGGATTTTGAGCACTGGAAAGTTGCTGGTACATACACCCTACCTGTTTGCAACCATACTGGTAAGATAAGAAAAGAGTGACAGGTGGGGATAAAAGCAATAAAAAGAGAAGGCTTAAGGACAGGTAAAACTGGAGTCTACACACTGATTTTTCACAATGAATGAATCAAAATTACTTTGAAATATACACAGAAAAAAAAACTTCAAACACCTTTCAATAGTACAAAAAGAGAAAAAAGCCTGTCTTGCAGGTGAAAAGTTATTTAGTGTGGCAGTCTCACTTTCACTCTTACTGTTGATCTTGCCAGACTGGTGATTCCTGTAGAGAAACAGGTCTTTAGAAGTGCACAGCGATAATTTCTTTTAGCCCTGTCTACAGTATTTCTTGTCTAAATATTTGTAGGAAAAATTCATAAAGTACATGCCTGCTGGGGCTCAGGCTAGGCTGCAGATTTCTAAGAAGGGATGGCTCAACCTTTCAAGCTATGCAATCCATGTCCTCCAACTGCTGTGATGCTTTCTTGCTCCAAACAAAGCCTCTGCTCCAGTTTACACATACAAAAGGCTGATGTGTTTTCTGCCTACAGAGGGTAACCCATCTCTCAAAACACCTGCCAGAGAGGAGAAGGGATGCTGAGAGAAGGGTCGGCAGGGCTCGAATTGTCCTCGCAGTGCCTGTGGATCCGTCACTATCCAGCTGGGCTTTGTGTAGGTCTGTGAAGCAGTGTCAGAGCTGGGCCAGCTCCCAAAGGCAGACATCTAAGGGCAGTGCTGCTTTGAAAGGGCTGGGAGGTGAGAAAGGAGAGGGAACTTGCTAGGAAACTGAGCAGCCCTTTGATTTCTTCAGAGTTACAGCTGCGTAGTTATTTTCTAAGGAAAATAACCTGACTCTGTTGATCAAGTAGATGGCACTGTGATATCAAAGCTAATGAGGAAAGACAAGCAAGCAAGCGAGGCACAGCTAAAAGAACAGGAAGATGAATCTTCATTATTGTTATGGTTCAATGTAAAATGGGGGGGTGTATTAATTATCAAAGGTGAAATATTTTCTCTGGGAATCTTTGAGAAACTTATGTCTGGCAATTCACAAATCAAGATGGGAATGGAGCCTAAAAAAGGACTATCATGAACAACAGGCATGATTTTCCTTTTAGGTCCTTATTTTGAATGATTATAGGTTTGCAGCTTCACAGTAAAACTTCATATTTCCAGACAGTAATTTTATATCATGGAGCTTTTTTTTCCCCCCCTCTCTGTGTTTGTGTTTGTGCACGTATGTGAAAGAATGAATGAAAGGGAAAGAATACTATTTGGTGATTTCTGTTTTGTGCTGGGGAAGTTGTCTTGAATTAACAAAGTTAAGAGTCTTAAAGAAATTAAGTTTTAGTTCATACTCATAAACAAGTTTTGATGGGAGTTAGTGTAGGCTGGAAATCCTTGGTTCACAGAGCTTAAAATTAACTTAGTACAGATGCCTAGGAGGGAAGAAATGGTCATATCCTCCAACACATGACTCAGCCACAGTGTCCTGGCGTCTTGATAGCCAAATCACTTTCTAGGCAGAGGTCCAGAGAAGCTAAGTCTGGCAAGCGAATCCTAACATACATTACAGGGAGTCTAACAAACAGCATGGTTAGAAAAGAAACTAACACCTCAGATAAACAATTTATTCAGAAAAAAACAGGGTGTAAAATTGACATCTTCCTATACATGGTAATGTAAATCTGAATTTTGCATAAATACAGAGAACAGTCTCTTTAAAACCATCTGGTTACTGAAGCGAATTCACTGCTACAAAGGGCTCACAATCTGACCGAAGGTACTTAGTTTCTTTGGGATAGGAGCCTCTGTTTTTATTCATATTGAGATGGAAATTAACACAATCTGAAAAACCTAATTGTATAATAATAATTCCTTTTAGCAAGATGATGTAGTGTTTTGTTGCCATCAAGCATTCATTAATGAGCAAAACGCAAATAAGTGAGTAGGCTGCGCTTAGACATCCTCTGTAGATGTCCTCTCCCAAATCCAACTGTGCCAATGAAAGGTTACTGACTCCCACAATTAATCATCCTCTTCCTGCTGCAGACTACCAGTGCACAGATCTGCCCGAGGAATTGTTCATGCTCCTTAACTGGCTTTGGCTGAAAACCAGCCTAACTCAGCCCAGAGTCTCTAAACAGCCTCAGCTAGCATTGCTTGACTTGGTCTGATCTAGGGAGCACAGGTATGAGCTGATCCATCGGCACGTTGGTGAAATGGTGATGGTCAAACAAGTGAAAACTGGCAAGCAAGTGCAGGCAACGACCTGTTCCATTGGAGGGGCTGGAGCTGGACTGTGAGGATGGCTATCCATGACTGCTGGCCTTTTGTACACACACAGCAGCAAAACAGGAGGTTGGCAGGAATTGATTCCTTCAGATTAATGGTCTTATAAGCCATGGAGATAGAAATTCTATTAAAGTAAAATTTAATGATAATGATGTGATCACCAGTCAAGAGCAAACGCACTGAAATAGCACAGAGTGGTACTAATGAAATTCTTCAAAGCCTTGTTAGCTGAAAGGATGAAAATTATTTTCATTCAGGAGGATGGGTGTCTTTAAATTATAATATAGATAATGTTTTCTGCATTTAATTTGCAAATCATTTTCACGGGCAAAATGTTAATTTTTAAATATATACAGGTGTATATAAAAATTATCTAAAATAAATGTAAATGTACACTGCAGAGTATAAACTTTTAAAGTAAGGATGTCCTTCAGGCTTAGATGATTATATTGCTGCAGAGTTTTTGCTATACTCCAGTGGCATTTTGCTGGAATGAGATTCACCCCTGTGCAGAGGGTAAGCATAAAACCCAAGTACCATGTAAGTCCTACTTAAATCTTAAGGACCTGGTTCTAATTCCATTGAAATAAATAGCAATGTTTTCATTGTTTTTTCAGTGAGAGCTGTTTCAAGGTCATAAAATGGGATCAGTCCTATAAATGCCTTTTGCTGGCTCAATTGGAATGATGCTACAAGGAGCTGGATGTAAAATGCTTGGGAATGAATGTGAAAAAATCCCTTGGTAGTAAAAGACTTGATAGTTCTGGAGAATTTGCTTACGGTAAATACTGGAACCAAAACATTCATCTGTTTCAAAGATTCAAGGATGTTAGGTAAATTTATTCGAACCAGGAAGCTGATCTTACCCAAATATGACTTGAGGAGTTGTATGTGTACTTCTGCCATATTCTGTGTAATACAATGCACAATACTGAAAAGTAGTCAAACCTACTTGAAGGATTATTATTTCAGCAGTACTAGGAAAATTTTGGATACGCTAGAGTCCTAAAACATCATGTTCTGGGCTCTGGCAGCATAAACAGGGTTTCTGTGTGGTTTTCTGCTGTATCATCTATCCCTGCTAGGTAACATGATGGCATCAATTTATGCATCTAAATAGTGCCTGCAGAGAAACTCGTTTATCTTTCATAAATTCTAAGTGCTTCACAGCTGATTTCCCATTACAGACGAGAGAGCTTTAGGTAAGACCATGTTCATAACACAAGGCAATGGAGAACTCTGCACTCAGACTTTGTGCATCTTATAGGGACTCATGGCCATTGCAATGTATTTCACTTTTAAGCTTGTATAGGGAAATAAATATGTATTGGGCTCCTACTAGAAAAACCTTGCACCCAACTGTTAGCTTTGCAGGTGTAAAAATACTGTGTGTGCTCAGTAAGTGATTTTCAAAGGCTCTGACCTTCCATAAGTGAAATCCAGATTCCTCAGAACTAAGCAGGGGCAGAAGGCTAGGCCTATGGAACAGGTTTCCTTTTAACCTTGCCCATTTCAGCAGCAGGCCAACTCAAAGAAAGCACGTAATAATAGATTTTATTATAATAGAAAAAAAAATCTACATTTTCCCTTTTTTAATTATTCCATATGAAAAACAGATTATTTGCCCTCTTGACTAACTTAAAAAATTAGTAATTTCAGAGATCTTCCAGCACCTGAAGGAAGGCTACAAGAAATATGGTACAGGACTTTTTAGAAGCGCATGTAGTGACAGGACAAGGAGAATGTCCTCAAACTTAAAGAGAGTAGGTTTAGATTAGATATTAGGAAGAAATTCTTTCCTATGAGGGTGCTGAGGCACTGGAACAGGCCACCCAGAGAAGCTGTGGTTGCTCCATCTCTGGAAGTGTTCAAGGCCAGGTTGGATGGAGCTCTGAGCAACCTGGTCCGGTGAAAGATCTTGGAAGATGGTCTTTAAGGTCCCTTCCAACCCAGGCCATTCTATGATTCTATGAAGAATTTCACCCCTACATGTCCAGTGGAGGGGATTACTCCTTATAACCTTCCATTTGACGACCTCAGTGAAGAAAGATGCCAGCTCCTCTAGTGAAACATGAGCTACTATTTTGCAGCTTCTGCAGAAGTGGGCAATGGGCCTGCACGATAGCCGGGAGGTAAGTTTGTTGTCACAAATACAGCAAGCACTGGCACAAATCAAAAGAGATCACAGCTTTCTTTTTTACCTCTAGCCTTCTTGTAATGGAAAATCCACACATTAGAATACAGCTCTCTTAAAGATCCAGAGCAGCAACTAATACATTTCTGTGGAATAAAAAGGGGGAACAGTTGACTGAGGCCAGCATGAAAATCTCCCTCTCTAGTGTGTACTAATTCTGTGTCCTTACTACACACACCAACCATACAAATCCTGACTCTTCTGAAGCCTGATCTATCAAAGTAGTAGAGGGAAGAAATAATGGGAAGAAGTAGTTATATGCTATTTAAGTCTGATGGAAGAGACTGACTTAGCCCTTCTGCTGCAAATAAGTAATTCCCAGTAACATTTAAAATACTGCATAAAATAATAAGGGTAACATGGAGTTATCCTGCAGAAATCTTTCAGGATAACTCAAATTACAGTTAAAATTCAAAGCTAATATGGACTACCTTTAAAAACAAATACACAAGGTAATTGGCTTGGGAATTAAGAGTGATGATGAAATGAAAGTTGTTCTGCCTCAGTTTCTCCATAATGAAGTGCAAATAGTGGTATCTGCCTCTTTTCAGGAATTTTTGAAAGATCCACAAATAAGGAGCACTCCAAGAAATACCACCCTTACTGACAGAGGAAATTAATTTGAAATTGTCCTCAAGGATCAATGAAAAGGGAATTCAGAGAAATCAGATCACATGTAGAGGTATTAAGCTTCAAAACCAGCACAACATGAATACTGATGAGAATCTGATTTAAGTATCAGCAGGGTTCAATAAAAAAATTCACCTGCCATTGGCAACCCATACAAATAGCCTGGCTATAAGTGGTACAGACGAAGACTGGCTTGGGTGACTCAAAGCTGTGTGCCAAGAAGAAGCAAACAAATGCCTGAGCAGCAGGGCAGGATCCTCACACTGCCATGAGCCTCAGTAGGGACAGCAACCCTGCTACCGTCACCCCCAATTTTGCATCCGTGCTTTTCACAGACTCACAGAACGGGACAGGTTGGAAGGGACCACAGTGGGTCAGCTTGTCCAACCTCCCTGCCCAAGCAGGGTCAGCCTAGAGCACACTGAACAGGATTGTGTCCAGACCGCTCTTGAATTCATCTCCAGTGAGGGAGACTCCACAGCCTCTCTGGGCAGCCTGTTCCAGTGCTCGGTCACCCGCACAGTACAAAGTTCTTCCTCACGTTCAGGTGGAATTTCCCGTGCATCAGTTTCTGCCCCTTGCCTCGTGTCCCACTGCCTGGCACCCCCGAGACGAGCCCGGCTCCATCTCCGCGGCGAGCCCTCCTGGCTACAGCGGGGCTGCCCGTGTGGCTGCCCGCTGGGGGTCACCTGCCACCCCGCCGACGGGCTGCGCTTCGTTTTCAGCTCGGTGGAGCCCTGCCTGGAGGCACCGCGCGGCCTGCTGCGCCGCCTCGGGCGCTCCCGCCGCCGCTGGGCCGCAGGGGCAGGGGCAGGGGCCGGAGGGACCGGAGCAGAGGCAGAGAGGCAGGGGCAGGGGCCGAAGGGACCGGAGCAGAGGCAGGGGCAGGGGCAGCGGCCGGAGGGACCGGAGCAGAGGCAGAGAGGCAGGGGCAGGGGCCGAAGGGACCGGAGCAGAGGCAGGGGCAGGGGC
>JAWWTY010000123.1:24509244-24630024 GCA_035222235.1 Margarornis squamiger | reverse complement strand
GGCCGGGCCCTGCGGGGTTCGGGCGTGCGGGGCTGTGAGGGGCCGGGCCCTGCGGGGTTCGGGCGTGCGGGGCTGTGCGGGGCCGTGCGGGGCCGGGCCCTGCGGGGTTCGGGCGTGCCGGGCTGTGCGGGGCCGTGCGGAGCCGGGCCCTGCGGGGTTCGGGTGTGCGGGGCCGGGCCCTGCGCGCTTTCCGAGCAGCGCTGTCCGCCTGCGCGCACTGCCCGGGCAGTGGCGTTCGGAACAGCGCTGAGTGTTTGTGTGCCGGCCCTGCAGCGGCGGGTCCGTGCGGTTTGGGTCCATTGACCCGCCTGCGGTGCGTTCTGATGTCCGCTGGTGTGGGAGGAGCGGAGCACCGTGTGCGGGGCTGGCAGCATCCTGCCACTGCTCCCCGGCCCCGGCACTTCATTCAGTGGGAATAAACAGCCTGACACTGAACTTGGTTTAGTTTTGTTTGGGGGGAGCATCTGGGAGGCTTCCAGGAGTTGTAAATCAGCTGCATTTACTCCTCTCTGCTGAGGTGGTCAAAGTAAAGTGCGAAGCGAAGTGAGGTTCCTTGTGTGCTTTCCCCTTCACTGTGAATAGAGGTGCCAGCAGAGGAGAAATTCCTTGGGATTTGAATTAGTGTTTGCACTGTTTTGGTGCAGTACTTGGGCTTTTAGTGCATTGAAAGCATTCAGTGGAGTAGTTTGAAAAACTGAAGGGTCTGCTCCAATGAATTTTGTTTCTTTCTGGAGTGAGAGCAAAGGTGAAGTGCACATTGGGCCCCCATTTTAACCACAACAATTTCTGCTAGTTTCAGGGTGTGGTATAGCGTATCTAGGGCCTTGAGCAATTATCCCATCCCTCACTTACTCTTTTGATCAGATTTTGGTCTACTGCGTGGGGGGATTTGCTCTTTTTGCTCCTGAAACTCGGTTTACTAGAAATACAGTGAAATCACACTGTTCTAGCAACATTGCTAGAAACCCAGGTGAATTCATTTATCACTGATGGAAATGAGGTTTCTTTGGGTTTTTTTTTCTCTGTTAGTGGTTGTGTATTGCCAATGAAGAGAAAAGAGAATGAAAGGATCTTCTCATCTTTACATAGCTTGTATTGCCAGTTAGTCAGAAGTATAGTGTTGAATATAAGAGCAATAAATTTGTTTCTAATGAATCCTTGTTAAAATGATCAAATTTCTTGTCCTGCATGTAGGTTATTTTTTAGTACTTGAAATTAAACTTCAGAAAAAGTTTAACTGATGCATAATTATAGCATATATACATTTCTGCATTGCATAGTATTTAGCAACATCAGCATCCTATGGCATATCATTGGGTTTGCAATGCTACTTCTTTGTTTTGTCTTTCAGAGAATGCAGATGGTAAATATATTTCCCCATTTCATGACATTCCACTGTTTGCTTCATCTAAAGAGGTATGTCTTTATGCCTTGAAACACAATGTCAAGATGCTAACAGTTTCATTGGCATTCTTTAGGTAAAAATGCAGGTTTTAAAAGCTTTCTTTTTTTTTTTTTTTTGGTGGGTAATCAGTGGAGAAATGTATAGTGTCAGAAAGGACTACTCTGACCCAGGCTGATTCCTTATGTAATACAGACACAATAACCACCAAATTTTCTCTGCTGAGTTCAGGAACTTGCAATGAAGCGTAATGATTGTTGTGTAGACAAGCCTAGGTGTCTCTAAGTCCTCAAGTGATTGAGTGTGGGAGGAACCCTCACGGTATCTTGTGATAATTCTCTGTTTAAGGTTTGTGTTTATGTGCGCTTGAATTAATTTTCTATGGTTACTCTTTAAATTGGCAGTTTCCTACATCTGCAATTTGAAGTGTACGTTTCTTTGTGGTGGATGTACAGCACATGCTCGTGTAACTTTTGGTGTACATCTTTAATTCCCAGAAGGAGCATTATAATTGGAAGGCAACAGTAATGCCCAAGAGAGAAGTGGTAATCACACCTTTGGAGAATGGCAGTGCGTGAGGTGCAGCTGAGCACTTTTCACGTCTTGTTAGCCACCCTCCCTGGGGCTTCGTTATAGCAATAATGAAACGCCTGTTTTGTCTGTCACTGGTGGGAGAACTGCCAGTCTTCGGTTTAGGCTTATGTTTGCTTATCGTGGTGTGTTTGTTACACAAACAGGTTGGGAGGGTTTTAGCTGTTTTCTTGATCTGTTGCTGAGTCTCTATGGGTGATATGAATGGTGTGAAAGGTCAGTAGTTTTACCATGTTCAGATGGAGATTTCTGAACTGATGAACCAATCTCGTGAATAATTGAAACCGAGAGATTAAAAATATGAATGAAACCTTTTTGATCAGCAGACCCAAGTGCTAGTCAGTGGAAGAGATAAATCATTCAGAGTGTCATTACTAAGATGCCCTGTTCAGTGGGTGCTATTGCTGGAAAAGCAATGGGCATTTTCATCACACATTCCCTGTTGGTCTTGCTGCCTCCGTATCTAAAGTTTGTAGGAGGGGGTTATAGTCTGTGATTTTTCAGTTTAGAGTACAGCAATGTCTGATCAATGTGGAGAGACTTTCACTTTGGTGTGTGAGCAGAGCAAGAGTGTTCCACCCAGTAGAGGACCTGGATGGGACAAGAAGGGAAGTCGTTGTGAAGGTCTCTCTTAATTTTGCCTTCTTTGTAGGAGGAGGACTTAAGGAGTTGTATGCTATAGCCTTTCCATCCCCTGATCTAAGCTTTGTAGGCATTACTTTATGGTGGATAGCTTCAGCCTTGTTTTTCATACTGGTTTTGTTTACTTTGGATTTTTTTTGTCTCCTTCAACTGTACAGAAGGATGACCATGTTTTTAATCTGTTGAGGACAGGCCTAAATTGCTGCTTAAATTTCTTAGTAGTTGGAAGAAAGTGGATATATCCTTGTACGTTTTCTATTTTCCTCTATTAACATCTCAAAGGTTAAAATTTCACAGCGAAACAGAAGCAGGTACTTATTTTTAAAAGTTATAGTTTAGGCCTTTATGCTCAAAAAGGAATGTTTCAATTGCATTGCAAACTACTCTTGTCTGTAGTTGTGTGAATATAGTATTGCTCCCTAATGTTCTTTATATGCTTTTCCCCTTCACTCTTTCCTTATAGGATAACGAAATTCCTGCAAAGAGGTCAAAGACGACTGGATCTGAGGTACTGCTAAGTTTTGGGGGTTTTAAACTATTTAATCTATTTCCTTTCCAGCATCACTGTTCTGCAAAGTGAACTTGCTCTTAGTGAATAAAGTTGACATGTCTTCAAATGCAAGTCTTTCAGGAGAAGGCTTACAGCGATTTGATATTCTCCTCTTTGAATGCACCAGAAATGTCAGAATTCTTTTATTCATCAAGATGTTCTCAAAAGCAAACACTTATACCACTCTTTCAAAGGTTTGTTATGACTATAGCAGTGTAGATGCGTAGATCTTTTTTTGCTATTGCATTCAGAAACATTTCCAATAAAACCTCTGCTAATGAAATCGTCATTATGCTCTGTCGATAATCGTTGTTACAGATACGGAACTTCAGAAATCCTGTGTTAGGGCAGATACTAAGTATCTGCTTTTCAGAACTGAGGCTATGTTGTTTTCTGTATTCATCTGGGAAGCCCAAAGGGAGAAAAATGACATCTGCTAATGGTTTGACAGTACCCAGCACTGAAGTTTAAGCCTAGCAGAAGCCCAAAAGACATGGAAGATCTGCTCAAGCTTTTTCTGTGAAACAAGATTTGTTTAAGCAAGTGTCTTTTCCAGAATGTAACATTTTTTACTCTGCTTTGCCTGGCATAGGCTCATCTAAAACTTAGTAGAAGAATGTAAAAGAGAAAAAATGAACCAAGTTATCAAATTACATTTTAAGGCTGTGATATATGTATGGGTGGGTGGATGTGTGTCCCAGACTTTATCTTCCCCTGTCTGTTTGGCCAGTCATATTGCAAAACTGTAACTACTCATCCGATGTGAAAGAACTGCCCTAACTGTCTGGATTTTCACAGTTCTGCAACTAGTGTGTGGTACACTGGTTTTTTTGCACTGCAACAGTCCCCACGCAGTCCTACACTATGTATTTCCTCTCCCTTTGCTCTGTGATTCATTCAAGCTACAATGCCTATATACAACTTTTTAGATTTCCTGTAGCTTGATGCCCATTTAGGTACAATTCAGTAGGTGTAGAATCATGCCTGAAAGAGGAATTGTTCAGGAGAAAGAGTATGTGCCAGTAGACTTTTCTCAGAAATCATTGTCTTGCAACATCAGTTCTTATTTACTGCTCTTGCTGGAAGTCAAGTATTCTGGTTTTACCTGCTTATAAATACTGTGACAATACATGCCAGGTACAAAGATGCTTTATGCAACATGTAAAAATGTTAAAAACTGCATTTATCTGTGCAGTGAGAAGCATGATAGCTTGTTGGAAACCATGTTTCTAGTAGTCTGTGGAGAGGCGGGTGGAAATGCAAGTGAGGCTGCGCAGTTCTTGCTTTCTGAGCCAGAGTAGCCTCCAGAACTGCTTCTCGTAACTCCTCTTGTGAGAGAGCTCTGGACTGTGGTTTAATAGAACTACAGAAAATGAGCAAACGCAGATGTAGGTTTCAATCTTAGTGGGCTTCTGATGCGAGTAAGCAAACAAATGTGCAGACTGCAGGCTTCCCTAACATGCTTGTTCTTTACTTAGATGGTGCAGTGTCAGAACACAAATTGTTTAGAAAACTTTTTCATCATCATCTTTGGGAGTTGGTGAGGAGAGAGAAAACAGAGGGATCTTTGTGTTTGGGAAAGCAGTTTCTTATGCTGGGCTCTTTAGCAGTTCTCCTCACCTTGGATTGGTGAGAAATGTATCCTTGTGTGCTTGTATGCAGGGAAAGTATAGCTTAATCAGAGAATGAAGGGAAAACTAGGAATTTCACATCATGTGCTGATTTCAGAAGACCTTTGAAACACTGTACTCCTAGCTCTTGTCTAGGGATGCAAAGGCTGCTGTTGATACCTGGTGTTCAGTTGATTCTTGCACTGAATTTGACCAGAATTCAAAGGTGATAGTTCTCCTTGCCCTGGAAACACACTAACATCTTTAGAACTTGTGTTTTTAGGGTTGCAGTTATTTGTTACTCTTAGCGAGGGCAAGCCCTCTTAAGAGTGTGTGTTAAATTATGCTCAGCTGGTGTTCATCAGATGGCAGTGTAGCTATGGAAAATGAAGATAATTCTGCAAGAGTCTCTTCAGTCTGTCTAATCTACTTTAAGTTGTCCTTAGTGTTCCTGATGCCAGAAAAGAAGGTCTCAAAATAAAGGAGTTTCAGCTTTCAACAGTCATGGAATAGGGGAATGTGCATCCTACAAATCTCTGTTAGCTGTTTTGCAGTCTCAGTTTGTAGATCTAAAGGAAACATGGTGGTGTTTCTGTATGAACTGTTTTCACTAGTGCAACCATTTCTTGTAACACTTTACATCTTCCTAAATCTCAGTTAAATTTAGCTGTGCAGACACTGCTGCCAGCTGACCTTTTTGCTTTCACAGAGTATTTTTGTCTGTTTGAAGTCTAGAGAGGTTACTTTGAAGGAGAAACTATGCTGAAAGAAATCATATTCAGCTCCAATCTCAAAATTATTAGCAGCTTGCAATCTGAATCTCTGCATTGCCTTAAGCATTGCAAGCACTTGGAATCCACTCCTGCCCAAGTAAATCTCTATGAAAGGTTTCAAAAGTTTCACATCTCTGGCTGGAAGAGCGGGTGTTTCCACTGCAGTTACAGTCAGTACTGTCAGAGCCTGATTGTTGAATATGGTCTTCCACGTCTAGAAGGAAGAAGGTTTGAAGAGGTCATTGTTTCCTTTTCAAGACAAATGTGACATGTTGCTTCCCTACTGTAGTGATAGGGTTTCTAATCTGCTTGTCATTGTATACCTTTGGTAAAGTGTTTGCATCCCATCTCATTCAGAAGACCCAGGTGTTCTTGAATACAAAGTTTTATTTCATATGTTGGTCCTGGTAAGGAATCTGTTCAAGCATGCAGAGATTATAGTCCTCTAACTTGCAGACACTCAAAAGAGCATTTGAAAAAAAAACCAGAAAGAAAGAAACAAGATAGATTTTGTTTTGTTGCATCCTGTGGATTGCACAGTGCTGGAATGCCCTTGTGAACTTCAGCTAAGGTGCTTCTGTGAGGGAGAAACTGCTGATAAATTAACTAGTCAGTTGAGATATAAGGGGTTATCAGAGTGATGATGCAGTCTGAATGGGTGATCTTAAAGAGAACTTTATGCTTTGAACAGTGTTCAAAACTGGTGTCAGAGTTGCCATATAGAGTCAGCATGTTTCTTAAGAAAGGAAAAGCTATCATCATGTTCTGTGCAGAACACGTACACACTTTGTACTGACTTTGTGTTCTGCCTTAACTACTGCCTCTGTTAGAGTCCTTGGTGATATTAGATGTTTTTCCAGTATGTGTAATCTGTGCCCATTATGTGGTTAGGGATTTCTTTTCCAAATTTTAGATTATCAGTGAATCTTTCACCCTGATGCTTGAACTTCCCCAGGCTTTTTCTACGGATGCGTCCGTTAGCTGCAGCCTCGGTTTGTGTTCTCATAGAGGGACAAATAGTGAGAGTAGAAGTGGTCTTCACTCAAGAGTCCAGTTGAAATCTACCCAGCGTAGACTTGATTTACGGAGAAAGTTACCTCAATGGTTTGATCAAACTTTAATTCAAATAAATGGTTCCTTAAACTTGAGAAAGTCAGTGTTTCATTTTACTTCATATCATGGATGTACACTGGAGTTTTGCAGGTGAATGTGTCCCATAACTGGTTTGTCAGAGCGTATGCCAGACACCAGTGAGATGCCTGTGTGTAAAAACCTAAATGTGGTGTTTGTGACTCCCTTTTCACTGTAATATGAGGGAAGTACATGAGGAGTCTATGAAGAGACTGCAGGCACTTTGCATTTATGCTGGGCACTGCATTCCTTCTTTGCTAAGTGGCATGTTAATTTATGTTGAAAAACTTCCACCGACTTCTCATTTAGATACAGTCTATTTGGTGTCCAGGTGTTGCTGGCATCTGGTTTGTTGTTTTCATTGGCAAATACCCTGTAGCAAGTGTTACATTAGGAATGCTTATAACATGGTACTCATTTTATAAGGAAGTCCCACTCCATTTATTTCTGGGTATATTTCATGATAGTCCATATTTTCATTCTCCTTGCTTTCCTTTTTTTTTTTCTTTCTTCCTTTTAAACATCATCCTTTGCTCACACTGCTGCTGAACTGCATCCTATCATTTTCATTCTCGTTAGTCCTCAGGTGCATGCTGCCACGTTCCATTGATGGTTGATGAGGATCCCTTCAAGGTTACAAATGAAAAGACAGAAGAAAGGAAATGATAGCTGCTTTTTCTTCTCTCTTTCTTCTGAGCTGAGAACTTCTCTATGATGAGTGAGCAGCTGCTCTTGTGCTTTTGGATTTTTTAAAGCAGTCTATTGTAAAAAGTACTAAAATATTGTAAGCTTTAGTATTATCTCTACTCCGTGTCATGCAAGGTGATGAACTGCAATGAGGTCGTAAAAAGTGATGATATTTGTCATTTTATGAAATTATATTGAGTTTCTGTTCCTCTCTTTACCTTTTGTGACTTTCCTCACTCTACAGAGGTTGCTCCACTTCTTCAAATTAGCTGAACCTTCAAAGTTGAGCATTAAGGGTTGCAACCTTCGAGCAAAATCATGCCTATTTAAAACTCTTTCCTCAAGTGCATGAGCTAAGGAACTTGGAATGACTGGGCAAGGAAATTAATTGAACAAGAGAAGGAAAGTTAAGTAAGGAAGAATTGTTATGGAGAGGGTATAGGGCAGTCCAGAAAGGCAGATTGTAAAAAGAGTGTCAGAAAAGTTGTGGGTTTTTTTTCTTTTTTTCCGCTTCATCTTTTCCTTCTGATAGTCACATTTCTCACGACAAACTCAGATCAAAATGCGTTATCTTCTATAAGAATCTGTACACCCAGGACTAGCAATTATTTTTGGCCATCAGTCTTGGAGGAGAGAATGATGACTAACAATTTACCATGGTACGACAGGCTGTATTTTCCGTGCTTTTCTTAGTACTTGCTGTACAAATATGCCAAAGTATTTTTGTGTATCTTTTTATCTTTCTGTGGTTTTCTTATTTCAAAAAAGAAAAACCATTTCTGTTGTCTCTGTGAAAAGAGATTTTTGCTTGTCTCAGCAAAAACTATATCATGATAGATTAAAAATGATGTTCAGCTAAAATAGAATGCAGTAAGTTGCCAAGCAGTGTTAAAGACAACACCCTGATAGAGCAAACAATTACAGCCTACGTGAGTTCCAGTGTAATGTACTTAGTGTGTAGTTCTTAGGAAATAAAGGGTATAATTTAGACACACTGGTTGTTCCTACTGATGTAATTTTCTGCTGATTTCCTTATTCAGTTTTAGGAATTAGGAAATGCACTTTTGACTTCTATGTGTTGAGCAAATAGATTCCTCCTCCCCTGGCTCCCATCACCTCTTCAAGGTACAATAGAGCACATACACAAATGTCTGTCTTGTGTTCACATTGACCTAAAGGCAAACAAGCTACGTAATACCCTGGATTGAGGGTCCCTCTGGGCTCTGTCAGTGCACTTTGCCTATCAGATGGGTTCTGTCCCTTTCTCTGAATCTAGGAAACTTTCCTTCTTTTTCTCTTGCATACTCCAGGAATGCTGTCCTGAGGAGACCATCAGCCAGGCTCCATTTGGGCTGTTGTACAGTCGACTCTCCTGAAGCATAGTCCCATCTACACTAGGTGCTTGCAGAGCTGAATTAAATCTGGACTGCAACTAGCAATGATTTCAGGCAGGCCAGGTGTTTGCTGTTCTACTAAGGCAGTTAAATGGTAAACTTTGCAAGCCATAGTTTTTGTTTAATGAGAGATCTGTTTTCTGTCATTCAAAGGTGTGTCAAATGGGCTGTTGAAACAGTCTTGCCATTGCTTGAGGCGGTAGAAGTGCTTGGAGCCTTGGTGCGGTGGAATTTTTTGTTTTAGTGATTTAAAATAAAAATATCAATTACCAGATGCATTCACCAGCCAAAACTAACCACTGAATGACATATACAGATGGTAATCTGTGAAGACAGGTGGTGTGTGACACTTCCATTTCTGTTTTCAGTTGAGGCAGGGGCAGTTTTCAGCAAGGGATGGGGGACAACGTTCAAGTGGTTAGAGGGAATAGGTACTTGGTCTGGAAAAATAAGTGATAGAAACATTCCTGAGTGATACTTAGTCATGGAGGGAAACAAGATAGGAAAGAGAAGGGAAAAAAACCCCTAAAAAACCAGAGGAGTCTACTTCTCTCTTTCTATATATCATAATATCTAGTATGTGCTCTCCTTTCCACACCATTGGATCTAGTTTCACCACTGTGAAAATTTGATTGCCCTATAAGTAAAACTTTTGTAAACACTGTACAAAGTCATTAATCTTTTGTAAATGGTTGTGGCAGCTTAGCATTAGAAAGAGTACTTTTGGGGAGGGGTTTTTTGCATACAAATTAATCTGTCAGAATGTCACATTTAAGACTTTTGACAATCGCATTTGACTGATACCACAAATTATGAGGGCATGGTCTTTGAGCCGAGTTAAATCCAAGGTGGTTTTTTTTTTTTTTGGTTGGTTGATTGGTTCGGGGTTTTTTGGTTTGGTTTGATTTTTTGGGGGTTGTTTGTTTTTGTTGTTTTTTGGGGGGTTTGTTTTTAAATTAGTGAGAGCAACATTGTATTCATTTCAGTCTGGTTGTTGTTCAGCCCTGAGGGTTGATTTGGTGAAGACCTGGGCTAACTTTTGACTAGTTAAAGCTCCAAATCAAGCTTAGAGGCCGCTGAAGCCATTGTATTCGATATGGTCAGGATCTAAACAATAAAAATACATGACTGTGGTAGAGTGGAAGACATCATATATAATTCCAGGAGTAGTTTGTAAGTTTTCTGCCTGTAGTTACCAGTCAGAACAATTCTTCAACCTGCTTGTCAGTTCCCTAAGAGTTTCTTGTCAGCACTGGCTTTCATGCTGTGCCTTTCTGTTTTCCGAGTGTTTCCCAGATGCATGTGCAGACATTATTTGGCTCTCTTCCAGCCCTTCTCTTACCTGCTGATGCATGTCTGTTGCTTTGTTCTGTCTGTTTCCTCAGTGTTGACATTTTTGAGCCCTCTTTCTCATTACTTTTGTTTCAACTACTCTTTATATACCTAAGGTGTACTTTATGTAACTGAAACATTCTGAAGCACCTTTCTCCTTTTGTTTTTTTTAATCTTTTTTTATTTGGTCATGACCTGATTGGGAAAACTGATTCCATCTGGCATGCTACTGATTGCAGTATGGGCCCAGTACTTATGGATGATAGATATAATTTAAATTCAGTGGGAATTTGCTGTCAGGATTGTGCATAACTTGTGATCTAGTAGAAATGCTGAGTGAAAGTTAGGATTTTCCTTTCCTTTCTTGCTTTCCACGTTCTAGATTTGTTTGGGAAGTTATGATCATAGAACTGTTGGAATGACTTTAATCAGACTGTGACATTGACCCTGGTAATGGTATTTGTTTGTCGCAGCTGCAGGATGCAAGGAACTAAAATACAAATATTTAAGGGTCCACTGGAACCTTAGTTGTGGTGGTGTTAATGAGTAGGTGGGAGTCATCAGTTGGTTTAACTTAACATTTTTTTCCTAAAAATTTCTGCAAAAACATACTTTGTCTTTCCTGAACTGTTGCAATTATTAATACCAATGTGAATTTCCTTTGGTTATGAAGAGATGTCCTGGCAATGTGGTATTTTTGGGGTTGTTTTAGTAATTGAAAACAGGTTGTAGACATTGCATGGCCTAGTTACTTGATTCAGTTAATACTCCACTCCTTGGTAGTGCTTAACTCTGACAGCTTCAGAAAAAGAAATCTTATGGCAGTTGCACAAGAGTTTTTCTCTTTGGAAAATACTGCTTTTGCCTCCTCAGTAAGAAGGGTGTAAACTACTTATTTTTCTTCTAAAAGCATGAAAGCTTACATGTTTCAGGTTTCCTCCTCCCACACTCCCCTTTCAAAACAGCTCTCACTTGGTTTCTGTTAGGAAGAAGGCTAACACAAATGTGAGGTGTCCATGTCCTTCCTCTGCCATCACTTTTGGATTAGTATTGCCTCACTTCAACCAGATTTGACTGAAAACTGGAAATGTCAGTGGTTTTTGCCTCTGCATGGGCTGTTAAAAAAATTAACGAGGCAAAATAGGAGGGCCTGAAGAAATAAATCCTCCAGGGGAAAAAGTCAGAAGCACTGTCCTTTCCATTGCTTAAGGGAAGCTAACTGTCCTATAGAAACATCCAGTCCTCTGACTAGTAGACTGAGCCACTGCCTCATGGCAAACCATTCCATGGACATCCTGAATGTTTCATGAAGAGTAATACTGATAGGGGAATAAAAAATGTCATGTGTATTTTCACTGCTTTTTGTTGTCTGTATTCTCAAAGGGGTGTTGTGGGGAAAGTAGGAGCCAAGGAGTTTGAATATCGTTGTGTGGAATTAAATGAATTGTACAAATAAAAGAGGTGGAACAGAAATGTGATGCATGTTGCTTCTGAATGCAAAGGAGGGAATTTATGTTACTGCAAAATACTAATGCCAAGAGGAATTTATTTTCAGTTCTGACACTGTGTTTTTTTTTAGGTCATGTTTAATATGATTGTAGAAGTGCCTCGTTGGACCAATGCAAAAATGGAGGTAATTAAGGAAAATACCTTGATTATATAGGTATTTATGGAAGTTATGACAATGCAGTGGCTTCCAATAGTCTGAGTTTACTCACAGTGTGGATTACTCTTTACACATAAAATCTTCTCCGTTAAAAAACTGACTTGAAATGGTGCATGCAGACACTTCCCTTGCAACTGTAAAAAGTGTCTTCTTGACAACCCTCTGACTGGAGAGTGCAGCATAGCTGCAGCAGAGTCCTCAAGTACTGACTTTCAGGATGTTGTCCAGCACTTTAATCTTACTCTTGCTTGCTTATGGAGCATTCCACTCATAGGAGTTAATTTATGATTTCCACTGTATAGTGTGCTAGGCCAAATCCTGAGAAATGGAGTTGCAAATAAAAAAGCATTTCCTTGTGACAAAAAAAAAAAAAAAAGCTTGGAACTCCACTGATTGAAAGTATCTACTCCTGCAGGGAGATATTTTACAAATAGAGCTTCATCTGTAGTGTTTGTAAAACAACATGTCTCACCAGGATACGTCCTATCTTTCTGAACACTTGTATTAATTTTAGCAATGCTTCTCAGATGCTTTAAAGGGAGCTTGTCGTTGAGCTGTTAAGTATTTTAATTATTGAAAATAATACCAAAGAACCTCCCCAGCCTGTTATTTCAGAATTTTGTTTTCGCCTTTCCCTGATGATAGAAAATTATTTGAACTGTTTACAGTCACCGTTGTTATTCTGCAACCAGGGTTACCTTAGATATTTACCTTGTATTTTAAACTGATGATGTATTGTGGAAACTGGATTTTCTTTTTTAGAGTTTCCCCTTGACAATTCTACTGGAGCTCTTTGCCTAAAGCTCAGGTTGCTCTCCCTCCCCTTCTCTCAGCACTTTATGTCAAAGGTAGAAAAGTTTACTCTTCTGTTAGGTTCATAAATCTGTGGGTTTAGACTTTTCTAGTTTGATAGAGGAGACTAGATGTAGTTCTCTAAAGCTTAACTTTTAATATATCTGAAATTTCCTGCATCAGTTGTTCAGGCAGTTGTCTTGCCATGCCATTGTGTCCTGGTGCTCCTTCAGTCCAGACTTTGGTAAGCTGCTAATATCTGCTAAATACCAGGTCTTGTCTGCGTCTCTGTGCTGAGATTCCCTCTCATGGAATGGAGACTGTAGGAAATTAAACCTTGCCTTAGTATGACTGTTACCCACTATTACATCCCCAGTGACAGATCTTCTGCTCATCACCTTGTTGTATTTTTGTTGTTCTTCCCTTGATTTTACTGAAGTTGCTTTTCATGAGACTTTTGTCTGCTGCTGTCAGTTGCTCCTCTTTGTCCCAGTTTATATCAAGAAAAAGCATTGCTGAGCTCTACTTCTGTCGGTGTCCCAGGTGGTATATTTAGGGTCTTTGCTGTTAAGTTGTGACCAGAATCAGGCAGGATCCAATGTGAAATAAGAAATGTGTGAATCACCATCTCAGATCTTGGGGAGGATTTGCTTGTAGAATTAAGTACGTGCTATTGACAGGTTGGTGTGGTTCAAAAAGGTGGAATTCCTTGGGTATGACTTTGTCACCAAAGTGACAGAGGTTCTTTAGGTAAATGGCAGGAATATAAAATGAATATGGACAAAGGGCTGTGTACTTACGCATGGAAGCTATGCATCACCTGAGCTGGTGCAACCACTTCAGCCTCTAACAAATATCTTGCCATTCAGATGAGCATTCCTAAGCAAAAGCCAGGCTAGCATGGATTGAATTATGGTGTGGAGTGTCAAAAGGATGATTACAGTGAATTAGCTGTGATAGATAACTCACATGGCAGTGGGTTTGTATTTGAGGTTTTAAGGATGATACTGTCCAGCTTTTGTTCAGTCCTTCTGTGTTTCTTTGGGAATTAGAATGTCCTCTTCTAATGCTAGCTTAACTTGCTCCAAATCTATGTTAAGTTGGCATTTGATGACTATAGAGAATTTGTGCTTGCTGAAAAAGCATTTGTATGCTGAAAGGTGTTGGTAAGAAGGGATGTGTGCAATAGGAGATCAAAAAATGGGGCAAGAAGAACATGAAACCTTTCCTCTGTAGGTGTCAAAATCCCTGTTGTCAGAAGAACTTGTGCCACCATTTGCATGTCTGTTGAACTTGTACTGTAAAGTGCAAGAGCTTCTAACTTAAGTTCCTTTCAATATTTATGTTTGACCATGACAGTTTCCTTATAAATTTATTACTTTCTCTTCTAAATTTTATTTTTTTTTCTTGCATACTTTCCAGCATTATTTAAAACCTTAATAAGCTTCTTTTTGAATGTGACCCTTGAGATTCAGAGTGAGGCTATCATACTTTTAGTAGTTCTCAAACCACAAGCATGTGCTGCCAATGGATCTTTCTAACTGGTTGAGTATAGAATGAATTACTTTCTGTTTTATCATTCTGCTTTTCTCTCTCTTCCCCCGCCACCCCCCGCCCTTTTTCATGATCTGCTTAGATTGCCACTGAGGAGCCGTTGAATCCCATTAAACAAGATATAAAGAAAGGCAAGCTTCGATATGTGGCAAATATCTTTCCTCACAAGGGTTATATATGGAATTATGGTGCCCTCCCACAGGTAACATTTTTGTTATAATGGTGAAAGTTTTCTGTCTTCTGTGTAAATTGCCTTGTAAATCTTGGATACTGTCTGAATGCAAATCGGCTGCAAGAGGGATGCTTCTCTTTGATACATTTGTAAATTAGGATTTTTTTTTATGTTGAACTTTATTGTGTCCATAAATTTTGATAAACATTTGGGTGTGGGAGTAAATATGTGCTATGTTTCAGGAAGGAGTTAAATGATCAAGAAATCCCAAATCTTTAGTCTGTCTCTGCTCTGGTGACAGAATTAAAGTGTCATGGTCTGCCATTCAGGAATTCTTTGTCAAGTTGCAACTCCCTGCTTAAAGAAGGCATTTTTTTAAAAAACTCAATTAGGATTTTCATGTGCTGCAGCATAAATTTTAATTGGTATTTCTTAATATCTTTAATGAAGAGGACCACAAGGGCTGTTCTTTTTTAGATTAAACCTCAACTGCCTTACTTAACTTTTGTCTGAACTGTGAGACTTTACTCATCATGACGCATTCAAAACTTCGAGCCTTGAAAAAGCTCAACTAATGGCTGAAAGTTTGAGCGTAATGAAGAGTTTTAAACTTTTTTTCATTTCTGTGAATAACACATTGGACTTAAATCAGTACTGAAGAACATGATGGGGCTTGAAAGAAGTAATTTATTTCCTTTACACTTAACTGTATGAGCAGTGAATGTTGAGTCCTGAAAATCTGCTTAGGTATTTGATCCCTGGAGAGGAGATACTGGGCAGGTGCTAGAATACAGCAATGGAGTTCTTATCCAGTCAGCCATCTCATCAGACAAAGTTTCCAACTGGGTGTAGTTGGAAACCAGCAATTCCATTTCATGTTTTGAAATTCATGTGCATTATTTTGGACTTAGGGTACTTTCCTCAGGAGAAATGCTCAGCACCTCTTGTTACCTTGTGAGTCAGAGAGGGTTATAAATAATTTTTAGTTTTATTTTTTAATATAGTAGAATATTTGCAGTCATAGCAGAAGTTGCTGTACTGTCCAGAGAACAATACTATTCCTAGCAACCTTTACTTCTAACCTAGAGGTGAGAAGGTGCAATTGGGCTCAGGTAATACTGATATAATGCAGCCTGGAATAAAAAGCACTTTGAAAGTATTGGAAAAAAAAATTTAACTTCTCTCTTGACTCTACTTCAGCATGTTTTTGCTATGATTTTGCTACCTAAACACCTGAGCATATTCTTTTCACCATTTTGCCTTTCAGTATTAGTCAAGTTCTCAAGAACAATTTTGAGGTGGAGTTAGGATCGTCGACAGCAGGAGCTAACAGTATAGCTCTTTGGAAAAAAAGTTTTCTAAAGTCTTTTCAACAAGACTTCATTGGATGTAAAATTCTTAACAGAAACTTCACAACTGTAGTTGCTAGTAAGAGTGAAAACAAGTTCTGGTCTAGTAATTAGTATAACTTGGCAAGGATTCCTTGCCTGTTCAGTGCTCAAAGCAGGAGTTTAAACTTGCCTTTAGAGAAGCTTCTTTGGTCTTAAGCTGTTGGCTGTTCTTGGGAATGTGTACATCTCAAAATACTCAGAAATACTTCATACCTAAATCTAAAAACTTTAAGAAGCTTATTGGCTGCAGACAAATTGATTCCTAAGAGGATGGTTAGCTCAAAGCCTCTATGTTTTTGGAAACAACATATATTAGTATCATGGTATTTAAAGAGTATAATGAAAATGTAATTGTAAGATCTCCTAACTTGATCCCACAGTCACTACTAACTAGAAAAATCCATATTGAAGGTCCTCTGGTGCCTTAATCACAGCAGTTGGTTAAAGTGTATCTGTTGAGTCATGGTTGCAGTTAATATTTTTGTTTTTATGTCCTCAGTAATCCTCATGTTCCTTGTTCTGAGTTACTCAACATCAGTCCGTTGGCTGTTTGTTTGCTTGTTTTTTCCTCTCCCATTGAGCAAGCCTGTTCTCAGAAAGCTGATGTTTTTTATTGTTGTTTTTATTAATGTTAGTAATTTAGTGGTAAGATGAGTTATGATTGCAGTTCAGTTGATAACTTACTGTTCTCTTTCCTTTGGCAGACCTGGGAAGATCCAAATCATACGGATAACATTACAGGATGTTGTGGGGATAATGATCCTGTTGATGTTTGTGAAATAGGTTCAAAGGTTTGTCTTTCTCAGGATTAATTTAATTTATCAAGGTTAACTTAATAATTTGGTTAACTTTTTTTAACTTAATAATTTGGTCAACTTTTGAAAGAGAAGGTCAGATGGAAAACAAAAAAGTGGTAATAGTGTTAGGGGCTGACCAAAGTATAAACAGAGGATCTAAGGAGGAATAGGAATAGGAAAGGAAATAGTGAATTTTTAAAAAGGAGGAAAACAAAGTAGGAACTGGTAAAGACTTTGTACTTGATAAAAGGGAAAATAAGAGAACACCATGCTGGAGTTTTGTGGCTGGACTTTGAGTTCTGGGTGAAGGAGGAGGGGGTTAGTTAAGATTTTGGGGGAAGGAAAAGATTTATTTCTTTTTCCCCTGTTAGCAGTATCGAAGCTATGAATAGGTTGTTGAAAGATGAGGAAGTATGACAGCCTCATGCACATTAAAATTGTGAGGTTAGACCCACAAAGGAGGTAGGTTCAAGCTTACCCATGGATGCAAAAAGAAGTAGATCCTCTTCTAGAGAATTAAGGAGCCTGCTGCTGTGTTGCAGAGTTATGAGTCACGGAGTGGATGGATGAAAAAGAGGTACAGAAAACACCACTAGTAGGTATAAAGAAAAGGTTTAGCTCACTGAAAGAAAATTGTACCCGTCTAGAGGCAGCAAAGAATGAAGCAATGCTCTGTTATCAGAAATGGGGTTATGAAATGGATGAGTGGGGAGAAGGGATCTCTTGGGATATTTTTGGTAAGGAGATGTTTAATTGGTGACCTCAGTGAAGGTGGTCACCGATTATTTGAGGTAAGGAGCCTAAAGATGAATTTAAAGGGTTCCAGAATGAGTTGTAAAGGGAGTATTATCTGGTAGGGAGAAGGTTTCTAAGATAATGCAAAAATAGTTATGCTGAAAGTTCTGGGGAAGGGCTGTATGTTAATATGTGTATATTGGAGTTTAGAGGGAGGAACAGCAAGATATAAATTAGGACCAGGAGTTGAAAAAGTAGAGTCAAGGGACAGGAAGAAGTTAAAAAAAGAGTATGAGATACTTTTGACCTGCAGTTTGGAATGAAGTTCAAGAGAGGGGGGGAACTAGAGTAAAAAGAAAGGAAAGATTTTCTAGCTTCCTCTCTACTTAAATGCTGATGGGAGGATTGAGGGTTGAAGAAAAGTAATGGTGGGAGAAAGGCTAGAAATGTTAAATAGATGTGTACTGGATTTGCAGATCTGTCTTGCATTACTGTTATAGCTGCTGGTCAAAAATACAGTAAAACTTTTTTTATAAGGTAAAGGAGAAATTCTGTGTAATGTTTTCCAAATCTTTGTGACACTATGTTGTGTTTCAGGTTCGTTCTTCTGGTGAGATTGTTCAGGTGAAGGTCTTGGGTGTTTTAGCTCTTGTTGATGAAGGAGAGACAGATTGGAAGATAATTGCTATCAGTGTGGATGACCCAGAAGCTCATAAAATCCATGGCAAGTATTTTTATCTTTCTCAATGCCAGTTATGTCAGCAACTTGCACAGTAGAATGGTACCGGAGTTTAGGCCACTCAGGACAAGAAAAGAGGGACAACGGAAAGGCAGGGCTTTTCATTTATTGTTGTTGAAGTCAGGTGCTTCCTTCAAGGAGGGCATATGTGCTTTCACACTGAACTGTTTTGAAATGGTTGACTTGGATTTTCAAGAGGACCTGTCATACAGAAAGTCTTCTGACTCCTAAAACACAACTGCCTTAGAAAGTGACTTAAAATTACAGACTTATCTCCTGTGTAATAGTGAATATTTACCCACTCACATTATGTAGCACACTGCTATTTTCCTTGTTGAATGTGTTTGTTCCTTTTTTATTTGTGGGCATTGGGTTGCATTCTGAAATTGTACATTTCCAATGTTTTGTCACTGTTAAGTGGGTTACTTCCAGGGTTTGTTGCTTAGTATGAACAATTAGGTTTCACCTTTTAGCTTGAAAATTTGCAAGTTAACTGCTAATGCAGCTCACCCTAATATCAGGTGTGATGATGACTAGCTGTGCAGGGGGAAATAACCTGTTCAGACATATCCTCCCTTTAACCATTGTTCTGGTATCCAAATGACATTCAAATACTGAAATGTGTCTGTGTGAATAGCAAGCGAGATCTGATTTTGCTTGAAGATGTGTTAAAAGTGCAGGGAGTTAAGTTTTTACAGCACAAGTGAAGCTTTCCTCTGGATAAATGAAGATTCACTTTCTCAAACGCAGTGCTTGGGAATCATGGGAACTAAGTGAGGAGGTTTGTCTAAAACTGGTTGTTATAAGACCAAAATCCAGAGCCTGCTCTTTGTTGGTAGGGAGCATCAAGGCACGGAGTGCTCTTTCTGTAAGAGTAAGGCCATCCAGTAACTTTTTAAGTAATTTGGTTTCTCAGCCATGGAGGATTGTTCCTGGTTTTTGAATGTAAAGTAACTGTGTCACGGGCCTGGCCCTTCATTCTCAGTTTTCTTGCAGGTTGCTTTCACATGGAGACTTGACTTGTGGGAAGAGAAAGGGAGAAGGAAACTCTTGGGTTGATTCTGATTAAAATCGTTGGGCAGATGAATTACATAGTGTTTATGACTCTTTAACTGCTTTGATAGTTAGAGATTAAGAAGTTTATCTTAAGGAAATAGTAAGTAATAGTTTGCTGTTGATATTAGTGTCAATTTAAACCACTCTATAATGTGCAGTGAAACGCCTGTCAGTAGTTAAAAGACATGTAATTAGCACTTCATTTCTAGGCACTGTTCTGCTTAAAGTCGTAGCTTTTTAGCTTAACAGTTTCTGAGAGAATGTAGTCAGAAAAGTGGATGAAAGAATTTAAGAGTCTACTAAATAGGAGCAAAGCTGTGGTAGTTAATTACAATATTATTTATTATTTTGGATTAACTATTATTTGAAAGCCCTCTGCTTTTTTTCTGGTTGGTTGGTTGGGTTTTGTTTGGGTTTTTTTTTTCCCTCCTGAGGTAATGACTGATTTATGTCAGTTCTGTTACAGCTTTAGTTTGTTTGGGAAGGGGAGAGTAAGAGCTTTAGTCTTATTTTAAAAAAAAAGGTGTGGGGACAGAGAATGGGTAGACTGCTGCCTATAGTTGATTCCTGTGTGCATCCTTTCTTATCAGAGAATATATGCAAGACTTCGAGAACTGTCCTGAGATTTAGAGAAGTGCAGAAATACTTATCCAGTTTAATATGATTTCCCTTTGAGATTGAAGTTGCAGGCCAAGATTTACAAAAGAAAGAAAAGGGGGGAAAAGCCCCTCCCCCGTTTGCTTTCACAAAACATGACTGGCTTGCAGCGTTTAACAGCAATCATTCTTCAGTCTGAAAACAAACAAATCTGTTGGAGCAGGGAGTACAATATGTCCTTTTATACTTGTTTTTCCCCCTTCCCAAAGTCGTTAATTATTTCAGCATAAAGGGATGGCAGCTACAGATAAAACTGGTCTCTCCTCGGTAATTGACGTGCTGCTGTGTTACGGAGGTGGCCTCCTGGGGAGGATGAGACTAAGTGTTGCCTTCTAATCCTGTCCAGTCATTTTTGTATCATTTGTTAAATATTTCCAATTGGACTGAGAATCATCACATTTGCTTTCAGCTCAGTATGTGCACAGCCCCCAGTGAACATTTGGAAAAGATAATTCCGAGACACCAGAGTGGTGATTACTTGCAAGCCCCATCCTGAGCCCGCGCAGTGTGTTAACTCCTCTTGCCGCTTTAAGCACACCCCAGGTACTCTGTATATTCTCTTTCCGGGATCGGGATCGTTCTCATAAGTGCCATTGATTTTTCTGAGACTTCACAGAACTTAGAACTGAGCAGTGCTGAACTTCTGAGTGGTTCTCATTGTTTATTCATAGCGCTCCACTGTACTGTGTCCTGCAGGCGTTTATTGATAAATACTGGTTTAAATTGGAAACCCTGCCTAGAACTCTCTCTTTCACACAGAGCAATGAGAAACTAATTTACAGTGACAATACCCATGAATGATAAGCAATGTTTAGCACCTCTTCAAGTGGGAACTGTGTCATCAGTGGGAATAGCAGGGGTTTAGTGTCTTTTTGGACTGATTTTGGAAGTTAATCTGTTTGAAGTAATAGCACCTAATTCCAGTGGGCAAGGGGACAATCTCACACCAAATACAATCTGTATGTCAGATGCAGATAACTGGGTGAGAAAGTTTCTTTTAGACTAGAACTAGACATCTTCAGATTTATCTCCCAGCTATTGTCTTTCTGTTCAGGCAGTTTCTAGGCAGATGGCCATTAGTGGACCAGCAAAGCAACTTTAAACCAAGCAAGTCTGAGAAAGGACATAAAGCTCCTTGTAGACTGAAACACTAAATCTTGGTGGTGTAATAGTCCTGGCTGATTTTTTTTTTTTTTAAATTTTTATTTTTGATGCTTTTTGTTTGTTTGTTTTCTGTTAAATACTAGCCAGGAGTAGAAAGGCTGCTTGTCTGCTTATCTCATAATTTGGATTGAATTTAATATATTGGAGTTTACATGCATATCTGATGGGCTTTACTAGATTGGGGTCAGAAGAGAGGAGTGATATTTTCATGCTGTGAGTTGGGCTAAATATATGTGCATCTTCACTTTGGGTAAGAGGTTTCAAAAATCACTGGCAGTTGAAGCAGGCATTGTGTTTGAGGCAGCTTATGAAGAGTCTGACTTTCAAAAGGTCATCTTGCCTTCCTTCAGCGGTTTGGACCAATCATTTATGCTTGGTGGCATTTTGGAGGTGATTTACTGGCCTGGAATCTTAGCAGCCATTTTTTGCTATTGCTCACTGGAAAGATGCCTGGATATATTCAGCAGCAGTTGGTGATGTCTGCTGGCTTTGTTGCTCTGCCTTTTGCTAGCACTGATACAGTTAGCTGTGCTGTGTTGCCATGCTGCTTTTACAAAGCGCATCTCAAGATAGGGTTAAGTGATCAAACCCTAAATGGCAAAACCAAAACATATTGTATGTTTTGTACCATATATTGTTACAGACCCTTGCATGTGAGTATCTTTATATGCAGAGGAGCAGCAGAGGCCCAGAAGACCTTTGTTGTGGATTTGTGTAAGCACTCAGTATAAAGAAATTAATTATCTGTACTGAAGCTCCCCTCCTACCCCCTGCACAAAATACAGCAAATGCCTTTATATGGAATGTAGCTGCTGCTTCCTGCAAATGTTTATAAGATGTTATTAAAAACATATGTCCTCTCTTCCCACAGACCTTGTTTAGAAAGCTTGCTGCAAGCATGTTGTTTTAGCTTTGCTTGCAAGAAGCAGCATCTGTTGTACTAAAAATGGGAGTTTTGTACAAATGCTTTTGTTGCTCTCTTTTGTAAAGGCAGATAGAAGTGGGATCTGCGTTTGCATTGGCTCACTCCCTTGACAGAGAGCTAGCAGCAGTTCTTTGTGCCAGCCTCTAGAGATTTTCCTTATTGAGACTAAATTGCGACCCTTAATGTGATTTTAACCCTTGGTGCTCAACTTTGGTGACCAGGAAAATGAGACCTATGATTGTATGTAGGCAGTATAAAGAAATAACCACTTGGATCCCAGTGGGTACGTGCTGGCTGGTACCTGTGGCAGCCTGGCCTCTCTGCTCTGTCACTTTGTGCAGAAATAAAACTGTGTTGGGCCATGTACATGCTTGCTACTCCCCAACCTGCCTAGCCCCTTTGACATCAATGTGGGTATATAGCTCTAAGGGAAGTTAAGCAGTCAGGGTCAGAAAAAAGTGTCTTAACAGTGTTTCCCGCAGAAAAGACGTCAAAGTTGTTTTGGGGGGATTTTTTTAAATCAGAATGATTTGCAGCTATCTTCTGTGGATATTAGTCTGGTAAAGCACGGTACTGCTTATTGTGATCTTTTCTTTTACCTTTCTTTGCTTACTTTTTTCTGAGTATGTTTTTCTCCTTTTCCCCCTGATATCCCAAAGAGGCTGTTTGGATTTTGGAGTGTCTTTCAAGTTTTTCTGTGGCAACATTTAATGAACTGAACAGGTGGCTGTTGAGTGATGCAAGAACTGCACTTTTCCTTACATTTTGTACTATGTGCTGACTCCACAGGAACAGGATCAAATTTTTTTGTTTGTTTGTTTTGTTGCATTCTTGAACTTTTTTCTGTTGCTTGTCACCAACACCCATTATAATACAGATGTTTTGGTGTATTTTTTTTTTTTCTTTAAGCATTTAAGGTTAATTTGATGCTCAGTAACTTTCCTTTATAGTGAAGAGCAGTGAAGTGAAGCATAGGGATGAAGAAGAATAGCTTGCAAGGAACTAAGGAAATAAAAGCAGCCAATGCCTCTCTTCTTAAGTCCTCAAAACCAGAATATTCAGCAGCCATATAATGCTGTAGCCTGATTCTGTTTAGTCATTTTACCTAGACAAGGTATTTTCCGGTAAGAGAAAGTGTGAAATTCTTTCTCTCACATGGGAGATTATTCTATCCATGAAGATCATCATCCCTGTCATATGGAGGTGATGAAAGTCTATCCTAATATTTGAGTCTTCTAAAGAAATTTAAATAAAATCTAAAAATAAGGGACAGCAGATGGAGAAGGACCACATGTCGGTTAGTAGACAGTAAAACCTTTTTGATATACAGAATGGGAATAGGAGGCAAGTAACCAAGTAGGGGGAATGGAGAAGCAGAGTTAGGAGAGACAATTGCTGAAACAGGAACCAGAAAAAAGGAACAGCAGTGTGAGAAAGTATGCTTGAATTTAAGTAGTGTCTGGAGAGGGAGATCTGGAGTTTGTCCACTGCTGGGAGCCCAGCAGCCTGGTTTGTTTTACAGACTTGAGGAGATACTTCAACAAGTGCTAAAAATTGTGAATTCAAACCTCACAAGAGGAGGTGACAAGGGTTCAAGTTGGAGGAGGGATGTTCTTTTTCTTGGAGAGAACAGGAAGATAGTGGAATCCTGAAATCATTTTGGATTGGAGCTGCAGTTTTATTAGTGCCCAAATGAAGCAGTCTGGGTTGAACTAAGATCCCACCCTTTTATAAATCATTCCTTCTTGGTTGGTCCTGCCTGCCCATCCTAGTGAAATGCTTCTTGTGCTCTTAAACACGTATTCCAGCTAGAAGACCTGGCTCTAGCGCAGCCTTATGTGCCCCTTGCTTTTTTCTGGGACTCTGCCAATGCAACTGCCTAATCTTCTACAGACAGATGGCCAGCAGCCAAGTTCAAAATGTGTTTTACTCTGAGTCCATAAACACGTAGCCCTATTAAGTGTGTGCAAAAGCAAAAACTTACATGGGGTTCTTCAAGGTTTTATGCTTTATTCTTTGGGTAATGTGTAATGCAGTGGAATTTGGGAGTGGCATCTATTGGATGCTTATGAACACTCAGCATATCTTCTCACATAGGTTTGGCTTAACAGTTCAGTCCAGATGTCTTCTCTCTTGTTGGTCTGCTGAGAATTGAATGGTCTGTAGCACAAGACGTCTTCTCTTACTGCTGCCTTTAGAAACACTTAAATATCTTTGTTCAGGTTCACAATGAAATTTTGAAAAGACATATAGGTGCTTCAAGATGGAAAACACATGACTAGGTGTCAATTCAGTGGACTAAGCAACTCTGAAAATCTGTTTTTTAGGATTGGGTAGACAGAAGAGTATCTTACCAGGAATCACTGCCAACCAGGAGATGTCATTATGTAAGACGTATCTATGGGAGAAGAGAATGAAGTAGCAAGCAATACTGGGAAAGAGGAAGAGGGAATAAGGAAGGGAGACATGAGTGAGTGACTTGCAGAACACTAGAGAAGGAGAATAACACCATGGAAGGTGGCATGAGCAGAGTGAGGTGATGAAATAGCTGGAAGACTACAGCAATGAAAGGTCAGCTCCTATTTCCCTCAGAAGTGACTGTAGAAGGGAAATAGACAGAAAGATTGCACCAGCTACAAAGTTCTTGGCTTCTGGAAAGTACAAAATGCTTTATTGTATCAAAATCAATTAGAAAAGTACTAAAGGCTTTTCCACATAAACATACTACCAGAATGTTAATTTGCCAAGGGGTTGATAGGACCACTCCATTCCAAGTAACAGAAGTGATGGTAGTCTCAAAGGACAGCCCAGTAAAATTTGATACACACAGCAGGCAGGCTTTTAAGATCACAAGCTGCATCTTTGATATAGCAGCGTAATCTTCAAGGGGAATTGCTAATGTGACTGTTTAAGCTATCTGTACACAGTGTGGCACTGCACAGAGACACTGCCTCACAAGGGTGTTCCACAAATGGCATGCATTCCTCTTTGTGCCCTGCTGCATCTTTGCACATTGGAATTATAGAGGTAGAGGTAAAATTAGTTACCACCATGAGTATGCAGATACCACAGGGTTATCAGTAAAGTTAGTGTTTAGTACTCCTGGCACATATGTCTTTTATTGAAGGGGCTGAAAGTCTTGTGAGCAAAGGGATGCCTTAAATACAACTTTGAGAAGTCAAGCCTGTATTTTGTTTGGAGTTGCTAGTTTAAAAATCCATGTGTTGAAACTTGTTTTTCTAGCTATTCTTTCATTATCAAAAAATGGTTGTAGCCCCTGCAGCTGCTGGGGGAAAAATTACCTCGGTGAATAATCTAAGTATTGCAAGAGATACCTATTGAGATGAAAGTCTATAAACATGGAATTTTCTTCTGCTCCTGCCACAAATATGGTCCTTTTATTCATTGTCCCTTTGGGTCTTAATTAATGAATGGCAGGAGGCAACTGTTTTACCTGCTTAGTATGGTTATGAAATCATAAGATATTCAGCTATGGGCAGCTAAGGTAGCAAACTGAAGTTCCTGACTGAGTTTGAAAGTGCTCAGCGAAATCAAATTGCTTGCAGATCCTTTAGGAAATTTAAAAAAATGAATGTTAAAAAACCTGTGAATAAAAATGATCAATCCTTTTCTTTTTTCTTTTTCTTTTTAACCTACAGATATTGATGATGTCAAGAAGCACAAACCAGGTTACCTTGAGGCTACAGCTGACTGGTTCCGATTATATAAAGTCCCTGATGATAAACCAGAAAATCATTTTGCTTTTAATGGAGAATTTAAAGACAAGGTGAAGATAATGCAAAATTAAAGATTCATCATTCTGTCATGTGGCCTCTATAATAAATCCTAGAATTTTAGGAACTGTAAAGGAGAAGGCTTAATGAAAAGAATTTTGATGTGAGGGTCTTTTGAATACCATTTATTAGGCTAGAATTAAATAATGTTTGCTGCTATCCATTTTACTCGGGGAAAATGCGTAAGTCATTGAAAGAAGTCTGCAAAAAAATGTTCAGTCCAAATCCTGATCAGGCTTACACACATCTGTGTATTTTTAGGTGTTTTTCAAAGTGTTTTCATTCTCCCTGTCAGCTTAATGATCAGATTGTCTTTTCAGGTGTTTTTGATAATCTTTCTGACTTTTTTTAGGCCTATGCAGACAATGGGTTGCAGGTTTTTTCATATTAGGTATTTTCCTAAGGTAGACTTTTTCCTGGTAATTCTGTGTAAAAACATTTGAATTGTTTGACTTGAAGGCTGAAGAAATATTTTGCTTTTTTTTTTTTTTTAGAGAAAAGGAATGGCTTTTTAAGCTACCTACAGTTAAAATAGCTGGTGTTTGAAAGGAGAGTGGACCAGGGAATAGACCTTGTTGAAGAAAATACCTGGATTTTTCCAGAGGAAATTGGATGTGATTTGAGTAAAATTGCTTTGCAACTTGTGTATTGCACACTCTCTGTAGATTATTCTTTGCAAAGAATCACAGGTTATTAATGAATGATGTCAATGTGTCACCTAGTTCACCTTTTAGGGCGCTATCAAAATTATATAATGCCTTCTAACCAGCACAGGCAACTTTTTACCTGTTTTGTCTGGTTGAAGAGATGCCCTGACTCCCTTCTGCACTGAAACTGTCTCTTAATCAAGTGTGGAGTTGTAAGGTTTGAAAACCTGATCTCTCCTCTGTTCTCCCAGGAACTGGTCTCAGAGATTTATCTGCTCTGCAAAGCAGTGTGTTGCTCTATAGCAACAGTTGAACGGCAATATCCCTGTCAGGCCATTGGAGTTCAGCCTGGAGGCATTAAATGCCCTGAGATAGCTGGTTTGGAGCACTTGAATAATTCTCAAGCATTTCTAGAGACCCACGATGTGGTGAGGTGGCTGTGACTGTGCTCCACCAGCTCTGGTGAAGTTCACAATGTTCCAGTGGCACTTTTCCAAGTCACTCCTTGTTAGGAAATGTGAATGTTCTGTTGGCAGCGTTTTTGCAAACTAGCCTAACTGTCATCATCTTGGACACTGAGGGCTTGTTTTATTTTTTTTAAGCTTACCTTTTCAAACAAACAGAAACTGTTAAGCAGCTGACCTGTTACATTCTTGCAAATGTTTAAGAATATGATTGGGCAATTATAAATGCAAATTTTGTCACTAGAGAGAAAACCCCAACTCTGACCCTGGTGCACTCGTGTAACAGGGGTTGTAGCTCACACACTTTGTCCCATGTAGGACCTGGTACAATTTTCTCCAGCAGTCGGAGTCTGCCAATTCATCTAGTGCTGATTTCATTTCTTTCATGCCACGTTCATATTTTCTGGCTGTGGTCTGAGGGAAGTCCTGAATGTGTTGTCAGTATACGTGACAGTGAAGTTTGTTTTCATAAAAAGGATGTTATATTCTTCAGAAATTTAATGAGGCCTCAAAGGAGGCCCCTTAAAATAACACATGAAATAGGATGTTTTATTAAACTAGTTCTGTGGGTTTTTTTCTGTTTAATAGCATTTTGATTCATAAAACTTTCCTTGATGTAAACTAGGATTTTGCTGTTGAAATTGTTAAATCCACCCATGAACACTGGAAAGCTTTGCTTCATAAAAAAACTGATGGAGGTACTATTAACTGGTGAGTATCCAGTCATGTCTCTTGCTCTTTGTGTTTTGCTAGTACTGGTTCTGTTCAGCATGTTGCAGCTCTCAGTGAACTGGGTTTGATTGGTAATTAATAATAGAGCATGATTGATTAATTGCACCTTGTATGATGATGATTTACTGGTAAGTGGCATTACATTAAAGGGGCATAGATTACTTCAGCTTTCAAGGAATGGCCCCAGAGTGTTTGTTCAGAGTCATTTTGGGAGAATCTTGCTATCCTGTACCAGTCCTCTTGTCACTGTTTATTCTGTCCTTCACTGCTGCATTGCTGTGTTGCAACATTCTTTGGCAGCTTAGCATTCCATATTTTTTAGTTGTTCCCTGGAATGAGAGAACCAAACTATTGTTCTTTACTTGCCTTTGGCCTGGTCTGAATTAAAATAGACTTTATTAAGCTCTCTGTACTGGTTTGCATTGGCCGTTCTGCCATTAGAGGCCCTGAATATCAGAGCTGGTGCTTTCCAAGGACCGTAGATTGTCATTAACTAAACCAGAGGGCAAAGGCTGTGGGAAAAGCTGTGCTAAGGTAGCTATTGTTGTCTTCTGCTTTGGGAAGATGTGACTTTGTCCTTTATGGAGCTGATTGATTGTCCAGCAATTAGCCAACACCTTAGCAGTTAGACAGGTTAGTAATTTTACTTTTGCTTGGCAAGAATACTGTAGGATAGTATTCAAATTTTGGTCTTGATCATTTAAGAGGCACTTTGAGGTTTATGCTGATGAAATAAAAAATACAAGTCTTACTTTGAGGAATTGAAGTTTTTGCAGTTTACTCTCTAGGACCTTAAAAACTCATAACCAAACCCACTTTCTGTGTGAAACGTTTTAGATTCATAGGGAAACATTTCTGCAAAAGATTTAGTCCTAGAGTTTGTCTGCTCTCTGAAAGTGCTGCAGGTACCTGCTGCTTTACACAGGAGCAGAATTTTGGCCTGCTTTTCCTTCTTGTTAAATACTGCCGGCAGGTTACTGAAGTAACTTAATTGTGTGTGGCTCTTTTCCACTGACTGATAAAGCATGTTCTTTATTTCATTTTTCAGCACAAATGTTCTGGTGAGTGGCAGCCCATTTTGTTGCAGTGAGGAGTATGCCCGATCAATTGTGCAGTCGGTAAGGAAATTTACTTTCCCCCATCCGTTTTTTTGTGTCTTTTGTTTGTTTGTTTGTGTTTTCTTAATGATTAATATGAAAAGAAGATTCAGAGCTCCAAAACTGGAATAAAGTAGCTCACTGGAAAGGTCCTTAATCAAAAATTTAGGGCATAAAGTAAAAGGAGGAGCACAAAGGTTGTGCGGGAAAAGTAAGCATTGTGATATAAAACTTTCATTGCAGTGTTCCAGTTGTGCTTTTTGGCAGGTTCATTACTGTTCTGATGGAGGGTTTTTTTGTTTTGTTTTGATTTTATTTTATTTTTTTCTCCCTCTGCAGTGCTGTTTCTTCTAAGCCTGAATAGCAAGATGGACTGCTATTTGTATCTAGCATGCTGTCTTCTCTGTCTCCCCTGTTGCCATGAGTTACCACCCAGTGTTAGAAGCCATTGACTAGCTGACTGTAGTCCCTAATCACTAAACAGACCCTTTGTTTGTCTACTTGTATAATTAAATGCAATGCTGTAAGCGAGGGGGATGCTTTTTTGAACGTTTCTTAAAGAATGCCTGTCATGTTCTGAAAATTAACATAAAATTAAAACATGCAGGTTTCCTGTTGAGGCAAGAAAAATGTCCTGCAGGTCTGAACTTTCATGTGCAAATGTTGGTGGAGGAGATTTTTTTCCCATTTCAAAATATGCTAGTTTGGATGCCAGAAATTAAGCAAGGTTACCAGAAATTGCATGGAGAGAAGTGCCCCCAAGTATTACTTTTTTTTTTTTAACGTATCCCGTGACTGAGCCTGTGCTCATGAGTGTGGCAGGTATTTTGCATGGGTGCTTGCCTGCCAGGGCTCCCTGTGTTTTGCCTCAATAGTCACAGTAATTATCCAAGTTCAGGTGTCAAAGGACAGGACATCCACTGTCTGTGCAGTTAATGTTTCAACAGCATTTCTAGTAAGAATGCATTGTCCTGGGTGCTGTTTTGTCTCAAGCAAGTAAGACTGTCAGTTGTAAAGAAAAGTTGGTTTAAGTCATAAGGAAGTATCAAGCCAAACCTACTGAGGTCTCTTGCTTTCAGCACTTCTTTAAAAGTACCTCTGTGGATGCATTTGTGAATGCTGAATAATGGGACTGAAAGTTTTAAATTAAAGAAAAACTCATTTTGGAATGCAAATATATTTTTAGACATGTCAGTCGCAGCTATAAGCAAATATTTACCTCTGTACTTTCAAATTTACAATAACTTTCAGTGTGTCTTCAAATGCAGCTAAAAGTTCAAGTCCAAACATACTTGAATGGTGGCAAACCTGCAAAGGAGTATTTCCTTTTGCATTCTGTACTCTCTGAAGCATCTAGGGTAAATAACTATTAAATCAGCAGTATGCCCTATTTTATCTCTTAATAACAAATCAATTTTTTTTCCTATTTTTGGGGGAGAGGAGGAAATTAGTAAAACCAGTTCATAAAATAGGTAACTTGTATCAAATTTTAATGCTTTCTATTATGGTGATTTGCCTTCTGATCAGATGGTATCACTTCCTGACTTTTTTGTGCCTCAGATTTTTTTATTTAAGTGATAATGTTTTTGTGAAGTTGTCTTCACATAGGCTGTTGCATCATTCTGTTTCAGTTCAGCCTAAGTATTTCAGTTACGTCTTTGTAGGGTACTGTCTCTTAGTGCTTTCCAGACAGGGAAAATATGCAATACTCTAATAAATACAGTTCATGCTGCATGCGATTGCCAATCCATAACTAAAAAAAGTAAAATGGCCTTGAAATAGGAGTAGTGGACAGTTGAACTTATAAAGTGGAGAGGTTGACTTGCACGCTTTAACCAGGTAGCTTTTGGTCTAGTACACTACACTGCATACTTTGGCTGCCAGACATGCATCTCACACTGAAGTGAAAGTACGTGAGTGTTGGCTGCAGAATTTTAATGGCTGTGGTGATTTTAAATGAAAGCTGCCTGTGTCTGTCTGCAGGGGGCTTTGTTTGGGTTTTTTGTTGGGTTTTTTATGTAAAGTAAAAGCAGATACATTTCCTTCTAATTTGTATACATCTATTAACTCCTGGATAAAAACAAAGTAGTGAAAGCTGAGGAAGAGAGTTTATATGCAAGTACAGTGAGAAACATATTTCAGCTACTGCAGAACTTCTGAACTACTTGTTCAGTGAGAGCTGCTTCCCTACGACTCTGTTTCCAGGGTCAGACTTCAGTTGCGGCATTTTGAGTGGGTGATAATTGCCTTAAATCAAATACATTGAGTTCTCAATAAAACCCTAAACAAAACAAAAAAACCCCTGAATGAAGACACCAAAACCCAAAAGGCAAAGCTCAGTATTATTGTGGAATTGTTTCAATGGTAAGCAGGAGACGTATAACTAAGAACCAAATGGAAACATTCAGATCCTTATCAAATGCTTACAAAATTCTGCACTAATCAGAATTTCATATAGGTTTTGTTTGGGTAATTCCCAAGATAGTCCAGTTGATTTCAGAATTATTTGACCTTTCATTATTTTACTGATGGGGGACTGGCATGGCTTGTTTGCATTGGGGAATTTCCACTCCACTGAGTTGGTTTCTAGGTAGTAGGCACGTGTACTGCTATCTGTATTCGTGGCAAACTAGGAATGATTCAACAGCAGGTGAAGCTGCCGTGTCCAGTCAATCCCAAAGAGATAAAAGGTAATCTGTGCATATAAGAAACTCGTACTGATCAGTTGAACCAGCTCAAATTGCACCAGACCCCTGCAACTACAAACCTAGTTGATTTTTAACACTATGTACCTCTGAAAGTTGTTTCGTCTCTTTCTCAGCTCCAGTGTCAGTATATATTGAAAACTAAACCCAGGAGGAGTAGAGCTTTGTAGATGAACATGTTAGTGCTAAGATATACTGTTTATTTCAGGCTTTTAAGTGTTGCCATCTGTAAAACTGACCAGGACTGCCAAACCTTTGTTTAACATTAATCCTAAGAACTGCTTGCTCTGTGAAGAAGCTGCTGAGGACTTTGCAAGCTGTAAAATCTCCAAGATAATCTATATATAGTTAGTAGAGCAGTGTTTCTCAGACTTACCACATAATTCTTCCCTTATAATACTGGAAAGTGAACTAGGAAAGCTTTGCCAGATGATGGCTCATTTGATAAAATGCAGAACAGTGTTTTACAGGGGAAAATACTTGACTTTTCCTGATAATTAAAAAAAATCTCCAAACAAATTTGAATCTGTATGTTTACTAATGTGTTTTGAATAATTCAGATCTAAGCATAAAAGTTTAATTGTCTTTCTCCCTACATGCTTTCTGTGAGGACATTTCCATTTGGGACTTAGTAGAGGCAGAATTTTTTGTACAGTTTTCAGTTGTGAAACAAAAGATTGGTGGGTTTTTTAGTCTGGGGTTTGGTTTTTAAATAGTGTTCTAGTTGAAAATGTGTAGTGAAGAGCTTCCTGGTTCAGTGGAATGAGGGTTTGATCTGTTCCCGGGGGAAAGGTGTTGAGTCCTTATCTCAAGCTTTTTGAGCAATTATCCCCGGAGTAGCAGACACTTGCTTATATGTGGCGACCCCTGGTTCTCCCTGCCTAATGAGATAAAGCTTGGGTTTTGCTGGAAAGAGAGGGGGATAGTCTAGTGATACAACCTGGAAGACCTGGGTTATGTTTGCTATGCTGGTACGTCCTTTCAGACCAGTCACATAACCCTCCTGTGCAGGTAATTATCCTGGGTAAAGTGGGAAGAAGAATCCTGTTTCTCCCTTCCCTCCTCACAGGCTTCAATCTGCTCCTACCTGCTCGGGCTTGTGGGGGAATGTCACACCAGTGCAGCTCAGTCCAAGTGCTGCACTGTGCTAAGGACAGCCCATGAAGGATAGTTGCATCCTCACCACGAGGCAGGTTGCTTCCAGACAGTGTTAAAACTGGCTTTAATTTTGTCCTTTAAGTTCCAGGCGAAGACATGCTGTGTAATACTGTGATTGAATAGTGGCATGTCCAGCTTTGAAATGTCGGACTTAAATGTTAAAACAAATAGCTGCCTTCCGCAGAACTGAATCCTGCTCTGTCAAAGTATAACTGTAAAAGGGTATCATCACACGTTTATTTTGTTTTCATATGTGTAATGTAAAGTGTGCATGTATATATATTTGCATGCATATTTTATAGTGAAACGTGATCAATGGAAAGGCATTTTTATTCTTTTGTATGTAAAAAACAAATCCAGTTATCATCAAAGATGATATAGTAGGAAAATCCCCTCTACGTTAAGTAAGATCTTAATCTATCACTAACTATTTGTGTGATTGTGTTGTCATTTATGAGCAACAAAGAAATTTGTATAATGGGGCTGCCAAATCTCTAAGGTAGAATATTGTTCTGTGGGGGTGACAGAAAGTTCTCATTTTGTTAATATCTCTTGACTTGAGCAGTAAAATACCTTGGAGTTCAGGTGCTACCTGTGAAATCTTAACTAAATACTGATACCTTGGTTTGGTTTGGTTTTTTTCAGGCACCAGCACATGTGAATGGAGATTCTATTTCCCCAGAAGGTACCCTTTTTCCCAGATGCCGTACTATTTATCCTAACTGCTTGCTTTAAAAATTGACAACTGTCTTGTTGAAAAAAGGTGGTTTTGTATATATTAAAACGATAATAGTTATAACCTGTCATACCATATTGCCTTTCCCCTGTTAAACAGAACATGATCAGAAATTCATGCATGGTTTGTGGGAGATTCTTTTTGAGTGAAAGTGTAGTCCACATATAAAGATGAGAGGACAAAAGTTTTCTGTCACTGGTTATGCAAGGCAAATGCATGACACATGTCCTTTTTAAAGTCAAGGAGATGGGTTATTTTGCCTTAGTTTTTGTCATACCTCACAGTCGCTAACTAATCAAAGGAACACTCCTTTTCCAAAAATTGACATAACCATACCTACTTTGCAACTGTAAGTTCAAAAGACAAAATTATCTTTTCACTGTTACAACTGTTCTTCTTGTTAACAGAACATGTGTTTTTCTTTAGGAAATAAGAATGCACCCTATATTTTCATTTTTAATTATTTTTAAAAAATATTTTTCTACTGGCAGGAACTATAGAGAAGACACATGTGCTTTTTGAGATAGAGGGAATTATGAAAACACTAACTCAAACTTAGTTCGTGAGCCGAGTTCCAGACTGTTTGCAGAGTAACATCTGTGTAGTCTATGTCATGGGAAAGCAAATTGCATTCCATTTGCCTTTATATGGCATGGCAATAAATAGCATTTATTTACCAAAGTATTACACCTCAGACCTCTGACAGACAACTGAGCATAGTCTGCCTGGTCTTTGATATTTTCCAGGGATGGTCACAACACTTTTGTAACTTGTTGCAGGACTGTTTCAGCCAAACTGTTAAAGCGAACAGATGCAATTTCGGGGCCGTGCTTTTGCACACGCTGGGAATAGGGCTCGCCTAAAAGGATTGTTATGGAAGGGGAGGTAGCTGAAAGGGCAGAATGTTGCTTTTTCAAGTGTTTGTGTATGGCTGGTTGTATAGAACTCATGTGACTCTTGATGTATTTTTTTTGTTTGTTTTAGTTGATTACTGGTACTTTTGTCCCAAGTGATCGTCAAAGTCTTCTGAAGGTGCATCATCAGAAGTCATCCCTTTTTTTGAAGATGGGCAAGAGCACTGATTGCTGGATTCCTCTTGAAACAACTTTTCAACTTGTGTAAACCTTCTGTCATGTAAATAAACACTGCCATTATAATATGAATGTTTCTTTTCTGTCTCTGTGTAGGGTGGAGCAGAGGGAAAGGGAGGGCTTGCTTGCTTGTTTGTTTCTGAATCTCAGAACTCCAGAATTGCTTATATCCACACATGAAGTGTAATATTGAATGAGATGGGAGATAAGTTGTCTTCAACCTTGGTCTCCAGATTTTGGAATAATCCAGACATCGGGTACATAGGAGACTGTTAATTTATATTTAAAGGCTTTTCTGGCCACCCTTGTGTCCATTTCAAGTAGACAGTAACCTTTATGTAATAGGCTTAGGAGTTTATCATGTTCTTTGATAGGTGACTGTTTCCTGAGTTGGATTTAGTTTTGTGCCCAGTTCATAGAGTTATGAGTAGAGCATACTTGCTTTAAAAAAAAAAGCAACATCACTCCAAAGATTAATTCAACTAGGAAGGGCTAACGCCGTAACAATTGAAGTGAGGATGCACGTGTGCTCTCTGTTCTACATCCTGTTTTGATAACGTGTGTTTCATCACACAGGAAGGATTTTTCTTGTGGAAAGCTTCCATTTTTAGAATTGTGTATGCTTTCGATAGTTAGTCATTCAATGAGACAAGATTAATAAAATGTACAGAACTGAGCTTTGTACTTTCATGGTAAAAATATCTGCCATTTTTTCCTACTGCAGGATTATATCTGGCCTGTCTGTATCACAGTGTTCATTAAAGACAAAAAAAGCCAGCTGTTAAGTAGAAAGAGAGGAAATGATAATATAGACAGACAGCTCTATCCAGCATGTTACTGAGACCAAAGGTGAGCATTGTCTGCTTTGTATGATGACGGAAACAAAAGGTTAATACTGCTGACATAGGATGGAAATGGAAGATAAAGAACTGAAAAAGTTATGCTATGGCTTGCCATAGATGACTACCTTTTCTTATACAAAGAATAAGTTTTTAGTAAGAAAGCTTTAATATTTGGAAATGTTTCTTTGATTTTAGGTTTTGATTTCCCTGGTTTAGACTCCCCTAATACGTTGTTTAGTTTATAGGCACTTGTCACTTCAGAGATCTCGGTTTGGGACTCAGCACTTAGGAGTAAATCAAGTTCTCCCATCTACACAGAGCTTTGCATTGTTTTACACACAAGAATTCAGGTGTGGTATGAAAAATCCAACATAAACCTCATATATTAAGGACTATTTTTTGTAGTCTGGGTGTGTTGCCTCCTACATACATTTCCAGTACTGATTTCCTGTATGTTATTTTATACTTTAGAATTCTGTGTGCAAGCAGCATTATACCTACAGATTTTCTCAAAGCATTTCTTGAGTGCCTTGTGTTCACGTGCAGCCTTTCAGGATGAGTTTCCTCTGGTTAGAGGTGAGCTTTTGTAGCTTGCAGAACAGCTACTGCATTTGCCTACATGGTAATACATCTAGGAGGCATACTCTTTTGTTAAGTGCTTAAGGACAACTGGACAATAAAGGGCACTGTATAAAATCAAATTATCTTTTCTATACAGTGGTCACTGCTGTACTTTTTTATTTTTTTCTAATTTTTTTTTTTTTTAAGATACAGAATAAAAAGTCGTACCCATATGAAAGTCAAGTGTTGAGTACAAAGGTACCCATGCTGAACTATCAAGGGTAGGTCAGAAGTTACTTAATGTTTAGTTCAAATAATTTCAGTACGGTTTTCTAATTTCTAAGTGTATTGCTGGAATGTGGCTATGAATTCAGAAGGAAAAATAAATTTCTAGATCAGATTAAGCTTTGTACAAGAAAATAACAAATAGGGCTTGGGAAAGCTAAAAATTGAAGTTATTGGAAATGCCTAGTACTACCCTATATTTGAAAATGTTAAAATATTTCTTACATATAGAGTATGTAAACAGATGACTGCCATGCTGAAAGTAGTCTAAGGCAAGTGTTTATGTACATTTTCTGAAGATTCTTCCCAAGTGGAATATAAAGATGTGCTGTTACCCATAGCCTTGCCGCTAGAATGTACTGAGTGCTACTGATGTGGATCTCAGAAATTCAGCCTAATGAAATAGCTGTGGAGAGAATGTCTGCTTATAAGAGTATTAGAGGGATGGGACAGAGACTGGAATATTATTTTTCAGATCTCAGAAAAAAAAAGTGTGCAATAAACACACTATTTTGGCTTTTTTCACAGGCTGCATTTATTTATATATATGTATGTTTGTATTTATAGGTCTATATTTTTATATTTACAATTGGTTTCATTGTAGCAGGAAACTAAGTGTAGCAGTGTCCACTTCTCAGTAGTTATATGAAAATAACTTTTTTATATCTGAGAATAATATTGTCTGTAGATGAGGACATGGAGAGAAATAGACTTTTTTTCCTCCGGGAAATAAATCCATCTTAATTATATTTTTTTCTGTGTTGAACATATAATACATGTATGTACATGTGGATAACTTTTCATCTTGCTTTCCTCTTTTTGTGTATTTTGAACCAAAAGGAGAGGTTACATATTTCCTCCTCACTATTGTGACGTTGAAGGTTCTTTTTACTTGTGTAGATCATTAGCTGCTGCTCAAAATAGTACCTTTTACTGACATGGAGTCCACGCATCAATCCCCCCAGTGGAAAGTAGAGTTTGAATTTTACTTATGTGGAAATAATGTTCATTATTCTTTAAAGTGTGAAAATAAAAGGACTGTTAAAACAGTATGATATTGTCACTGTTAGGATGTTACTTTCATGCTGTTAGTAACAATGGACATCCTCTGAAAACCCCCAAAAGAACAGAAAGTCATTCTGGAGTATGTTTAGGGGAACTGTTTGTAGACATTATGCAAGGAGATGTTATGCCTTACCATAACTTGTCTGTGGTTACCACTTGTATTAACACTTGAGAGGTACAGCATAAAGCGGTCAAACTAACTGAACTGCTGTTTCATCCTTCTCTTTGCTTCTACTGGGACTGAAATCTTTTTAATGACTTGTAGTTCAATTTTAGTCCAGAGAAAAAAGTGATGTTAAGTCAGTAGGGTGCAAAGGTTGTTTTTCTGCCCTTGCTGTAAAGTTTAAAATTATTTTCTACCAATTTTGACAACCTGAGTTCCACTCTGTGGACAGAAGTTCTGGGACTTACAGAACAAGTAAGAAAGAAGTTGTCTGGATGAGAACAGAAAGAATTTAAGGCAGATCCAGGAGGTTCAGGCAAATAAAAGTAATGAATAGCACACTAAACAGGAGTGATTGAAATGCTTTAAAAAAGTTATGCCTCAGTGTTAGGGCAGTATGTAACAATGCTGGTTGCATGCAGCTGGAGAGGTCCATAGGATGCATTTGCTAAGGAAGAAGAATATGTACCTACCATACAAAAATTGGAATTGCATCCCCTAAGTGCTCAGAAATAGTACTTTAATCTTTAGTCTCCTGAGTAGAGGAAAATTAATGGAAAGCAGCCATTGTATTTATTGTTGAGTTGATTTTTTGGGAGTCTCTTGGGTTAGGCAGAGATTACTACAGCACTCAGCAGTGTTGACTGATTGATCCCCACACAGCTGTTGATTTCTCACGGCTTACAGTTCTGTGCAGCAAGATGCTGGATGTGTGCAGTGCTCTCTTCAGGAAACTACAGATAGGTGCTAGAGGGGAGACCTAAAAAAAAAGCCGAGCTCACTGCAGTAGATTGTCACATTGTGATTATTTGGCAGCTTTGGCTGATTAATTTTTCCTAATTCTTGTGGCAGAAGCTTTTAAATGTTCTGGTGCTATAGGCAGAATGCAGGTAGTGCTGCATGGAGTTTTTTATTCTTGATCTGCTAAGTTAAAAATGAATCAGTCTTGTCAGTGATACAGCATGCTGAGTCAAAAGTAAGATTTTTGTTGATGATTTGGTCTACTTGCAAGGGTCAAAAAAGGGTTTCCTTTTGTAAGGGAAAATGCAGGAGCCAAAAATAATTTCACTTTTCTGTGCATGAAGAATATATCTTATGTGTCAGAACACTGCTGCCCATTAGCTTTTTTAACTTGGAACCTTCCCATAAAATTTGTAGATTCTTCGCAGATGTCAGCAAGTTTAATACTAACTTTTTTGTTTATTATCTTTGGAGGAACAATACTGGCATTACCCAGGTGTTACTGCACACATGCAAATTTGTGTTTAGTTGCACACCTTGTGGTTTGCCTCTGTGTATGTGTTAATACTTGCCTGGAAGTTAAGGGGTTTTTTTCTTTAGAGCTGAAGATCTGGTTTTTGTGTAGTGTTCAGTTTCAATGGATCACTGGATAGTCCTGTAAGCTTCTCTTTTGGGATGAAGAGAGTAAGTGTAGTTACTGAAATGGTTGCACTTCACAGCTGTTACTAGCTTTATGCTCATTTATTGGTGTGTGTATCAGGATAGGGATATTGGAATGCTAGGAAATTGGTTTGTGTATGTATCTGACTGCTGCTGTTATACCAACTACAGGTTTGGGGACTTTCTTAAGCATTTTGTATTTCACATTTCAAGTATGCTGAAGAGTAAACACCTACCTTTGGTATTTGTGTCAGAAGCCTTGTGTTGGAATACAAAGAATTAACTTTAAAATCTGCTTCTCCATAGTGTACCTTGTGGGCATGGCAGGCCACACCATCTTTATTCTACCTGTAAAATGGGTAGAAAAGTTTCTTCTATCAGTGGTCTGATTTCTAACAGAGACTTGCCCCAGCATTGAGAGGGGAACTGCTTCGAGTGTCTAGGAAAATAGGATACATTTGTTTGCAACGAGGTTTGCTATACTGACAGGCTTTCTGAAGGATTTGATGAAAAACTCCGGCTTTGCTAGTCAGAGTGGTCTGCCGAAGGTTGTTCGATGGCATAATTATTTTAGGAGTGAAAAGAGCATCAGGGATGGTGAAAGTTCAAGGTGTAAATTGGCATCTTTGAGTGTTCTTCGGAGACTAGACTCAATTCTTAAGCAGGCCTTTAAGTCCCCTAATGGGCCTATTCAGGGTGGTTTTGGAGTGCAGAAAAGCCAGTTTCAAAGTGTAACTCATGGCCACCTGGGAGTTCAGAGCATTTTAACTGTAAGTCTTAGGAGGCCTGGAAACAAAGGTGGTTTAAGAGTCAAAGTGAAAATATCCTGCCATTCAGAAGACCTACTATAGTAAAAAATGACGTCTAGCTGAGTGGCATTTGGCAGCCTGCTCTCCATGGGGAGCTGGGATGAGAGGGGAGGTACAGTCAGGTGAGGACAAAATTCCCCTGACAGAGCTGTTCACTGAAATTTATTTTGTCTCGTTATTGCCTTGATTTAACTAGATTATTTATTCCTTGTATGTGACAATTTGGGAATAAAGAGTTTAGGAATTCCTAGCCCTTTACCTGGGCAGTTTTCTGACTGACAAACCGCATCAACCTCTCTCACTTTTTGTGTCTATAAATAGGGATAGTATCTGTTTATGTTACAGTAATGTTGTGGGCATTAGTGGCTTAAAAACTTTAAAGATCAAAGAAGTCTTATTACTAACATGTCTCTCTGACCCTGTAGGTTGGCAGAACAAAGCTTCTAAGTGTTCAGACAAGAGGAGTTTTGAAATCCTGTCAAAGAAAATTTCTATAGCTCTGTGTATGTGGAAGGGAAATCCTGCAAGAGAAAAAGAGTCAGGGTAAGAGCTATTGTGAAGTGCATGTGAAAAGAAAGTTGTAGCTAGTCAAGCAACTGGGAGAGCAAGAAAAGAGAGCAAGGGGACACAAATGTGGGAAAGAAAATGGCATCCCCTGTCCTAATACAAGAAGAAATTGGAGATTTGTGTTTCTGTGGACCTAAGTGTCATTGGATCATCTTTGTCAGTTATATACAAAGCCTGTAAAGGTGTTCCTCCCTGATCATGATAATATGCTTTGTAAAAGTAGCTCTCTGGTTCACTTAGCACTCTATCTTGAGTTGGAATGGTTTGAGGGACCTCCAACTGAAATGCAAATCAGCGTTAGATGTCTCTCTTCAATTCACACTTCTTGGAAGAAGTGACACAATTCTTGAAAGTACCATAATGATGTTTCTGTGACGTACAAGTTCTTTGTTGCATACATAGTATAACTACTCTGAATCATATCAATATGCTTATGGTCTGCCTGAAAGTGTAATGTATGCAAGTTGCACAGCATGTGATATTTTTTCTGAATGTGTGATCTGGTGATCTCATGTAAAAGAAAGTTTTTCAGAGAAGGGAGAGAAGTAAGGATGGGGGATGTGCCCTTTACCAAGAAGGGACCAAGCAAACTGTAGCAGTTAGTGAACATATGCACACCAGCTCCTAAAACTTCAGGATATTTTTTCATTTTAACGTAAAAGCCTAATCCCTTTCTAAATATAAATTTATTAAAATAAGTTTAGCAAAAATGGTTTCTTTATGATGATTAGTTGCATAGTGAGTAGATGTAGCTGACTCATTCCCAGTTCTTTTCTGTAATAATTGGGTTTTGCTTTCTGAATTTTTAAATTATAAATTTTCCTATTTAAAAATGCCTATTCTTAAATTCTTCATTTCAAACCCATGTTGCACTGAAGTCTTCTGACCCATCAAATGACAGAGTATCCATAAAAATGAAATGTTCATTCTGTATAACAACTAGGAAGCTATTTTTTCTGGTTTTAAAAATGCTGTTTTCCAGGATATGAATAATGAAAAAAACTAATTTTTGCAGCCATAACCATCTTTTGCATCTCTGAGAACTAGTAATCATGATCAGAGAGCATTGTAATATATATAGCACCTCAAAGAGCTAACATTTTAAGTATTAAAAGAAGATCAGATATGGGAGAAGAATGAAATGCTATTCCTGTTCTGCCATTGAGAGAACTTGAGAAGCAGTGAACATTAGTGGATTACTCAGGGGCAGTGGCTGGTGTGTGAAGGTGAGCTCTAGAGGCTCACCTTACCCCTCAACTTCTGTACTGCAGTGTCAGGGTGCTATTGTTTGACAAAGTTATGTGTTATGTGGAGGAGAGTGGCTGCTTGGAACACAAATAGGTAAGCAGGACTGAAGTTCAAGTGTTATATTGGCATATTGTAGATAGTAAAAATGTAGGATATTGGGACCATAAATCCATGCTGTTTTATCTTCGTGTCTTGCCGACCTATGTACCACATGTTGCTGAGGTGCATAAAAAGAAGCCTTGTGTTCGCAAAGGAGGTAAAAGTACTTCATCTTGAGGAAGTACTTTTCCCTGGAACTGAACCCTGTCATGTCCTTTTGTCAGCTGAATCCTAGAGTTTTCAGGAAGAATACCAACCAGCATGTATTTCTCTATCATGCAACGAAACCGTGAAGACCTAGTGCCTGCTAGGAGTTAAGCCAGCATCACTTGAATTGTTTTCACAAACCCTTTGAGCTAATATGGAGATTACTGACCTACCCTGTGTTGCTATAAAACACTCCTACATCACTGACAGAGAACTCTCACCTCACATCTGGTGGCAGGGGTAGGAGGTTAAAATCTTGTATTGCATGAAGAAACTTCTGCACATAATGCAGACCTATTGTGGTCCTCTCTTCTTATTTCAATCTTGTATGTTAATGAAATTATAAACTAGAGGCAATTCCTTTGACAGGGTGACTGAAAATATTTGGATGATGGGACTGTAGCCATTTAAGTTGAACTATTAATACAGTCCCAGTAACTAACTGTATTTGTTAGCAGTTTTCTATTAGTAAGTCATTCTGTTGTAGGAGTCTGTGTATTTGGGTTTTTAGTCAAGCTGATAATGTTTGTTTCAGTAAAAGTGTGGTGTTTTGACCGTATGCTCAAATGTTAACGTGTTTAATGCCAGCAGCAGGATATTTACATTAAAGGACATGGAGCCAAGTTAAACTCAATTGCAACTTCATTCACTGGATTACAGTGTTACCAGCAAAAAACCAGCTGTGATAATCAATTGAGTGATATCTTGCTTTTTTCCTCTTCAATTTTGCAAATGGGCTGAGGCGGATCTGCCCTTATTGGAAGTTGTGCTCTAATTACTATTTTAAGCCCTAGTGCAGCAGGGTAGAGGGGGAATGCCGGGAGGTATTCTGCTTGAACTTGAAGCTCTTGAGAAGGAAGGATAGGAAGGTAAGTATATGCAGCATTTTATTCTATCCTGCCTCCCTCTTGTCAGAGGGTTAGAAAATGTGATGTGTCTTTCTTCTGACGATGCACAATTTAGCGATGTTAAATTGAGCAGTAGTTCTGGAAGAGAGATTTTATGGGTAAGATTGAAGTAGTTGAGTAGACTATCCCCAGAAGGTTGTGGATGCACAATATCTAACTGTAGCAAATGTCTCATGAGTTTTCCACCTCTCAGATCAGGCTTTCAAGGATTTACAGTTTTGATTGTATAACTGAAGCAAGGCATTTTGATAGAAATGGCTAACAGAGGGATAACTAGACTAAACAAGCGTCAGCAGATTTGAGGAAGTGGTAACTCAGAGCAAGGCCTGGGATGAACAGTTAGTGACGGGCATCTCTTCTGCTTTGTTGAAGCTGGGGGAAATGGTCTCTTTGTTGATAGCGTTGGAACTGGGACTGCAGTGCAGGAATAAAATGTGTGTACTTTGTTTTAAACATTAAGGAAGAGGGTGTTACCTAGTGGAGTCACAGCTAGTGGTAAGTTGATGTGACCATGAAGCACAGAATTTGAATAACCATTCAGCCTTTAAAAAAACTGCCAAAACCCAACCCCCTAACAGCAGCCTCAAACCCTGGATGATCATCATGCCAGTTTGGAAAGAGGATCAGAAAAGTCTTTCTTTTTACAGTTCCCCTTTCCATCTGAAAAAGAGAACCATCTGAGGAGTACAGAAAGGAGAAGTTCAACGGAACTTTTATGGTTGGTTTATTGGCAAACACTAGGCCATTTTTTTTTTTCTTCACCCTGCATTTTGCCCTGCCAAAGTTGTTAATTCTAGTTAGGCCATTTCAGATGTTCTTGGAGAGGGCTGAAAGGAACTTAGCATCGTAGTATGACGCACCCACAAGTGATTTCTGAAGAAGATGAACCTTTGGCATCCCACATGTATCTTGTATGAAATGTGTCTGCCTTTAACAGCATTCTCACTTTTTGTTGAGGCATGAAGGCAGCAAAAGGGGTGCACAGTGGAGAATGAAAAGCTGAGGAGCTTGCACAGAGGAAAATTCAAACTGCCACATGGATTAGGCAGCAGTAGAGCTCCAGACAGATTTCTTGTTGCAAGGTGAGGGCTTGTGTACTCATTTTTGGAAAACACAGATTTGTAGGAAGAGTGTTGAAGGAGTTGTCAGGGTGCTCCAGGTGAGAGGAGGTGATATGCACTGTGGAGGTGATATATATGAAAAAGAGAGACAGATTAGGGTTCTAAGATGACTGTGGAGTTGAAAGAAACAAGTAGACTTTTGTGAGGGATCTTTTTTTCCTTACTTGGTGTGTTATTGCTCTGATTTTGTATCTGTGAGCATGAGCGAATGAAAGAGGCCTCTCTCTTGCCCTGGTTTGTTTCTCAGAGCCCATCAGCTTTTCGGCATCATTCGCACACTGATACACACTGACACACACTGACCACAGCAGCTTGTTTGTCATTCTGAGAACGTGGTCAGACTGTGGTGAGGGGTTAGAGAGGTGTTTGCCTCAACGTCCCCAGTAACTTTAGGCCCCAACCGCTTATGAAAGGAGGATGATTTTAGGGGGAACAGCTGATTCATTCACTGCTTAAAGCCATCCAGCTCTCAAGCCATCTTGTGTTACTTTCCTAGTTACAGTGTCTTCTCAAAAAAAGATTCTGTATGGTGCAAGCACTGACCCAAGAAGAAAAACAGGAGTTGGAAATGTCGAGAGGAACAGGAGAAGTACTTCTATGTTTGCACAAACTTTTGGTCATGGGTTTACCATGGTTTTTCAATTTTTCTAAAATGTTTTTTCTCCCCTGTATTCAGTGACTTTGCCCAGTTACTTGCATCAAGTTAGAACAGACAATACTTTATTTCATTAAAATGATCACATGTGGAAGTTGATTGGAGAGGCAGTTCAGTGGTGCAGGCAAATGAAAAGAGGCTCAGGCCTTAAGGAAATAGGTTTGAAGGGAGGGGGCTGTATAAAGATTAAATTAAAATGAAAACATTATCCAAAACAGTGAGCTTAAGCCTGAGTTAATTTTCCCTCTTGAAGTAGTTGGAAAATAGTCTCTTGCATGCCAGATCCCAAATTTAAAGTGTGGTCATGCTTTGTGAAATTGATGATGTATTACAGATGTTGATTTCTATATGTGATTTAGTGGTTACAGCGAGTGGCAGATTTACAGCATCAGGATTTTCAAGTTTTATTGCAAACTGAGTCATTTAGTGACCTTTGGGTGACTCTGGTTAAACACCTACATACTGAGCTTGGTTTTGAGCAGTGAGGAGTGGCAGCCACTTCCCTGGGCTTGCCCTGAGCTTGACCAAGACCTGGGCAGAGGGCAGTGCTGGTGCCCCACACTGCTGCCTGCTATCAGCAGGGGTAGCTAAGCTGCTGCTTCCCGGTCAATCCTCTTCCCTCCCTTTCCACACTCTTGCTTGCCTGGCAGAAGAGGCCAAGACAGTAACCACAGAGGTTCTCCCCCTTACTGCCTGCATGGGGACAGGGACAGGAAAGGGGAAGTGGTGCAGTGTGTCAGCTCAGAGGACTGCTTTCCTGGAAGCATGTTGCTTCCTATTGAGTTGTGCATGGAGATGGGAGTTACTGTTGTTGCTGTTTCTTCCCCACCACCTTCATGCAAGACTTGGTTGAATGGCCTGAAGTTTGCATTCTTGACATTGAAATGAGATTGTGGCAAAGGCCGCAATACCATGAGTGGGAAAATGTCATTTGAATCTCTAAGAGACTTCCATGAGGTATGGAAAGAAGAAAGATAAGATGAGAGAAAATGACAGTTTCATCCAGATTAGCTTCCAAGTTAGTGCCACATGTCAGTCAGATGACTGCGTGCAGCTGCATAGCTGCATGGTCACATTATCCACAGCCTCACTTAGTAGTTTGGTTGTTGGTTACTTAGGGACAAATCAGAGAAAGGGAAGGCAAAGAGACTGCTGGGACCCACTGTCATGTGGCACAGGAAAGTCCATGCTGTACTTCATGCTGGGAAGTGAAAACAATGAATCGTGAAACAAATGCCTTTTGTGCACAGAGCCTGATTCTGTGAAAACCCAGGCTTGGAAGGTAAAGCAGCAAAAGAATTCTTGTGCAGATGAGGAAAGGCTTGAAGATTGCCATTTTCCACCTTCAGTATTGACTTTTATCACAGAAAGAGAAGTGGTGACAGGCCTGGGGCTGCTGGCAGGCACAGGAGGAAGCATTCAGCAGCATGGGCAGTGTTTACTGTCCCCATTTCCTCCAGAGAAACAACGGGGGGCAGGTCTGGTTTTAGTGCGTATCTCTTCGAACTGGCTTTGCACGTCGTGCATGGTGTGGAAACCACAGTTTGGGAAGTCCTGACCTAGAAGAAGGGGTGAAGTTAGTGCTCTCAGCCTGTTTGAAACTACAGTGCCACCAGTGAATGCTTAAACTCTAAAAGGAGTTGTGACCAGTAAGGTACAGCAAGCCTGCAGTTCCTTGTCTGATTAACAGCAGAACTGCTGAATCAGATGTGTTGTTTGCATTCGATAAACTCAGTCCAACACTAAATGTAGAAATCAGGTAGAGGAGGGGGACACAGACATTGTTGCTGTAATCCTTTTACTTCATGGGACACATCAGAAAAGGATGTGAGAGGCACATACGGCTGGATGTCATGATGGAGCAACTTCTGGAGAAAGTGTGTGAATTTGAAAGCCATGGAGTAATTGAGACATCAACTTCACTCCCTGTAATTACAAGGAGAGAGGCAACTGGAATAAGGGGCCAGACCCTGGCTAAAGGGAAGTCCTCAAGGAATGCTGCCCTACTGGTGGCCATGGCTGCTTCTGTGGAAGGGCAGGAGTGAGAAGCTTTTCACTATTGGCTGCATAATACTTCTCTGCCATTCTGGAAATGGTACAAGACTTCAGTACCTTATGCTGAATGTATTTAAAGCAGCCTTGGTTGTTCCATGAGGCTGTTATGTCTATCCTGCTATTTTTCATGAAAGACTGCTGTGCTTTGGTAAAAGAGAAGGGGGATTAACACCAAACAAACTTCCCCAAAACACACACACACAACCCCCCCTAAAAACAAAACCCCTGAAAACATTGGGGCATTTTGAAATGTTCAGACTGAGCAGCTGTTTTTTAGCTGTTGCAAGTATTAACAGCAAGAAAATCCTCGACTCTGACCTGTCAGTGGAAATAATCCTTTCTTGATCATGCTGAACAACTGTGTTCATTGCTTCTTCTGCAGCTGTAATCTTCAGCTACTGGACTTGTTACCTGCACAATGATTCGTCAAAATATTAAGCTAATGATATGGGCTATGAAATAATGAAATTGCAGATGTTTAAATGCATCCTTGGGATTTATAAAATATGAATTGTTGTTAGGAATGAATTAGGTGTTTCGAAGTGACTTACTTTGATGATACTTTTTTTTCCAAAATGCTAAATGTTTTTGACCGTTTTCCCTGTTGCAAGGCAAGTGACCACCTACTAACACCACTTCAACTTTGTTGCTTTTTTGTGATAATAAGTAACATTTACTTTCAATGGTGATACTTTAATTATGCAAATCAAATTCTCACTAATGGCTTTTTTCAGACCCCATAAATCTGCAGTGTAATTTGTTCTTCAGTAAATAGGTCAGGCAAAATGCAACACCGACAAAAGTGTGGGCAGATGCATTTTGGATTTGGTTTAACTACGTCTGTGCTGTGTAATCACTTAAAAAAAAAAAAAAACAAAAAAAAACCAAACCAAAAACATCAAAAAGCCCAGAAAACTGGTGGCCTGTATAAATGTTTGGAAATGGAAATCAAGATTGGAATGACTGTGTTTTCTGTTGTTATTGTCAATAAAGGGACTGTTGCCGATTTTTTTCACTTAACAAATATCAGTGGAACCAGTCCTGAAAAATCTTACTCTGAGAATGTCCTGTAAGCTTCCGTAACTTGGAGACTAGTGTGTTTATTTCTGGCTTGAATCTGCTTATTGTTTAGATTAAAATCTGCTTTGCATGGTCAACATAGTTAAAAGCAAGCAGATTGCCTTGTGACTGCTACATTATCAACATAAGAATAATTGCAATCACAAATAAAAGGGCAGGAAATAACATGCATTACTTGAAAAAGAACACACAGCTTTCATATTCACAGATTTTTAAGGTTAACAGTTACTTTCTCTTCTTTTCTCCTGCTTTCAAATCAAAACAGAATCCTATCCCTGAAAAGCACCAAAACCTCAGGAACAAGCAAACCACCCCAAAAGCTGAGAAGCAGGCAGCTGTGATTTGTAATTGATGGGACAAATAAAAATGGACTTTTGTTGTGTCATTTTTAGAATCATATTTGGGAATGGTACAGTGATTGAATTGTTGCTGCATTACAGAAGTAAAAGCACGGGGATATACTCAGGCAGAGGAGCCAGAGCCAGACAGACCAGAAACCCACTGCACTGCAAATGTGTTTAAATTCAATGTGTAGCAATACAAAGCAATTTCTGGATGATGTCTATACATGTCTTCAGCTGGATGGGAGTCTGGAAGATAATATGAGAAGTGCAGGGTCATGAGAAGGGGACTTGGAAGAAGAATAGTGCTTAGCACCATCCAGTATTTATGGAGAGTCATGTGATAGCCACAGCCAAAAAAGGTGCATTTGAACAGAGAAGATTAGATGTTCTCCATACTGTGTTTTTACTTTGCCATCTTTTTGGCATTCTAAGTTTTTATAAAGAAAATTAGGGTGTAAGAGCATGAGACACCTTAAAGAATCAAAGAATCAGTAGGTGAATACCAGTTCTTTGAAGATAAGCACAGTCTGTCTCAGAGGACTTGTTGATTATCCAACAGCAACTTGATCTCATGGTCTGTTGGTTCAGTGATTTGACACACTATGCTGGCATGTTATTTAGGGTGTTTTATGTAAACCAGTATGAGCTGGTTTATCCTGTTTAGAGTGTAAGCTAGTTCTATTCCTGCAACTGAACCTCACAATTCCGTTACAGTGAATGCTTTCCTTATTTGTCTCTGAACTCTTAACTGTGATCACAAACAAACAGCTATGACCTCTGTCTTTGACATGAGGTTGTCAGACTTTTCTTAATACAAGACAGGGCACAATGCCTTGCCTAGCTTTGGATAGCTGTTTCCCATTACCTTCAGAAATGAAAACTTTAGAAAAGGATAGAGTATCTGAAGAACCATCATTGTACCAGTGTTTCTCAGCCTGCACTCCTGGATTGCTGGTCAGCCATTAGCCCAGGAAGGATGGAAAGTAAAATGCTAAAGCAACCATGTGTGTGCTTCCACATATTTCAGCAAATCAAAAAAGTGGGAGGAAATTTGCAAATAAAAATAGCAGATATACAGAGTTTTAGCTTCAGTTTTTGTTGGGAAATTTAGTAAGCAACAAGGAAGCAAGTGTGGCCTTGGAAATTGTTTGTTTAATATTCTGAAGTGGCAGATAGTCCTAGGATTTATTTATTTCTTGGTTGTTGTGAAGCATTGTGCTTGGGCTCTGTTCTGGTAGGTCTGATTATCATAGACAAGAGGTGCTGTCTTTCCTGCCTCTAATTTGGAGCATGGGTGTTGCAGAAACACCTTTGTTTTCTTCAGGACTAAGGGGCGTGGCACATCTGTCTCACCTGAGCCATGGGCTGGCTGCTCTCCCTGCAGTTCTCAATCCAAGCAGCTTCCAGAGTGGTCTTTTTACACAATGGCTCATTTTGTTCAGTTCTCCAATTTCTGAGGAAATTCAGTCCTTGCGAAACTGAACAGATGGATCTTAGTTCCAGCAAGTAGACACGGAACTATGTTTTATTCCCACATCCTGAATGAGTGCTCTAACCGCTAAGGAAGGGCAGGGAAACTGCTGCTTCCTCTGCTCATGCTGTGTAGTAAAGATGTTGCCCTTCCTCATGAGAGCAAAGAGGTAGGCAGGGCAGAGCTCAATGTGCTGAACTGCAAAATAAAAGAGGGGCCTCCTGTTGCCCTGCATGAAGAGCCTGAGCCCCCTGAAGAGGTGAGTTTAAGGAGCTTTTCCCTCCTCAGTGCTCCCTGGTGCTGGTTGAACCAGTTTATGGTGCAGTGAGCAGTTTGCATGGATCGTGCTCTGTAGCATCAAGCCCTTTCCTGTGCATTGCACAGGAACCTACTTGTTGAAATCACAACTGTTGCTTTTGCTGCAGAATCTAGAGACTACAGTAGTTTATGTCCTTTTGTGCCAAAACTCTAGGTCCACAAATAGGTTAATAGCTTGTTCCTTAGGGGACTTTATCACCACAATATCCTGGAAGTATGTGTTTGTGAAAAGGAAAAGCAGTATTTGGCACTACTTTCTTCCAAAACCCTCCTCCCAGCAGGCTGTATATTAAATATACATTAACCCCCCCCAGTAACTACACAATTATGACAGCTGAAACAGAATTAGAGGAGCTAACATAAAGCCCTGTGTCCCACCTGCACCGCAGGCTGCTGGCAGAGCACCTGTCAGTCATGATTTGCATCTGTGCAATGGTTTCTTTCCTGAAAGAGAAAACAAAAAGCAAGCTTGCTTCCAGCCTGCTGCCGTGAACAGCTTATCAGTCACAGCAACAGCAGAGGCATAGCGAGGATCGCTTATAACGCTTTGCTCCTAGAAGCATTGATGACAGTGCTGACAGTCAGCTCCTTGCATTTTGTTGCTCTTCTGCTGCTGGTGGGATATCTACCAGCTGTTACCAAAAAAAATCCAGCTGTAGCATAAGGAAAGACTGTGCTGGTATTTTTGTGGACGTAAGAATCAATTTCTTAGTCTTCCATTGGTATATAAAGTATGTAATAGTTGCACAAGAAGAAAACCAGTCCAATTTCTCCAGAAAGCTCTAAGCTCTCTGGAATAGTCTAACACTTGGCATCCTGGTGATCTATGTATTAGCATCATTCAAGACTGAATGGCATCTTTTTCTTGAATAAGCAGCATGCTTAGTAGGAGAAATAAGAAAAAAATACCTTTCCACATTTGTGGTATAATGCACTGGCATTTTCAAAGATTGGTCTGGACTTCCAGCATTTACTCTGGTAGCCCTAACTAAACTATGTTGCATTCCTTGCTTTGGATGGATGCCTTCTTTCTAAGCTAAGACCAAGTGCTGAGGCAGTTGTAGTTTAAATATAATAATGTCTTCAGTTAAAAAAACCTAAGACTGCCATTTTTTTCAAGTGTAGCTCTAACCCATTTGTTGCAAATTATGACTTTCTGTGTTTGCACTGCTGTGACTATGCTGGTTCCTGATGTGGGCTCATTAATAGATTATTTCCTTGTTAGCTGTAGGTAAAGCTTTGACCTAGAGCTGATTAGGGAAAAGAACTTCTGTATCTATTATCTTTTCTCTTTCATAATTAGTATAATTATGCCTCTGTGCCCCAGACAGCAGTCTCAGACAGACTGCTGTGGAGCCACAGAAACAGTCTGGACTCCCTGAATGGGAGTTTTCTGTTAAGCAAGGAATGGCTGGGTTCTGTAGTGTCAGGGAAAAGCTGAATTACAGCATTACACAGAAAGTAACCAAACCAGTGGAGAGAGATTTCTGTTCCTCCCCACCCAGTTAAATTCAATTAACTGGTAGGAATGCAAAAAGTGGGTTCTGTCATTTCCACTTTTGAAGATAAATTGGCACACCTATGAGAGAGAATCAGTCAAGGGCACAGTATTTCAGTTTATAGGTGAAAATGACAGGCAGCGTTGCAGAGAAAAGCATCCAGCTGAAACCACTCTGGTCTTGACACAATGCTACAGCTTTTTAATAATGTGTTCACTGGCTTTCTGTTGGCTTGGGCTGGCTGAGAGTGCTTGCAGCTGGGCAGAGTGGGTGTGAGTGGGACTAGTCCAGCACTGGGGTGGGGGTTGCTCTCCACCTGTGAGGGGAGAGTTTTCCCTTCCCAAGGTACGTTGGCTGCCTCTGAAGTGAGGTTACAAAACAAAAGCAAAGGAGGGGAGGATTGTTTTCAAGGTAGATCATAGCAGCCTTTAAGGGAAAACAAGGTGAGTTTGGTTTAATACCTACTACTAGTGTGTCTGGAAAGTACTGATCAGTGTAACTGGCAAGAAATTCTGAAGCTTCAACTTTGAAGAAGTTCAAGTGTGTTGGAGAGCACAAAGAACTATGCTTTTTGTTGCCCCTTACCCTTCCAACCATGTTTTCACCTCAAAGTGCATGTTACTTCTCCTTGTAGTGCAACTGGACCAACAGGATTTAGCAAGACTGGTCTTTACAGCCTTCTTGGGTATCATTGCTTTGGTACTGTGACAGTGTAATTCCCTTCATGAAAGAGCAGCTTGGCTGAAATGTAAAGCTCAGTAGAAGGAGAAAGGAGATTATGGAAATAGGTAATTGTGAGGAAGCAGCAAGTGCAACTCCTTTTTTGGGCTCAGAGCTTGAAGTGCCCACCTTGGCCCTCACAGTGGAGTTCTCCAGTGAGGTGAGAATGGGTGGTTGTTCACTGGGAGTAGCTTTCATCCAAAATTTTGAATTAATCTTGCAATCTGAGAGACTTAATGTCTGAATGCCTGTATCTCAAATGGAGAGGGAGACTCTAGTGTTTCATGCTCTTCTCCATATAATGATAAATGCATGAGCAGCTGCTGGAAACAAAGAGAACGCTCACGCTCTGGGGTACTTTTAGCTTAATTGTTAAGATGCTTTCTTGGGAACTAAGAATTATAAATTTGGATCCCTTCCAGAACAGAGAGGCTTTAAGGCATAATCTACCATATCTCAGCTAAATGCCAAACTGGTTGTGGTCTGAAGGCAATGACTCCTGCCCTTAAAGCAGGACTAGAGATGTTTTCTTTTAAGCAGAAGATGTGCATCACAGACTCTTGATGCTGCTTCTTAGTAAATACCTCTAGGTCCCAGGGAGGCTGTAGAAGCTTTTGCAGGGATCCTGGGCTGTGCCACTTGTCTGCCCCCGCATCTCCTGAGGAATCCGATTGTCCTTGGACTTTGGGTAAGCTCAGTGATTCTGTTAACACAGTCCCAAGCTCCACTCAAGCAGTGCTACCTGTGGAGCTTCTCGAATCTCTGTATGGGCTGAATTCCTTGCTGTTAGCCCTCAGCACTGCCAGGAAAGAAAACACTGAAACATATGAAAGTACTTTGTCATAAAGTACCTGGCAACTGACAAGGGGTGCTTGGATTTTTTTTCCCCTCTTGATTGCTTTTACTATATGACTTCTTTAAGTAAAAACATAACCCACTTGAGAAATGATAAAACCACTCTGGGTTATGCTGCTGGGTTGTGCTGGGGTGTAATTGTCCACATTCTTTCTGTGTTCCACATGTGATGAAATGACCTGGGGGAGGGTAGGGTGTCTGTAATACCATCCCGGGCTCCTTGCCTGGAGGTGTTCCATAAGCAAACCCAGAGATGAGCCCTGATGTGGGGTGTGTCATGTGTTACATTGATGCATCCAGGGAAGGAGTGTGAGGCTGTGATTAAGGTTATTGTGAAGCACTGTGAGAAAGTAAAAGGCTTGTATCCTTTGCTGGGTTGTCGATGGAAAGAGAAAAGGAGTTTTGTGATGTTTGGACGAGTCTGCTCCTGCATTAAACCATTTTCAGGCTGTGATTAAAGGCTCTTGCAGCTAATGATTATCTGATTTTTTAATACAGCATTAGTAAGACTTTTGTTAGTGTAATAAGTAACACATTTTGGAAGTAAATATGTGATTGAGCACAAGAATTTGTACGTCTAAGTTAGGTTAGTGTCTTGGGGCCCAAGAAAACAAGTAAAACCTCCTGTCAAGAGGAATGATACCATTTAATCATGGGTTACCAAACAGAAGTTTGAGATAGTAACAAATGACACTGCCTGCATCTGTAAATGTTTCAGGCTTCAGCTAGATTTGTACTAACTTTAAGAGACCGAGTTCCAGCTAAGAAGTGTGAATTGGTTTATTAACTGGCTGTTACTGACCTTTCTCTCTGTTTACTCACGTTGCTAATGCTTTCTGTGCATTACAGAAGAAATCACAGCTTACACTTTCTTCCTGTGGAGCTCGCAAGCATTTACTTAACAGCATGAAACCCCTCCCTTCAGCTGATAAGGAACAAACTGTGTTAGAAGTGCAATTATTCAAACTGAGACACAGCTCCCAGTTGTGCAGGGTGGAGGCTTTGGAGTGCTCATTAGCAAAGGTATGTCCCTGTTCCACTGGGGGCAGGCCCAGTGGGAGCAAGGCTGGCACAGAGCAGGTGAAGGAACAAGATGATCTTAACCTGTTTACACAACTTACTGACAGTTTACCAACCAAATAAATAAGCTTGTACACTGACTGTATTCAGAATGAGTCAGGCCATTTTACAAGACGTCTGTTTTGGCTACAGAAGTTGCAGGTGTTTTCTTCTTGTGAAAGACTTCGAAATGCAGCTAGACTGACTTGCGTCTTATGTGTGTGAAAGTTCTGTCATTCACCCCTGGGGTTTCTTTACCTCCTGTTTGTTACTTTACAGTGTATTACTTTCTTCCCAGACTTTCTGAATATAATTTCTTTTTGTTAGTTATCCAGTCATCCTGCATTCTTCTAGACTAAGGGAATTAGTTGTCCCCAGCTCGATTTTTCCTTTCTTATTTTCAAGGTCCCTTAAAATCAAAATTAACCCCTCAATTTGAGTGTGGCTCCCATGTAAGAGTACTTGAAGAGATTGTTGTTCACTGACTTTCCTTTCAAAGTATCCAAAGTGAGGGACTTTAATAATTTTTGCTGATCTTAAAAGGAAAGACATAAAAGGGTCACAAGGCGTATCAGTGAATTTTGAGTCTTATATCGCACCTTGGTTTAGATCCCCTTCTTTGCCACTTTGTGAAAAAAGCCTTTCTATTAATATTCTTAGAGGTTACAACTATTTTTTTTAATAAAACTGGTTTCTGTAGGCATGGTAGACAGGTTAGTGAGTTGCTATGATGGGAAGTAGAGAGGATTAAAATTACAAAGAGAGAGAAGAGGGATAAAGAAAGCCCATAGTGTAATTTCTGATCTTCTGTAAAGACTCTGAGTTACAAGCACCAAGGGATAGGCATTTCAGTAGCTGCAGAACCTGGTATGATGTTTCTTTCCAGAGTCCTGTGTGAGCTCCACTTGACGTTTTTGTTCATTTTCTGACATTAATAGGGGTCATAGTAATAAATAAAACAGGAACATATCATGACGGCATAAGCAGGTTGGTGTCTTTTATTTTTTGTTTTTATTTTTATTTTGGACTGGTGGAGGGCAGTGCACAAGCATACAATTTATTAAAATAATCCTCTGTGAACAGAAATAGCTTAATGACAATTAGAATTCACCTAACAGTTCTTAGAATGGCTTTTTATTTCTCGTCTTAAAGTTTCTTTGCCACCTGATATGTTGAGTCAGGGTGGTAAACCTGATAGAAGAGGGGAGAGCTCTGAAAGGGTTCTATGGCTCCTGCAAAGCTGCAGTCAGCACACAGTGAGGTTTAAAGGTCTGAGACTATTGAGGGATGAGGAAAGCATGATTTCTTAGTAGATGGAAGATGTCTTGTAATCAGTACGTATCAGTGATGGTGCTGACTAAAGACCCTGGTTACCTTTCCATTAGAAGAAATCTGTTTCTAACATGTTGGGCAAGTAGATTTCTTCAGCACTGGAAAAATGGATGCAGAGAAGTAAATCTTCAAATCCCTGGAGGAAGCTACAGAAACTCACAGGAACCTGAAGAAAATTGAGACTTTCTATAGTCATTATTGATGTCTTGGTACTGCCATGCTCCATGTGGTGCCATCTCTGAAAACTGTGTTCTGGCTGCCTGGATTGCTTTCTCTGCCATTCCTGTGGATTTACTTTATACCCAACCTTCTGCTCTCTTCCCAGGGGCATGCTCTGGAGGTAGCACTGTCTGGTCGTGGTTTGTGTTCAGGTTCCTGCTTATGGAGCCTGTCAGGTGGAGGCCCGTGGTATGGAGAAACGGGACACTCAGGAGATTACCTTCGTGGTGTAAATGATCCTCTTTGTCTCGGCCTGATTCTGCATTGCAACAGAGGCAACTGTAAAGTTGCATCTACAACAAAAACCAGTTACAGTTGCTCTCCTCAGACTGTCTTTCTTCTCTTTCCTTTTCTGTATTATGGCAGGTTTATGCTGATTTTTCACCTTTTTGTTGTTTTTTTTTTTCTTTTTCTATAAGGAGAAAATTGAATGAGATGGAATATTTTTTTTTCTCTCTCAAGCCAGTCTTTTCTCTGTCCCATATGAGCCATTCAGAAACCCTCAGTCCATGTCTTGCTTTTATTGGTAGGACTTACTGGATGGTGCTTCTAGTTCAGTACAGCTTGTGTACATCTTGGAGTAAAAACTGTGGTGAGCCTGACTGGAGTTCTGCAAAAATTGCCTAGTTCTAGTACTGCTGACAAATAGGCAAGGGTGAGTGCAGTTCCCTCGCTTTTGTGCCAGTTCTTATACATTCATGGTTATTCTGTAGCACTCTGCAGAATGGATGCATTGTCTTGCCTTGAACTTTCCCACAAGTTCTATACTGTAATCTTAGTACTTTGAAACTTTATGAATTGCCTTTTGGGGAGGACCTTTAGAGAACTGAGCTGTTCTAAGGGTTTCTTGGATCTGGAAAGGGCAAGAGGGTCAGGGCAGCACCATCTTAAATAGCTCTCCCAGGCTGAGGTCAGCATTGTAAGCAAGGTTCTGAGAAAACTGTGCATTTCATAAACCATTTCCCAGAATCAGTTCTACTTGCATCCCAGGTTTGCACTGTGCCTCGGCTATTCTGTGAGCAATCAAAAATTGTATAAACAAGGTCTATCATTGTAAATCTGTAACTGGGGATGTAAAACAAATGCTTTAATAAATATGGAAATAGATGTTACTGTAGTCTGATGCACAGTTAGTCAGCACTCAAATACTTTTCAAAGTGGCCACCTGAGTGTTGGATAGTTAATGTGAGATATTAAAAAGAAGCTAAAGTACTTGCTTATGTTCCAACAATCAGGTGGCTTTAAAGGTTTCAAGCTGTGCATGCTGAAAACCTTGGAAGGCTCCTAGAGTTTGTAGTGTATTTGGCCACGTACTTTCCATAGACTTAAATACTTGTTTCATTCTTTCAAGAAAAATCAGAGAGTATTCTGTGTTGGGACCCACAAGGATCATCGAGTCTGACTCTTAAGTGAATGGCCCTTCAACCACAGTGATAGAGGGGGGAGTGGAGGCATTTGCTTTCTGCATCTATGGGCTTTAACTAAAGGAAGAGAATTTCAGTATCTTCACCTCCAATTATCTTACCCTTAGTGGACTAGAGAATGAATTTGAATAGAAAACCCCCTTTGCCCAGGGCCATTTGCAATCCCCATCAGCTCTTTAGAGGTCACTGCTATTAGTTGGTATAGGGCCCTTATGCCTGCAGAGCTGTAAACCAGCAGCAGGATGCACTTCTCAGCTTTGTGTTTGGGGCAGTTCACTGAAAGTTGGTCAGGTTTGCTCGGTGGGTTGTTTTGTTTGGTATTTTATGCCATTATTTCCAAACAAGGCAATACAGTGTGCCTGTAACGCTGAGAGCTAGTCCTTTTGTGTTGCTCCTGCTGTCTGAGACAACTAGAAGCATGGTTGTTGAATTGTGTGGCCCTTCTCCACTTAAAAGTTGATTCTGACTTGTGGGTTTTGTATTTTTCTCCTTGCAGCTAGCCAGTACTTGATGTAATTAGAATCAGAAAGGAAAACATTTTGTATGGACTCTTGGAGGGAAAAATCAGTAAGCAGATCTGCATCTCTGGGTTTGGTGTTTTTTTTTTTTTGTTTTTTTTTTTGGTTGGTTGGGTTTTCTTAGTGTTTTGGGCTTTTTTTTTTTCCCAGACCTTACAGTACATATTCCATCTTTTGATGTTGCACGTAGGATTTTATGGGTCATAACGAAATATTTTATTGATCATATTATGAAAAATCAATGAAAAAGTTGCCCTGGCTGTCAATTTTATGCTGCCTACTATGTATGCACTGACAGGTTTGACTGCTCACCATTGTGAATGAGAAGAGAATACCTTGGGGTGCCCAATTATAGCAGCAGTGAGAGGAAATTCAGAAGAGTAATTTTGGCTTCCTTCATTGCCTTTATGTTGGCCTCTGAACGAGTGGCCGTTCCACTCCTTTCAGATTTCACAGCAGTGAGAGCACTAATGGCAACTCTGTGCAATTTTGACTTCTCATGTCCATGAGATTGAATCAATGCTTCTCCTTCTACATTTAGCAAAACAATTTTACACGCATGCTGAGCAGCTATTCTTGTCTATACCTGCCTTGCGATGGGCTAGATGAACTGGAAGATTTTATAGAAAACCATCTCTTTCATTTGTTCTCCCTCATCCTCTTTTTTCTTTTTTTTTTTTCCCCTCTCCTTTTTATTTATTTTTTTAAAGTAAACTGCAGATTGACAATGGAACAATTTTTTAAAGGGAGAGATTTTTTTAAGCAAAGATGAGGAAAAGCCAAGTGTTTTAACAGGACTTGTCTCATAGTGGGTGGAAGTTTAAAGCAAGAAAGAAGAACATTAACACAAGCAGGAAAAAAAAAAAAAGGTGTCTGAGCTCTCACAGTTCAAGCACAAGAAATTTGGGTGCTGTTACCACAGTATCCGAACACTTAAATTGTTAATGTATTTATTGCTGTAACATTAGTGTGTGGTTTGGAGCAGACCCTTTTGGAAGACAACTGTGACCTAGAAAGTGATTTTAGGGGCTTGGGTACCTAAAGTAGATTCTAAGCAGATTTTAGATGCTGAAATCCATGACTGCAGTCTGTGTATTCGCTGTTCAGTCACTACTTACCCCTGGAGTAGTGGTGAATCTCCCTGACATCTAAGAACAGCTGGATTCGGCTTTTGTACCCACCCAGGACTGCTCAGAATGGGAGTTCCACAGCACAGCTCATAGGGAAGTGTGACATGCCCCCAAAATGAAGAGTTCTTCTGCCTAGGTTCTGATGAAAGCAGACTCCTTTCTCGGGGGAACCGAGCTCCTGACAAGCATCACACCTCAGTTTTGGGGACTTTTAAACTGTAGCTGGGGAAGGAGAGAGTCTACTGGGGAAGGTGCTTGCCTTGGAAGAGGAAGGCAGGGGTCAAGTGTTATCTCTGAGCACTGTCTTTTAATGTGCTGTTTAATATTAACATCACATCCATAAGCAGAGATAAGAACAGGCAGCAGAGCTCTTCATTCCTGTACTACAGAGTCATGCTTCCCCTTAGGCATAGTTCTCCCTGGCCCAGCACATGCATTATTGTAATTTGGGTTGAGTGGCAGGAGGAATCCCCTTCCTCGAGGAGGGACATGTCTTGGACTAATGCTCCCATGCTTCTCCTGCTCTGCAGGCTTGAATCTCTTTTGGCAGTCATTTAAAAATGTTGACCATGCTTCCTAACAGGAATCCAGGTGCATTTTGGAAGATGCTTGTGTGTGTGGTAGGTGAGAGATCTCTTTCCAGCCTCTGTGGCAAGAGATTGTTTAATCTATAATTTCTCTTCTTAACTGTAATTGATTGATCAGTTCTAATTGAACAAGCAAGAACTTTGCTCTTTTCCACAAGTTTGGGAATACTTGCTAGCAGCAGGGCCCTCCATGGATCAAACAGTATTTGCCACTGCTTAGTCTATGCTCTAGAGCCAAGCAAGCAGGTATCACATATGCAGCAAGACTTTGGTTCATGTTTTATCAGCACAAGTATAACACATAACCCTTCTGAAAGAGGGCACTGGCTTTCCTAGGCTGACAGTCCATGGCTTTCTCTGTAGGTAGATCTCCACACCCATATGTAACTTGTGACTGTTAACTGGCAGCAAACTACTTTCTTAGGAAGAGGAAGAAAATGGCTGCTAAAGTTCCCAGCTAGTCAAATGTCAGCTGTACCTGACTATATGCAGGGGGAAGAATAACCCCCTGCACCAGCACAGGCCGGGGAAGGACCTGATGGTCCTGGTGGACAGCAAGCTGTCCATGAGCTAGGGGTGTGACCTTGTGGCCAAGAAGGCCAATGGTATTCTGGGGTGCTTTAGAGTGAGCATTGCCAGCAGGTCAAGGGAGATGATCCTGCCACTCTGCTCCACTGTAGTGAGGCCACATCTGGAGTGCTGTGTCCAATTCTGGGCTCCCCAGTAAAGAGAGACACGGAGCTCCTGGAGCAGGTCCAGTGGAGGGCTATGAAGATAATGAGGGGACTGGAGCATCTCTCATATGAGGAAAGGCTGAGGGAGCTGGCCTGTTCAGCCTGAAAGATGACTGAGTAGGGACCTCATCAATGTATGCAGTATTTGAAGGGAGGGTGCCTGGAGGATGGAGCCAGGCTCTTTCTGGAGGTGCCAAGCAATGAGACACAAGGCAATGGAAAGAAACTGATGCACCGAAGTCCCACCTGAGCATGAGGAAGGACTTCTTTACTGTGCAGGTGACCAAGCACTGGAACAGGCTGCTCAGAGATGTTGTGGAGTCTCCCTAACTGAAGATATTGAAGAACTGACTGGAATCCTGTGCCATGTCCTCAAGGATGACCCTGCTTGGGCAGGGAGGTTGGACCAGATGACCCACTGTGGTCCCTTCTAAATTGACCCGTTCTCGGATATCTATACCTAGCTGTGTATTTGGGTCGTTCTATAGCGCCTAACTGCAAATGCATGAAGAGAGCACATAGGAATAGTTGTTGGATTCATTGAAACTTGTACTCTTCAGACTTTTTAATATTTTCCTCTTTTCCTTGCATATAAAGTGTGTTTTTTGGGGGTAGTCTAAGAATGTGTAACTAAGCTGCTTGCCTGCCTTTCCCAAGGAAGCAGCTGCTGCTGTGCAGCAATAGAGAATGTGGTGAAGGAGGAGGCAGCACTGCTTTCTTCATGTAACAGGCACAGCTGCAGGAGATCTGAAACCTCGTGGCTACACTTGACCTGGTTTCCTTGTCAAAAGCACATCTGGTTCTCAGTTTGATTTAACCTGGAAGCCATGCTCTGCCTGTGCTGGGGCCAGGAGTCCTGAGATGCAAATTCTTCTGTAAAATGCCAGTATGTTGCTGCTGGGAAAATTACCAAGAGAGCAGATCTAAAACGTTTCCCATATTTTCTTGGTAGTCCTATGAGAGAGACTCACCTCTATCTTGTCACCTTACATGGCTGGGATTTGTGCCTGGCAATTTGCGTGCTCCGGGAGCTGTCAGACTCCCTTCTCCTCCTTGTACTGCTTTGGTTTGGCTGGTATCACCTGAAATCTCCTCACAGTGTGATTATCTTAGCAGAGATGAGTTTCCTCTGTGTTAGTATTTATTGCCTGGTGTTTTGGACAAGAGGAGCCCAGAATGCCCTCTGCGAGGCACATATGCTGTGCTACGGACTTGGTCCCTGTCTTCCCTGGAGCAGCTCAGCTGAGGAGTTTCTGCAGCTCGCCTAAGGGTGCTGCAGGAGCTGGGTCAAGGTGGAAACAGGCTGCTCTTGGTCGCATTCTGTGCCAGAGATGTAGGAATGCTTTGGTGCAAATGAACAATCATTTTCATCTTAAGAGGTGGGAGAATAAATGCCTGCAAACTGCAGCCCTTTGACAAAATGCCTGCTTGCTTCTGGTATGGAGAACGTTAACAGCAGAGGTACGAAAGGGGAGATTTGCCAGGGTTACTGGTTATAAAAGTGTATAATTGCTTGAAGAGCAGGCAAGCCTGGGGTTTTAAAATTCTGCCTTATATGGTCCCTTTCAGTATCCTGTCCTGCCTTAGAAAGGCTGTGTGGATCCTGCAAAGGTTCAAATATGCAGAGTCTGGATATTTTAAACCAGGTCCTAAACTGAAGGACTGTCATGCAAAACAAATGTACCAGGGGTGGTGGTGAAGAAGGGAACAGCTAATAGATGTTTTCCCCTTGCTTGACATCTGTCATCTCCCCCCATGCCAGCCCTTCCTCTGTTTATAGCAAACCATTTGCTCCCATTAATTAGAACTGGATTCCTGCCATCTGACCAGCTTTATGCCTGTACAAATGTCAACAGAGCCAGGACTACACAGGTGGGGAGAAGGGCTAGTCAGAGGAGATCTCTTGCATCTGTTTGGGGAGGGATAGATGGGGGAAATGCCAACCCCCCCTTTCCAAATCAGGCACATTAGCTTACAACAATAATTGAAATGCAGACTGGGAGCCCCAGGATGCCACTTTCCCTATTCCTTTTCAGAGCAGACTGCACTTTAAGCCATCCCCTCCGGTTAAATCTCTTCACCAAAGTGGTCTCTATGAAGGCTTACATACAAGAAGATAATGGTGCTGTCATTTTTACAAATAATCACAACAGGAGCAGAAAAATAAGAGGAAGATGATTACGCCTGAAAATCCAATGAAGTTCCAGTTGCTAATGCATTGGAAACTAAAAGGAAGCTGAACCACAGTACCAAGCTGTTCCTGCCAGGCACTGGGCTGGTTTTTCTGCTGTGATTTAGGAGTGTACAGCTGCATTGTCGTGACTTTAGAAGAAAGTGTACTTACCCTGAGATGGTTTTCCTTGTGTGAAATACTACAAAGTACTTGATGTGTTAGTTGAAGCAAATCTTGAGTGGGAGAAACAGGTTAACCAAGATTAGCTTGGCTGGGTTGTAAAAGAAAAAACTCTGTAAATCCTCCCATGGCTGCCTCCAGCAGTAAGAGCTCTGGTTCTGCTGAGATTATGACTCAAGAGGGTGGCACTGGTTTTAACACTGAGGATTAAAGTGGAACAGCAGACTCTCCCTTCCCCCACTCCTTCATATAACAATGGGAAGTATTTTTTGTGATGTGGTGTTCCTGTGTGTACCCCAGAGTACTTTAAACCTTTTACATCCTGGAAGATGATGCTCTGAATCTGTTCAGGCATGGAGAACCTGAATGCCAAGGCTGTGAGTACTCCAAAAACCTGAACTAATGGCAAAATGGTCTGAGGGAGAAAGAATGGTGTCTTGTTCCTGCATCTGGAAGAAATAGGTGAAGTCTCCTAACCTGGAAGGAAGGTAGCTCCTTGAAGTCAAGAGTAAGGAGATTTCTCGACAGAAACACTTTGGGGATGTTTTTACACCATGTTGTAGGAAGTATGTGATTCCCTCCTCCATGGCCTAGTATCTGGGGATCACTCCTTTGTGTTCCCCTCTGTGGATAGGGCCACTGGCCCCTGCTCTGCTGCAGAGGGGCTGCAGTGAGCATGGTGTTCGTCTGGGGCTCAAGTGCCTCATGTGCAGGTCAAGTATGCAACCTAAAGCTTTAGTGTTCTCTCTTGATCACAAAGAGCAGAAAGGACAGTCGTAGATCTTTAACAGACCTTTTCCTTCTTTCTCACGTTCCTACCCTAGTGCAAGGTTTTTCTTCCCCCTAAAAACAAGGGAGTTTTGCCTTTTTTTTTTTTTTTTTTTTAAATCAGCAACACTTTCTGTGTTAACTTCACGTGTGTTGGATATTCCCTTTGCTGGTTAGAGGTGAGGCAAGTAAAACATAGAGCTGACTGACTTATCTCTTAAGGTCAGCAAGAATCTCTCCTAGCACAACATCTGCCCTAATTAAGCTAACTTAGGGAATCATTTACAGGTCAAAGTAAGGGGACCCACTTAATGCATAAACATAGCTGGAAAGCAAAATATCTCACAGAGTGATGGAGGGAGAGCTGTCATGGTAGCTCATGGGGTGATGGGGGTGAAACTGCCAGTCCTCTGAGACAAAATGGGCTTTTTCTGAGTGCCTCAAAATTAGTAGTTGTGTCTGCATTAGGTAAACATAGTTGAGCGTGAGAGAAATTTGACAGATGCATGTTTTTCAGGAAAAAAAAAAAGTTACTGTGCCAGTTAAATAGCAGAGTATTAATTTACTGCTGAGATGCTGATACATGCCAGTTTTTGTACTGGTGCTGCTGGGCTATCAGCAGCTTTGGCAAGTGAGGTGTGACAGTTGTCGGGCAAATATAGATGTGACAGAGAGCTCTGCTGGAGGGCCGTGCTCTTGTGAACACCTCCTGGCAAGAGTGTGCAGTTCTAGAAGCTCTGTTTTGCAGCTAGGTGTAAACCACAGGATTCACGTTTAAATCTGAGGTCTTGTTCCCCTGCTTTGAGTTTTACTTGAATGAAAAGATTTGGGTTTTAAATATTTCAAACTTGAAAGTGTGTTGAAAATGTGCTTGTGAAGAAACAACTGTTACCCACCCCTTAATCCCTGCCTTCTTCTGTAAGGTGTTTTGCTTCTTTGAGAGAAATCTGTTTGTTTTTCCTTTTACCCCGTCTTCCATGTTGGATATTCTTCTGTACCTCTGAGCATCATCACCTGTTGTTCTTAATTTTTGCCTAGGGTTTGCTCACCCTGGTTTGGCTTGTCACCACAGGCTTTCCAGTCATCCCCGTAACAAAACACTGTATTGTCCTCTCTGCAAGATGTTAAAAGGCAGCAAATGACAGAACAGGCTGGGGAGTGAAGAGTGAAAGCAAGGCAGAAGCTGCCTGAATACTCGGCCAGGCATTCCCAGTTGTTACTGATGTCCAGTGGTTTGGGTAGTGACAGTGAGCACTGCCTTGGTCACGGCCACCAGTGGCACCCAAGCAAACTGCCCATGTCTCAGGGAGAGCCTGTGTTTGTGGGAGAAGTGCAGTGGGCAGGTTTGGTTTGACTTCTCAGTGGTCTTGCCCATATCAGCAGCACCTCTGAAATGAGATCTCTTGAAGTACACTGAAGAAATTATGTTGAAAGGCAACCAATGGGAATGTTCTTTAATGGTAGGATTTTTTCCTGGAGAAGCCTAAAGGGGCGCGAGACCTCTGTTAAAGCTCGTGCATCTGTTGGTTCCAGCTGTCTAATGCATGAAACTGCACCTGTGCACAGAAAAGAGCAACACTTGGCTGCTGCAGTGTGCTAGCCTGCCTCAAGACATTCCCATCTGGGAACATGCTGAGAGCCAGGGGTGAACACTACAGATGGCTGAGTTTTAAATCCCCATGTCCCCAGGACACTTAGCTATATGAATGTGCATAGTGGGGGGGCTTTTCCCAAGGTGTGTGGCACTGATGGATGGCATAACCGGGGCTGACAAGAAACTTGGGCTTTTAGAAAAGAACGCTTGAGAAGCTTTTAAGTATCAATTGTCACAGAAACATTTTGCTACTGTGGAGAAAGTAATTTCTGTGTATTCCCATAGAATAGGATATTTCAGTATTCAGTCCCGATATCCCTTGAAGCTAAACAATGGGACCATGAAAACAAGCTTTTGTTTGATGTGTGCAAGAATGTATGTCCTGGTATTGATTCAGACACACTTTCTTATTGCTTCTGCTTTCTTCTAGCTTATATGGGATTTAGATTATACCTGAGGCTTTAGACTTTTATAATTTTGTTTTTTTCTCAATCACAGAATAGCTTAGGTTGGAAAAGACTCTTAAGGTCATTGAGTCCAACTGTAAACCTACACTGCCAAGTCCACCACTAAACCATGTCCCCAAGTGCGACATCTGCACATCTTTTGGATACCTCTATGGCTGGTGACTCAACCACTTCCCTGGGCAGCATGTTCCAGTGTCTGACAATCCTTTTGGTGAAGAAATTTTTCCTAATATCCAATCTAACCCTTTCCTGGCACAATACTATTTGTTGGAGCATCCCACAGTCTTGGAGTAATTAGCAATCAAGTAGAAAAATGCATAACCAGGTAGAGATAAATACCGCAAACCAACCAATGAATCCCTAGAGTCTCCCTCTTGTCCTGGCTCTGCCGGATGTGCATTTGTGGCTGTTACTTGAGCAGTGAGGGAGTTCCAACAGGGAATATGCCATGTTCATTTGCATACAAAAACACCTGTAGGAAAGAAGCAGTGACACTACTCCCTGCTCATAAAAATACCTCCCTCCTTCACTGTAAACACAGGTTTTATGGAGCAGTAGCCTGGGTCAGATAGCCTGTGTCCCAATCTGTTAGAGGTAAGAGTCAAGGCAGAACTAGGAATAAATGCGATGCCTAGACCGCCTGCTTTGGAGTCCCTACTGATGCATTTTGTTCGAGTGTGATGCCCGAGTTGAGGGACATGGAGGTGAGATGAACTGATATGGGGGTGTGGGCCTGCTTTGTTGTTAGCTGATGAAAATGACAAGGAAAGACAAGTTTCTGCAAGACAGACTTAGAGTGCATTAAATAAATATAAATTTTATTAAAAACACCCACATCTCAGCGTTATCAGGAATGATATAATAATAAACAGCTTTCAAATAACCTGCATTACATTACAATACTTACAGTATTTATAACCATCCTCGGATTCTTTTTATAGACATACCAAACATCTCATGAAAATGAATGAAACTAAAGTAAAAAAAAAAAAAGAAAAAAAGTAGAACATAAGCATAGAAAATGCACACAGAAGTTCATTACCTTAGTGTCAAACTGCTAAAGTTTCCTATACAAGTTAACCACTAGCTTTAGAAGTGAACTTTATACCGCTGTGCGTCAATCAAGATGAAAAATTCATTCAAGTAAAGTTGACACCACTCAGAAGCATCTTCAAGTATGGCTATAGTCAACCTGATAATCCTATACAAGCAACTTTGTCTGCTTTGTCATTCTTTCCAACTGAGGCAGGGTTCTGTACACCACAAATTACAGCTCAGGTATTTACAATACAAAACTGATTCATCAACTAAGCTTCCTGCTCCTGCTGCCAGCAGTTTGGCAAATGACAGTGCACTGCATATCAACCAAACATCTACTATGGATTGCATGAATTATACAGGACTTTAAAAAAATCACTGAAAGATGAAGATATATAATGATTTCATTAATCTGACTTTTAACAGTTGTTGGGGTTTTTTTGTTTGTGGGTTTGTTTTTTTTTGTTTTTTTTTTTGAAGGTGAAACTTTTGTTTCAATGCAGTGGGTAGAGTCACAGACTGAGAATTAAAAAACAAAATTGCCATAATAAATATTTGACCATTTCACCCAAAGGCCTCCTATGATTTACTTGAGTTAGGTTGTGATTCTGTTAGATAGAATTTCTTTCGACCAAACTTAATCTTACAGTATATTGCACAAGATATATCTGGGGCATGGAGGTTTGCATGTTTAGGGAAGCCCTTGCACAGACTGTACCTCTTTATATTTTATTTTATTTATTACAGTATCCAAGAAGCCTTGTTTAGAGAGTGACTTGAACAACTCTAGCAAACAGTCACTTGCCAAACCCCTGCCTTACATTTTTCCCTTTAATCAGCTCAGTGCATTCTACTTTCTTTTTGCTTATTTGTTTGAAACAGTCAAAACATTCTAAGTCTCTTAAACGCTTCCATTACAATAAAAAGAGCTAACGAATTTACAAAATTAGTTTTAGTTACACAATACATGTACAAGAAAAATAAGAGAAGGGATTCAAAAGAAAAACATTAAATCCCTGAAAAAAAGAACAAAAAACCCAAGAATAATATATTTAACCTACAACAGCTTTACATACACACAGGTGACATGTTGGCATAGGAGAACATGAGCTGAAATATCCCTGAATTTTTAGAACCAAAAAAAAAAAAAGGAAAAAAAAAAGCTGAAGTTCAAGTTATACTTGCTAAAATGTCAAGTATCGAGAGTTTTTTTTTTGTTTAGTTTTTTTGTTTGTTTGTTTTTTCAAAGGCTATTGGGGGAAAAAGATGGTATACAATATATAAACTTTCACACTCAGTTCAATATCCTATTGCCAAACTAGTGTTGAGGTATATGACAAGTAGGAACATCACTCAAACCTTTTAATGTATTTTTAGCTCACATTATGATATATTTGTAGCAGGCTGAGTAGCACCATGATGTGAATTCAGCTCAAAACCCAAATATATATAGATTTAATATTTTTACAGTACTAAAATACTAAAGCATTGCGTTAAAAAAAGTTTTGTTTACAATTTAATTTACTATACAACTCTCCTGCTTTTTTTTTTTTTTTAATAGAAATTAATGATTTAAAACCACCAGAGCAAGCCAGCTGCCTATTTTTTTTCTATTTAGTCAACGGAATCACACAGAACTAACCCTGTTTCATTCATCTTGTGTAGGCATCGGTCTGCTCAATCTTCCTGGAAAAGAGGACACTTGCACCGAGAAATGACTTGCACCACAATGTACATAATTATTAACACAAAAGCAATCTGCCATTTGATACTGGAGGAGCGTACAGATCTCTAAAAAGAGCAGAAGCCCAAGCTAACTAGTTGTAGTTTGTTGCATGCTGCTAATTATTACCTGTGGTTAATATAAAATTCTTTCCTTAAAACTGTACATATTTGAGCAATGAACTTGTCATAATAATTGTAGAAAACAGTTTACAGTATAGCTGTGTGAGATGAGCACCAGAAGAAGATGTGTTTTGTGTACTAAAGTATTCCCTTATATCCAGTAAGCCCCATTTTTACCGTAACTGACTGTATTAAAAATGGATATGTAGCCCACTAGCAGATGCATGGCTAAACCAAAAGTATTTAAAAGCTTTTTTAGTTTAAAAAAATTATCTTTGCATTTTAAAATCAAAGTAAACTCTTTTTTTTTTTTAATGTCTTAGTACCTTAGCATTGTTCAAGTTGCCAAGCTTAGGTAGACAAAGTGCTTTTAAAACACTATTTAAAAAAAAAATATCTCTCTATATTTTATTGTCCTTTTTTAGGACTTGACTGGATGAGCAAAATCCAGAGGTCTTTGTAATTCCCATATGTTAAAAAGTAAGCTTATTTTAACACCAGGTAAATTCAATACATACATGAATGAAAAGGTCCTCCCTGTTGCTGAAGAACATTTGACTACATCATTGACATTTTGTTATAAAGGCATTAACTGTTTAACTGATAAAATAAAGACACCATTCTCTTAGATAGCACCATGGTTTTAGAATATTCAAACAAATTCAGTGTTTTGCTGTCTATTAGTTATGTTTTATACTTATCTACTTTGTTAAATAAAATCAAAAGACTAATAAGATTACAGTAAAAACTGCATGTTAAAAAGCCATAATTCCAGTATTTCAGTACATCATAGATTCAGCACCAGATGTTATTTTAAGATTCCTGCAGTTGTAATACTACAGTATTATATTTTTAGGGTTTTTTTGCTCCTGTTCCATGACTATGCAAACTTGATGACAATAAAAGTGGCCACAGATGTGCAAAACTGTAAGAAAAAAAATCCATTTGCAGATCATATCTTTCAGTAATGGAGCCAGTGTTTTCAAATGTAAATTGTGAAACATTTTTTTTGTCGGTTTTGTTTTTTGTGGGTTTTTTTTTTTGCATAGGATGCTTTGGTCTTGTTTCCTACATGCCATCTGTGACCACTTAAAAATCTGTGGAAAATAAGTGCGCTAGTGAGATTACCTCTTTTTGCTGGTGTGCTGAGGCTTTTTCCACCAATGAGTTTCATAAAAACACTGTTTTCTTCTCCACCCTTGCCCTCCCCAAAACCTAAAGAACTACTACCCTACTGACAAGGTGTTTTTTCGAATGAGGTAACCAACAAAGGTGTGAAGTCAGATATATCGGTTGTAAGGCCCTGTAACCCGTGTAAAGGCATATGGAGATGTAGTTACTGTGGAGTCTGTGGTGACCGACAGTGTCCTTTGTGCAAGAGACTTGATGAAGCGCAAGTAGGTTGGCTCAGAGGGTTCGTGTGGCTCTGCAGGCTCCCGCTTCGCTTTTTTGCCGTAAGATTTCTGAGGCACGTAGTCTGGACCATATTTCTCGCATTCTTCTTCTTTCTCTCTTGCCTTCTCAGCCATCTTTGCCTCCCACAGAGCCAGACCGTGTTTTGGCTCATTCATGCTCTTGTGCTGGTAAAAGACAAGGGATATTCTGGTGGGATGGTTCCTGTTGGGATTTTTTAAGGGAGTTGTTGCATGGAGCTCACGTTTTGCACACTCTATGAGAATTGACCCATGAGATGGAGCAACTGCCACTCCTCCAATGTCTGGATCCAGAAAGTTCTGCTCACTATCTGACCAGACTTCATCGGGATCCTCTGCTTTTTCTGGATTCAGCACATCAGTTTTATCTAAACCACCCTGGGGAGTAGTCCTGTCATGGTTTTGACCTGGAAGCATGTTAGACAAACCATTAACTGCATGTGAAATCATTTCATTATCCTTATTTTGGAGATGCAGTGAATTAGGAGGACCACTAAATATACTTGGAGCAGAATGGTAGTCGTGTGGTAAATGTGGAGGGGGTTGCACATGATGGTGTTCACTTGTTTTACTCATGGAGGAATAATCCATGCTCGGATTACTCAGATTAGATTTTAACCTTGAGGCAACCTCCATAAAATGGCCATTGGTCTCATGGGTGGAGTAAGAGGAAAAAGACCCTACATGGTGTACATTTGGTCTAATGGTGCAATTACTGAAGGAGTCTACCTGCATATTTTGGTTTCCGTAATTCAAGTACTTAGGACCAAAACTCTGGTTATTCCCAAACCTATGCTGGTATAATGTTTGAATGGGTGGTAGACTTAGTTTAGACATATGGTCTTGACTCTGGCAACTATACAAGTCCATGTGCTGATGCTGGGAGGGGTAGGAACCCAAGTAAGAGGGGCAGTTCTCCATAGGTATGTTTCCATTGCATTGGTAGGGTTGGTATTGGTTATTTTGACTTAATGATCCCGAATAGGGGTTCATGGGACCGGAAGAATTCAAATAAGACCCCGCAGGCTGTGATGAGGTTGTATAATGGTTCATGGGACTGGACCCTCCATACAGATCTGAAGTGTATGATGAGTTTGGATAAGCACTGACTGGATTAGGCAGCCTTACATAGAGATCTGCAGAACCTGAACCCGAGTAAGAGTTAATAGGATTTGACTGAGAGTTGTTAGAGAGAGTGCGCTGTGGATGTTGCTGCTGCTGCTGTTGTTGTTGTTGTTGTGTGGCTGGTCCTGAAAGACGTAAAAGATCTGTAAATGTGAAAAGGGAAAAAAAAACAACCACACAACAAACAGCTTTTTTAAAAAAAACGAAAACAAAACCAACCAACAACCCAACAAATTACATACTTTATAAGACTTTTCATGACATGTATCTATGAAATTTCTTAAAAAAGTGTATCATATGATGCATTAACAGAGGCTCCCTTTCTCATATCTCAAACACCATCCTTTAAGAAGCCAATTAAATATTAAGGCTATTCTTCCTTTTTGGCATGTATCCAGTGAGATCATATGTTAGTGGCAATGGGGAAAAGAGGTCAGTGCAATCTGTTCTGAGTCACATGCACAAAATCCAAAGAGTTGAATCATCTTTTAAGTGATCCATGAAATGGAGCATCAAAGTGCTCTCAAACAGCCATACACAAAATTACTTCCTTTTCCCCATCTAATCTACTTCTTCTCATCTATATGAATAGAACTGTCTCCAAAAGATGTCCCTAGCTTTATATAAAGCCCAAACATTCACTGATAGACAGAACAGCGCACTAATGAGTGAGATTAACTAAAGACATAAGAGCAAAAATATCATTAATTAAACTGCAGTGGCATCGTTTAATGGTCACAACCCTATCCAGGGACATGGGACATCTGACTCCTATTCATAGGTATTTCAGTGACTTTCTGGGTGGCCTTGGATGTATTGCTTTTTTCCTCTCTGAGAAAACTTGCTGTAACAACAAAACGGTCCTTTTTCCTGAACTCCTTTGTTCAGGAGATCTCAAATCTACTGATGAAAACTGGCAGGGATTGTTGAGTAGATTTTTAAACTCTTACTCCATTATGGAAAACCTGTTTTGCTTTCCGTCTTGAGGCAGAGAGTATAAATAGTGGTAAAGAGGTTACACTTGAATCCCCTCAAATTAGGAGGTTCTCTGTAACAGTGGCAGACATTGAATGATGTGTAGGTCATTCTTTCTTTGGCAGCAGCATCAAACTCTTCTCTTCGTGGCTTCTAGCACTACTAGTCTTTTAAAGATAGTTTACAATACACTGGATGACAATCAGAGTTTGCTTCCAGATTTCTACAGGTGTTAACTATCCAACAGTAAAGGATTTCTCACTGCAACTTTTCTTTTTTTTTTTTATTAATGCTTCTCCGGAGTTGTACCAAATTTGGCTCTCTAGTATTTATAAATATACAATATTGACATTCACTTTCAAGAATTATCTTGCCTTTTTACTTCAATACCTTCGTGGGCTGAAAACAATGGTTTTCTTGAGACTGATTACAAATGGCCCTGGTTTCTAGGAAGCTTACCACTGTTGATAAAGATCCCGACCGGATTCACATGTTTACCTGCTAGCTGCTTTGCGTGACCTGCCGCTTCAGAGTTGGCTTGCTTGTTGCGTGCTGCAGCAGACTTTTCTCTCTCAGCTTTGCTAGACCCATTCTCCAAGGAGGAAAGCTTTTCTGCAGCTGCTTTCTTTGCTTCCAGCTTCCTTTGCCGACAGGTCTTAACGGGCTCTGCTAACATCCTCACTTTGCGGCGAAAGGAGGTAAGGACCTGGATGCTGCCGTTCCTCTTCTTCTCCTCCTGGCCTTCAGTGCTTCCAAACTCATCCACATCAGAGACTTTGTACAACGGGAGCACGTGGAGCTGCTCATCTTCTGGTGTTTGGCCAATTTCACGATTGTCTTCTCTAGTTAGAGTGCAAACCTGTCGGAAAGGTGTATTAGAGGTCTGAAACACTGTCTCTGCATTTTGCCTTGCCCTGCCACTGGCATCTGGTAATCTGTTTGTAAACTGTAAGTTTCTGTGCAATTTATGTGTATCACAACATGCCTGCAATTTCACTCCTTCCATTACTCTGTTGTACAGTGTTAAAAGAAACAGAAGGTATATGATGTATCTATTTCTTTTACTTGTGCTGAAATGAACAGTATAGTTAGGGACTACCCTAATATGAAATAAACTGTGTGATCCACTGTGCTGTGGCCAGAGAGCTAAAGCAGTGGAACCTGGGACTTTGTACTCACCCAATGATTTTTTCACTATAATACATGAGGGAGCTATCTGTTAGAGACTGTGCAATATAACACACTGGCATTGTATTTCATGTTCCCAATCAACAGTAACTTCCAAGACTTTGCAAAGGAGACAATCACTGTAATGTCAATAATAAGATTTAAGGAAGTTACTGCTGTGTTATGCAGCAAGCTCATTGTGTTAGTTCCAGATGAAACAGGTATTGGGACGTTCTTGGTGGAAAAAAATGCTGATGGACATATTCTGCAGCAAAATCATTGCATCAGTCAGTTTTAAGAGGAACGCTCAGCTGGAAAGGTACATTGTATTGGTGGTGATTAACTTGACAATTAAGTCAGACCCTGGAAACAGGAAAAATTTAGTTGGAATTAAAGAGGCACACACTCTCTTTTGTTGTGAATCTAGGTAGTTGCTTTAAACTTCAACCATGACAATCATTCAAAACTGAAGGGTGTTCTTTCTCATGTTTGCCCCAACTGTATTGTCACAGAGTAGGCAAGGAACAGAAATAACACAATACACATTGAAAACCAGCTTGCTTTTCTAGTATCTTCTACAGAGGACACATGCTGTACATGCTAGAAATCAGAACTGAAGAGAGTAAAGGGTGCATGTACAATGCAAAAGATGGCAAGACTTGCAGACTTTCTGCTCATCCCAAGCAGGAATAAAATTCAAAACTTCCAAAACTCTCTTGGAAAGAAGTTTTTTGTTTCCCCTTTCATTTTATTAGAAGATATAATCCAAAGTTGTAAGAAAAAAAGTGTTTCAAGAGGACAAATATAAACCATTTTGTGCCAGGAATGCTGAAACAGGCATTTCAACCCTGCTGGGACCTTCTTTCCGTTTTCTGCACAGTTCCTTTTTCACCAGTTCTATATTAAACCTTTCTGTAATACACCATCTCATTCATCTGAAATAAAAATTTTGTAGGGGGTAATAAGTTGGCTCAGCTGCTGCTTAATGTTTCTGGGTTTTTTTAGCAATCTGCATTGGACAAGTACAAATTTAAACAGACGGGAGATAATGAATCAAAGACACGAGATGAGCGCTGGAGTAAAGAGGCTGTTCTGCATCACAGACTTACCAGTGTGCTCCCGTTCTGCATGTTGTGCAAGTCTCTGTGGGCATGAGCACAAAAGTCCAGGCAGGCAGTGACCCCTGAGAATGGGCGACCTTCTTTTAAACCCAGGCGACACTCGGGTGCTCTGTGTTCATACTCGATCTGGAGAGACACGACAGGTTTCACTGCAACTGAGCTGGATGCTCCAGTGTTAGCACTGAACTAGCAATGAATGATCCACTATGACAACGTGCAGGTCTCCCTGACACCTTGGAGGTGACAACAAACAGATCTTGAAGGCAAATAAAATGAAGCAATTTGATGGCAATTTCGTATCCATGCTTCATTCCTTGCCACTTTGTTCCCTTTTACCTTCTCTCTCTGGTGACTGTGAAATTAGCCAATAATACTTTTCCATGTGTATTACTTTTGATTTTCTGCCAGTGGTTGGTGTTTTTACATGACAAATGCAGCACATGGTTTCCCTGACTGGCACTGTGAGAGTGATATGTTTGTGTAGACTGGAAGTATAACAAGCTATTAAGGGAAAATGGCTTTAGAAAACTGGCTTAAGAATGACTTCATGAAAAATAATAATTTGCTTTTTGATTTGTAATATTTTGGCATGCTAAACATGTATTTCATTAGCTTAAGTACAGCCCTAACCCCTGACTAAAATGAGAGAGAATTCAGTCCAGACAGTATTTTGTACCCATGCACTCATTACTAAGGAGATTTACAAAGAATTCATAATGCAACAATAAACCTTACACAAAAAGGAAGGATTTTGTAATGGAAGATCAAGCCTTAGAAAATGATGGCTTCATATTTTATTTAGAAAAATCAAAAATGAAACCACATTTGTAAAATGCTTTGCTGAAATTCCTGAACCTTTCAAGTGAATACACAAAACATCTACACTTAATGCAACTTAATGGATCCCATTTTAAGTTAAGGTTAAATTAGAAGTTTTGCCAAATCTTGATTCAACATCACTAAAAATAAGTCTAGTTTGCTCACAGACATTTAATTTTAAAATTTGGAGTACTTACTTCCCTGGAATCTGAAAATAAAAGTAGAATAAAACTTGAACTGTATAAACCTTTTTGGAATTAAAAGCGAGTGATCTAAATTGTTAGCCAGACCATAATTGTCTGATTATAGTATACTGGTACAACTGTTCTCTGAGATGTTCTATTGGGTCCAGTTGGGAAAACAGACTCTTTAATCCAGAAGCAGTCAAGATTTGGATTAGAATAAATATGGGAATTTGAAATGTCTTTTCAGGATTTGAAGGGGGATTGATTTTAGGACTTTTTGTTTTTAGGACCTTTTACAATATCATACAAATTAAAACTCAATCATCTCTTTTTAAAGCCACTGACAAATACAAAGTCTGCATGAAACTCCTTAAACAGGCCAAACTATATACATGCCTTATTACATACGGTAAAAACCGAAACTTGTAAAAACATGTATTTTCAATAAATATTGGGCAGGACCACAGTTTACTTGGAGACAAGTTCTTCTGTGAATTTTTGTGGGAAAAGAAAAGCAGCCCAAGCAAAGAACCACTTTATTGTTCACCACCCCCTCATTTTTTTTTCTTCCTCTTCCCTTTTTTCTCTTGCAGAATGTCTCTCAGATAATTGGGCAGAAAACCACAGCTGGTGGGCACACAGCCATAGTTTTCTCCGTAGTGGGTCTCCAAACGTTATCTGATCAGGTAAGTGAAACTGCGTAAGTCTGTACTGAATCTCCTTACCCTGTCTTAGCTACTACTAAATATGCAGTAAAGGAGTGAATTTTACAGTAGATAATAGTGGACAGTTTTGTGTTATACCGTTTCTGTTACAGTTGAAAATCTGTCTTGTGCTCGTTGCTACCCCATAATGCTGTCAACAGGAAAGCAAGGCAATGTCATAGGTTGCAGTAGGCGCTGGTGGTTTGGAGACTGTAAGTTTTGTGAATGTGCATAACAGTAAAGAACCCGGGCAATGAAAACGAAGGCCAACAGTTATGTGTTTGCGAGTGGTATGTTGTCAAATTTTGATGCAACTATCTGAAAGACACTTGGTAATGAAATGTAGATGAGACACAACCACACTGGGAACATCATCAAAGCTCTGAATGCGGTCGTGTCTGCGAACACTGATTCGCAGAAAATACACCTGTACAATCCCCTCATGCAAGAAGGCTGGTGCAGGCACTTGTGTGCATACACAGGGATGAGTGTGTTCAAATAACAAACTTCACTTAAAATGCATGTTTATAATGGCTATTTTGGTGAAAACAGAATTCATCTGCCATTTGAGAGAGCAGAATTTAAACAGGCTTCAGGGTTCAAGTGCAATGATACGCTGCCCTTGGACACTTGCCCATCTCATACCATCTTCATGACAGTTTTGGTAGTTTAGCTGGTAACTTATGCTAAATCCAGAAATTTATGTGTTAGAGGTGAAGAGTTCTGCTCAAGAGTGAAGTAAATGTTTTGTTTTGATGTAGTGAAAAGATTAGTTCTATTTAGCGGACTTAATTCTGCTAGTTTATTTGTGAAAGCATCTGAAGTGGAATAGCTAACTTCCATTTGTCTTTTCTCTGATGTCAAAGAAATGCTGGCACAAAAGGTACATAATGGTTTGGTGCAAGGCTGAAGCATTAGGAAGTGTGGTAAAAATCAGGTTATTTCCATGACTGCCTCAATTCCTTTTTTTCCCCCTCTATCATACCTGGTTGTTATATGCATCAGGTGCAAGCTTCTTGTAGGTAGGTGCCATCAGGGTTGACAGATTCTGCAAATTGGATTCTAGTTTTTCTTCCTGTTAGGAGATGAAATAGAATTCAATGACATTTCCATACTGTACATCTGGGAACCAAGACATTAGGATATTTGCACAATTATGTTTACACTGATAGTTTTGTAAAGGCCTAGACCATTATCATTCTTGTTTAGACAGTAACTGTTGTGAATCTCCTTTCAATTTTATTATTCCACAGCCCTTGAAGGAATGAAGTAGCAGCAGCAAAGTAGTGGGATCTTTGCAAAAGCACATTATACACTGCAATAATAATTTGTTTTATATTAAGAAGAATCACATTCTTCATCATGGAAGTGTTTTAGATCTAAGTGTGATAATTCTCATTATTTTCCCTACTGGAGTTTTGCGAAAATAATACCCTTCAGAAAGCTTGAGAGAAGTAACATCAGAATGGTCCATCAAGCAAGTCTGGTTAAGAGTTTTGCACATTGCAATGACAGCACTTTGACACACTGAAATATCTTTACATACAGCAATTTAAAAATATTTTAATATTTCAACCTTCAAAAAGTTCCCAGTTCTTAAGCAATGGAGAATCATGGATGTGTCTAGTAATTGGGGGGGATGGAGATAGCAATGGCCACACTTCTTTTTTTTTCTATCAGGTGTACACTCTCTAAATAAAGAGCTCTTTAAAAATAAAGAAATCTAGTAACATACTCCAGAGGTGTTCCCCATCCTCTCAGGATGAGAATCCAAAATTCAGAACCTTGCCTGTATGAGGCCATTATTAATTTGTAGCGCATAAAGAACAGTGGCATACTAGAGTAGCATACTTGTAGGAATGTTTGTATTTAGGAAGGTGTGAAGAACTGTGAAAAAATAGGTTTCAGAGGGGCATGCGTTTGGTGTATTAAGTTTGTAGCTCCTACTATGGGACTAGATCTTTGTGATTCTAAAATGACATTATGAAATTGTCAAAAAATATCTTGCTGTGACCTTGTGGCTACTGCCAGAATTTGGAGCTTTTGTATGGCCTGTAGGTTACCATTTATCAGTGTAACTTCTAGTTTTTATTGGTAAGACTTGTATTTGTGCTGACTAAATTTGCATGTGCTTGCCAGAATCCAGGCTGGGCCAACGGAGCTTCACATGACTCGCTGGAGGTGTCCAGAAGTTGCTGCAGTCATAACTTTAGAGGTATCTTGTGTCCAGGCTAAGGTCAATGTTTATTACTGTACCTCATTCTAAACATTTGCCAGTTTGCTGTAACAGAGACCAGTCTGGAAATGTTCAGTGGGCAGGACTGTACATAGAATGAGTGTTCCTATCCTCTTCTTCCTATTGTCCTCTCACAGTGTCATCATGTTTGTCTCCATGCTCTGGTTCCCAGTTGCAGTGTTAGGTGCCATTAGCTGATAAACCTTCCACTGTGCCACTGGGGAATGCCCAATTGCAGGCCTAATACAGTCACAATTATTCAGGCCGTGCCCTCTCCTCTAATTGTGAAAGCCTACAAACATGGTTTCAAGTCTCAGGGCTTTTACCAGCTGTCAAAATTTGGACAGTCAATTCAGCTGGCTCAGTGACTGGAATCAATTGTTTTTGACTGGCAGTTATTTAATTATTCTACTTGTACACCATCCAGGGAGGCCTCTGGCCCCTGCTCTCTTGTACTGTATCTCTATTTCCAGAGTGACAGAAAACATTTCCTTGCAAATGAGGCTCATTTTAGAAATGGACACCAACCTCTTTTGGGTCGTCCCCCATCAGCTTAAACTTTCTTGGAATCTTGCTTCTGGCAAACTTACAACCATTGTAGTACATGCTCCAGGAGCAACCAAAGGAGAATGAAGCACCACAAGTTTCAGGGTCCAGCCCTTGACATGCACAGGTCCGTCTAGAAGATAAGAGAATACCGCTGTTATCAGCAGACAGGTCACCCTGGGCCACTCCTGCAGTGAGTATTCTGCCAGCTCTCTGGGGAATCAGGGGTACAGATCCTCTTCCATCAATAAAAATAAAGAAACAAAAGAGAGAAGCATGCACATTATCACGGAAGAATTTATCGGGGTGAATAATGTCATGGTTACAAAGCAGGATTTATGGGGTTTCTACACTTCCATGAGAAACCTGGCTTTGCTCAGAAGAGGGGTACATTTGTGTGGTGCCTTGTTAGGCACTGATATTCATGGCACCTGAGGGGCTTATGCTGATGGCACTGCAAGATAGTGGGAGGCCTTTGACAGGGGCTAAGCAATAATTCCTGTAATATGACTCTACCCATGAAGCCAAAGTAATATCCAGGGACGGCAATAGTAATTTTGGTCTAAATGTTCTTCTCTCTCAGAAGGGTATGGGAAAACGGTATCGTGCAATTTCTTTAGATTGAGGCTGGCTTCTGTAGGCTTACAGTATGATTTAGTGCATCTAGATTTTATTTCAGGGTTGAGGTATCTGCTATCCTGGCCCTTGCTGAGGTACTTCACAACTCTGGGAAGATGTTTTTCTCTGTAAGAATGTTTACTTTACTTTTCTTATGAGGTTTGTGGGCTTTCAAACCACCTGAAATAGCTGGGAAGGTTGTATGTGTTTCAGGGTAATAGCATGAGCAGAAGTGCTGGCTCTGAGGCTGAAGGTGGGGCTGCAAGTTTGGTGAGCATCCCCTTTGCTCCACTTACTCTTCATTTAGAGCGCAGCGCCGGTTCGTGAGCGTGCCGTACTTTCTCAGGGTGTCAGTGAGTTCGGAGTAGAGCTTATCAGCCAGGCTTGTTGGGATTCCCTCCCAGACGAGGATGAGAATGACGATCACAGCTGTCTCACAGGTGTGGCCTGCTCGCTCACGCACCAAGCAGAGCAACTTTTCCTCCTGACTGCTTCTGCGGACTACCTGCATGCACAGCAACACACACACCCCAGAGCCCCAACACAAACGGTGCATTTCTTAATGGGAAGAGCAGGAGAACAGGAAACCTCAGCATCAGTGCACGTGGAGGGAGGTTACTTCTGCATTTGTCTTCCTCATTGTTCCTGGCAACTCAGTCTGTTTCTCACTTCATGATACAGGCCAGGGCTACCCTGTCTGTTTAATGAAGCTGACTCTAAGAGTTTGACTGATGGCATGGAAAGCCATAGTGGTGGAAAACAGCTTTGTAAAGGTATCCCCCATGCTCTGATTCAGCAGGAATACTCTCCTGAATCCATGTTATGGCTGTGGTCCAGTTTGATTGATGAGCAAAAAGAAGTGAGCAGTGAGGTGGTCTCCCTGCAGAGAGCTGGATGGTGGGCACCTGTGCTTAGGGCAGGAACCACGTGGGGAAAGGCAGGCAGGTAAGGAAGGGACTAAATAACTGGACATGGGAGTCCTCTCCCCTTCCAAACTTAAGCAGTCCTCTCCCCTTCCAAACTTAAGCAGCTAAACTTGTAATCAACCTCTCAGTTTTGTGACCTGCTCTTACTACATACAGACATCACAGTGACGAGAGGAAAGCAGTAGATGTTTTTCAAATAAACAGCAACCTTGCAGTAGCATAAGCACTAAGAAGCATTTCTGAAAAAAAAGGTGCAGTCTGGCATGCATAAAGACTATAATAATGTATCAGTTTTTCCTCATCCTGTCTTTCCCCAGCCAATCCAAACCACTCAGTAATTTGTGCAAAGTACAAGTGTCTGATAAGAAGGTGTCCTAACACCTCTCTCAAACTGGGAGTCCACATTACAGTAGGGCACTTACTGGATTTACTTGTAAGCTAAAATTAAACAGCCATGCAAATGTCTGGTGTTGTGAATCTTACTCCTTCTTAGGTTTTCATACCTTTAAGCCAAATTTTATTCTTGCTGTTCTCTGTGCAATAAGTAACTGGAGTGAGAGAAATGGGAGCAGGCCACAGGCACCCTGTAGTGCTGCTGCCATTGAGCTATTTTAAGTTTCCTAGTGTCAGCTCACAGAAGCACATGTCACTGCTGTCAGCTTACATGAACAAGATTAATTTGGGTACATCACTTACCCATTTAGCAATTGGACATCCTTGAGAACTTTTGCCTTCTTTCCCAGTGTAGACAACCCTCTCAATCCTTATAGCTTTACCCTTCTGTCCAAATCTTAAACAAACAAAAATACGTACAATAAGCAGATTCATTTGGTTCTGCGTGAACACTGAAAAGATGGAGCACATTTGCCAGTCTTATCTTAGAAAAATAAACTATGAATTACAGGGAAAGATGTGCAATGTGGTTTATCTTGCTGATTTTATTAAAGTGGTGTGTTGATACATTAAAAGAAGCAAACATCTTTATTCACCATGAATGGGTAAAAATTTTCAATATCACATTAATATTCCCAGACCTTTTAACCATTTCTTTAGAGCAGTTGTTATAGATAACATTTTGAAAAGTGGATTTTTCAAAAAAAAAAAAAAGGTCTATGTTGGTGAGAAATTTTATATTTTTCTTTCTGGGTTAGTTTTTTCTCTGAAATGTATGTAACAAAGTTGTCGTGGAACAGCTGGCATGCAATAGTCACTCTACTAATTTTCTGTGCTTTCCTCTGGCTTAGATACAGTGTGAATCAGTTAAGTCATGATTAGTTTGCATCATATCTACTTCCTTTATCATCTGCTCATAAATTGTTACTTATTTACTTCTACCCAACTTCTATGCTCCAGTTAGGGACACAAGGTGCCCTCAAATTATGCCATTTGTGTGTGTCTTTTTGAGACCAATGTGGGCATGCCTCAGCTCTCGCTGAAGCATTTAGTCAAGGTGGTTGTGCTGTCAAGGCAGAATCTAGCTCCATGTGCAGGCATAGAGAGCAAATGGGATCCACCTTCTGTGTCCTCAAATGGCCCAGGTAGAAATATGTGGCAAACACCAGATGAAGCAAATCTTGAATCAACAACAAGTGTCAGACCTGTCAGTCCATTTCCAGGCGCGTTCTCTGGGAGTGCCCACCTTCTGAGCCCTGGAGCACCTCAGGTCTCAGGGGAGGCCAAGAGATAGAAACTGCAGTGACAGCGGCGTTACAGACTGAGCTGCCATGGTGACTCAGCTGAATGCTGGGGACTGGGCAAACTGCACTTCCATCTCCTTTTCTTGAATTCTCCCACTCTCATTGGTGTTACCTTTTTCTTTTTAATAGCTAAGTGTGGGGGCTAAATCACAGTCTCCTTGTTCTTTGCCTGTTACCCATAGAGCAATCAAGATAGTTCCTTCCTGTTACGCAGCCATTTAATGATGCCTTGGGAACTTCTGACCTTTATCCCCTCTTGTTTTAGCACTAAAATCTTGGTGACATATTTAAGGGCCAATATTTGTATTTAAACTTCTGTTCTGTCAAGGAAATGAAAAATGCTTATTTTTAGATGTGATCTCATTGTGAGGTTTCAGTGTCCCAGGAAATTATACAAATAAAATCAAGTTGTACTACACATATTCTGCAGGCAACTCTTAGGTCACTTTTTCTTACTTAAGCTTGGATGTTAGTATTTATTTGTTTTTTTAATTAACCACATTAAAAAAACCAGTTTTAACTCTTAACATTTTCTATCAATTTTCTAATCTGGATTGCAGGACAACTGTGCAGATGCCTCTACAGAAATATGTTGTACATTACACACTGGAAATGAAATGGACTTTGTCTCAAATATTTTCTATTGTCACAAAGCAATTTGTGCCTGATGTTTGTCATGCTTGCTTTCAGGCCAAAGCTGATTGGCTTTAAAACTGGAGAAAAACTCACTGAGCGTGAAGTAGGAACTGGGAGAAGGAAGAGGTAGAATGTATGTAACCACTGTGGATTCTGCAAGAAATTAGTTCTGGTATAGCTAAAATATTAATTTTAAGTCTAAATTCAAATCCTGGTTTGTGTAGAAATGCTGATACTTTAGAAGTCAATCTATATTCATGGGAAGCCAGGTTAAATGTGCTTCAGTTGTGATTAGTGTCACCAACTTCACACGTATGCTTGAGAGTATAGTAAAAGCTTTTTTTTTTTTACTTAGGGATACAAAATTAACTGTTGAGGAGTTCTGGAGTTCCTCAGGGAATTACACAGTTCATACTATGTAAACAGTTGAAAACTAGCCATTGTTCAAGTGGCTAGTGCTATACTCTCCTGAACCTGGCTGAGAAGATGCATGTTATCTATAATCTCTCAGGATTTCCTTCTGCCAACACGAAATGAATTTAAATGGAAGAAAAAATAAAGAAAAAAGGTGAAGTCGATATTAAAGATGAAAAATTACATTCCAAAGTAAAAAAAAAATGAAAATAGTTTCATCTCTAATAACTGATGTTATGACATGAATAACTTTCCTCTTTTATTTATTATTTGTAAGTACTAAAGAATTAACCAGACAATGAGAGCTCTGGATATAACAAGTTGTAAAGAGCTTCTCAGAGTCGGTGTTCACTCCCCCTTCACAGAAATGAGCTGATTTTATGTAGCTTACATGCATTTGAGCTGCTCGCAAAGCTAAAAACAATTACTAGGGCAAGCCCTGCCCAGGAGTCACAGGGGAGGAAGTTCTAAGGAAGAAAAGGGACCTTAGGACTTTGAGGTAATCTGCAGGGTTTAATAGGCTCTAAGTGGCCCATGGTTGTGCAGTGACGAGCACAAGCTAACAGACCTTGCTAAGAAACGGTGCTCCTTAGCTCAGACACACCACTGCAGTAATGGCCACTTGCTTTTGGTTCTGCATCTAGCTGGAGCTTCAATGCAGTTCTGCAGTCCAGATTTTTAAGGTACTAACAAATCCAATTCCCATCTGTCTGAGGAGCTTTCTATCTGCTTCTTTGTTCAGAGGGGAACGGAATTCTCAGATACCTCTAAAAATCTGGCCATTATTGTGTGCCCACCAAAAGCGACAAGTAATGCAGAATTCACAGTGCAGAAGTAACTTTTCTTACAGCTTTTAATTTAAGTACCTTACAAATGCTGGTGGTTTTTGTGCTTATACACGTTTTTAAATAGCACAGATCAGGTATCTATTCTGCGCCTTTAAAAATTCCTGGTTTGGTTGGCATTGATGTAATAAATACATCATGGGATGCAACATGATAACAGGAATTGTCCACAATCAAGATAAGACTGGGTTTGTGCAATACTACAAGGAAGTGGGATGTTTTTTCACAAAACTACGTATTGATTCTTGGGCTGAAATCCCATCCAACAATTTTGTGGCACTCCTCTGGATGTGATCGAGTTAGATTTAGCCCTTTAGGGCTGTATTATATATTTAGTAATTTGGTGAGGGGAAACTAATATTGAAGTTTGGTATTCTGCTCTTCCTCCTCCTCCTACGCTGGCATTCTCCTGCCCAGAGGGACGCACCAGCTCCATGCCTGCTTTTGCAGCCATTGCCAACCGTCCTGCTTGGCAGGCTGGTGAATACTTGTTCCGGCTTGGGTTTGCTGGCGTCCGTCGCAGAGTGCACAGCCTGTGCCAGCCAGCAGACTATTAGCCCTGTCAAATATTGTGACTCTCTGGTGAATAGCACAGTGCGTAATGTTGGCAACACTGGAGTAGCTAAGCCTACAAGTAATTACTTGATTTGCAGTTGTTTATTTCTTTATGTGCAAAAGCTGGAAAAATTCTGACATCCACAAAAGGATAAACGTTAATCTGCTCTGTGCCTTTGCACTAATTACCTTTCTTCCATGATTTCTCTAATAGCTGCCACATTAGGACCGGCTCCTAGATGGGTATAGAAAGGACCTTCATCTTTTTCAATAATTTGCTCTGTTTAAAACAAAATAAAGGTTATTACTTTGAAGCTTAATTCTTTCATGTAAAATGTCACATTGCAAAGCCTACATCTAGCTTGTTGGAATACTGTTGTTTGGGTCTGGGGTCAGGGTTTTCAAACACTTAGGTCTAAAGTATGCCCACTCAATTTGTACAGGACATGCAAAGCACATGGCTAATCCTGCAAAGGGCCATGACAGGGACTGCGTGCCTTCCGCTAGCACAAACAGTCATTTCACATCTCAGGCTCTGCATTGAAATTCAAAAGGCGTTTTCCTGTTATCAACAAACAATTGTTTCTCCTTCTCCCACTTCCTCCTCTCCCAGTAGCTAAAAAGGAGGATAAATGGGATAACAGTGGTAAATATTGACATTACTGAGCTGTACAGTACTTGTTTTTCAGCAGACATGTTGCAGTGTAGGAACCTACAGCTTGAGAAAGTGGCCAGTAAGGTTACATAGGGAATTCCTGCCACCCACAGAAAGACTGTGAAATGAAAAAAATAAAGTTTGCTGAAAGAAATCCTGCACAAGGCTTGATCAAAATGCTTGTATGCTAAGAATGTGGCCTCAGTTTTCTGTGTGTAGGTAGGACCATGCCAGCAGTCACAATACATGCTATATGTTTGGTTTGATAGCAGGAGGCAGGCACCAGCAGTAAGAAATGGCCAGGCTCTGCTTGGGATCACGGTGGTGGAGCTGTGCTGACTAATGTCTGAAGGCTGCCTTTATGCTTTCTGCCATGCTACTCCAAGGGCTGGGTGAGGTGTTGCTGCTCTTGATATACAGCCTCGGGAAGCATGACAAAGGCATGCTATAAACTTGAACAAGTCAGTGGGGAAATGGCTTAATTTAATCTTCCTAAGGACAAGTATTGATAGGAAAGAGCAATAAACCTGTTGATTATGCTGTGGCACCAAGTTCTTTAAAGATGACAGAAATTTAAGCTTCATGCTCCTTTATTTCCTAGTGTCTGCTAAGACTGAAGAATTAAAATGCAAGTTGAGGATAAGTTCTTTTGCTTAGTCAGTGGTTTCAGCATGCAATAAATAGTGAGGATAAGGAAATGTTTGCCAGAAGAATTTGTGCCAACTATATGGGAGAAACTATATTAAAAAACCTGCAAGAAACAACAACTGTATTTTCAAAAAACCCTACATTTTAGAGGTTGCTTCTTATAAACCAACAAGGAACAGTAAGGAATTGGCTTCCAGTTTTCTTCCTGGGAGCTTTGGAAATACACTATCTCCTGTTTTGTTCCCATGGAACATCTCTGAGACATAGCCCCAAGCATTTGAAAAGGCAAAAAGGTCCACTTTGCAATTCTGGAGGAGCATTGATTCAACTTTCCTCCTTTATAGTTGGTACAAAATCCAAGTAACTGAAACTGTAACACGGATTTCAATTTTCTTGCCCCCCTTTTTGTTGCTGAACCTTTTGTCTCAGCCTGAATAGTTTATCCACCAGAGTCTCAAAGTGCCTGTTAGACCTGGCTATGTGCAGTGTCAGTACTGTATGGAAGCTCGGGCTTGTGGCCATGCCTGTCACTTTACTTTGCTTCCCTCTGCTTTATTTTTCCAGCTTTTGGAGACTGGGTATTCCTGTGAAAAATACTGAGGGTCCCCCTCACTGCTTTTTTTGGTGCTGCTTGAGTAGCTTCTCTGATAAACTGCTGACCTCTTTAGCCTTACAGGAGACAAGTGCATGAAAGGGAGGATAAACTATTGCAACAAGTGAGGAATAATCCAACATCTGGTTTTTTGCTTAGGCTGTACTGAGGGGAAACTTCAGTGTTTTCACTGTTAGAGGAAAAAATGGCATAAGGATCTCAAGTTTTGGACCAAGGATATGTTTTATAAATGCTGTATCTAACCCTGACAAATAAATTAGGTTATAAAGTTGTGACCTACTTTTTATCAGTATGTTGTTATTATATGTCTGCTGCTCAAGGAGAATGGATGTGAGGCCATAAGCATTCTGACTGAAAAATCAAATAGGTAATTGCTTTATGACATAATGAGAAAGGCCCATGTATAGTGTTGGTAAGTGGAGTAGGCGTAAGTGTATAACGTTCCAGTTTTATAAGTCTTTGCTAATTACTGTTCTAAAAAAAAAACACCCAAAAAAATCTTCCAACAAAAACATCCAACTAACCCTGTGATCCCAACTTGAAGGCTCATTTCCTTCCTGTGAACTAGTATGTTTTTAGTACATCTCAGCACTTACCAACACAGCTGCAAGAAGGGAAATCATACTGGGTTTTGGCAGGTGTGTCCAATAAATTTTTTACAGGAGTATCCAATAACTTGGAAGGTGAGTCTAAAAAATTATTAAGAGCAGTTCCAGCTGTTCTTTTGGTCGGGGTTTTCTCAGCAGACAAGTTTGCTTGTTGATCTAAGATTGGGGTCTGAGTGTCAAAATCTGCAGCACTGGTATTTCTTGATAGGATGGTAATAGGGCCTGCTGTTTCAACCTTCACATGTTTGGGTGATTTGATAGTAAAAGTCTTATGATCAAACAGTGATTTGACCTGTATTTGTTTTAGCTGCTGTTCCATTGTCTCAATGATGCTCTTTTGTTGCATGTTCTCGCAGCCAAAGTGCTGATTCTCTTGTTTAATTGTTTTTTTCCACATTTTGTTTTCCAGCTGTCCAGCTGATGGGCGCATGCAGACATTAGACTTTGTGCCAGCCTCAATTTTTATAGGCTTGCGTGCTGCACTGGGACCAATCTCGGTCTTGGGTTGCTGGTATGCTTGTTGCTCCTGTTTTTGCAAGAGATGCCACCTTAGAGCAGCATGCTTTTGAAAATCCTTAGGGTTCTGGGACTGCAAATGACAGCCTCTCTGGTCCTGGGAGTGTGGGGCAGTTTGGCTGTGTGGTAAGTACTGCTGAGGAACCTGTGGAGCTTGTTTGCTCGGGAGGTCTTGGTTCAGACTAGCACCATAGCATTGTGATGGCTGGAGTGGCGGCAGCTGTAAAACTGAAGCTTGTTGTGTCTGTTGCTCTTGTTCTTGAAAACAGTGATTCACATCTCGCTTTGAGGTCAAGTCGTTTGAAAAATACTGCACATGTTGCAAGTCCTGCATTTTGTTGGCTCTAAAGCATTCCATATTTGCGGCGCTTCCTTTCTTCTCTGAAATCAAGTGCGTGTTGTTTGGGCCCGGGTGCTGGAGACTAGTGTTTGCCTTCTGAGTGTAAAGGGGAGCTTTGTTGTTCATGGTATGCACCTGTTCTAGGCCTAGCTGAGGGTTAGGCCATGGGAATGCATTTGATTTAATGTACTTATTCCCAGTTTGGAAACATTCCTCTGCTTTCAGCTGATTGAAGGATGTCCTGTCTAGAAGCTGCTCAGCATTGCTTTGGGAGTGAGATACGGTTCGGGGTAGGTCTTTATTTTTCATCTGCAGAGACTGCTGCTGGTTTGGGGTTATCTGTGGACTGCGTGGCAGTTGCACCTGATGTGACTGTTTTTGGAGCATCTGTTGTAAAATGTGTGAATGCAAGAACTGCCCGTTTTCCCCTGGCTGGGGATTCAAGTGCTGCTGTTTCAAGGGGGCCCCTAAATGCTGTTTGGCTTGTTGTTTTTCGGGCCTTTGCTGGAAATGGAGCTGCTGTGGAGGGTGTTGCTGCACTTGGGACTTGAGTAGGGATTCCACCTTAGTGAGCTGTGGCTGCGGTGAGTGTTTCTGGAACGGCAGCTGCTGGTCAGCTGGGGGATGCGGCTGCAGCTGGGAGCTCTCACTTTTGTATAGTGAAGGAAGTTGTTCCTGTTGCATTATCTTCTGGCTCTGGGGCTGTCCTGAAGGCCCCTTTAATGAATCAGGACTTCCAGCATACTGTTTTGTATAGACTGTTTGGGCTGTGTTTGGCTGGCACTGAAGAATTGATCGCAGTAATACTTCGCTGGGCTTCTGGGGAGGCTCTCTCTGGTGGAACTGCGTGGAAACCAGCTCTATCCAGGCTGGTTTTGAATAATGTTGAGCCTGTTGGACAGGCTCTTTCACTTGGTCCTTTTCTTTGTCGGGAGGAATCTCAGGTTCTTTCTGTCCTGGGAAATGCTGATAGTGTTGGTGCAACTCACCCTCACTTTGGCACGCTTGCAGGTTTTGGAGGGGAGGTTCTGACGCCAGCGTCACTTCTTCGGGGCACTGCTGAATTGAGGCGGCCACAGCAGCTTGCGGGTTGCTGTCACTGACATCTTGTTGTGATGTTTGTGCCTGCTGCAGAAGTCTCTGCTGAGGGTGAAGTTGTTGTTGGCTGAGGTTGGGACTTTCTGACATTGGTCCCTCCTGTTGTCCTTCATTCTTTATCTCCCCAGGAAGAGTTTCATCACATCTGTTGTCATAGGAATGGTGTCCTTCTTGCACCATGGCGGACAGTGCACTGTTCATTTCTGGAGCAGGAGGAGTAGAGGAATCTTTGTGAAACGTTGAGTTCTGTGTAAAAAAAGCACCATTATTTTCTGCTTGCTCAGAGTACCTTTCCAGAGTGGTGCTCTGAGGTTGCAGGTTACTGCTGGAACTTAAAGAGAGGTCTTGATTGGGAACCTGCCCTATGCTTCCATGAACATTACTGTTTCCTACAGGTAACTGGTGAGGATCATAGCCTGGAATCTGTTGCTGTAGCGGTTGCTCTGGTTTCTGAAGCAAACAGCTACCTGGCAATACAGGTGGTTTACTGGAGTCTTCTGTGTTGTAGACCTCAGTAACCACTACAGCTGGCACTTGAGGCAGCTCAGAGTTTGAGGTCTGTGGGGAAGTGATCTGCCCTGAGGTATGGGATGAATGTGTTGTCTCATAAGACAACTCATTAGTAGCCCGACTGGTAATGGCATTGATATGAGATGTGTTCTTCTGCATTGCTATGGAAACATGTTCTGGATAATATTGAGACAGTGTTTTTTCCAGGAGTTCACCATGCATGCTTTCCATGGAAGAGGCAGAAACTGTAGCACCATTAGGCATTGGCACCGCCTTGTTCTTAAGTAGTAAGACAATGTCCCTGTTGTGGCAATGAATGTTTTCCCGCTCCTGCTCATCCTGAATCAGGAGGTCATGAGGGTTTTCTGAACCACCACTGTTGTATCTTGTAGACGGCATCAAATCTGAAGCTTCATTTTCTTGTATTGTAAAACTCTCAGGTTTCTTCTCACTGTAACAATTGGAGACGCTTGGTTTTTCACTATTATCCTCTGGCTCAGCTTTTTCTCCGTTTACCTCTTTGTCTTGTTTCACTTTCTTGCTCTCATGAAGTCCATGCAGAGAGGGCTCACTAAAAGTGCGTTTTATCCCACCATTTTGCATATATTTGGAATATACTTTCTTGTCTTGTAGAAGGTCGGGGCTAACGCGGTTGTTTGGACTTCCTTTCGGGTGGGGCACTCCATAGTTGCTTTTAATGAATAGTGGCGTGTGGTCTCCATTTACTTCGACTCCAGGCCTCTCTGTTGCTGGACTTCCGTTCTGTAGCTTCACCGCAGAAGGCTCTGGCTGGCACACGTGCGAAGGCTGCGGTATTAGAAATGGACTCAGTCTATTGCCGTCAACATGGTTGGTTCTGTCCTGTTCCATCTGGCCTGCTCCGGGGCCATCCACAAGGCTACCCTCCGAACGTATCTGAGAGAGAAAAGAAACAGGAGAGAATCTAAGTCAGTTTTAGTTTCCATTGATGGACAGCCAGTTACCAACAGTTCCTGCAGTGCTCAAGCACCCACAGCCCTGACCAGCCCCCATAAAAAACATGAGCTTGCAGGCTCGCCTGAGGAGTCTTTCACTATCCTATTGCATTTTGCAGCCCCATGTCTCCCTTTCTCTTAAAGGCTTATTCTTCAAGACGAAAAGAGAGTGAAAATACAGAGTGGCTTCCTTACCCCCACTTAACACACAAGCAGATATTTTACCAGAAAAAAATATCTCCTAGTTGTGCAAAAAATATTTTCTGCCTCTGAATGATTTGCATAGACTCCTCTGTCATCACATTTTGCCCTCGGTAAGGCAGAAAGTCATGCTAAAACCATGGTTCCCAGACTTGGTGCTAATCCCTTTATTTGATTAAGTGTGCCAAACCCCTTTTGTCTGACTTGAAGGATTATTGCCACCAAGTTTGTCAATTAGAGGGGAAAACCTCCTTTTTTTTCTGTCCTCAGCTGACAGGCTCTTTTAAAACTGGCATTCCTAAAGACCACGCAAGTGGCACAGTACACATTAGAAAAAGCCAAGCTTGACTGATGTCCATAGGAACTCTTACAGTTCATGAACACGTTGGTCAATGTTGACAGAAACAAGCTGAGTGATTTCTGGAAGGTTTGATGGAAGTGGTATTTACATATAGACATCACGCATGGCTTAAACTATGCACTTGGGTTTTGAACAGCTCTACAGCTGTGGAGCTAGGGTTTTTTTCTTCTTTGTTTGGATGGAAAATCGCATTTTCTCATATACTCTTTATATTTTATTTACAAAATGAAGTTTTTTGCTGGATAATAGTACTGACAATGTGCAGTCAACAAATTCCATATAATGAGAAGCTAATCCTGTTCACATGGATCTTCCCAGGATTCACAGTCCCTGTTAACAGAGATAAAGCCCTTGTTTGACTCTGCTTGTAATTTATTCCTTGTTGGCTTTATGGTTCTCAACCAGTCCAAATGACAGAAGACAGACTGACAGTGGTCTTACAGATGTGAGATTGCACAGAAAAAGTTTGGACATATACATGTCTTTGTTCTGAAGCTTTTATTTTTAGTTTGCACGAAGGGGAATCTGAATGGTTCTTCATTACCGAATTCCTGGTTGGACTGCCAAAGTAGGAGAAACACTACATGTGGCTGGTATTGCCACTACACAGGAAGAACTACTATGCTGAAGAGATTCTCCTATCAGGGTTGCTCTGCTTATGTATTTATCCTACATTAATATTTTTTGTATTATTAAAATGTAATTTTAAACCTTATTTAAATGTTATACAGTTTACAGTGCAGTATTGCCTTAGTTGAGTAATATGATTTTAAAAAAGAGTAATGTTAATTCATGAAATTCATTGCATTCAGCAGAATCCCCTCTGCTTGCAGCTCTGATTTCAGTAGCAGGACAATTCAAATGTACATTTTGGCTGGCAAGCATCTATATGATGACCCATATTCACTTCCTCCATATCCCAAGCTTGTTTTTAGATTTACTTTTGACCTCCTGAAGTTTTTTTTTTCTTTTCTTCCTTTACTCAATTTATATTTGGTATGACAGAAGCAGAGAGTACTTTAAAAAAGAGTTTTTGCAGGGAAAGCTAAGAACAGGGAGATGGAAAAGAATGTTTGTCGATCTTGCCTATTCTTTTGACAAGGTAAGGCAGGCTTCTTCCCTTCTAGATATGTTTCAGTATATTTCCCATCCTAACTTTATGGTACCAGAAGACATGAGCCTCTGCAGCTTTCCCAGGGAGACGATGTTCTACGCTTAGCAGAAAGCAGTGTGAAAAGGATTCCTCTGATGTGTCATTCTAGGCCAGGCAGCAGAATGATGCTTCCAGAGTGTCTCAAAAATAAAATGTCATTCTAATTTGGAAGCGATTCTTTGCCTTCACACCTTTCATACCTAAAAACTGCAGGTGAACCACAACTCAGACATGAGTGTGTGGGATGCTGTATTTCCCAAGTATGAAATGAAATAAAGGGCACCATAGTAATTAACACTGTGCTGTCAAGCTGCTTCTAAAAGATTTAGTTCTTTAAAAAAAGTTTTAGTCTGTGCAAGTGAGCCATGAGAAACTTTCTCTGGCCCTCAAAGTCTGCCTTGCCGCTTCTGTTCTGGTGTATCCTGTGGGTTGCAACTAAATTCCTTCCAATAATTCCCAGACAACCTTTCTTTTCAACTTCTTACTGACAGGTAAAAACACCTTTTTTGTTTAGAAGTGGGCGCTCCCCGACTTCTCTAAACTTAGCTTGAAAATCCCTCAAATGAGTACATCTGTAGTCCAGAAAAGAGTCTTAGGTTCATGCTGTCCTCAAAACCCACAAGGTTATCTTCACTGTGTGACATGGACTATTACAGTATTCTCAAAGACCTCATGGCATGAGTCAACCAGTTCCCCCAAATTCTGATCACCTCCAGTGTAAAAGGCTCTGGTGTTAGACCTTGCAAAGAACATGGAAACAATTTGCTTCTTTAAAAGACAAAGTTAATTCATCCACTAAAGTGCCAGATTTGCATTCTTTGAAATGCATGCAGGATGAGGGTGACTTTGCATTACACTTCTTTCTCTCTCTGTCTACACTCAAGTATCACTATCCTCAAGTCACACCTGAGTACAAATCTTCCTCAAGCTGCTACAAATCACAGCAATAATTTGTAATGTAGAATTGGCAAAAGATAAACGGCAATGATACCTTTATTGCTGGTTTTAACTGGGACACCATGAAGATGTTCTTACAGCTTACTAGTAAGTAGAGCTGCTCCTTAAAAAGTCTTTGTGGTCTTCCGTGTAATTATTGTGGGGTGAACTTTCTGCCTCTCAAAGTAAATCTGCCTTTCCCTAAATGTAGCAGTTAGTCTTTTTTTCTCTTTCCCATACCTGTATTTTATCCAGACCATTTAGAAGCTCCACATATTTTTCTTCAGCTATAATTCATTAGAAATTCAAGTCACATCAAGAGCATCTGTGAAACAATTACTGCATCTAGGACTGATTCTGCAGTCTAATCCATCATAATTATTACTGGCCTCTTTGAAGATGCCACAATGCATGACTTAAATATAGCACATTACTGTGCAAATGGATCAGCATCTCATACCACCAATATGCATTCAAGTTACAATTCAGACTACCAGTCTTTTGACTTTTTCAGATGCAATTGATGCGTGTGCGTTTATTTCTTGCCACATACGGGGCACAAACAGGAAACCAGGTACTGAGCAAGAGTTTGAGATTTTTTTGTTGTTTGTGTTGTGGGCAAGTTTGGCACATTTTTACCACCTCGTACCAGCGCAGGAATACTGTGGAACATGTTTTTAAGGGCATAACAAACATTTCTGCAGCAACAAACGTACTGTAAGTTGTGCCATTTTCTTTCATGGAAAAATCTTTCTTTACTTTTAGCACGTTCTAGAGGTTCATACCCTGTTTTCTATAGCACCTACATTGGGGATTTTGTGAATGCAGAGCAGCTCAGATGAATGAATGGACAAATACATCCACTGCAAGAGAATACAATCTTCTGCAAAACTATGCAAGATTCCCAGGAGAAAAAGTAGGTGGGGGGATGCTGTGGTCGAGCGCTCATGGCCCTGAAAGGATCAAAAAGTGGGATGTCAGATGGGTTGATACCCCTTCTGGGGTTAGCTGGGATAGATATTTATTTCCTCAGAAGTTTTTCTCCTCAGCAGAAATTTACCTCCTCAGATCACAGCCTCAGCTGACTTGTGCTCAACTGATTATCAGGATGAGCCTCAGGAAAGCACTAGTAGGATACCGGGAAGCTTGCTGATGGCTCAGTGGGTTGTTCCTGGAGTGCTGCCACAGCCTCCATCCTGCTGACACCCTTCTGCCACTGCCAGATGACACAGAGGTCTAAACTGCTCCCAGACAAGAAACCCCTGTAGCACTTTTTAGACAGGAGGTGAATTTACCTTTATGTCTTGCCAAATTCCAGTTTGGTAAGTTGTACTTTTGCTTACACTCTCCTGCTCCTGTTGTCTGTATACAGTAGTAGGCTTCACTTGAGGCTTAATCTGCTATGTATTGTTATGTGCTGTTGTGCAGTTGCATCTCTCCTCTGTAGCTTATGCCTGTAGCAGAGAGTTCTAAGTCCTGAACTTCTAACATACGAAGTTAGGGGTTTCTTTTCCTATTTAAGTAACGAATGAAAATTCTAGAAAAGGCACGAGTGATAATTCCCAAGTAAGGACACTCATACATGACATTACCAGAAAGCTCAATTTTTGCTTTAAACCCTTAAATCTTCTGGATTTGAATACATGCAAAATTTTTTCTGATTAACTCTTGTGCCAAAATTTTCTCTTTTTTAACATTGGAACAAGATGTGTAATAAGTTATAATGATGCTCAACACCATGATTTGTAGCCCCGTGGTTATTGTGGGATGTAATTTTTCTCTGGCCTATCCAAGTACCAGTTGCTGCAGCTGTGCCCTGGGTTAACACCTGTAAGCAGCTGCCAGAGTCCCCAGAGGAGAAAAGATGAGCAGTTAACTCAGCTGAATAATGGCTGACTTAACACATCAAAGCTCCTTATTCATGAGAGATTTCCATCATTGCTGGGATAAAAAGTTGAAAACTGTGATATAGTTTAAGGACTTCCTGTATGTTTTGCACTTAAGGTACTCTAAGTTTATACACTGAGAAACAGTACGAGCTTCCACATGGAAACTTAGGGGAGAGGCAAGACCAGGACAGATTCAAGAGAGATTGCATTCATACCCAAGGTGAATTGAGGCTCTAAACACCACAACATGCCCTAAGGATTTGCTCTGCTCCCTACCAGCACCCCTGTTGCCCCACTGCAAGTGTGGTGGCTGAGGAAAACATAGTGCAACATTGAGGCAGATGTAAAGGAGGCCCCACCAGAAGGACAAGGACACTCTGTTGTTAGCTGGGCTGTATGGCTTACAACAGAGTCCTTTTGCACTACATCAGCTGTCTTCACTTGGACAGTTTATTTATTCAGGGCATTAGCAATGCTTTGGAAAAAACTTGCATAAGGATGCCATGCCTTGCCTGTTCCTTGAAGTTTTTTAGCTAAGGCTATATTACTTTCCAAAATGTACACATTGCATTCTTATTGTAGCCTTAAAGAGCAGTTAAGGGGTTGATCTAGAAACTCCTGAATGACACTGTGACTGTATTCTGCAGGAGGTCATATTACATGAATATAATTGTCTTCTCTGGCATTTAGATCTATGATAATCTGTGTCAAACAAGAGAAAATATGGGATGGATAAAATTTTTTATCTAATTTATGGCCAATTTATCCTTAATTTACAGGGTGACATGGTGACTAGTGAATATAGATATAAGCAGACATAAGGGAATGAAGAATATGGGATTTGTGACATATGAGGATTAATAATTCATTAAATCTTATCCAAGCCAGAAGCTTCGTAATTCATGCATTTTGTAAATTAACTAGTGGTAAACCTGCCTCAATTTACTGACAGCAGCTCTTTCAGTGATACAATGGTCTAATTGCAAAAGCACTTGAATCAGTTTGATTTTTGACCTTAATACAGACGGCATGATAGTGAAGCTAAACTAGTCTTCACAGTGATTTCCCCTTGCTACATTATATAACCATCACCAAGACTGGATACTGTGTAATATCTACCCAGATGTTAAAAACTGCACTGTTTTAACAATTGCATAAAATCAAGAGAAGTAAAAATTAAATGCCTCTACAATACAGGTGGAAAAAACAATTATGCAAAGGAAATTAACTAAGGAATATTAAATGCCATAAATAGAAACTACAATGTTGCATCACACAGCTCTCTGGTTCCTATTTTTTGTGATTTATATCCTATACAAACTTTGTACCTAATTGTAATATGTAGTACTTCCAACAAAAGAACACAACTCTTCACGTAGTTGCTTGTAATGCCACGACAATATGACTAGATTAGAAATGTTTCCCAAAAGGCCAAACTTTAGAACCAGGTTGGATTTTAAGAGTCAAAAGGACCTTCCCACTGTTATAAGCAGATCATTCAAGACAAGGTTGGCACTTATGCTTGTTCTTGCCCTCTGTAAGCTGTTTTGAGTAGTTCAGGTTGAAGTTTGGTGGGTCCAGGTGGTTTACACTGACAAACTATTCCACAGAACTGTACTGCTCCCCAAGTGAACCTGTTTGTCATTACCTTGGGTGCTGGTATGCCAGCATGCTCTAAGAGCAGTATTGCTAAATTAATCTTGAGCACCACCTTGACCATTACACTTCTTTAGCAAATACAGGGAAGCTGAACTAAAACACCCTTTCATCTGGGCTGGTTTTGAGAGTCTTTGTATCTGATGATGATTGTAATAGGAAGGCTGTGGGAATGGGAGTTACAGTCTTAAATCCCAGGGGTGCTCAAATAAATGTGTGCTGAGTGAGCTCCTTCTATGTCTGAGTATAATGAGAAACTTCTCTCATATGCCTTTTGGACCAGCAAAATTGTTTCAAATTGTGACCCACACAGGACATCATTTGGGCAATTCCCCAGTGCCTATGAATTCAACATCGTCAAACATGTTGGGGCTGGAAAACAGAACCAAGTCTCTTTGTTTTCTTCATATCAGTCAGTTATCATGCCAGGTTAGGTGTGTTCTGGAAAGGCTGGGCAGTGTTATCAGGTGCACAACTGGTGCTTAGACCTGTTTTTGATTTCTGGAGAAATGGTGTAATCTGAAGGATGATTTTCCTCTCAGTTTTCAGCTCCCCCATGTGTTAAGTGGTAACGATGATCCTGGCTGCTGATTGAAATCAGCTCCCCGAGAGCAATAGCTGCCTGCTCTCGCTGTTCCGCAGTCAGTGAGCCTCTTGTGAGAGCGCCAGGATAAGCAAGCGTTGGTGGCTGAACCATCCTTCGAGACACACTTGATGTTATCAACCTGCCGTTTAGGGAAGGTTACCAAGAGGTCAGTGTCATCATTATCTTCCAGTTTCTGTGATCTTTGTCCATCTGGCTTCAGACCTGGATATAGCATGGATTTCTTGGGTTGATGACTTCCTAACACTACTCAAAGGTCAGTTATCCGTGATGTTGGCATCACAGCTGTTGGCAGAGTGAAAAACCACTGGAAGGAAAAGGAGAAACCACTGGCAAGCTAAAGATTTCAGGGTTTCATCGTGTTGGGACATAACATTAGAAAATAGGAACAAAAGTGGTCCTGTTTGGCATGTGAGTGGAAGAACTGATAGAAGGCAGTAAAACGTTGTGGGCTGCAGCGTCCTCAGAAAACCTATTTACACAGCTCTGTTTTCCATTATCCTTTGAACTTCAGATAGGAAGTTGGTCTCCTGGTTCTACTGAAAACAGAATTTTTGATGAAATGCAGTTTTCTTAAATTTCTTCTCCAAAAGTTGGAAGTGAAAGTCATACTGAGAGGAGAGTGGAGAGAACTCAAAGAAGGGTTGATGACTCCCAGAGTTATTCTGAGTGGTGCTCCTGTGTGTCCAGATGATAAAGCACAGCTTTCAGCCCCTTCGCTGGCCTCGTAGCCTTTACACTCCTGTACACATTCCTCCTCTCATGCTTCTGCCACACCTAGGCTGGGATCCCGTAGTGAACTCAATTTTCAGTGCCTGTGCTTTGGGAAATGAGAGGCAGCACAACAAGGCAGCTCCCATGCTACGCAGCGTACACTGTGTGCACTGCTGTGTCCCAGGGGCAGGTGCTGGGGATCCCTGCCAGGGGCAGTAAGCCACGAGATACCTCGTGTCCGTATGCGAAATGCTGCATGCCACTGCATGTCCTTCTGGGGATTTGCTTTCAAGCAGTGAAGGTGGAGAAGATGAGCCAAAACAAGGGTACCTGCTTTCAAAAAATCTTGTGCTGTTTTAATTGTTGCATGATTTGATTTAAAGATGTGTTTTCATGCCCACTTGTGATTTTGTTTTATTCCTTCCAACTTGTGCCTTTCATGACTTACAAACCAGATCAGTTGCTCATAAACACATGGGAAAAATAGGTTTGTCAGTGCCCTGTTCCTTGGCTTCAGGGCATCACCAGCCAGACATGTACCAGTCCACTCCAACCTGCTTTCAAAAGTCTCCAACGATGAGGGTTGCATAATAACACACAGTTACTTGCAATACTTCATTAATCTTACTTATTAGAAAGCTTCTATCATTTAAAACATAATCTTAGACTGGCTCATCCCATCTGCCAGAGACATGCGGAGGGGGTTTTTTTCCTTCTGTGCTACGGCTTCTTTTTCCCTATGTAACTGAAGACTGTCATTAATGCTTCCCTCTTAGACAGAATAAACAACCTGGTTCAGGACACCGGATCTCCTCCCTGGGTGGATCTATATCCATACCATTTGTTCCCTAACCAGATGCATAGAGGTCACAAAGCAAATCCACAGTCTGTTCTTTCGAGGCATGCACATGCCACAGTCTGTTAGATTTTCTCCAAATTCAGATATTTGATATATGTAGAAACAGCTATAATATGTGCCTATATGATCTTCCAAATACCTGTATGAATTACCCTGGCTTTCCCCCAGTCACTAAGATCAGTTTTATTCCTTCACTCTATAAATCACACTCAAATCAAAAGAACAGGCTTGTTACTTCTGAGTAACAAGCAGAGCTTTGAGAGGAGGTTGTTTCCTTAAAACCTGACTTCCATATGCTTAAGCCTGTGAGCTACTCTACAAACATCACTTCTGACTCCCACTGCTGCTGAGGCACCACAGAAGATAAGAATCTAATGCCTTTTTAGAGGTCTATTAGAAGATGCGCCCTGGAGCTGTGGTTGCCATTCAGCTTCTTTCTGCATTCGTGTGTGGTCTTCAGGAGCAGTCTTCATGTGGGTTATTGCAATCTACACAGAACAATGGCATGCATTATTGTGCTGAAATCCAAATCTGAGAAAATAGTTACAGTTGCCTCTCCAGATGTTAAAGAGATGAAAGATAAGGTGCTTTTGATGACCAGGGCCAGCTGAAGACCTAAGAGCAGTCAAGATCTAACCTTGATAAAAGCACAACTCTGGGAGAGAAATGAAACGTGGGAGCCAGTGCTCCCTTGCCACAGTTCCAGGCACACAAGAGAGCTTGGCGTGGGTACTGTTGACATGCCCTTCAGTTTTAGGTTGAAGATGTGGGACTATGTTTTCATTTTGAATACTCAGCATACCAGCTTGGAAAAAACTTGGTCATTGGCTAATCTTAGATAAAAGGGCCCAGGGCCCAAACAAATTGTAAGTCAGAGACACCCACATCACACCATGCTAGCAGCTGTCGAGCAGTTACAGCCTATTTTCTTAAGAGTGGCTTGAAAAACAGATTTTCTGTAGTTACCATCTTGGCTACAGTCATTTCCCCGCCTTTCTAATTTTAGCTTTGTATCACTTGGCAAGAGAGTTTTTAGGTTTTTCTTTAGAAGGCCATTATTAATCTTGTTCTGAGGATCAAGTGATGGGTTCCAGTTCATGCTTCCACACAACTGAGGCCATTTCCAAGTTCCTTTTTCTGTTGTTATATCCTTGCTTACAAAGAATGTGGATTTTACATATATCCATTTAAAACTTCATAATATTTAAGTATAAATGGGCAGTGTATGGGGAGTTTTATGTATTTTGTGGCAAGAAACTCTTAAGAGAACTACTGAAGAAAAAAAGCTTGTTACAGGGAGACAGGGTTTTTCCTTTCTGTGCTATCTCCCTTCAGTGTTTCAGGGAAACTGGAAACCAGTAACAAGTCTAGATTTTTTGAATGGGATGTTTGCTTAAAAACACAGCTCTCACATGAAAATTTCTCCCTTTAACCAAATTAAATGACTGGATAAAAACTTTGGATTTCTGTGCGGAGAAACAGTTGGGATCTCAGAATGTGCGGGCATCCCTGCTTTCTTCTAAGTTCCAATAATTCAAAGCAACATTGTTTCTCCTGTTTAAATTTCCTTCTTTGTGACGAGATGCAACATGAAGAGGCAGAAAATTCACGGCTGCCAAGCTAAAAGGAGCCAGGGGAACTGGCAGATTGTGTTTTAACTCTCGCTAAGACTTTTAGACTCCCACAGCTGACACTGGGAAGAGCGGTATTTGAGCAGTGCTGAAGGGAACTGCAACACTTCTCTCTCTGTCCTTCCTTTTAAAATATTTTCAAAGCTTTGAAAACAGTCGGTTGTTCTTCATTCTGGCAACGTGCCATTTGCTGCCAGCTCACATCAGTTCATAGTCTTCTGAGGTATCCAGTGGCCTGCATGGATTTGAGAGAGTTTGAAGCTCTAATGAAAGACCTTTGATATTTTGGGATATTTAAGAGACATACAGAAATGGGTGAGCTAAAAGGGCTGTTGTCAGTTCCTGCAAAGCTCACTTCATATTCTCAGTCACGAGATACCATTTGGTTAATTGATTATTGTCTGTCCACAACACAGTCATGCTCTTAGTGCACAAAGAAGCAGTGTGGATGAAAAGCTTGCCATTGTAAAGTACACACTCAACTGGATTCAGAAAGCTGGGAACTACAGACAAATCTAAGATATAGGACTACTTTGAATGAAACTCATAAATCATAGCTGAGACTTTTTTCAGCTTAAGTAAACATCTTTACTACAGATGACAAAAATTCATGGAAGCCTTTTAAATGCCTCTCTTCAGTCTTCCTAAGAAGACCTAAGCAGGTGAGCTCTCCTCAAAAGAGTCAGGTGACTTTTCATTCTTTAAATCCACACCTCCAGCAATGAGGACCTGATCCCACAAGTCCTGTAGAACTGCTCCTAGCTGGCAAGGTTATGCAAAGTGTTTACCAGGCTGGTCCTTTAGCCATCAGCATAATAGCTGCAGTGGTCTTGAGCTCAGGAATGCAGGTGTAGGAAAGAACGCCTTGAATTGTGCTGTTTGAATTCCGTAAGCATATGTGTGTCCTTGTAGGTGAAGTGTGATTGCACAGTCACTGCTTTTCTTGCCAACACAAACCTACGCTCCCTCTTTCACCCTTTCTCTCCTAAAACGCATCAGGGAAAGAACAGGCTGGGGGCAAAGCAAGGATGATAGGCATTAAGCTCTGATATATGCACGCATTTTTCCTCAGAAGAAAATAAAGTGCACTCTGCGATTGGTAGTATTACTTCTATACAGCCTCTGGGGGCAATAAACAGCTGCTTTTTCTTAAAGAAAAAGGATGGGGGTTGGGAGAAGAGAGGAGACAGCTGTCAAGCTACTAAACGTCTATTGCAGTCATTTAGGCTAACATGCATGCCACTGTCAAAATGCATATAAGGGCATTTTATTTTTGGTTTGTTAACATTTGAGGGTCAGCCAGGTTGATTTTGACAAAATGAGCTAACAATTTTACTGTGGGAAGGATGTGGGACAATGATGAAAGGCAAAGTTTATCTGCTCATTACACTTCCCAGCAAACAAACTTTCCTAACAGCCTCATCTAGCTCACAAAAGCTTGCATGGAAATTTAATAAATCAGATGCATGCCTCAGTTCCCCAAACTAAAACTGTCTTAAAAGTCTCTGATATGTACTGATGATTAAGCAAATGTTCTGAAAAGTTAGTTGCACCTAAAACTAGAACTAAAAACAAGACAGGTGGAAAAAAAATGTTCTGACATACCTCCAGTTAACCTTCAAAAAAGTGTGTGGAAGACTAAAGCAAATCAGGGAATGCTAGAGACAGGATGTGTTCCCATCCTGCTGTGCACCAACTCTGCAGCATGCCATGTCCATCAGAGAAATTATGGCATGAAGCTGTCTGGAGTCTATGTTCAGGGTGCTTGCACCTCCAAGACCATCCTATTTCTTACCTTCTCCCTCTAGCACTTTTAAATTCTTTCACTGACCAGAGGGTCAGAGTAGAGGGGCCAGCCGAGCACGCAGTGGATACAGGGTGTGTGTCAGCACCATCCTGCAGGGCCCCAGTCCCATCCTGGAAACTGATGGGGATCCCAGCAGCTCCCGATCTCCTGCCTGAGCTCTCTGCCCCAGCCCTTGTTCCTGGAGCTGTGGAGATGTTTTCAGACTTGTCAGAAGTTTTCTCATACACTGCAATATAACCAGGCAGCACAAAAGTCTTAGTCTATGCTTCAGTTTTTCTGGCTTCATTGAAAAAATTCAATGTCTTAAAAACAGCTGGTACTACTTAATGATCTTTTGGTAACTAAGGCTGATTTCTTTTGTTATGCTCTCTGAAGATTAAATTTTGTTCTGGACTCTGTTGCCTGAAGGAGGCTATTGTAAAACAAGATACTCGGAAATCAGCAAAAAGATGTTAGAGAAAAAACAGAACACCAAAACATTTTAACTCTAGCTATGCTACTGCCAGTGAGTTTGAGAAAAGATCCTGAGATTATGCTAATACCAGTCTGGTATTGTGGGCTGAGGAACTGCTTTCTAACAATGTACGCTGCCTTGCAAATGAATCAAACCTCCACAGTATAGAAGACGCTTCTTTGATGTTTGGTTTTAAATTTTGAATTATGAAACATGCTATCATGGAAGTAACTAGATGCTAGTAAGCATTGCTATTGCTTTAAATTGTGAGAAGGGAAATAGAAAGCTCAAGGATTTGCAGTCCCCTTTACAAGAGACCCATTGCAGACAGCCTGTGTCTACCGAATACTAAAAAGCTCACTCAGGATTACAAAGGAAATAGCTAGGAAAGATTAAAATACTCAGTCAGCAGTAATAAGTCTCCCTCTGTTTGTTGTATCGGATTGTATTTGTGTTGGAGGAAAGATCGATGTACTTCAGATAGCAACAAGGAAAAGAAAGAGAGGTTTTGGGATTTTCTATTACAAGGTTAACAAGAGGAAGTGGATGGGGATGAGGGAATGTGCTCCACAGAACTGCAAGAAGTTGGAGGAAGGCAGTGCTAGACATTAGAGCTAAAAATTTTGATGGGTACAAACACTCGAAGTAGTTTTTGAAGATGAAATTACCAAGGACTGCCAAGGGATACCAACTCCAAGTCTCCCCTTGTTGGGATGCTCCTGTTGGCATGTGCACCCTGAGACTGGCAGGCAGTGACCTTTGCCGGGTGTTTATTACAGAGGCTTTTCCCTTCTCCCTTGATCAGGTCAGCTAGGAACCTACAGCATAGTTGGTACTGACTTCTTACTTGAAAATTTAAGCACATGCTTTGCAACTATGGCACTAGTTTCCAAGTAACTGAAATAACTTTGATTCAAATCACTCTTTATAGGAAATTGCCCACATGACCCTCTGTACCTCCCAGTGCAGAGCAAGCCCCATGTGCTTCCCCAATTCTGCTGACTTGCCCTGAAATCCTCTCCTTCCATCTAGCCTGGTACCAGCAGACATACTCATTTGACCCGAGATGCCAGCCTCTTTGAGGCTCATTCTCTGGAGAGTGCTCCTACTCAGTGTGTTAGTGAACAAAACTGGGGCCTGCACATGACACCACTTTGCCTTCATTTACATTCCAGCTGGAACAGGGCAGCAGCCCTTGCCAGTTATTTTGCTTATACAGGTCACAGCCACAGACAAAGATTCACAGGGAACTACAGTAACTGATACATAACAATGTACAAAATGCAGGGAACACGTTTTTTAAGCATTTTGTGTATCATTGTTGACTCTTTCTGTTAAGGGTACAGATATATATTTATAAAATACAGAAACAGATTAATTAAGGCTAGTATTGCCAATATTTTCTTTCAGGAACAGATTTGCATTTCATACAGAAGATGTGAGAATGGTACCTAGTGCATGTTATGCTGAAGAGTAACTCTCCCTTAAGGATTCAGGGTGGCCAGACTGCCACCACATCCCCAACTGACACAGATGGGAAACCCCAGCACTTTTCCATCTTTGGGGAATGCAGCTTGCAAAATGCTATTCCAGCCTTTGGTTCCCCCTTTTGGCACTATGTCTGTATCTGTGCACCATTCTTCATTTGAATACTTAGGAGACTTAGGACCCAACATGAGAAGTGAGAGGCTGCATCTCATGGGCATCTGCCCGTTCAAATCACAGCTTGTGTGCCTGCAAAGGAGCAGCCAAAGGCCATGAACTGTGTACAGCTTGGCATGGCAACATGTAGAGCACATAGTACAGGATATAGGGGAACAGAAGTTCAGGGATGAACTAGTCATAGGCATTGTAAAGGCAACAGCTATACTTCCAAGTTTTAAATGAACTTCCCCTACTTGAGATTTAGTGGGTTTTCTATAAGCAGACTGAAGAGGAGCAGCTGTAACATCTGTTGTTAACTTTTTGTACTCATTTGCGGCCTTATCATCATTTAGTTTAGTTTTAGGTACAACTACTCAAATAAGTGCAAAGTGATTTTCCGCTTTGCTTACACTTTCATTCCCATGCACTGTACATGGAAAAGAGGACCATAAGCTTTTGCATGCATTGCAATGGACAGGAAAACTGTCTAGACTAGACCACAGACCAGATTTCACACACAAACATTGCAGACTCTGGTAACTAAGAGGTGCTACCATCAGTAACAGGAAAAGTAGTCAGTGGTGGTATTTTGTATCTTGGTCATGCCCCAGTAAGTCCCACAGTGCTCTTATTTTGTAATACTGGGTCTTTCATGGCTTGACAATGTTTATTTGCATTCTTTGTAATTTTTGCTTGAAGGGAAGCTCTTCTGTGAGCCTTTTAAAAAAATAACAAAAAAAACCATTTATTTTTGAAGTCTAGTTTCTGTATTTCTTATCTCATTCTAATCTTCTCTTAAAAGGAAAAAAACCCAATTTATGGTATCTGAATGATGAAGACAGATAATACTAAGTACCTGACACCTTCAAAGATCATCAGCTTTCTCTTTCAGTGTTATAGTTAGCGCATTTGACAAAGTTGCGCTGTCAAATAGATCATCTGCTGGGAAGATTTACACAGTTCTCTCACTTGTTATCTCTTAGTCGTGACACAAAGCTCAGCCAAAGTCAAAGTACCCAGGATGACAAATGAGAAATTGCGCTTCTTCACTTAAAATCTTTGGTGATTTTTAAATGCACAAAGTAGTTGCATTAGTTTCCTGCCCTGTATGATATTGTTCCTGAATGTGTATTCTGAAATCCTGCTCATCCGAGTTGCTGCATTTCTGCTCATGACAATTTAGCATCCGAGCATTTGAGTCAAAGTCCAGGAAAGTCAAAATGACAGCACAAGATCTTAGATAAGAGGGATATTCCTGAAAGATTCCCCATACCCAGGAAGACATGTATATTCCTACCCCATCTGACTTTGGTCCATGACCAACCAGTGTCTGTCTTACAAGCAGAATTGCAAAATGCTTTACAGTGGGAAACTGAATTAGTAATGGATGGGCAGAAATCTTTCTTTCCTCTGTTCTACAGTCCTCACAGCTGGTTGCTTTTATTGTTTTCATTTCAACATTAGCTGTATTTGAGAGCTGCTGAGTAAGAAAGAAAATCAAGGCAAATCTCATGCTTATACTTGTCCTACAGAAAATATTTTATATTTCTTTTTCTTTTATTCTTCCCAATTTCAAAACAGAGCTAAGATTTTTCTTGGCTAAATTTAGGGGTGAGGGAAAGGGATTATTTCTTAGCTTTCAATGGCATTTTAGCAATTCAGAAAAACGAGCCTTTGTCACAAGGAAAAGCAGTGTCTTCACCTTGTAGCAGGTGATACAGGTGGCATAGCAAGATTTTGTTTTCGCAAGGGTAAACCCTAGTTCTGTAGTTCAGACATAAAATAGGAATCTTTCTAGATAGGAGAAGGAGTTATAGAAATGCATAATCCTTGTCACAGTTGACCTTTCTTCTCCTTGAGTTTATGGGTGTTTTCTCAAGAAGTAGAAAATCTTGTTCTTGCTGTGCATGGAAGAGATAAGGACAGTATCACAGGGGGAGGCAGTTGTGTTTTCCTAAAAGGTAAATTACTCTTCAAGCGGGGAAGGAAAGAACAGAAAGAAACTGTTTAGGGGGGATATTTTGTCCAGGAGAAGGAGAAAATACATAGTAGTATAAAACCTGAAACCAATTACACCAAAAAGACTAAGAAAAAGAAATGGCAACAGTGAAGGAGAGATACAAAGTTTGTAGGAAAAAATGCACCCACCGAGGGTAGAATGGCATAGATCAGCATTCAGATTTGAAACTGATGGCTTTCTAGAGAAAGGAAGAGTGAAATGAGGGGTTTGTTTTGGTTTTTTGTTTATTTGGTGTGGTTTGTTTGTGGAGTTTTTTAAATCATTATCTGATGAAATGCTCAGTTAATAAAGTAAAAGAGAAAAATACAAATACAAGAAATCTTCCTGTGCCTAGGTTTAGAAAACCCTCAGAGTCACTAATACATTGAATGAATCCTGTTTTAGGCAGGTAATGGCTTGAAACTCCCTGCTGAAAACAAAGGTGGTTAACAATGAAGCATGACAGATGCAGAAGCAATGTGACTGTGAGATGGCACAGTTATTCCAGTTTCAGGGATGATGGGAGTTTATCTAAGGATAAAGGAGGGAGGGATTCCCTGTGCAAGGTCAGTGTAGAGGAAAGATCCACGGGGAGACCAGCTGTCTGTACTTACTAACCTCTAATCCAGGAGGATGGCTTTGTTGTGCTGCTCCAGTACAGAACAGGTTAGATTGAATGCCAATGAGGTACCAGCCATTCAGGAAATAATTTTCTGTTTCGCTGATTTTGGTTCTCGTTGTTTTGTTTCCCCTCCCTTTGTATGTAAAACAAGCGCTGAAGGAGTTCCTGAACAGAGGTCGCTCTGCTCCTCTCTACCAGCGGCATTGCGAGCGCTGTGGCTGCTGCTGGCCCCAGGGCTCGCTGGCACTTTACAAAAGGCCCCGATAGTACATAAGGTCTGATCTTCACCAGATAGATAGTTTTATGTGGTCTGCAGAAGAATAGGCCTTTGTCAGAAGGAGATGATAGCTGACTTTATTTGGGAGGGGGAGGGGAAGGAGTTTTCTCATTTTCTGTGTATTTCTATTCAGCTGCTGCAGAAACATCCCCATCTGCTTTGCATCTACATTTTATTCCAAACCCTAGCAAGAAATACAGCGAGCTGGCTTGCTCTGCCTGGCAAAGTACACACATAGCAAGTTGCTGAGCTGAAAGTTGTTCCAAAATCTAGGAATGTAACAAACTTTATGGCCAAGTTACCTGGCTTTCTGTTCTGTTTAACCGTATGATGCTAATCAAAAAGTAACTTTCATTTGTCTGTCCTTTAGATGTTGTCACTTACTCATGAGTAAGTGCTTTCTTTGCTATCTGCTCTGTCAGGAAAATTTGCTTTAAGGAAGTGACAGTGTACATATATGAAATGGGTTTGGGTTTTCTTATCTCTGGTGAAAGCAGGCAACAGAGCTTTGCCTGCTTTTCCTGCACGATGAATGGGTAGAGAACCAGAAGGTGCGAATTAAATTTTTGATTATCCTAATTTATAATTATAATTATACCTGTATCTGAATTCACGTAGTATAACATGATTTTTGCTAGCAGCAGTGAAATCTTGTATGTTTTATACATATATGTGTGTGTGTATGTATATATGTTTATATGAAAGCTCAAGGGCTTATTTTAGCTTTAAGATCTTCACAGTTTGAGTTTTTGCTTGTCTTTTCTAGTGCATAAAATTTTATCCCTAACTGTCAACAGGTGTCAGAAACAGACACAGCTGAAGCCAGAGCTGAACAACATTTCTGTTCTGATCTGATAAACTTGCAAATAAACCACATGTAACTTCTGTTATGGACACCCAGAAAAAACTAATCATGATGCAGACCCTAAGTTAATTTCTGTGCCTGTTTCACAAGCTGTAACAGGGGATAGTGAGTGATACACAGACTAACTCACAGGCTGATAAGAAGCAGAACTGCCTCTAAATTGTTCCTGGCTGAAAGGAATCATAGAAATGCAAGTTATTTGCATTGCATTCTAGAGAGAGTACAATTTACGGGATTTTTTTTTTTTTTGTGATGGAAAGCAAATGGACAAGCAAAACTGTTCAAGCAAGCTTAAGCTGTAGTGAGAAAAGACAGAAAAGGAGAAGAGGGTTTACTGTGAGCTGAAAGGGAAAAAGAATTGAAAGATGCCCATTCAAATACTTCATCTGCCTGCTAATTTTAATTAAGACTCCTCCTTTGTAACTATGCCACAGAGCCTGAGTCTTTAAAAAAAAAATTGTCACTAGGCAGATTTCTGAGAGTCTCCTGATTGAATCATCATTTTAATCTCTTCACTGCCAACCCCCTCTCCTGAGCAGAAGCTACCCGCTGCACTATGTGACAATTAACATGCTGAGAAATGCTACTGCACTCCTCAGGGAGTTTCAGTGATGCAAAACACTGTTCTGCTGTGTGACAAAAATGCCAAAACCTTTAAAATATCTCCGTGGTAAAATATCCTGTGTTTTTTGAAGCCTGGATGCACACCTTGTTTTCACCAGGAAAAAATACTCTTCATTATCTTTTTCTGAATAAAAAAATATTCCTTCCCTTCCGTTCTCCTTCGGCCCTCCCTTCCCCAATATCCCCTCCAAGTTTAGAGAACTTGATAATAACAGTGGTCTTTGCAAAGACATACCAACCAGTGACAAAAACTGCTGTCTGGGTTTACATGTTTTTGCTCAGTGTGCTTTTACTTTCTCAAATCCTTCCTCGTCCTTGTCTTACTGCCTCACATTTCACTTCCCTTTCCTAAAAAAGTACTAGAAACAGTTTCCTGCTGCATGCCTGGTGGGGTCCCACAGCCTGCTCCTGTGCACTGCCCCACTCCAGCCCCACAGAAACCAAGCCAGGTTTGTTGAACTGGGTAACTGCCCCCAGTTAGACAGCACCCACTCTACCAGTCTCCTCTCCTAGCAACACATAAAAGAGAGGGGCAATAAAAAAAACGAACAAATCCATTCTGTGTCTTCTCTCTCTGCCACCTTTGTAAGCCACCGATCAGCCCAAGCAAGGTCTGCCCACAGGGACATGCTCATTGAGATGCTGTTTGGCAGCAGACTCTGTCCTTGCACAAATGTTCACAAAATTACTAATTAAAAACAAGCCTCTTGCCCTGCTTCCTTCCCTTGACAAGTTAACATAGGCACGTTTTTCCTTTCATTATTTTTTGGATAACAATAACCAACACACTAAGGAAAGAACACTTCAGGAACAGTTTTGTCTGAATAGCAAGGCTGGTTGTCCCTTTTTTCTCCCACACCCTGATGGCTGCCTGCATTGCTGGGAGGGTACAATCCAGGAGGAAGTCGTTAAGAGGGGGTATATGGGGAAAGATGAGTCATTCCAGGCAACTCTTAATTATATGAAAAAGGAGGAAATATGCTTAAGCACAAGAATTCTGTTTCTGTTGTCCCAAAAGTATTCTGGGTATTCAAAAGGAGAATAAAGAGATTTCCATGAAGCCAAGCCTTGCTTGGAAACGAGAAGACACCAAGTAAGAGTGCCGAGTGCTGTGTTACTCCAGAAAGCTCACATGATGCCAAATGGGCAAAGCTCTTAATTGCATCATAGATAATAATGGTGTAATCATGGAAGCATGCAAGGAATGGGAGTAACTTTAATTCAGGGAAAATAGCTAACTGGGTTGTGTAATGGGGAAAACCATCAAATGCGGGAGAAGAACGCAGTGGTGAGGTGACTGCTGCAAGGCAGGCAATTGAATGATTTCCACAGTGGTCGGAGATTGTGAGGCAACAGGCTGGATTTTTATCTAGCTGTTGTGCGTGACTAACATCAGCTCTGTGCGTATATGAAACACTGAGGAACTGCTTTCACTGTTATTCCACTGCATGTGTGTTCATTGTTGTCTAAACCTGGGAGTAATTGCTGTGAAACTTTGAAGCACACAAGAGTTTTCCTGTAGGCAGAATGGACAAATCCTAAGGGAGAAGGGAGTTGGCTCCTTGTGAGGACCTTGATCTCTAGACTCGGAGAGGAACAGCTTTTCTGTGCTGGAAAAAGTTGCATGTGAATCCACGTGCTTTGGAGGCAGCGTCCTCACTGGGTCTGAGCCAGCTGCCCGGTGGGAACATGCTGAGGAAGCAGCTCTCTGCTCCATGCACAGCCAGGCTGCTGGCTGAGCACCTGAAATGCACAGGGACACAGAGAAGAAGCCATGTTTATTCCTGTTGAGGCTAGGAAGGGACAACAGTGTGGCACTCAGCAAAACTGGAGTGTGAGACTGGAGGAAGGAGCAAAAGATGTGCCAAAATGTGCAGTGGTGTTTTAAGTACAGGAGACATGCAGATATAGGCACATCATGGGGATTTACAAAAGTAATTGGAAACTTTGTGGAATTACAGAAGCATCCATCTGACTCTCTAGACTTCTAAATGCCTCTGCAGAGATGGTCCTTTGCGCCTGTTTTACCAGAAGTCAGGTGTGCAGGTCTGGTGATCACAATACACACAGATCAGATGCCTGAAGGCAACTCTCCTGCAGGGCACCTGAGCTCTGTGTCTACTGCTGGGACAGTTTTGGTAGCCCAATCTCCATAACGCCAGCCTGGGGCATTCAGTTGGCAGTCCCATACACAGGTCATGGAACTCCTGCTGACCTCCATGAGAACCTGCCAATATGTGGACAGTCACTAGAATCAGACTTAAGAAGCTGAGGTTAAAGTGTTATGTTAAAAAAAAAAGGAAAAATGCAATGGCACCTTGAGCTGCAATACTGGATCTCCCTTGCTAAGCAGGTAAATTAACTTAGTTACAAGGAAAAGCCAAGTGTGATAAGAAGTAAGGCTCATCTTTCCAAGTGTAAAACCACTTCATGTTAGCACCAAACCGTCAATGCAAAGAGATGAAGTAATGATTTACAGGCAAAAAATCTGTCTTCCTCTGAAATAGGTAACTACATTTTTGTTCAGAGTAAGGAAAGGGCAGTAACTGAAAGGAGTAATCTTCACATGTTGGGTTTTTATTTATATAAACTACACAAAACACCTTGACAATCTTGGGGATACACAGAGCTATATATAGAAATGTGAATAACTGTACTAGGAGGCATGACACTGTGTGCAAGCCAAAATATTCCTGAGTGTTTTCAGCCATGTGCTTTCCTTCCTCCCTCTAGCCTTGCACAGGGTATTCTAAATCACTTTAGCACTATTTAAAATAATTTTTTTCTTGCCTTTTATGGTAGTTATTTCAGTATGAATACTACATAGTCTGAGACTTCCTCAAAACCTCCTAGTTTGTCTTGCAGTTTCTACTGAATAAATACCTTTATTAAGATCCTGTAAGCTGTACCTCTATCCCACTGAAGTAGGTTATTCTGCAGGGAGCATGTTATACAAAAACCTCTGTGCTGAAGAAGTAGAAAAGCTATGCTGAAGTAGGGTTATGACATGAGAATTAGTAGATCAATAACCCCAACAGGCTGATGATTCCTCCAGAATTGGTACATACCTGTCATATCTGGAATTCCTTACAGATCTTTCTAGACCCAAACACTAACCTAACAGATAATGTCTTCCCAAGGGGTTCCAGTACCATTACTTGTATTCTGAGCTTTAAGAACACATGCTGTGAACTAGTATTTGTTACTCCTGGGCTGAAATGCAAATGCTAAATGATTCTGACTGGAGTGGGAACTATTCCTGGTTTGAGACCCAAGTCATGCTTTCCAAGGAGGTAGTTTCAGGAGCAACAAGCCTCAGGTAGGCTGAGATTACCCTGGGTTTGCCTTCTTTGACTGACTGAGAGTTTCAGCAGTGAAACTCTCCCACTTCCCAGGAAACTTCTCCCATGGCTGGAACATGTTTAAGGGCTCTCTCCCATGAGGGTTCTCTGGCATTTAATAACATGTGAAGTTATGTATTGGTTGTTCCCTTGCTGGGATGTTTACAGGCTTTTCTTCTGATCTTCACAACAGTTGGAGCAATAAATCTGTCACACATGGCTGAAAGCTGACAGTTAAATTGGACTCTCTTTGTGGGGGATGGGCAGGTGCATATGCACAGTATCATCCCACATTACTCATTTTGTTGGGACACTAGCTTAATATGTATTTTTCTAGACACAAGAGGGATGTATGACTGCAGTAGCTTGTGGTAGTGAGCAGAATGGTCACTGGTATTCATGGGTGAGGGAAATATGTTCAAATCAAAGAGCAGAAAGCTATCAAGACATACCACCTTAACCACAAGTCAGAGGACACCAGGGAACACTATCTGTAAGAACTGGAAGTGGAGAGAAGACAATAGAGAAAGGTAATTTTTAAACAAGTCTGGACAGTAGCTGACTCCTGGACCCTGCAATCTCCAATGGGGATTATGTGAGGAGCTCTTCTGGAAGCAAGTGGAACAGGTTCACGGGAGACACTCCCTGTTTGGGTTCACAGAAGGAGGTGAAAAGGTAACAAGTAAAACCAAGCAAGCCTTTTTGAAGCAACAGACTTACTGTAATTTGGGACTGGCTAAAGGACAGTACTTTGGATTGACAGCTTTTTTGTCTTCTATGGAGAGAAACTTGCTAAGTGATGTTTTGGGGACATTAAATCAGAAGTAGAGCCCAGAGCAATGCTTCAAAAAGGGGTAGGGCAGAGAGGTGGTGCAGATTAGAAAAATTCTGTATTGTTTTAACGCATGCTAAGTCATGCTAGGAATTTCATGCCAGTCAACAAGTTTTTCCAGAGAACATTTCGCACACATTAAAGTGACACACACATGAAAATTTAGGAAGGGAACTGCTTTGGAAATAGTTGAAGATAGTTGCAAAGTTTGGTGGCGGGAACTGAAGAGAGAAGTTTGAAGGATGTGCAGGGAAGCAGGGTAGTCACACAAGCAGAAAATGTGTAGGTGCTTTGGGAGCAAGTGGGCTGTCAAGAACTGAGTAAGGAGAGTGCTGTTTGTATCCAGATACAGATGCAGACCTTGGTTAGATTAATCAGATGTCTGGCCTTCTTTGGGAAAAAAAGCAGTGAGATCAAAGGAAGAAACTTAAAGGAGGGCAAGAATAGATGAATAAGAATGTGAAATGGGGAAGGCTAGATACAAAAAAAGAGGTTCTGTGTAGTGGAAGAAAAACGTAAGTTTTGAAATGAGGCACTGATATTTTTCAACTTGCAGAAAGTAAACAAAGCAAGCAAGAAGTGAAACACAATTTATACAGGCAGTAAAGGAGATAAGAAATAAGACTTTCTGATTTCTTCCATTTAAAGCTAAACCACTAACAAAATTGTGAGATTCAGCTTTCTGTAAATGACAATTGTTGCTCTTACTTCGTTCTAGAGCTAGTGTGGTGTGACCAAATGGTAACAGTGATGCACATGTTGAGAAAAACGTCTCTAGTGACTATAAAGGGAAAAATACACATGAGGATGAATTTACCCATCTAGTTAGTTCATAACAGCTGCTATGAACACCCCATTCAAAATGATCAAATGGCTTATATGATACCTTTTCTGTGACCCATGGAACCAAATCTGTGTCATGGAGTAAGGTCACTACACTGTCAGCTGGGTGACAAACCTAGTTTGAGCATTGACTCGGGATTGCAGGCCATGGGCCTCGGGCCAAGGGATGTCGAGCGTGCCACAGAGGTGACGCGCGGACTCCCGGCGGAAGGCTCCCAGTCCATCGGCACGGCGCCATGCCGTCCCTGCGCCAATTCATGGAAAGGCAACCAGGCTGCCTCCGAAGGGAGTAACTTGTCTGGCTGTCCAGATGGATGTGGCGCTGTGCTGGCAGCAGTGAAAACCTGGCAGGGAGGAGGGAGGGAGTCTCTTGGGTAGTTGTTGGTATTTGTGCCAAGCTGTATGAGGAGACTGAACACTGGCTGAATGTTCCCTGTCTGCTTTGGTCAAAAATATCTGGTAATTTTGGAAGAAATGGGGAGATGAGAGCAGATGTCACACTGCTGTAGATCAGGGTAGCTCCACTGATTTCAGGAGAGCCCCACTGGTTGAGTTTTGGCTCAAGGTCTGCGCAATGGCATTAGTACAGCTGAGACTGTGTGACTGCACTGCTGTAAAATGGTACCGTTCCAGATATTCCTGGTATAACACAGATGTAAGCCTGTCCCCTAGTTTACATTACAGCTAAGAGACGTCACTACTCAGAGTTTGTTTGGGGTTTCTGCGTCAGCTTGAAAGGTAGCAACCTCATTGCTGCAGTGTAGTCCTTCAAACGGTGCCATGACAACTGTACCACACAGTGCCTGCCAGGTTCAAGCAAGGACATAGTGGAGCACACGTCAACAGTGGAGCTGCAAATGAGGTAATGTGTTATCAGCAGACAGGTCAGGGCTCTATGTATCAACTCCTGGAGCACAGAGTGACTAAAAATAACTTTCTATTGCAAGTGCCCATTTCCCGAAGAAGGAAATGCCCTTGTTTAACACCTTCCACCCCAGACAAACCAGGAATGACTCTTTATAGTTTCTGCACCCCTCGATATCCCACTGGTCTAGCTGGATGCCTGGCTCAAGTGCTCTGCTTTCACCTCCAGAAGGTGACCATAAGTCAAGAGTAATATAAAGACCTGAGCAATCCCAGCCACAACCCCATCACCTGACTGTCACCATGGGTAGTGTTACACTTATGGACCAGCCTCTCTCTGTCAGGAATGTGAGTGTCTGGACTGACAAGTGTGGGACTGAACTATTCCTCGTGCCTTTTAAGTACACATCATCAGATCAGGATCTAGACTACTAAATCACCTCACATGTCAACTCCCCACTTGGGTCTGAACTGTGAACAGAGAAGCCTTTGGCTTCTGTTATTAAGCCAGACTTTATACCCATACCCATACACCAGAGAGATGCCAAGGAAATATTTCTATTATTAAAAAAATAAAATTAAATCACTATTCATGTGTAGCTTTTGGTGTGCCCTAAGGGAGCACACCCTAAGAGATCTCCTCTCTTAGGAGATCTAAGAGATCTACAGCCCAACCCTTCTGTGCAAAGGGTGTGAGTCTGTTCTCCCCAGCACTGTGGAGCAGCATGGGTTCAAGGCAAGGAGGGAACTGACTGAGGTCCAGTTTATCATTAATATTGGAAAAAAAAAGTTTCAGACGTAGGTACTCTAATTGTATTTTTGCATCTTCATAAAAAATGTTTATCTGATTTCTGCTGGCAGTGTGTTTCACTACCTTGTCCATCAGCTCTGATACTTTCACTCTGGCCAGGCAATTTGTATTCTCCCTGCCCTCCTAATTATTAATTTTCCATATGTTTACATTAGTAAGTCATGGAATATGCTAATCCTGTCTAATGAGAGTGACAGACTTACAGTTGTGCCACTACAGGCCAATGCAGTCTTCTCCTGAAGGTATTACTGCTTTGAGAAGATGCAGTAGAGAGCAAAAATCAAAAAGCAAGAGTTTTGAAAAGGCACGTACTAATAGATACACCAGAAACAAGCATGCTCAGAGGTAAATAATTCACAGCACATCTCCTAGTGACCAAAACCACAGGTGTTTTATTAACACACAAAGGCAGTGAGCCTAAGCTGAAGCAGGGCCATGGGATCAGGCAGGTCAAACTCTTCTCCATTTGCATAAGTTGACTCAGGGTTGGGCTTGCCTCTTTTTTTTTATATTTTTTCCTGACTACAGACAGTGCAGCGAATTTAAAAAGGTCAATTAAGCACCACTGCTGAGCATGTCTCTTCTTCCCATGCTGCACACCCTGGCAACAAATCAATTTTGTCTTTTGCTGTGAGACTTTTTCTCTGTCTCTCTGACGGCTCAAAATTACTCTCCCAGAATTCTCTAGAGCAACGTTTTTCCCCTCCACAGTTCATCCTGCCAGTTGCCACTTTAGTAAAATGCATATAGCAACCAACAACTTTATGTTTTCCATTCGCTCTGAAGGTTAACTATAGGTGAATGTTTTATTCTTTATAACAAGTAATTGACATGCATAAGCCAACTTTCTGTTCAGAACATAATTTGTATTCTTGAGAGATCTGTGCATGTTCTTGTTCATATTGCTTCTTCCCTGAAGGGATCTGGAAGGGGGAGGAGAAGGAGAAGCTTTTAAAGTTTGGCTCACAGAAGTAACAGAGAAAGATCTAGGCTTTCAGCTCCATCAGATAAATAGCAATGTAACTACACAATGTACAGTACACTGGCACGTACTGATAGGAAAAGAACAGAATAACTAAGGGGGAAGGAGAAGGGGAGAAGTCAGCAGACAGAAAAACCAGAAGAGTCAGTGTCCAGGCAAGCTTGCTGCTAAAATATAAATAATCAGAAACTTTGACCCTGAAGGTTGTTGGGCTCAGAAACACAATTCAGATGGGAATTTAATGCGAGCTTTCTAATGAGAAGTCGATACAGCCTTACACCTGGGCACTTAGGCAGCATTTGCTTAATGAAACTTAATGACTTGATTCCAAGACCACTGAAATCAGATTTGTTTCAGTCACTTCAGTGAGTTTAGGATTAAGTTCAAAAAAGCACCAAATTTTAATGGGGGTGTGGCAGGTTCATTTACAGAGCACACTTTTTTCTTTTTTTTAGTAGAGTTTTCTCATGTGGTTACATCTTCTTGTGAGAAGGTCTTTTTAGAATTTTTGTAAAAAAAGTCTCAGTACATATGCAATGCCTGTAATTTAGAACATAGCTCGTGGGTTGTGGTCTCCTCAGTCAGGCTGATAGGTGTGGTGGGTACAGCTGTGTAACCTCTGTGATGCCAGAATCTGTCAGCTGCCACTTCAGGACTTTAATTTTACCACACAAGGTGATTTTTTTATTTCATGGTAAGGATCTTCAGCTCCCTTGCATGTAGTTTTTTCAAAATTAAACACACTTAAGACCCCTTTAGCAGACACTGAATATATTGAAAAGTTAACATGAAATCACATTTAGAGACTTGATATTCACAGTTTCACCTATGAGGGTAGGTCCTGCTTACCAGCAGTAACCCCCTTAGCTTGTAACATTCAAATTTGTGATTTTAGAAGAGAACAGTATAGTCTTACTGAAGAAAATATAATTTACAGATAGAACTGGGACAGGATTATGTATGCACATTATCATGGCAATTTATGAGATTTAGCTAGTGGAGAGTCTTCATGCTAGTTAGGTTACAGTATCCTCTTGTAGCCCCCTCCCTGCAGTTTCCCACTGTACCCACTAATAAGCATTCTCCACACACAGACCCCAGTTGTCTAGTAAAAAATTACTTTAAACATTAAGGAACTAAGGCAACTTAGGCAGACACAACCACCTATCTTGTATAATGAAAGCCGGAAAGAACACCACGAGGTTATTCTTTCCACTCACACTTTATTTCAAACAGGTGTGCAAAGGGAACCTATCGGAGAGATTTAAATAGAAGGTTAAGCAGACTGTAAATTTCCATCTATGCTTGGTCTAATTAAAGCTATGAACATACGTAAGACTGAGAATTTTGTTTAGAGTAATCCCCTCATCAAAACTGTCATATGCCAGGAAATGTTAGAAGTAGAGTTGCTTATTCCCCATGTTCTTGAGCTACTGTGTCTGCCATTTAAATATCAACATTTCTCAACAGCTTTCAGTTTAACCCACAGAGGTTTTCCCACAGTCACTTCTGGCTGATGTGAGCCCCTTACTCATACCAGTGATTAGTTAATTCCACAAATAGCTCCACTATCTGCAATGGGATCACATTTAATTATGACTGCATAAATGTAAAAGGTTTCCAGCCCTTTAGGACTAATGCAGATAGTGCTATGAGTTAATCTCCCAAGGGCTGTGAGCAGACTTTTTTTCTACTTCTGCTTGTGTGAAGAATAAGCCACTGCCACCACAGACAAGTGGCAAAATGTTCCTATTGCAAGCCATGCTAAGCCTAGGTTTGTTTTTTATTTCTATTGTTATTGTCCTACAAAGAGCTTTCTGCCTCTTCCAAGTCTTATATTCTATCATAAAAGCAGAATATTAAAGTCTAGGGTGCAAGGACTTCTCAGCTTTGCACTGTCTCACTCAATGCAGACTGGAGATTTGTACCTCTACCCAGTATTTGTACCTCAAAATAAAGTTTAAACAGAAACAGTATTTATATGCTGTTTATGTACCACAGTAATGTCTTCAGGCCTCTGCTGAGCGAGGGTCCTCCTGTTAGACAGCATCAGGATATGTAATGGGCTAATGATTCCCCCCACTATTACCTGTTTCTTCCCAAAGGACTACATTTTGAGTTACTTACACAGATGCATATAAGATCTCACATGTGATCTCACTGCAGTCAATGACGTTTTGGATTAACTAATGACCACTGTGTAAAAGTGCTCATGTCCATGTTATTGTTACTGAATGGAAAAGAGGAAAAGAGCTTTTTCGTGCAGGGACTACAGTCCTACATGGAGCAGCAGTCACAGGCTAGGGCTGGAAACAGGTATTCATGCATCAAGAAAGCCCTCCTGAGGCCGCTGAGTGGGTCCAGGGCTAAATCTACATACAGACCACAAGGCTACCCGTTCCCCTACAGCTCTTTTTGCTGGTGTCCAAGGGACAGATTTCCCTGCTAAGCTTTTGCCTGCATGTTACAAAGCTTTCTTTTTTAAGAACTGCTATGTAATAACCTAAAATAGCCTGCCCCATCCATCCTGAGTGCAGCTGGGCAGAGTTCCTTCATAGTATCTGTCATGCCTAAAAATATTCCTGTTATGAAAATGGAGACAGAGATATCTGTTTTTGTGTGCTGTGCCTGTGTTTAATGTATGTGTAAGCGCACGTGAATTAAGTCTGAGGGTGAGCTTCCTCATTCATGGAGCGTGAATGCTGTACTGAAGAATTATCTAATGTCACAATGTCATGAATAAGGGCTTGATACTTATTTCTGAATATCTCTCTATAGCTCTACTGCTGCACTACAAATATATCTAAACCAAAGCAGACGGTATGTAAAGCAGGGCAGGGAATACCTCTGACTTCTAGACTTGCTAAACTTGCAAAGCTGTGAGCAGTGCTGCTCACATTAATACTTCACAGGTGTGAGAGAAATACAACGAGCAACGAGGCAGGCTAAGCCTCACAAGTGAGACAAGGTACAATATTTGAATGTTTCCAAGGAAAGAAACTAAAGGACAGGGCAAAGTCGGTAAGATGTACTTTGGCTGGTGTATAGAAGGTAACAGTGGTGAGGGCCATAGTGACAAAGCAGAAAGGTGGGAGGTGTTTTAGATCATATGTGGTTTTCCTTGTCTGAAAGTTTTAAGTCATAGAAAAAGCCCGTAAAGGAATCAGATATGACCATGTAGAAACAGGAACCGATGAAAGACATTAACTCGTGGGGTAGAGGAAAACCCTATCAGTGAGTGTTTCTCACAGCTTTTTTTCCCCTTTCTTTTGAAATGATGTGTTCAGCTTCATAACACAGGCAAACCCCGCAACAGAACTTGCCCAGTTTAGATGTTTTAAAGTGCAAAAACATGCAAGCACAAACACCTGCTGAGTTTAGGAGAGCAGAAAGAAACAAAAGAAAGGATAAAGCAAAGAAAATGCCCTGGTTATCTTGAGTTCCCTCTGAACCTAGTCCAGGTCAGCACCATTGTGCTCGCTGTACTGCAAGACAGGAGTTTCTGCAGGATACCCAGATTTTATGAAAGAGTTTTTACTTCCCACAAGTGCTATCTGTACATGGGGTTAGTGTTGCTTTGAAACCTCCTTTGCTTCACAGTTTCTACAGTTCTATAGCAAGTATCTCCATGTACTCATCCTCTGTGACTGCTGAAAACTACTTCTAAATTCTGTGGAGAGATGCAGTCAGATGAGGCAGCACTTTCCTGCCCAGTTCTGCACAACAGAGGCAGTAACCCTTCCAAAAAGACTGCCATTTACCCCCCCTGAATATCCTGATTTAGTGCAAACTCACATTCATATATATATATAATTAACATTTTAAAAGAATTTCTAAGGTCTGTGTCATAACCTGTAAAATTCTTTGGCACATGCAGGGGAATTCAGATACTTTCAGGTTAAAACACTTTCAGCAGAATAAAGAAAACTAGAAGCAGTAATAAAAAGCCCAAATTCCTGAAAGTACACCATGTGTTCTTCCTTATGCATTAGGCTGAAACAAGTGTGTTGATAGGCCAACATGAGATATGCGAGGATGAAGTAAACAAAAAGCCCGGGGTTGCAAAGTAAATATTTGGGTGAATTAGCTAACTGTTTGTGGGGGTTTTGCGCTTTTAAATTTGTTTGTATTAATGTTTAAGTCCAACTTACCTTCTAAAAATGATAACTGAAATGATCTGTCTCCTGCCCACAGTCGTCTCCTCCATCAATATTTTTGCTTATCTCTCTTCTCATGTTTAATGTTGTTTCAAAGCAGCTCTTTAGCAAGCCACAAAAATGTTAGCTATCCAGCTAGGTTTAAGAGGACTCCAGCTGAAGTAAATACTCCACGCATACTATCTTTCTTTTCCATTTTTTGGTTAGTCCTCATTGGGCCTGCTACATGTAGATCAGGAGTCTTTAAAATGTTTAGTGAGGAAACTATTGCTTTCACAGTGCTGTGTTTCTATAGTAACCATTTTATTAAAGACTGCAGCCATCTGCTTTAAGTACTAACTTCACAAGACCATCAGGGCTAGCTTAAAACAATATCATGTTCATTAAATATTAAAACTAGAAACAAGCAGAGAGAACTACAGGAGAGAGCTTTTCCCTGTTCCCTCAATCTGATCTTTGAAAAAAACCCCACACTTGTTTGGTCTTTTTAGATAATTCAACAGTTCTTGCCACTGCTTTAGAAAGAACTGTCCAAGTGACCGCACTAGCTGCTGGTGGCATAAACTACAATTTTAGTATTGGGATGTTGCAATTACAAACAAATGAAGAAAATAGCTTCTTGGGGTAGGTGTTCTGTTTGTGTATATTCCTAATAACAGATTTTATGGACCCTGTTTTTGTAGCAGTACTCTCAGACATAGTGTGGTGAAGTCTTTAGAGGAGGGAGCACACAGGGAAAGAGCCAGCAGCAGCTGAGAGATACTACACTGAAGCAAACAACTGTCTGTTTTTATCATAGTCTGCTAAAGGGCAAATGCCTCAGAGAAATGTATGATCACTCAGTAATGCATTCAGCCAACCTCCATCTTGCAGCCAAAACCATGAGACTTAACCCCCCTATAGACTGTATCCTAAGAAGCAGGGACCCAGATGTGGTCCCAATTCACAGAAATGCCTGCTACTTACAGAAGAACCTGCATCAGCAGCAGGTTGTGACAGCAAAGTCCTTAGATTAAGCATACCTGTCATATTTGTTTCTTTCAAGCAATTTGAAATCTGTTGGCCATTACCTTCTTCAAATGCTGTCTTTCTTCAAACTGTGCTAGAGAGCCAAAGGTAAGCTCCTGAGACCCCTTCTCTGCCTTTAGCATATGGTATCTAGCTT
>JAWWTY010000123.1:24421225-24509144 GCA_035222235.1 Margarornis squamiger | reverse complement strand
GCCGCCATGTTGGCACTGGCGGGCGGCGGGGCGGGGCGGAGCGGAGCGGAGCGGGGAGACACCCGCAGCCCCGGGGCGGGCGGGGTGTGTGTGTGTGTGGTGTGTGGTGGGTGTGTGTGGTGGGTGTGTGTGTAATAATAAAGCGATAAACGCTCCTTTGTGCTTTCAGTTCCCGCAGGGGGTCGGGGTGCGGCGGCTCCCCCGGGGCGCAGGACGGGCGTCCCCGGGAGGTGTCCCCGGGATGCGGCCCCGGGATGCGGCCCCGGGATGCGGCCCCGGGAGGCGTCCCCGGGAGGTGTCCCCGGGATGCGGCCCCGGGATGCGGCCCCGGGATGCGGCCCCGGGAGGTGTCCCCGGGAGGTGTCCCCGGGATGCGGCCCCGGGATGCGGCCCCGGGATGTGGCCCCGGGAGGTGTCCCCCGGATGCGGCCCCGGGATGTGTCCCCGGGATGCGGCCCCGGGAAGTGGCCGCAGCCGCCCGGGGAGGCACAGCGGCCTGCCTGGAGTTCGCAGGCCGTGTGGCAGTCGGTGTCGGGCAGGGGAGGCTGCTGTGGCGGGATGGTATGTGAGGGAGAAGTGTGGAGCAGCTGGGTCAGGCCCTAAGCGCGGGGTTGTGTGGGTGCCAGTGCTTCCAGCCATAAAGCAAGGGACTTCACGGGTTGCATCGGGGGCTCCTCGTGTGGTGTGGGATAGGAGACCAGTTCAGTCCAGCACGGCCCCGGTCAGTGGGAGAAGCTGCCAAGGGCCCCCTTTTCCCTCCCACGGCATCTGCCCGGGGCCTGCCCGAGGGGTGGAATTCCCTTGCTCTGTGCACTCCCTGAACAAAGGGTACGTGTGGATTTTCCTCCTGGGCTGTGCAGGGCCCCTGGACCTCAAGTGCCAGAGCCAGTGCAATGCGAGCCTGTGTTTGGGACATTGGGACAGAAGTACCAGGACTGGCCCCCAGCCCTGCTTTCAGGCTGGTATTACCAGATGACCGCTGTCTGTATTCATGTAGGCACTCTATCTCCTCTGCCTCTGAGCACACAAATCAGTCTTGCTAGGGACAGCATGCTCCTGCAGGTTTGCCAGAAGTAGAAACACAGATTGTTCAAGCTCAGTCTGAAGGATTTGGCCTCTCAGGTTGTTTCCACACTCGTTTTAAACAGATGTAAATCTGGAGTTAACTCTGCTGAAAGAAGAGCTATGTGGCACAAAACCATTGTGCATGTCTGTGAACGGATACAGCTGACTGTCGGAGAAATAAAAATAATGAAGTAGCGGTGAATAAGGCAGGCACCTTACTTTCAGCCGTAATAAGCAGAGCTTCTGAGAAGCAGATGTTCTTTCTCTTGCAATGCTGGTCTCTAGCTGAACATGGCTAAGGAAGCAGTGAGGTCCCCTGAGCCTCTCTGAGGCTTGAACGTACATACAGGTTTTAATGATGTCTCAAAGGCAGAGCCCCCACAATCTGATCCTTAGATGTGGAATTACAATACTAGATGCACCGCCAGACATGTTATAGATGTGGATTGGCTTTACAGGGACTTGCCTTTGCATGTCTCTTGTTGTGTGCCATAAGCTATTAAAGCAAGATTAATGGATGCATTCCTTTGTGGCTCTGTTCTTTTGGGGCAGATTTATATTTCTAGGTGGGTCCTGTAATCCCTGGTGCCATACACTGCACCTTCTGCTGATTGCTATTGCCAGAGCATAACATGTAAAGTCCTTTACAACAGATAAGAGTGCCATTTTTGACAGGACTGGGCAGCTCTACCCCTGCCTGGGCTATTGTTGTGTATTAGCAGGATTGATGAAGGTTTCTCCTGTCCTTTCACTTTCACATGCTCCTTGATCCCAGCAAATAGCTGTGTACTGAACTAGGACAATGACTCTGACCTTTAGATGAGCCTGGAACAAGCATGAGGAGAAACTACCTAGTCTGCTCCTCTGTGCATTTGGACTTGAGGTAAATCTGTTATCTAAGAGTATTCCATTCTCAAATGCTTCTGTTTTTCTTCTAGTGAAAACACTGCTTTTAACGTGGTGGGTTTTTTTTGTTTTTGTTTTTGTTTTTTTTTTTTTTTTTGCTTTAGAGGAGTTTCTAACTATTTAAATAGCTTTTCTGTTTCTTTGCATTGACTTGGTTCCCCATTTAACACCTTCCTGCTTTCTTCTCTGAAAGAACACTGTGCATTCCCCAACAAAAATTTTATTTTCCCTTTTTGTATGTTTACTATTGGAACTTGTGCTCCCAGCCCCTGCACGTTGTAATACCTTTTTAGCTACTCTCTTTTCAAGATCCATCAAGTTTTTGTTTCCTCCCACCCAGCCCCTGCCTTTACCTTCTGGAGTTCTTTTTAAATTTCTTCTGTGTAATTCTGTGGCTGTTTGAAGTCCTGATTCTGCTTTGCCATTGTGTCTTCCGGCTTCTTAATGTTGGCTGTTAGGTTCCTCTTCACAGCTTCACTTTTTAGCCATTCCCCTCCTGTGCAAAGCTGCTGGTAAACTTGGAAAGAGTGTGGTCTCTCTTCTAGCTGTGCTTCTGGGGTGTTTCATTTGCCCATGCCCTATTGCCTTTTCAGTTTGGAGCTGAGAATTACCTGGAGATGGTCCCTGCAGTGTGAAAGGTTTTTTGCTTTTGAATGTTCACACTTGAAAATGCTGAACAAGCTGAGTGTCATCCTGGGAATGGTGCATCTTCTGTAGTGTTGTTGCCCAGTGTGGTAGGCTTATACTCTTCTAACATGTATACAAGTGCTGCACTGGCATCTCTATTCAGTGATTGTGTCTTTCTCTAGCTTTAATAATTTATCTCTTGAAGCCTTGGTTGTGTAAGGAAGGTCTATGAAGATGGGTTAATACGCAACAATTTGCCCTGTGGTCTTGTGATCCAAGGAAGTGAACTCTTTTGTGGATACCACTTGGTAGAACGTAGCATAAATATTGGCCAGTGCCTTGTTCTGTGTATAACATGGGGCTGAAGGAAAGCAGTTTAAACCTCTCCCTGTCTCCTGCTATGTTCGACAGCAGCTTAATAAAGTCCGGGGCACTGAACTTTATGGTTTGGGATTAACCTGGACACTTCTGAATATTTCCCATTTCTGTCATTCTGAGAAAATTTTGCTTCAGTTTTGGTATATATACATACTTTTAAATCTGTTTTCTGTAGTAAACAGTATTGCTAGTATTTAGCAGTGGCAGCTCTGGTATTATACATGCTGAATTCATAAGTCTACAGACTTACGATTCTTTTTCCGCTTGTTCTCCTGAATAAATTTCATTCTAATTTTGCTGTATGTGTAAAGGGTATCTCTTCATATTTATCAAAGTCAGTTCAGCTACAGAAGCGCTTGAATCCAATTTAGATCATTCTGTAGAAGTAAAGGAGTCAACTACCAAGGCAACCAGTCCTCACAGAGCTGTAGGATAATGGATAACCAGAGTGGCTTCCAAGCGTGCTCGCTGCCAGCCACACATGTAACCAGCTACACAAACTTAGGGAAGTTTGCTGGTGGTGTCTCATGGACTTTACTGCCACCAGTGGAATCCACCTGTACCTTTCATTTCACATAGGTGCTGCAGCGGGAGCTTAGGGGAGAACAAAATTAAAGAGTCAGTACTTACAGTGAGGCTGCTTGTCACTCCTTCCAAGGATGATATTTGATCCTCTTCTGCCTTCCTGAGAAAAAAATATGTCAATCACATTTTTGATCCCTAATGATGAAACTGATCAGTTTTCTTCCTTGAAAAGTCATTTCTTCTTAAGCAAAAATGTGGTCACTGGATCTCTGTAGTTCAGATGGTACAGTTTTCCCTAGAGCTAGACCTCAACAAAGTGTTCTAAGTAGTAGGTTGGCTGAAGGAAACAAATTTTTCAGGACGACCAGATCTTCTTTGGTGTGACATGAAATTTGGTGAAGTTTATTGCAAAAAAAAAACCCTCCCCAAAATCGAAAGGATAAAAGGAAATGCTAAAATAAAATAAAATGTTTTGTGAGCATTTCTTTGCTTTTCAGGTAAAAAATAGGGAGCAGAGTATTTACTATTTTAAAGGGAAACATTTTCTCCTTTATTGTGGTGTTTGTTTCTTTGGTATGGTTTGGTTTGGTTTTTTCTTTCTTTCATTTCCCCTAGCCAAACCACCCCCCTTAGCTTTTATTTCAGATAGATTCAACTGAAATTTTTTTCTGCCCGTGATTGTTTTTTGTTTGGCCATTGAACCAGATAATCCAATATTTGCACAGCACTCCCTGGAGCTGCACAAAGAGGTAATGTTGTCATTATGACAGGTAGACCTCAGGAGATTACGTGGAAGCACGGGGTCTCCTAGCAGAAGCTCCTTGGCCTTTAAATGTTCACTCTCAGATCTTTAGGATTTCCCTGAAGATTTCTGGACTGTGTTATATTAGAGGGGGTTGAACTGTTGAGGGGTCTATGCTTTCCCAAAGGAAAGCAGAGGAATAATAGTATTCAGCAATGGGGCACAGAGTTTCTGGATTGTTCATGGGTATTTTTCCCCTAGGGGAAAGATAAGGCTTCTAGTGCTAAATAGTAGGATTTACTCCTATATATATTTGAAATTTATTTTCTTTTTAGTTTGTGGTTTTCATTGTTCTGAAAATATGGTGACATCTTTTCTTGCTTAGGTCAGTGTACCTTGTGTTTGTATAAAAATATTTGTTCCTAATTAAACTCACCTTCTGTTTGTACCAAAACATCTTGGGCTCCTGAAAACTGCCTGACCCATGAAGCTGTCTGCTTGGACAGAGGCTTTTGCAGATCACTCAGTTTGCACATAGAAATTCAAATTTTTTCCTGCCTGGCTTAGATGGTTAGTGGGAATTTTCTAAGAGAATGCCCACTGTTAGAAGTGCTTGTAGGTTTTGTGCTTGTGAAACCTATTTGCACAAATATTAAAAGCCACCAAAGTCTCCACCCAAATCTGCCACAATTGCTCGGATCTCCAAACAATTACAATCTAATTAAACCCGGCATTCAAAGTTGCCTCCAGCATTTGAAACAAAAGTAATTTAGCGGTAATAAAAGTCGTAGATTGGCAGCTCTGGAGGCTGAATTCTGCTTATTCTCAAAACGTAGCCAGGGTGGGAAAGAGCTACAAGAATTATTGCAATGACTGTCTGAAGGGCTTGACCCCCCACCTTGAGATGGCAGCCCCCAAGGGATGAACAAATGGGTAATTTTCTGCAGGTCCCTCAACTGCCACTGCCAAGAGTGCTGCTAATTACTGACAATAATTAGTATGTTGTCTGTGGCATGAATACTTTCCCGCTAGGAAAAACACCTGATTCACTGTATGACAACAATCAAATGCCCATCATGTAGTGATGGTGTGTATGAAGTTAAGAATTATTCTGAATTTGAACTGCAGCCTTTGAGGTGAAAGCCTTTATCCCATTACCAGCCCCTGAATCGTTCAGTCTGCCATGTGTGAGGCACAGGGCTGTGATTACCAATTCATTTTATAAAAAAAGCCAACCATTTAAAATTTTCTCGAACTAGCAGCTGCTGAAGGAATGAAAAAGCACCTGGGTCTGGACAAATATATTTTTCTTCTGAGTTAATTGAAAAAGAAAACCAACAATTCTTCCCCCAACAAATGAGACTTTCAATCAGTGTTGAGCTGTTGCTGCCAAATGATATCCTCTCTATGCTTGCTTGTCACATGGAATTCTCCCAGTTCCAGAGGCAGAAGTCATGATTAGCCTGAAGAGCACTGGAGAAAATAAGCTGCTTCATGTTACCAGTGAGTAAGAGGATCATTTGGATTTGATGTGGAGGTGGGTTCTAGCGGATGGATTGGACTAGGTGATCTTGTCTTGCAGCCACAATGGTTCTATGATTCTGTGAAGGGAATCCACCCTCTTCAGTTTCTTGTGGTGCTACTGGATTCTTTTATTGCTGTCACTTATAACCACAGGCAGAGGCAAGAAATACTTTTCTTTCTTTCCTCCTCTCTCTCTTCTATTTCTGCTCTTCTTTCATCCATCCATTGGTTTTTATGCTCTAAAATACTGAATTGTAACAAAGAAAGGACCACCAGTGACTTCTGAAAGCTGACAAGTCTTAGCTTTCTTCCAGCTAACATGTGCCTTACAGTGGCAGGCAAACCTTAATTCAGTTGGCAGTAGGATTACAGCAGGTATATTTACCCTCAAGAACACTTATTTTCCATTTGTAATTATCTCCCTGTCTGCTGAGTCAGGAGGAAGATAAAAAATTATCCTCTGGTTTAGATTGTGCTTTCCTGGGACTGACATGAAAATTCTGGGTGACATTGTCAAAAGCATCCAGTTTATGTAGGGTCAAAAGACTGTAGCTTTCAGGATCATCTGCTCATCAGATGTATGAGGGACATAATAAAACAGCACCTTTGGTTTCTAATGCTGAAGATGGAGACATAGATAGAAGATTGCCACTTCTATTGCTGTTAGTATAGGATAAGATCATAATTTATGTTTTCAGATGAGGCTTTGAATGTGTTGATCTTATATGCTCTAACTGGAAGCCAAGTTGCCCATGGTGCATGTTCCAAAAGAGTATGAGTGTGCACTAATAGTTCCACTATAGTTTTTTGATTTGTCCCTCTGCAATATGTATTTCTGGCAGCCACAACTCATTCCAGTGGATGAAGAAGATTGGAGGCTTTGTGGATGCATGTGTGAAAAAGTCTTTTGATTTTTTCTGGGGGAAGTTTTGAGGAGGTTTTTGTTGGTTTTGGTTTTTGGTGCTTTTTTTTTTTTAGCCCCTGCAACATTCCTGTCATCTGCAAATCACTATTTTCCATTTGAATACTGGGTATAAACAAGATGCTTTTATGCCTCCTTTATGGGTCTATTCCACTTTCCCTATAAACAGATTCAGACAGAGGATGTCTCTCATTCCAGGAATATGTATGCCACCAATATCCATGCCTCAATGATTTAGAAATGGTATCCTATCCCACTCACAAGCCAAAGCTGATGTAGAGCAGTTGTACTTAGAGACATGCACTGCAGGTCCTTTCCTCATCCAGTTCTGTTCCCTCCTCCCTATTTAAGAAAAGCAGAATTCTGTGAACAGCTATGACAGCCAGCAACCTGTCTCCTCATCTCTGACTGCATGGAGCTATATCAGCAATTTGGCCCAGTATCTAACTCAACACCTCATGAATCTCACCAAAATACAAGACAACAATACAGATGGAGTAAGATAACAATACAGATGGAAGCATTTAAATTAGTATATGTTTGTAGAGTAATTTGGGTTGATAAATGCTGTAGAAGTTTAAAGCACTATTTTGTCTCATGCTCACATAAACTTACATTCCTTGGCTTTGTGTTTTGCTGTGTGGATTCAGTTATAACAGATCTGTCTGGAACACCCATTGAGGCTAAACAGTGGTGCGTCTTCCGCTTCGTTGTTTAATATCAGATGCTTTATTATGGGAATTCAAATAAAACTTGCCTAAACAAGGCAGGGCTTCCTGCTATTTTTAGAATGTTATGCCATATCCTATGTCCGTGTTTCACAGGCTGGTGTGTAATTAATGATGTGTGTCCTTCCTTGCTTTGTTAATTGACACACAAGCTTTTGGGAGGTTTGTATCATTATCTAATGTAATCATGCAGAAATGTGAAAAGCGGAAAAGGGAAGAAAAGAAAAAAATCTTCATGCCTTGATGTCTTATCACAGTTGAAGTGGGAGTGGGGGTGGGTTGCTCTAAGCAAGTTCAAAACTGGACTGCCTCACAGCATTGCTGGGATCCACAGGCTTTGAACAGTCTCTGGCTCCAAACGCCTCCATGATCCTGTTCAGAGAAGTTGTTTCAGATGTCTGTTCCTTCTGTTGCCCCTTGCCCTGGCATCTGGCAAGAGGGCAGAGGAGCCTCTCCCTCCATTTTCTGCTGAGTGATCTCCATCTCCCCGTCATTCGCTTTCAGGTTGGAGGCAGGTGTGCAGGAGACCATACGTTCCTTTAATCCCTGTTATGAACAGCAGATCACAGTGGCCCCTCTGGCCTTGTTCCCTATGACTATGAAACTAGCTTTAGCAGCACAGAGATTTAATCTTTCTAGTGGAAATGTAGCGCTGGTCAAAGGTCTGCACTGCATCTTTTAGGACAGTTCCTTAGCTGTGTGAAGTTAATTGTGAGGCAGTGTCCGTTCCAAGTCACAGATTTTGGCAGAAGGCTTGTGCTACAGAGTTGCCTTTCTGTAGCTCTGCTCTTTTCCCTGGGAGAGATCCCAAAGAGGAAAGCCACAAACTCTGCCAGAGGCACAGACAAGGCCTCCGGCCCCTCTTAGAGGCTCCTTTCCTTGCTTTCCTCCTCTTCCTATCACCTATCTGGTGACCAGAGGGAGGGAACAAGCTGCTCTGGGGTGCACTACAAGCTGTGCAAGGATGATAAGGACTTCTGTTTTTCTCTGTTATCTTTAAAACCTACCTAGTGTGGTCTGTCAGCTGCCTCAGGTGCTCTCTGAGAGCACAGATGGGGATGAGCCAAGGAGTCTGTGCTACCCAGCACTCTGGCTGTACCCTTGCCAGTGCCTGCTGCAGATAGGATGGGCTGATAGGAAGTAGCCAGTCACTCCTTCAGCAGTTGCTGCCCCGTTTTGTTCCTCCATCTTCGGTTAATTTAGATCATACCTTAAGTGCGTCCACAACTACGTTTAAGCAAAAGCTGTTACCATAGTAACACTGGAGATTTTCTGAATGCAGTCTGTGATGTAAACAACTAAAATGACTGTCACCTCAAATAATTTATTTCTTCTGTGTAGTTTATTGAGTATTTAAATCTGTTGTAGCACTCACAGATTTACCACTTCTAAGTAGAACTTGGAGGAGTAACACATTTTTTTCTTACTGCTTCCATTTCAGCAGATCTGTTTCCATGTCAACAGCTGACATTGATAAAGAATTGACATTCTGACTGCATTTGGCAGTGCAGGGTACAAGGTGACAATTAAAATAAATCAATGTTTCTAATGATGCTGATGTAAAAACCATGCCAAAATACTGGGATTCCCATGCACAGTAGTCAGAGATTGCTTCTTTTAATCTGCAGAGAGTGAGGCAGGAATTCTCATGGGAACAGACTTTCTTTACAAGGTTTTTAAGCCTTCCTGCTTACAGATGCAGAAAGACTGGGAAAGCAAACTAACTCTCTCACACAGAAAAGTGCACCTAGCACTCTGTGTGTGTGCACACATGTGTGTTTGCTTTGGCTCATCCACTTCTAATCTAGGTGAGGTCTAGGAATGCATAAAGCATGTAATAAAAAATAGAATGCAATTCTTGGACTAAAAACTTGTTTTGAGTCAAGTTTCTAGCAAAAACTGTGGAGCAGGTGGGCTTAATTAATGCCCTCTCTTTCCACTCCTGATTTCCTTGTAGTGAATATATTTGTTGAAATTACTGAGGGACAAGAAACATGGAGGCCCAGAAGGGCATTTTTTAAGCTTGCAAACCTGTCCAACAAAGACTGGCACTTCAAATTGTGTATTTGGGGGATGAAATTGGGCGGTGCTTTTCTCGGTATGAACAGCATGGAGATACGTAGTTGTCACTGTTGAGGTGTCATCGCTGTGCTTGTTTTTCCTTAGTGCATAAAGGCTAAGATCAGTGGCCAGCTGTATTAAGCATCTCGATTGTACATGATATGAGAGACAGAAACAATGCATGAGAATTCCCAGATTAAGTGTGTTGCCTAAAATGGGAGAAAAGAACTTTTGAGACAATATTAGTGTAGCTAGAGAGCTGGTCTTTGATGAAAGAGCTTTCAGGTGCCATAATACATAAGTGAACACCCAGTATTGGGTTCTTACAAATTTATAACACTACTTAATTGTCATATCTAGTGACTACATCCAACTGGAAAACTTTTTGCCCTTGGTACCATCCTCAGAACTGCCCTGTTGGAGCCCCTCCAAAGGTTCTGGGCCTTCTATCTTGCTTTGACTATAATCATATCTTCCAGGTGCACGTGTCCCAAACAAGATGTCCTTGCTGAAATCTTGTTCCTTGAAAAGACCGCTGAACAGAATTTCAAGAATGTGACAGAAACTGTGAGAAAGAGGTTTAGAAACTGCTAGCTGCTACTTCAAGTGTGAGAACCTGTACAGCTATATTAAAATCTACAAATATAATAAATATTCAAATCTACAAATATATAAAAATCTTAAGGCATCAACCAAATGGCAAGCAGGGAAAGGAGAAAAACCATGACCCATAATGTACAGGGGCAGAGAGGAATTAAAATAGTTTCGTCAAAACTGCAGATCAGAGTGGAGGCTTAGGGGTGACGCAAGCCCCCTACCTGTGGTTGGCATGCCAGAAAATTCCTTATCTGGTGTTGGCTCAGGGTCATACTGAAGTCTTGTGGTGACGTGGAAATCCAGTTTAGCGCTCCTGTTTTATAACATGCCCACCTTCAAGGGTGAGCAAAGTTTGGGAATTCTACTTGTCTGAAGGCTCTCTGACTAGTTTGAAGTAGGTTTCAGTGTATAGTTTCCATTGCATCTGGGGACAGTACCTACCTCCTAATGTTAGGTATGTGGGTGATGTGCCTAATGATCTTAGTTTCTGTGGATTCTCTTGAAATCCAATGAACAGAAATAGTTGTGTCTGAGCAATAGTTCAGATCACCTTCAGCATGTGTCTAGCAGTGCCTGATACTGCTTTGTGGATGTGTAGATTCACTTGTTATGTCTTTCATAGTATGAAATTACATAATTTTTGTGGGTTTGACAAATACACAAACTTACTTTTCCTAGTGAGGCTTCTATTTTTAAATTAACTTCTTAGATACTGTTTTAGAGAAAGGAGTAAAAAAGCAGAAATACTGGTAAGAGTAGTGGGATTCTTGATATCATTGAGCTATACCAAAATGCAGTGAGCTTTTGCTCTCATGCATACACAAAAGAGCAAACTCCAAACCCCAGAATCAGTCATTTGTGTAATGGAGAATGGAGATGAATATAGTAAAAGCCCCACATATACTAATGACAATTTTGTTTTCAGATTTCATTCTTTGAAGGATCCCTGATCACTTCAGGAGGATTACTGGGTTATGCCTCACAGCAGCCCATACGGTGGTATTATTACTGTATTTTGTGAATGTGAAAGGATTCTGGTTTATTAATAAACAGAAAAGTTGCCAAATCAGTCAAGTCTGTGGCAAATAACTTTCCCCTGTAGAAAAATCCCACTCTTTCGTATACAAGATATGTGCAATGTTTATATGTTTCAGCAAATAAGCCATTGCTGAATGACTTTAATTTGATTGTACAGGAGTGAAACACTTTTAGGACATACCCTGTGAATGTCATTGAAGTGCTGTAGCACAAAAAATAGATTGCAACTGAGAAGGGATGTGTAATCTCTGTTCTTTGGTCTTGAATATTGGCTGTAGCTGACAGCAGAACAGCAAGTGGTTAGATGGGGCTGCACAATAATGAGGGCTAAGAAGATCCAGCTCTCTGTTGAACTGTTGTTGGCCTTCTTTATTGTATTATCTCATCTCCTAGCTGCAGGGATTGGCAGTCTTTCAAGAAGCTGTGCACAATATTGTTTTCCCCCACGTTGAATTAGAGGTATGAAAGTAGCAGAGGCTGTAAGTGCTGCTTCTCAGAGATTGGGCTGAATGAGGAGTCCTGTGAGGGGGAAGCCTCCAGCACCTGTAGGATTTGGCTTTGAAGGGCACCAAGATCAGGTAGGTGTCCTTCCTGGTGCCACAAGTTTCTGTACCTGGCTCTGCCTGAGTTCTAGCATCTCTGGTCAGAAATCTTTTACCACACACTTGTGGCTATGGACTCTCAAAGTAAGTTTCAGTACCCTCAGCCATTGTTCCATGGAGACATGACTAGCCATATGGTAGTGCTGCTTCTAACCCTGTTTTATTAGCTAAATTTAATTAACAGGCAATTATAATATCTAGACAGACAAATACAATAATGTACTGCCATGCTCCATTGTAAATAATGTCTGTAGTAGGCAAAACAATATTATTTGACTTAATATGAATGCACTTGACATATGCCATCAAGAATGAGATGAACATGATGCCTAAGACAAACTCTGTAGTAACATGTGGTCCCTGCTGTTCAAAAGCACTGGAAACCTGGCCATAATCAATAACAGTAAAGTTCTGAAGAATGAAGGGGTGGTCATAGCCATTTATATATGAGTTAATGTAAACCAGACGAAATGTATAACCACATGCAGACAGGAATTGAAGAAATGCTATAACTTTGTCCAAGAAATTCTGTCCTAAAGACACAGATTTTAACAGGAGTAAACAAGACCCATTCCTAAGACGTAACTGAGAAACCTTGTGCAAAACAGAAGGAATATATAATTGAAAAATGTTAAATGGTGTTTGTCTATAATTGGATAAAGCATAAAAAGCCATGAAAATGTTAACCTAATTCTGTCCAAATCTGAAAAAAAACCCCTTTGCTCTTTCCACCCAAGATTTCTTCTAATTTTGTAGAGGTGCACTTGTAGAACCACTCATTGAAAGAAAACTATAATTGTAATAGCTGAACAAGCCCTGTTCTAATCCTACACTAGAAGGTGAAGGAGAAATTAGTTACAACCCTTCATGTTAAAAAAAAAAAAAAAGGAGGTGGGAAATAATAATTTTTTTCCTCCCAGTAAATCAGATATATTATGCTTTAGGCTTCTACCCTTCTAAAATAAAAGAAAGCAAGAGGTTGTCAGTGACAAAAATAGTACCTTGTTCAATTTAATAGAATTGTAAAACCTATTCCTCTGAGTTTGTGATGATGTAGTGGAAATGCAAGATGCTACTCACAGTTCTGCTTGGTTTCATTCAGTATCAGAGTTGCCTTTTGTTTTCAGTAGGGTGCAGTTCCTATGGAGTGAAAAAACTCATATAGCATGGACTACAGTGCCTCAAAACAGCCACGTGCTGCCTTAGGCAGTGCCTCAATGGTTAATTGGGATAATGAATATGTGTACACAACTGTGTACAGCTGTGAACACAGCCAGTTTAAGGATCAGGACCAAAGGTGAAAATGGAAGTTGAAAATACACAGGTGTGCAGGAGTACAGTGTTGTGAGCAGCTTTAGGGTCTTGGCACAAAGCGAGGATTCTTCTTCCTCTGCTATTACTTTGCAATGAAGGTTGTGACCTGAAACACACCTAGGTAAAATATTACTTCAAGCTTCCTTAAACTTCATAGAGGCTCTGTTCCACTGTTGAGGGCTGGGCAGAGCAGAAGGGAAGAATAGTAACTAGGTCTTAATAAAAACTGGTGGGGCTTTCTGCTAGGGCATGCATTATTAAGCAGTCACTTTGCTATCTTCTGAAAGGATAGGCATGCCTGTCCTAGACTTTCCATGATTGGGAGAATAGGTGTGCAGGCACCGAAACTTCATACCAGAGAGAATGATGCAGTGATTCAGTGGTAATAGGTTTTGGGCCAAAAAGAGAGTGAAAGAGCATGCAGAGACACATGCAATACCCCTGTCTACCTCTGCTGTCTTGGATGTTCCAGGTACAGTCACGCTCTTTCTAGTCTGGAGCAGAGGAGCAATATCGCAAGTTGGCTGGTTGCTCCATTCACTCTCCTGTACCTGTAAGATGGAGAGCTTTTGCTACCTCTGGAAGAGTGGCAGTGGGTCTGGGGTGACAAAGTAAGCAGGTACCAGTGACTGGCAAGTGCATACTGCAGTGAAAGGGAGATCCCAGAGTGTCAGAAATGTCTCACCTTGGTTCTGTGTCTGGATGTTTAAATGCTGAGTCAGCAGCCCAATGCACTGTGTTATTCTGGAAGAAAGTTACTCCGTTTACTCTTCAGGTTCCTGGAAGGATTGGAGGGGACAGAGACTGGCCTATAATTGCAGCTGTCAGCTCACTGTTAAATAGAGAGATGTAAAATACCTCCTTGCACATTATTTATTAACATTTAAAACCTATCAGGGGATGCATAAAACATTCCTTTTTTTGTAACATTTATAAACTGCTGATGAGCCCAGAAATATTCCCCTATATTAATTACTGTAATTTAGGCAATGTCCATGGAGGGCCAGTGAGCACAGCAGCTATGATTCTCCCCCACAATTCTTCTATTTCTAAGCATTGAGGTTCCCCTGAGCCCCTTCCAGCTGCAAATTCTCCTGGCATGAAGAAGGATAATGCTGGAGAGTGAATGTATTTTCAGACCTTGTATACATGAGGGAGTTGCACTAAGATTACTGGTAAGCCTGCTTAGTTAAACTGATGGAAAATGCAGCATGGACAGCCTTATTTCATCTGGTCGCTTCTTTTAGATTTGGATTAGGTTTGAAATCAAGTAAACCCCCATTTAACATCTTTAAATAAAGATGTATGAAGGCATTTGCATCAGTTTAACTTGAATTGTTTCAGTCAGACTTAAATGAAACCGATGAAACTTTCTTGTACTGAGATGACCTCAGTAAATACAAATTTCTGTCTCTTTTCTACAGACCTGAAGAACTGTGGCTCTTCTGGGTTTTCACAGGGCATAATTCTAGTCACCTATGCCAGTAGCCCGTGGGAATTACAAGCTCTGCAGAATGAGGGTAAATCAAGTGAGGAACATTTAGTGGTCAGGAAAGGAACATGAAAGAAGGCAGCTTTACTTGTCACTCGAGCAAAATGAGCACAGCAGCTTCTTCGAACCTCTCCAGGCCTAATGCCATGAATGGTTGAGCCTGCCATAGACCCTTGGTGTGTTGTTGTTGTTGTCAGAGCATCCAGTGGGGCTAGCACAAGCACACAAGTGATGCATCTGACTGGAGAAGGGTCAGCCTGCAGCATCTATAGATGGCAAATTCCCCTTAGGGTATTCACTCCTCTGCTGGGCCAGCACATAGGTGTTGATACCTATGGGTGAGAGCAGGAGAGTGGGCAGGCACCTATTCCATTTGGGTTATTTCAGCCAGCTGATGCAAAGTAAGAAACGCGGCTACTTTCAGTTCATGAAACCTTTGTGGTGGGCATGCTTTCCTTCAGCAGTGTGACATTTGGAGAATAGAATATGTTATGCTGAATGTCATCTTGAGTTTCCCCCATGAAATAATTTGAAGAGTGTTCCCCAGCTGCACATGCTGAACTGTAAGAATTGTTGCTGTAAGCATATAATGTTGTGCATACTAAATTTTAAATGACTCCATCATGGAGAGGTGTTAGAGAATTACTGTGGTTTTGAAGGATACAGATATGTGGTTTTCTTCATCAGAGGTGAAGCCATATGAATACTCCTTGTCACTTTCTTGCTATGCCCTTGCTGTGTCACCTGTGAATGTTTTAGTAAGTGTCCCAAATCAGCGATGGAAAAGCACTGCATCTAAAGTAATAGGGTTCTTGAGCAGAGGGGAGCTGATTAGATCCAGTGCCTGAAGGGGAATCCTTCTGCAGAGGTATTCTTCCCATTAGCTGTGCTACTAAGCCGTATATCATCGGAGGGCTGAAATTTGTTTTTATCAATTCAGGAACAAGATCCTACATCTGTTCCTAATTACAGGTAGGGGTCTCAAAGGAGGTCTGAGTTACTCTGTATGTGGATATCAAAATGCATAGCTCTCATTACTTGAATAGGTAAATAATTCTATTCATCATCTGTGTGGGGACATAGGAGGCGTAGCCCAGGAGATGTTAACAATTAACAGAATCTCATCTGCGTTACTGGCTATCAATATCTTCAGCTCTTCTGCTCTGTAGTTGAATATTGACTATGTAAACCTTCTGAAAGGGGTAAATTTGTGTGTGTGTGTGTGAATCAGACATTTACAAATATATTTCTGGTTTTGTCAGAATGAATTTACATTATGTTTTTCTATAGAGGATGTGATTTATGATTCTTTCTTCTCTGCGGGGGAACGAGGGACTAAGTTTTTTCTGTAAAATCATAAACTGTAAGCCAGCTTATGACTAGCTTCCATTCAGGTCAAAGTGCTAACCACCACTCAGGACTGCTTCCTGTGTATGAAATGGGTACTTTCCCTGGACCCAAAAGCTTAGTTTTGACAGAGCCAGTATTGTTGCTTGTCATTTTGAGGGCATCTGTCTCTGTCCCATACGCTGTACAGTTTTATAGTCCAGTAGATGAATCATTTGCTCTTTGTTTTTAAGAGGCCTTGCCCTCACTGTAAGGTTTCTGTAGTTGCTTGCAAAGAAGTCACATGTAGGAAATGCACCAACCCATACTGATAAAATTAATTGCTATAGATTGAAACAGATGTGAGAGAAAAATAATGAGAAGTGTAGCTATTTGCAAGCAAGTACACTATTATTAGTATTTTTAACGTGAGCTGGTTTAACTGAAGCACAGTGGTGCCTTTTACTGAAGTCGTCTGCACAGCCAGGCAGTATACACAAAAACTAGAGTTAGTACCACACACCAAATGCTAATACGGCTCCCCCTATAGCTTAACCATGACACTACAGCATGGCTCTCCTCCCTGTAGGAACCATAACTCAAAGACTGTTCCGCAACCCCCCTGCGAACTCTAACTGCTGGAAAACTTTTTTTTTTTGTTTGAATTTTTTTTTTCTGTTAGAAATTCCAGTTGTATCCCAGGCAGTGTGAAATACTGCTGACAGATTTGTTCTGCCCTCTGCTAATTGTGATAGCAAAAATGCTTTGATGGTTTGTGTGTATAAGTTGGGAAATCCCTGTGAGAAACTTAACATGTGCAGTATTGTGAAATACGGCAGTGCTGTTACTTGAATTTTAAGTTTGTTGAGGTGAACAGCAGTTACTTGCAAATGGGAACAGGAGAAAATCTTATGATTTCAAACAAGTGCATTTAACTTGATTTCAGTACCAAGCACATTGTTGGAGTTACTAGTAAAGCAATCAGTTTGAAAGCAACTACAGCAATATGGGTGGTAAATAGATGGCAGCATGGATTTATTAAAAGTGAATCATACAAACTAACAATTTCTTTCTCTGATAGGATAAAAAGCTTAGTGAATAAGGTAAATCCACTAGAATCATGTATCTCTATTTCATGGACGTTTTTCTTACAGTTCCATACCTCAGTCTCATAAGAAAATTAGAAGCATGGATAAGATATAAAATTTTATAAAATATGATTGTAAGTAATTTTGAGTGACAGTAAATATGTATGTCAAGGTATATCTAAAGTGCTTGTCACATTGATGCTTATATGTGTATTAATAACTCAGTTTTGAGAGTGGAGAGTGCTGTCTTTCAGAAATCAATTCTGTCTCAAATACTAAGTTTCATTAACTGCTTTGATGGTAGGATTAAGACTTCATTGATTGTATGTGTGAATGATATTAGTCTTGTTGGTACTGCAAATACCATGCAGAGAGTAGTCATTAAAATATATCTTTCTCTGGATGTGTCCCTGGCATACGCCCTAGAGTCTTGGACAAGGAATATGTGCATAGCTGTGCCACTTTGGAATTTCTCTGTAAAGCAAAACTCCTGTCCTTCTAGCTGGGATCAAGAGATTGGCTTTTTATCTGCAGTTACATTAGGAAAAAAAAAAAAGCACCTTGAAAAACTTACATTAAAAGAACATTAAGGTTGTAAAGCCAACCACTGAGTAATTAGGAAATAATAGAATTCAAGTGGCCTGTATAATTTTATTTCAGCTTCCTAATGCATATGTATTATGAAGCAGTCTTTAATTCCAGGAATGCACACTATTTTTAACTCAGGATTCTCCTTTGGTAGCTGTCTGCAAAGGAAGGAATTTCATCCAAATGGAGCTTGGCTTCATGCAATTTCATGAGAAATTCCTCAGAACTTCACTGTAGGCCAGTTTACAGCCCACTGTTTCTGATGATATTCTTGCAAAATGGAGATGTGCAGGCAGAAACACTGAAACACATCAGTGTAATGTTTCAGAAGCACTACAAAGAAACATGTAGTTTTGAAGTGCAACAATGATATAAGAAATTGACGACATTTTTTTTTTTTTAATGGATAGAACTTTTAAAAATCCTTCCAAATTCAAATTTCAGTGCAGATATTTTTGCAAGGTCTGTAATTAACGTCATAATACAATCTATATGTACACTGAATCTTTGTGTCTGAAGGTTGGCACTGTTGCCTTAGATGCATGACAATTAGGTATTTTCTGTTGGATGCTCTGGATAATACCATTAGATGCACAATAATTAGGTGTTTTCATCTCATTAATATTCATTTTCATACATTTAAATGCCTCTCTTATAGCATTTGTTAATTAACATACATTTACAATGGTATATTCCTCTTCCCCATTCACCCATTCTGACTAATTTAATGAGCTGACATATCAGATGACTTCTCTTACAGGATTCTGCTGTTGTATCTTTGGTGGGAACAAAGGAGTGGTTATCATGCTGTTTGCAAGGGGTATTAGCACAGCTGTTTTTTCTTATAAGGAATCTGGGCCATGAAGAGTCTGTCCTCAGTGATGCTGTTGCAAAATAGAGGGCTCCTTACTGTCTATTTCCTTTTATTCATATTGTTAAGACCTGCATCTTAAGAAGCAAAGTTTGTACCCTAATGTGTTATTCAAATTGAAAGCAAATATAGTTTGTATCCCTAAAACTTTGTGGTTTGTGCATCTCAGAAAGTAGAGTGCAGCCTGCAAAACTGTAGTGAGGGACACACCAACAGTAAAAAAAAAAAAATCCCTTTATTCATTCTTGTGCGTAGGGCTAATTTAAAAGGTAAACTAAAATATTCAGGGGAGTTGAAGGAAATCCCTGTCTCCCGATAATGTCTGCAAGGAGGTGAAATAGTAACTGAATGCTGCTGTATAATTACACCTACTGGGGATATTCATTATGAGTCTTTGGTTTCTCTGGAGTCTGACTATTAGTATTAAGTTAGACAGCTTGCCTGTGTATCATACAAATATTTTAACAGACCATGCGCAGCACCCTCTCACAATAATGTCTGTGGTTTCTGGTCTTGTGTTGCTGTTGAAGGACAAATAATGATGATTATAATAATAATAGTAAACACGTACACCAAATAAACATAGTTCCTTCTGCAAATTTAGCAAGTAGAGTTTTTGTGACAGTACACTACAGCTTTTTGTGTCTCATTTCACCAAAAATTAAAGTGGAAAACTCCTCTAAAATTCTTCATACTGATAAATCAAAAAGCAATCTCAGCAGTTAACAGATTATTCAAATTCAACAGGAGAAAACACACCTGAAGGGGAATTTTCAAAAAGGCTCAATGTCAACTTAATTCTGTTCCCACTGAAGTCAATGGGAGTTAAGCCAGTACAGAGTGTTTTTCAAAATCTTAACCCTAGGATCTGCATACCCATCTAAGTTCGATGAGGTTTATTCTTCAGGAGATTCCAAGTTATTAAGGGAGAGATTTTCAGTAGCACCTGGGGGATTTAGAAGCACAGTTCAATTAGTCTTTCAGTGCAATTTGTGCTTCTAAATACCTGAGACAGGTTTGAAAATCTCACGCTAAAACCCTGTCTCAGCTGTTGGTTAAAGCCTCAGTGCACATGTCTATTCTGATAAAAATAGGATTCCAGTCTGAGGCACATGCAGAATTTTGCGTGTGGTTAGATGGTACGCCAGGAGAATAGGCTGTCACATTATCGTTAACTATAAATGAAGGGCACTGTCAAGTGAGGAACATTTGAACAACATTGCAAACACTGCTGCCATAGTTCTGTGGTGGGCTCTGCTTAATACCAGAGAGTCACATTTCATGACCTGTGTTAAACTGAGAGGCATAGAACTCCCTGAAGATGCAAGGAGGGTAAGTTAGTATTCATTTTGAGCATGATGGAAGGATCTGGTGCCCCACTTTTTGGATTGGCATATCATTTAGGAGTGATGGATGTGGTTATACGTCAGTGAACATGATTTACATGGGTTTAAATGGCTCCTTTTGACGTGGTTTTTATACAGTGTTACTGCAACCACCCAACAAAACTCTGCCCTGCTAGTGCACTGAAGATGATCAGACTTAGGTGTCTTGACAGCCCTCACTTTTTCTGCTGGCAAGAAAAGACATATCCCTCCTTTCCTAAATTTCATGGAAGAGAAAACACAATGCTTTTTAAATGCCTGAAAGAGAAAAGAGCAGAGAATTCTGTCAGTGTGTTAGAAACTGGGAGATTCAGCCATGGCTCTTAGGAGTAAGGGTTCAAAGCGCAGTGTTCCTTCATCTGAGGGCAGCTTGGCTGGCAGTGCCAAGTTAACCCCTCACTGTTTGGAAGCTTCAGCTATGGCATGCTGGTGTTGGTTCAGAGGTTAGTCTACCATTTTGATCGTAGGATGCTGTGTATGTTTCCCACAGAAATGGGCAATATGCCTCTTTCAAAGGTTCAGATTCTCCTTGAGATACATCTAAGCATTCCCACTGATGGAAGCTGTTTGGATGGCTACTGGACAACATTATTGCCAGAATGATATCCTGTACCATACCAGTCCACCTCCGGACCTTCTGTGAAGGTGTCTTACTTTATATTTTAACTCTGCTGCAGTGTACTTGAACAGCAAATTGGGGTTCAGGAAGGAGGAAATGGGAGTAAGAAATTGATAAAGAAGTTGTTTTCCTTTAAAAAGAATGGCTAAAAAAGGGTATTAAATTTAAATTAGTTTAGTGTCCAATACACCACACAAAAATTAAGAAGAAGCTTGTAATTTATTACAGGGGCTGTCCTAGTCACTCTGAAATAAAGCCTAACAGGAGAGCCACCCTTAGTCTTTACTTGGGTAAGCAGATGGATGAAAGAAAGTCAGTCTGTTTTTGTACCATCCCTTCTTCTCAGCAAGCCTTGTACTCATGTCACAGGGAGGAGCAGCAGGAACATTACAGCAGCAGACCTAGAGAAATGCCAGATGCTCTTCTGTGAGCAAAGGGGGATGAAGCAGCAGGAAATGAAAGGAGCCTCATCCTGATGAATGCAGGGAGGTAGTGAGCTCTGCAAAGCAGGGTGAAATAGCTCCCCACTCTGTAAAAGGAAGGAGTCTGGGAGCTGAGGTAGCTGTAATTCATACAACCCATCCCAGCCTATTCAAGGGACTACTGTGTAATTCAATAGAGAGTGAAGAATCACCATCTTTATATACTGGTGAACCTAAACCAAGCCCACAGCCAAACTGTTTCAAGGGAAGGCATTGGGACTTGCACTGGAAATAACAGTGAATGGCTCTAGAAGATTCAGATTACATTAAGAGTTGAGATCTACTGTCTGACTAGGATATCTCTTTATGGCAGTATTTTTGTTTAAAGATTCCTCTTTGGAGCTGCTTGATAAAGGAAAACCCAACCAACAATGTTATGGAGCTAGCATTTCAGGGAGAAGAACTCTGCAGAGAACTGCTGCTTCTGAGACCTGAGTACACTAAAGTAGGAAGGCTCTGGATGTCGGAAGGGTGGAAGACGTTTTGAAACAGGCAGTTCTCAGACTGAATAAGGCGAGGCAGTGCGTGGCTGCCTTGTCATCAGGTCAAAAAACAGTTGTGTTATGGGGAGGCTAATGTCATAGGAACTGAGGATAGGTCAGGAGGCAACTGAATTAGAGGTGAGAAAAGTGAATCATAGAATGTTTTGGGTTGGAAGGGACCTTTGAAGGCCATATAGATCAACCCACCTATAATAAACAGGGTCATCTTCAACTATATCGGGTTTCTCAGAGCCACATCTAACCTGACCTTGAATGTTTCCAGGGATGAGGCGTCTCCAGCTTCTCTGGGCAAATCTGTTCCAGTGTTTCACCACCTTCACAGTAAAAAATTTCTTCTATATATCTAGTCTGAATCTAACCTTTTTTGGTTTAAAACCATTCCCCCTTGTTCAATCACTACAGGCTCTATTAGAAAGTCTGTCCTCATCTTTCTTATAAACCCCCTTTAGGCACTGGAATGCAGCTGTAAGGTCTCCCCAGAGCCTTCGCTTTTCCAGGCTGAACATTCTCAACTCTCTCAGCCTGTCTTCATAGGAGAGATGCTCCAGCCCTCTGATAATTTTGATGACCTTACTCTGGGCTCACTCCAGCAGGGGCATGTCTTTCCTGTCTGCTAGAGCTGGACACAGTGCTCCAGGTGGGGTCTCACTGGAGAGGACTAGAGGGGTAGAATCACCTCCCTCAACCTGCTGGCCATGCTCCTTTAGATGCAGCCCAGGATATGGTTGGATTCCTGGGCTGCCAGCACTTACTCCTGAGTTAAGTTTCTCATTGACCAGCACTCCCAAGTCTTTCTCCTCAGGGCTATTCTCAATCCATCCTCTGCCCAGCCTGTATTTGTGCTTGGCATCGCTCTGAGCCACTTGTAGGACCTTAGACTAGGCCCTGTTAAATTGCCTGAGATTCCCATGGGCCCAATTCTCGTGCTTGTCCAGGTCCCTCTGGATGACCACACCACTCAGCCTGGTGTCATGTGCAAACTTATTGAAAGTGCACTCAGTCCCTTTGTCTGTGTCATTGGTGAGATGTTAAACAGTGCTGGTCCCAGTATGGACCCCTGAGGGCACCACTTGTCATCAGTCTCCATCCAGACATTGAGATGTTTACTGCAACTCTTTGAGTATGACCATTCACTTGATTTCTTATCCACTGAATAGTCTACCCATTAAATCTGTATCTCTCCAATTTAGAGAGGAGGATGTTGTGAGGGACTGTCTTAAAGCCCTTAGAGAGGTCCAGGTGGAAAAATATCTGTAGCTCTTCCATTGTCCACTGAAGGGATAAGCTGTTGGAGTGGTCACAGAAAAACGTAGCATGTAGAGAAGAATGCAAAGGAATGAGGAGAAGATGAAAGTATCCTCATGACCCAGATAAAAAGCTGGAGACCTCTGGGTAACTTTTCTGATTTGGGCTGCAAAAGTGTCTGACGTACAGAGATTGCTGTACGGTGGTCAGTCTCGGAACAAGTACTTAATGCAGTCTATTTTAATTTGGATTTTGTGAACAACTGCAACTCCTGATAATCAAACATTAGAAATCTCCTTTTGATTCTGCATGGCTTGTCTGGTCTGGAGGCTCAGTCCAGAGTGATGTGTAATGGGAGCTTTGACAGGAGCTCTGCACAGATTGCAATTTGGAGAGTAACGTTTTCTTCTCTCTTGGTTTAATCTTGGAGCAAGTGAGTCACTGCTCTTTCTTTCATTTGCTTGAAGTTGTGCTTGTAGCAAGAGCACATTATAGAAGAGGCAAGTTTGCTATCCTTTCTATACCTGTTTCTCTCTGGCTCAGGGAGAAGAGGTGATAGGGCAGTAGTGCTGTATGTTCCCTTCCAGTCAGAACCTGAGACCTGTCCAGCCTCATGGGGAAACTGACCCTGCAGCAGTGAGCCCTGCGCGAGATTTTAAAGCTGTTGTAAGGATGATAGTGGTGCAAAGCTGTCTTAATGTCAGTGTGAGCAGGATGGACAAGTGAGGTGTAGAGGTGGGTAATAGAAGTATTCCGGGACATTCCTTGGGACCATCCATAAGCTAGTGCAAATCTGGAAGCAGGTCCTCTAAAGCTGTTTCCTCTCCCTCCAGATGAGCTGCTCTCACAGTGCTGAGGCCGAAGGTTGGGACAGAGTGCACATACTAAGGTAAGGTGAAAACAGTGGCATACACCACATTTTTTGCTGTTCTCCTTCCTGATGTAATCAAATACTGTAAGTTTTACACACCAGCGCACAGATTACTGGCATTTACCAGGATGAATGAGGAGCAGGCTGGTAACTGCTTGGAGGCACATGGAATATACAGACAATTGCTCTGGAACATGGGGAACACACAGGCAATTCAATTCCCAACTGGTTTCTAGGCAGGAGCTACCAATTAAAATTAGAAGAATAAAATTGGGACTGATGATACACTCTGGAGAGAGAAGTTGCCAACAGCTTGTGCTACAAAGATGGCTCTCTTTCAGTGGATTTCAAATGGTGAAAGAAACTCAGGTAACAGATCATTCTTTTCTTTTGGCTTCCCTGATTTTCATGTACTCAGTCGTGCAGCCAAAATTCCTGCAAAGACAGACGGGGCTGCTCCCCATGAATTCCAAACAGTTAGCCAGCCTTTTGAGAGCTGATGCAGTGAATATGCCAGCAGTCAGCTATACCTAGGAAGCGAGATTTTAAAACCAAGCATCAGGTGCCTGAGCAGAGTGTGTTGAATGATGGGGCTCAGATAATCTACTAATGAGAGCGTGGTAATTTTATATATATATATATGCATTGATTTAGGGATAAAAAGAAAAAAAGTATCCACCTGATGTGTCTTTCACATTAATTGTTCGTGACTCTCTGGAGCAGACCTCTCCTTCTGGTGGAGAAAACTGAAGCCTGACTAGGTGAGGTTATTAGACATATGGGGGATCTGCAAAGCCAGGATTTATGCTGTGCCCCTTACAGTGGTCTCTGAGGATCATGTAGGAAGTGGGCAAGTTTAAACTGCAATTACCAAACTGCAGCTACCATGAGGCTGATGAAGTTGTAAATTGTAATCTGTCACTGGTTATGAAGTCAAAGCATGCTTCCCTTGCCTCTCTGAGAAATCATGTGAATGTTGATGAACTAGTCATGTGGAGGCTGTTGGATGGGAGAATTTTCACAAAAAGCAGTGAGTTTACCCAGTTATTTAAATGATTTGTATGAAAGAGGATAACACAAAGACTGCAGTGCTTCAAGATGTGGAGGTCTTAAGGGTGGTGCAAGGCAAGAGCTGTGATATTACCTGAACTCCCTGCCAGTCAGAGAAAAACCCATGCCTACTAGCCACTGAAAAATGGTAGCACTAATTCAGTCAAAATGTCTAGAAGTAGTGTTTGCGTTGTTTTAAGATGTGTTTTGTCACATGTTGCCTTTACTTGGGAATCAGAGAAAGCAAGTGAAAACCTTTCCGGCACTTTACCTCCCTTGGGTAGCTTAGGAACCACCAGACTCCACACCACAGTACTTCAAAGTCACTGCTCTGCCTCATGTCGGCACAATTTGGCTACAGTAGGGTTTGCTTTGTGAAGGCTGAACTGTGTGGCTTTTGGATTTCTCTTTCAGAGGGCTTAATGCAGAAACTGATCCACCAGCAGGTGTGGGATGGAACCATTTATTATTGCTTAGCTTAACAAACTGCATCTTAAATTATGATATTGATTACAATGCTGAATGAAAAGGCTGAGCTGGCGTTATAGTATTTGACACAAGCAGCATTTTAAAATGTTTACACTGATTGCATGGTGCACCAGTTATTGTTTCTGGAAAGCAGTAGACTTAAAATATGGTGTTGCATAAAGTGTTAGCTGCTTCTGAATTAATTTACTGAAATTTTGATTAAAAAATCAAAGATATTGTATGGCAAAAGATGCTAACCTAAGCCAATGTTTGCTGTATCAGTTCACCGAATTAATAACATTAAAGCACAGCAGCGATACATTTGCAGCATCCCCAGTAAGTTCTGTAGGATCTCCTGACAGGATAAACATGTCTTCCCTGCCCTCCTTTTTTTCCCTCCCCCCCAAACAAGCAATAAAAACATTTTGCATAAACAAATTCCAAATTGCAACTAATCATAGGAAAGCTGACAAATGTATGCTATGCTAGTCTGTGAAAATACTAATCAAAGCAGCCTGTCAATTGTTAAAGTTAATGATTTAGATATGCAAAACTCTGACTAAATTTTTGTGGATAATTACATAATTATGCCTGGGTTAACACAATCAAAAATAGCAATTGCATGCTCCCTCTTGAAATCACCACAGCAGTTCCCTACTATATTTTAAAGGCCTCTTTACCCTTGTTTCTCCTGCACACAAAGTGCAGTAGGAAAAGAAAAAAAACCCTGGGAGCCACCTGGAAAAGAAAAGCAGCTCTGGTAGATTCTTCCTGCCTGCTCCAGTCACTTTTTGCCCTCTGCAAAAACAATCCCCTGGAGAACAAAGCACCGGCAAGAGTGGGTGGAGGGGTGGGAAAAGACAGCCAGATAACAGAAGATTGGAAACAGGAGAGTTACTGGCTGTACAGAGCTGCAGGAGCAGCACCTCTACCCATGGATTAAAATGTGTGTGACAATGAGCTGTTCCTGTGGGAGGCATTTCAAATTGAAGAAGAGGGAGTTTATACTTTGTTTTAAAGGTCTTGCTATGATGCAGGAACCCAGGACTGACAAGACTTACTTAGGTTCTTCAATTTTTCATTAAATTATAAAATCATTCAAAAGTTCCTCTGATTCCCAATAGTCCCCCCACAGGTGTATGGCCTAGGAGGGGCTATCAAGCTCTCCCACCCAAACCCTGCCCCCATGAGCTATGAAATGACCCATCTACCTGACCACATGGTTAAAGCCTTTGCTGGGGTGCCAGAGGAAGAGAGACCTTTGGTGGAGGGGAAACAAAAAGGAGTAAGCAAACTAAATCCAATGGGGCACTGGTCTTTTTTCAGCTCCATTGAAAATAACTCTGAGTCTATTCCAAGTACCTTTGAAAAGCCTAGTCCTTGGAAAACTTGAATTTCTCTTGTACTGCTGGTTTTAGGTTTTTTCCTTCTCATGTTGGCTTCTTGCTCTCTTTTATGCTGGGTCTAACTAATACTATATAGAGATTCCAGTTGTTTGGGATCTCAGGGAGGTGACACAGTATAAATAAAATGAATATTGGGCTCTTTGCTGAATGTCACACTTGCTGGGATGGGGTAATGGTAGTGATGGGGACTTACTTAAAGTAATAAAAAAGTAATATATCTCTTTAAATAGTAATATATCTCTTGTGTAATTTTTTATCATAATTTTTCTATACAGTTTCCATTAAATAGATGAATGACCTAAATGAAAAAGAGTAATAACCTGAAAGCATCAAATCAGTCCCTGTCAAAAGCTACATAAAGAGTCAGGGCCCCAGCCTTCTGAAACTGGCTGCCTAAACTCCAGAATCTGCAAGCAGATGTTCACGTGGATTGACTGGCTTTACTAGTTGCTTACTGCTAATAGAGTTCTAACATATAGGGCAAGCAAATGCATATTGATGTAGATGTATTCCCAACACCACCCCCCTGCCCAGAATATGCTGTCAGAGCTTGCTTCAGCTAATTGGTGTTATGAGGCCTATTATCGCTTTTGTTATATTTTTAAGTGTAACTATTAGAAATGCACTTGGAGAGTTGCTCAGTCTGGATTAAGGGCATGAAATTAAATAGTAGTGCAGTTGGATGTCTGAACGAAACCCAAAATGTTGTTTTGGAAACCTCACAAGCACCTGGAGCAATATCAGAACTCTGAGGCGCTATTCACCAGTTTTACACTGCTTACTTCTGCTGCACTGAGGAAGCAAAAATAAACTTCCTGTACTTAGACAGATTTTAAACATTTTTCTACAAGACAGAAACCAGATGGAATATTTTCACAGCTGACACCAAAATTCACAGTTTTCGTGACTTCTGTGATATTGTGATTTATACAGGGGCTTTCTGTATCAGCAGCCCTGAGCAGACAGCCTCTTGCCATTCAAGCTTTAAAACGTTATTTGGATTGGTAGGTCAAAAGATTGTATTAGCTGTGTGAAACGTGAAGTATCAGTGGATTTAAATGATAGTTCTGTGAGCTGTTCTGTTTTCACATCTCGACTATAAGTCATAATAATAAAATATGTTAAAAGTACACTGCTCCAAAATAGATAGCAAACCCTTAAATCATTTCTAGAAGCAAACAAGAAATTTTTATGTCAGGGCACGAGCACAGGGCAGGCAATTGCTTTAAGCATTTGCTAGGGCTTTGAAAGAGGGACATGAGTGGCAAGAAGGCATTCTGTGTGGGCTGCGCATTTCACAGGCAGTATTTTCAGATAAAGATAAACCTGACAAAAGAAGTGTTGAAGGTTGTTTCTGCGTTTTGGGGAGGTGGAGAGTTCTTTTATGTTTGTTTGTTTTCACCTGCTAGGAATTGAGAAGCCAAGTCAAAGCTGCTGGTAGAGAGGGTAGAAGGAACTGGTGGTTCATGTGGGACCTGGCAGAGCTGGATCAAGGCAGGGGTTTTTCTCCATGTCCAATTGCATTTGCTCTCCATCTGTGCCTGGATCAGCTTGTTGTTCTTTGCAGTCGAGATTCTTCCCACCTTTATGGGAATTCATGGTTTCCTGGGAAACTTGTCTTAACCTGTACCTGAAAAAAACTTCAGAAATGCATTGATTTTTCTGTTTTTACAGGACTTTCTCTATACATAAGAGCAGTGTTCCAGCAATCCTGGTGGCTGCTTGCCTGTTTCCAGATGCAGTTCCAGATTTTATGTTTTCCTTTCACAGTCTTAGACGATATGACTTTTGGTTGTGTGATATCCTTACTAATTTGGAGCAGCATTTTGGTGTCTCTGGTTCTAACAGTACTCAAGAGTTCAGATTGATGAGGGAGGCTGTGTTGGAGGTATTCCTTGTATGTGTGAATTTATAGGATCTCATACTCTGAAAATCCACTTTTGTCCCCATCCAAGAGAGCTGGTTTGCACAGGGCTCCAGAGATCACAGAAGTGCCTTGTCTTTAATCATGTGTTTGTTCATGAATGATGTGTTGTTGCTTGGGGATGTAATTTTATAGAGCCATAGAATGGCTCAGGTTGGAAAGGACTTTAAAGATCATCTAGTTTCCACCCCCCCATAATGGGCAGTGTGCTGGTTTAAAGGTAAACCAGCAGGAGAAATGAACCTGACTCAAGAGAGATTTTAAGTCAGAGTTACAATTTACTAAAAAGATTACAATAAATACAATGATGCAGAGAAAAAATTGGGTTTAACCCATAAAAACAGATGTATAACCCAGCAACCTGGGGCATGAACAGAATGGTGTTCATTTCATTAACCCCTGTGCTGAGCATCACATGGTCCCCCTGAGTACAAAGTAAAAAGAAAGGAAAACTTGTTGGTGAGGATGATGGTTGCAGTGTTGTTGAGAGTGGCAGTCACAGTCCTGTTGAGGTTCTGGTCCTCCTCTGGATCCCATGAGTGGTACCTGAAGTCCCAAAACTCCCAGAGCTTATATATGCTCAGGTTCAGGTGGGAATGCCCAGCACCTCCCCCAGGGTGAGGAGTTTCACGATGGGTGATTTAACTCTGTGATTCATGGAATATTTTTGGAATCTTTAATGCCCTATTAGCAGACGTGACCCCTCAGGCCGGGTGTGAAGGCACTAATGCCTCTCCAGAGGGGAGTTATCACAGCTGAGTCACTGGTGTGAAGACAGAAACACTCCCCTGTCTCACAGTGGTCTTTAACACTCAGCTTGTAGCCTGAGGTGTCAGGTGTGCCCTGGGCAGCCACAAATGATCCATTATTAACAGTCCATCAGAAGTGACATAGGGGGTGTAGAATACACAGTTTTGGTTACACCCACACAGTGACAAGCTGATCCTGGCCACTGTAACTAGGACAGACAGGGACATTTTCCACTAGACCAGATTGCTCAAAGTCTCATCCAGCCTGGCCTTGAACACTTTCAAGGATGGAGCATCCACAGCTTCTCTGAGCAACCTGTTCCAGTGCCTCAGCACCCTCAAGAATTTCTTCCTTATATCTAATCTAAATCTGCCGTCCATCAATTTGAGGCCATTCTCCCTTGTCGTGTCACTACATGGCCTTGTGAAAAGTCCCTCTCCAGTTTTTCTGTAGGCCCCCTCTAGGTACTGGAAGGCTGCTGTAAGGTCTCCCCGGAGCCTTCTCTTCTCTAGGCTGAACAGTCCCAACTATCTCAGCCTGTATTCATAGGAGAGGTGCTCCAGTACTCTGAGCATCTTCGTGACCTGCTCTGGACTCAATTCAACAGCTCTACATCCTTCTTAGGTTGGGAGCCCCAGAGCTGGTTGCGGTACTCTGGGTGGGATCTCACCAAAGCAGAGTAGAGGGGCAGAATCGCCTCTTTCAGCCTGCTGGTCACACTGCTTTTGATGTAGCACAGGATACAGTTGGCTTTCTGGGCTGCAGGTGCACAGTGCTGAGACATGTTGAGCTTCTCATCAACCAGCATCCTCAAGCTTTCTCCTCAGGACTGCTCTCAATCCATTGCCTGCCCAGCCTGTATTGATACTGGGAGTTGTGCTGACCCAGGTGCAAGGGCCTTGCATTTGGCCTTGTTGAACTTCATGAGGTTCACACAGGCTCACTGATCAAGCCTGTCCAGGTCTCTCTGGACGACATCCCTTCCTGCTGATGTTAAACAGCACCCGAACCAATACCAACCCCCAAAGAACACCACTCATCACTGCTCTCCACTTGGACATCGAGCCATTGACCACAACTCTTTGAGTGCAGCCATCCAGCCAATTCCTTATCCATCATATAGTCCATTCATCAAATCCATGTCTCTGCAGTTTAGAGACAAAGATATCGAGCAGGACAGCGCCAAGTGTTTTGCACAAGTCCAGGTAGATGATTTAATTCACTCTTCCCTCATCTACCCATGCTATAATCCCATCATAGAAGACCATCAAATTTGTCAGGCATGATTTGCCCTTAGTGAAGCCATGTTGGCTGTTGCCAATCCCTGTGTTGTTTTCCATGTGCCTTAGCATAGTTTCCAGAAGGATCTGCTCCATGATATTATTGTGCACAGTTGTGAAACTGACCAGCCTGAAGGTCCCCACAACTCCCTTTATTTCCATTTTAATAATGGCTGCTACATTTCCCTTTTTCTGTTTTCCACTTGCTTGCCAGCTCTGAGAAAGATGGAGCTATATATAATTGTAAGTGCTTATAATATGTGCACCTTATCTTTATAGAAGGATTTATTGTGTGAATCAAGGTTAACAGGTCAAGGGCAATGGTTACAGCCAGGGCAAGGGAAAAGCTCAGTCTCTAATGTGTTTTTCCTGGCCAAACAGTTCTTAAGGCATACCAAAGTATCCCTCAGTCTTCTGTAGCATATGCACCAGTCTCAACGCCAATGCAATGGCCAAATGAAGTAGCATTGAACCACAGTTATCCCGTACAGTGAAATGGTAGTTGATGTTGTTTAGACCTGATAGGTGAGACTCACACACACCGTTCCTCCCTGGAAAAGACAGAAATACGATAGAGACAGTGGAGGAGGGTGATTAATAATTTATATCAAATCTTACTGAATTTTCTGCTAAATAAATATTGTTTCCAATGATATCTGTTGAAAATTGGCATACAATAAAACATTTGGTGATAGCGTATGGAAGGAGGTGTGAGAGACAGTTGAAGAAGCTTTCCCCTTTTCTGTAGTTGTTTATGATCTAGTGTCCGCAACATTATAGATACTACATATTGAAACTGTCTGTATGCAACCTGGCTTACAAAAAAACACCAGTGCTGGTTTGAGTAGAAAAAACTACCATTCTCAGCATGTTATTTCCCCATTTGGACCTTTTTTGCCTGTTTCTTCCTCTTTTTTTCCACCATCCCCAGCCCGCTCCAGTGAATTCAGATACTGTATTACGAGGTTCATGCTAATGAACAATTTTCTAGAAAGCTGTAGCACAAATCCATGGTGTTCTTCTGTAGACAATCACTGAAATTCAGGAAACCACATTTTAAATATAATGCTGATATATATCTAGGGCAGTTTAAACAAATGCAATTACATTTGCGAGATACTTCCTTTGGCTACTCTGATCTGGCAAGTTACTTATATATATATATATATATATATATGTGCTTAAATCCCATGTGTACTTGCTTTGAAGTCAATGGGATTACTTGTATGTTTATATACTCTGGTGGTTTGAGGCCTTAGAACATGGGAGGACATTTGGCATTTAGAAAAAATAAGGCTGGAAGGGCCTCAAGAAGTCCCCCTTCTGCAGGATTGGTTATATTTATGTCATTCATCATAGAATTTTTTTCCTAGGCTATTCTTAAAAACATCTGGTGATAGAGATTCCAGATTCAATAGTTTTCTCAGGCTCCAACCTAGTGCTTCACTATCTTCATTATTATAAATGTTTTTCTGTAATGTCTGACCTGCATCCGTCTTGCTGCAAAATAAAGCTGTTATTCTTCAAACTTTCTAACATGTAAGAACCCTGTGTGTGACAAGCTTTTATGCATTCAAAGTTTTAAAATTGCCTTCCCAAGAATTCCTTTCTTTGAAGATCCCCCTGGATGGCTTGTTTTAACTATAGGCAAATGATAACTTTCTCTACACATTATGTCCAAACACTTTTGTACCTGTCTTGCAATTTTGTTCAGACCATACTTTCCTAGTGTGCGTGTGAGTGATGTTTTGAGACAGCACCAAAAGCTTTACTAAATCAAGAAACATGGTATCTCCTGCTCTGCTTCTGCCACAAGGCCCGTTCCCATGTGACAGAAGGACATTACATTGATTTGACAGGATTTATTATCTAGAAATCCATACTAGCTGCTATTCATTTCCATGTTATCTTCTAGACATTTACAAATAGTTTGATTACTTCTTCTGGTGTCTTTCTGAGGATTGAAGACACACTGACTAGCTTGTAACTCCTTAGTTGTGTTTACCTCCCCCTTGTAGAACCAGATACTCTGTTTGCTCTTTTTCAGCCTTTTGGTACCCCATCTTCTGTTCTTGTATTCTCAGAAATGACTGTCCAGTGATTCAGAGTGAGCAAGTGGCCATGTAAGAATCATGAGTTGAAGTTGTGCCCAATCAGTTTGAAGACCTCTGATTTATTAAATCTGCTCTTTTTAGGCCATTATCTTCTGCCTACTACGTCTTCTGTTCCTTGTCTCCACTGGCATCTGTGTCCTGTAGAAGTTTCTCAGTAGCAATACCAACTCTCTGAAACTTTATTTTTGCCTTCCATGAGATCTCTTGAGTTTAGGTCAACTGTCAGAGTTAAATCCTGCTATCATCAGTGATTCTGTTGCTTCTGGATCAAGGCTTAATTGGAGACTATGGAAAGAACCTCGATTTTTGGCTCTTACTTGGGCAGTAGTCTTGTTGAAGTGTGAATGGAACTAACTGCCATAATGGGACCTGAGGTGGGTTGTAATTTGGGATGCCTGCTGACCAACTTGTGTAAGGTAGGATTTGAACTGTTGTGTTGAGTTGTTCTCAACCAGAACAAATAGCTCAGCTGTCACCCTGGGAACTTAATGAACACATGCCACAGCATCTGCTCCTCTTTGTTAGAGATGAGCATTTATTTTAGCAAATAGTATGTTTAGAGAATAAATTGACCACATTTTATTTACCTCCCGAAGTTCTTGTTTATGGTGGCACTTTCTCACTTGCAGTTTTTCAGTGTTAGTCAGGTGCCAGAGTGGTAGTTTCATCCTTTTTCTGCTTCTGTAAATAAGTGAAGGAGGGAGCATCATTAGAAACTTGTGCACGTTTTCATATATGACAGTTTCTGTGATGTCAATTTTTCCATCGTCAAAAGAAGAATGTTCAGGTGAGAGTACTCTTGAGCTGGTAACAATTGTGTATAAATTAAAACTTTCTCTGCTAATTATAATACATTTATGAGGGCTTCTATTTTCTTTCCTATAGGAGAGTATTTTCATTCCTGTTGTATTTTTGGATAACCTATTTTTCTGAAAGGAAGAAATGCAAAAATTCAATAGCTGAGGTTGTAGTTTTAAGATGTGCAATGAGAGGCTAGGCTAAAAGAAACTGCAATATTCTATATAATTTCAAGGAGTGTTCTAAGAAAATATGCCAATTTTATGAAGGGCTCTTATGGAAAAATTCCGATTTCATGTGGATTCAGGTGAAAAGGTAAATTTCATGGGATTTCTGAAAATGTCTGGATTTCACTGGTTCCATGAAATCTGTGACAGCCATGGAAAAGTGCACAGTTCTTGTCATGGAGGAAATTTTTATTGCAGTTTGCAGAACTTTTATTTTCTGTGTACATCTGTTCCTCTGACACATATTATGCATTCTGGACCTCTTCCTCATCTTGTAGTCTCTTCCTGTGAATATTTTACCCTTCTTGATGAATGCACAGTGCTCTGATCCTCAGATGATAGAAATCCATGACTGCCTACAAAGGAGGTTCAATGTGCGAGTGTGGGTGGGGGAAGGGCATGAAAAGTAAGAAATATGAAATACAGACCTGGGGATTTCGTATTTTATGGTAATACCAGCTTATTTTATGCAATATAGAAGGGAAAATAATTAGGACTAGGGAATGGGAATGATTTATCATATTCAACATGAGATCTAAGCAATGTAGCATCAAAAGCAACTTGCAGTTTTTAAAATCTGGGTTTGTGTGGAGAGTCCAGCACAAGACCACCCGAGGAGCATATAAAGCTTCAGAGGAGAATGACTGTGTTTTGGCATCTCAATTTATCCCATTAGCAATACCCTCATTGGCTAGAACACAAGTGTGGCTGTAGCACGCCTGTGTTGTTCCCCGTCTTCATAAAGGCAGCAGAGCTGAAATAGATCTTGCTTTTCAAGGAGAGAAATTAAGACACAGAGGAGAAAAGGAATGTATCCTCAGACAGGGCTTGAAAATCAATGGTGAGATGATGTGAAAACTTACAGGAAGGCTGTGTCGGGAGGGTATGGGAAATGACAAAGAAAAAGCATTATTAGATAAGCGAAGGAATTGGAAAGGAAAGAATTGTGAAGCAGATTAAGCCAAATCTATGCAGGGGTTTAAATGAAGAAGTCTGAACAGTGTCTTGAGACAAACAGGGAGCCAGCTGATTAGCTTTGATTTAATGATATTTTGGAACATTTCTGTATGCCTGAGCAGCCAAAACTGAGAACATTCCCGACAGTGCAATTGAAGCCTTTTCTGGGGAATTGCCTTCCACTTAGCTGAGGGAAGATATGGAGTGTCCTAGTTTTGGCTGGAATAGAGTTTGTTTTCTTCTGAGTAGCGGGTACAGTGCTGTGTTTTGGATTTAGTATGAGAGTGGTGTTGACAACATGGGGATGTTTTCTGTATTGCGGAGCAGTGTTTGCACTAAGTCTCAAGGCCTTTTCTGTTCCTCACCCCAGCAAGGAGGCTGGGGTGCACAAGGTCATGGGAAGGTACCACAAGATTAGCTCAGTAGGTTAGAACATGGTGCTCATAACCCAAGGTTATGGGTTTGATCCCCATATGGGCCATTCACTTAAGAGTTGGACTCGAGGATCCTTGTGGGTCCCCTACAGTTCAGAATATGTGACACACAGCCAGGACAGCAGACTGTAACTGGCCCAAGGAATATCCTGCATCATATGGTGTCATGGTCAGCCTATAAAGCTGGGGGAAGAAGAAGGAAGGGGGTGTTGTTTGGAGTGATGATGTTTGTCTTCCCAAATAACTGTGATGTGTGATGGAGCCGTGCTTTCCTGAGGATGGCTGGACACCTGCCTGCCCATGGAAACTGGTGAATGAATTCCTTGTTTTTGTTTCCTGCATGCAGATTTTGCTTTACCTATTAAACATCATCACCTTTTGTTATACCTTTTTGAAGGAGATTTTGGTCTGCTGGGACCTAGAACTGCTTTTGCCACTTTGCCATCAACCAACCTACAATCCAGATCTCCGTTGCATTTGTGCTGCACTTTCAAGGCTGAGTTGGATGGGGCTTTGAGCAAGCTGGTCTAGTGGAAGGTGTCCCTGGCCATGGCAGGGGTTGGAACTAGATAATATTTAAGGTCCTTTGTAACCCAAGCCATTCTGTGATTCTGTGAACTGTCTTTATCTCAACCCGTGGATTTTCTCACTTTTACTTTTTGATTTTCCTCTCTCCCACTGGTGGAGAGCAAACAAGTGGTTGCATGGGGCTTAATTGCCAATGCAGGTTAAACCATGACATGGAGAAACATTACAAAGTGCAGCAGAGTTGGTGGGACTATGAGTTATTACTCATACAGGAAAAGGAGAGGACATAAATTTCAGGGTCCTGGATGAAGTCATATACCACTCCCACTTCCATGAGAAATGGGAAGCAGAAAGCATACACTAAGGCTAGCTTGATGCACATTAAGGCTTTTTTATATGTATTGAAGCCAAGGGTTGGTTCTGAGGGACAAAAGGAGCAAATGAAAAGGGACTGGTGTATGAGGGAGGTGTTTGTGTTAGCTGCAGTGGACACAGGTATTTGTTCTGCATGTTATGCTGTTCATTATTGGCTGCTACCCACTCTCTTCACTGTACCTAAGAAGTTCCTAGGATCTGTATTCCCTTTTTCTGAGTTTCTGTAAATGCTAAATAGAATTTCACCACATATAATGTTTTCCAGAGAAAACATCATCACCTTTTGTTATATTATTTTGAAGGAATTTTCGGCCTGCTGGGACCTAGAACTGCTTTTCCCAGTTCCCCATCAAACAACTTACAATCCAGCTCTCCTTTGCATAATCCTATTTCAAACATGAATAATATGAATCCTCCAGTTTATGCTAGCAGGAAATTTGGGTGGTTATATTTCATCATTGCCTTAGAGAAGAAGGGCAGGGCAGCTGCCGACTGCCTTTGTACAGATTTTTTTCTGCTGAAATCTAGTGGAGAAACTGCAGTTGTCTTGATAACATATTCAAGACTTTTTTCCCCCTCTTTTCCTAGCTCACAGTATCAGCAAGTTGTGGCTGTACATTTTTCACTTGCAGTAGATAACAGCCTTCCCACCTCATCCTCAAAGGGTACAGGTCACGCAAGGTCCTACTGTCTCTTTCTCTGGCTGCAGCTTCCTGATATATCTGGCTCTGTCTTGGTGACCCTCAGATCCCTGTAGTGATGCCTATGTCACCTCTAGTTTTAATGAGCTTTTCAACATAGAAAAGGGGTGTTCAGCTGGAGTACATCAAAGCCCAGAAGGAGATGTCTGTAATAGCATTGATCAGACAAGCCTGCAGGTCAGGGAGCCTGCTGTGGGAGGTTGGAGTGAGTGGTCTGCATCTGGCCTCAGTCATAATGGCCTCTCCCTTGCCAGGGAGCTGAACCAGGCTCTGTAGGGTTGATTACCAGCAGAGCTTCTCCAGCCCCACTCTTTGTGTATGGCAGGGCAGGGGTGGAGTTTATATCTCTTTGGGGCTTGCATGCTGCTCCTGGTCCCCGTGGTGTAGGAATCAAAGCCATGTGTGATGTCTTGTGGAGTCAGAACAGGATGTGTTGGTACTTCTAGTCAAGAAAATAGATCAGTTTTGTTCTTTGAGACTTTCCAGTTACTCCTTTTCCTTGTATACAGTGTATGCTTGCCTTATATGTTTAGTCAAGTCAGGTGAGAAGAAAAAGTCCACATGGTGTAATGTGTTTTGGCAGACTGTCCCTTTTCTCCCAAAAGTAATTTGTGCCAATACGTAACTATTCTACCAACTAAATATACATGGCTAATGGCTAGAGATTTATTCATGCTCATGGGCCCTGCTTGCTGAAAGTGTTCTATTCACACCAGATACTGCAACCCTGACCATGCATTTGTAGATTAGCATGCTTGATTAAACACGCATACAGAACTGGAGATCACAGTGCAAGGGTGTTCGGTATCTGAACTTTTAATCTCAAATGTACCCCATGGGTAAGGTAGATGTATTAGTATCATCACATGTAATCATAAAATTTTACTTCTCAACCCCCTTGACTATCCCCCATTTTGGGAATCCCCAAAGATCTGTGGAGAGTTATGAGACCCAGGGATGCCTGAGTTCACATAAGGAGAGACCCACATTACCTGGTGGTGGTGGTTCTTTCCACCAAGGGAGAACTAGGTGATAACCCTGCTGTTTCCTTTTGGGTGCTTCCTTTCAAAATGGTCAAAGGCAGTGGGATCTGGAGTGCTTGACGCCCTGCTGTTTGCATGGATCTGACATAGTCATTTCTTCTCCAGAGTAAGCTGGCTAAATTAATTTGATTTTAAAGAAGTGAAGCACTGAGACTGTGCTTGACATTTTCAGAATTCCAGGACGCTGTGTTCCCAGATCAATATGCTGATTTAGTAACATAACTTATGCTCAGGAAGGCCATGTGACACTCCCAGACCCATCTATCTTAGTCTAGCATTTCCATTAGAGCTGTGCAAATCCTTTCCAGGACTGCAAGTGAGATTTTACAAGTTTCCCAGTAGAAAGGAATAGTGTGGAATTACAAACACCCCTCCTGCCCCCCAAATACCAGATTTTAATATGCCCCATTTCTCATGTTTGAGTCTCAAGCAGGCCCTGACACAGGACCATCTGTGTATTGCTAGCGGTCAAATAGACAGGCGCACACATCCATAGATGTGCAGATATAACAGTAATAGCCTACTGCCCATAAAATGTGCACTTGCATATCCAGATAAAGATGATCATTTTTAAGCAGGCACTTCTGGGAATTAAAAGATGCGTTTGAAAAGGTAAAAGGGTACCTCAAGAGAGATTTAAGTTCTCCGCAGACTTAAACAGAATCAGAACAGTGCAGGAATGTAGTCTGAGTTTATCTACATGAAAACAAACCCAATACTGTTTGGTCATGTAGCTCATTTAATATATATCAAGTGTTTGGCTGTAGGCCAGTCATGTTTAGAATATCCACAGAAACAGCGCACTGGAGTCAGTGATGGTTGAGTTACTCAAACAAAAAGTGACTTTAGGGCATAGACAATGTGAGTGAACTTATTCTGGCAAAAGTATTGATAAAAGTGTATCAGAAAAAGTGCTGCTTTCATTTTCTGTGTTAAACAGCTGGTGCTGTAGCTTTCCTACGTGACACAATGCTTTGAGTTTATACTTCCTTTTACTTATAAGGTGCTGGCAGCTGAATCTCCTAACAGGCCTAGAAAAAACTTTGTGTGTTATTTATTTCAAGGTGCACAGAAACTCTGTTTTAAATAGTGAGACATTTAGTTAGTTGATTGTAGTAGTAAAGTTCCCTACATTCTAAACTGATACCACTTGTTTCTGTACTGGTCCAGCTTTGATTTAGGGAATTTCAAGTACCATACTGTTTACCTGTAGGGACATTTCCCTGACTATGACTTTTAAGAACAGGCTTAAATTTATGCTGGAAAGTGTCTGCACCTTACCAAAGGATACAAATTTTCTTCTAAGTGCCTTTTCTTACTCCAAGTAGCCCAAGTACTCCTGAAGGCATCACATCTTTTATGCCCCATGCAATGGCTGGCAGAGCCTTTGTACATCAGAACCCTTCACGCTCGCCAGGGAACCAGGATTTGAAGGATCACTAAACTTAGCCATTTTGTATATCAATCCAGGAGGCAGCACTTTAATCATGTATTTTCAAGGTTAGAGTGTTCATTTTGGCCTCATACTTGCTAAGTGGCATAGAGATGTTATGCATGGTACATGGTAATGCTATAATTTATTGCTTTCTAAAAGCCACACAAAGTACTGCACTATAATCAAATAGCACTTCTTCATGACATTGTGTGCTCCAGATATATCCTGAAACAGACTGACACAAATAAGTCATTTAAAGGTGCACAGCCAATCAGAAAATCTTGCTAAATGGAAGATTTGTGTATAAGCAGTTTTCTATGCTTTTTAAATTATGGCTTTGTCTTAATGAGACATTTGCTAGCAATGAAGATATGTATATGTATTTGGTCTGTCCCTGTTATTTTCAACAAGGTAACAGATATGGCCATATTCTGATCTGCAACATCGGACCAGCCTGAGGTTAGTTTGTCTCTATGAGGAAGAAAATAGTCCTGTTACTCCTACTCATTTGACTTCGATTACTGGCCAAAAAACCCACACAGTTTTTATACTGGGGAAAAAAAGATCAGAAGACTTAAATAGAAGATGAAAAGTGCCCTCAAAGTGGCTGTTTCTAAATGTTTTGTTTTGGGGGTTTTTGTTTGTTTTTGTTTGTTTGTTTTAAACTGTAGAACCTGCAAATCTTCCAAAATCTAACTGTTTTCTGCCTCGGTTCTTACAAATATTTTCAGGTTACTTTAGATAATATAGAGAGCTTTAGTTTTTGTCAGGCTTGTATCACTGAAAATGTCTGCTTTCTCTTTTGTTACCCTTTGTCACTGTAGAGTCTTCCTCCATTTCCTCTTTTTTTGTGAGGAACCTCAAATGACCACTTCCTACCCTATTCCTCCAGGAACCCCTGCTGAGAAAGCTCACAGTTTGTAATGCTTTTCCACTTACCTTTGCTGAGGTACTTCCAACTCCTTGAGGGACCAGACTTCTGCCTGTGCTGCCTTCCTGGCTCTACCAGACTTCTAGTGCCCACTGCCTGCTTGTTGTACATTGTAGAGTCCCATCCAGGCGTCCTTTGTGCCACATTGTCCTGCCACTCACAGACCAGTTATGGGAGCTGCTCTTTCATGCCTCAAGGTACCTTGTCTAGCACCTTCAGGTATGGAAAACAGCCTCAGTTTCTCTTGACTGTGGGAGATGGGTAAGTCTCAGCACATCTTTTTGGCGTATTTCTGAGACTACTGCAGAGGTATTTGTAGGGGTAGGCCAGCCACCACCTCTGTGTGAGGACAGACAACATTTACAATGTGTATGCTGGATTTTTAGAGCTCTCTTCATTACCAATCATTATTGAAATTAAGTAAACAAAGTTCATAGTATATTCAATATTACACCCAATTCTCAGTTTATTAACTCTGGCTTCTTGTGGAAATGTAATCTGTATCCCGGGAAGCAATGAACCAAGTTTGACATTGCAAGTATGTCCAAAAACATAAATACAATTGTTGCATCTTAATTTGCAGAAATATAATATTTACATTTCTGATATATTTTAAAATGCTTTTCAGCATAATTCACTTGAAGATAATTTATTTCGTAAGACAACTTGGACAATGCTACAATTCTTGGAGTCCTCTGTTCTGCAGCATAAAGAGAAGCTGGTGTATTTATGCCTTATGAAGTCAGTGGAAGTCTGTGTTGACTTTCATGGGGCTCTGGATTAGATCTTTAATGAACATCTCCTGATATCATTATGGGAGCAAATATTGGAACAGCATCATGAAAACTTCAGATTTTGTCGATACGAAGGATTTATTAAAATTTTTTTTAGTACATAAAGTAGTTTGAAAATTGCTTCTTGAAAATTGCTTCTTCACCTGCTGCTCTGTTCATGCTTATTCCACAGTGACCTCAGCCACCCAAAAGAGTAATTAGACAGAAAGAAGCTGAGGCCAAGATTAGGACAAATGAAGAAACCATGTAATAGAAAAGCAACCAGTTGTGTTGAAGCAAATAGACAAGCTGCAAATCCGGAAATCAAATCTGAATGCACCCAAAGAGTTGTGGGGAGAACTTCTTGAACCTGATAATTTCACAAGTGTGGCGTGTTGCATATCAGAGAACCTAATAGTTTTGAAATGTAAACACACAATATGTAAAACATAAACCACAGAATTAATGAATCATGTTAATTTCACACTGCCCCCGCTTTGGACTAATTAGTGCAAATTAGATGCTGCACTTGTCAGGCAGAGCAGTTTGTGCACCATGTATTGCATTAAGAACTATTTTTGGATCCATTTGCACAATGTGAAAATAGTGTGAAAATATTTTTATTTCAATTAGTGGTAGTTTTACAGTCATTAAAAGATTTCTTTAATAGGCTTAGACTCCCATGGCCTGCACAGCTGCATGAGGTCTGGTTTGCATTTAAAGGTGGGAAAAGATGTAGTGGGAAGGAGGACATTTAGCTGACTGGATTTACTTAATTACCCCACACCCCATTCTAAAATGCCAGACCAGGCTGATCAATTATCTGTCCCTTCGTCAGAGGCCAATTGCTTAATTGCAAATTATCCCTAATAATTACACAGCCAAATAGCTACTGGATTTATTCTTAATGAATGTGGAAGCCCTTAACAAGGATTTAAATGTACCCACCAGGATTACTCGAAATCGACAGCTATCAAAGGGCTGGAATCTGCCACTCTCACTTATGTGGAGGAGAACATCACTCTGCTTATTTTCTGCTCATTTTCATTGAGGATCAGGGAAGTGAAGATTCTGTGTCCATGTCCTGTAATGTTTTTAGGGTCTAACATTTCCATTGTTTCACTGAAACAGACTGAAAAAGAGAGATTACTGAAAGTGAGAAAGGCTGTCAGAACCGGGGATGCTGTAAAGCCGGGGCAGAATAGAGGACAGAGCATGAAAATACTGCCTTTGCCGAAATGAGATGGAGCTCTGCCAGGCAGCAAAGAAAGGGATTGTCAAAACAGCAGCGCATTCCCCCTCGGAGGGATTCCTGCTGCGGGAAAGCAGGGTCTGCCCACTGCAGGGATGGAGGCTTTCCCCTCGGTGGGATGCAGTGCTGGGAGCTGGCCGGCAGCAGCAGGGGTGTAATTAGCGCTGACACAAAACACAAGGCAAGGCTTTTGATGCTTGCTTTTCAGTTTTGACAGAGAGGAAAAACATAAGAAAGGTGTTTTTTATTTTTTTGCCTTTTTACCTTTTCCTTTTCCCCCTCCCCTCCCCCTCTCTTTCTCCCCCCTTAAATAGCTTTTTCTCTTCAAATTACCTGAAATCACTGGGTACGTGGGCCACGTTCCATGGCACTGCCCACTCCTCCACACTTGTCAGCCTGGAAACAAGAGGTGTGCTTTATTGAAATACTAAATGAAATGAGAACAGGAATTTGAATATAATGCTGTGTCTGCTCACAGGCAGGCAAAGAAGATTCTGTAGTTGAAGAAGTAACAGAAATTTGGAGTGTGACGGAGGAAATAAACTGAATGCAAAGGAGCATGCAGAGGAGAGTTAACTACATGGTGCAGGTAAATTAAAGTGGATTAACTATTTTTGAAATGGAAATTCAGCATCTGTCTGTTCTTTATCTTTCTTACATTGATGTCCAGAAGTCCAGTTTGGAAATCTGTGTCCCACTGTGCTAACCACAGTAAAAACACTGTAACTTGGCATCTCCCACCACCACTCCCCAGCATCTAAGCAAAAGCTTTCTCAGTTCTGATTTGCTTTTTCACTCCTATGTTGCCTGCTCTTTGTAGGTCATGTGTAAGCAATTTTTTCTGCTGCTTTTTCTAGGAGGTTAAGTAATTAACTTGGAGGAGAATGGAAAGCTGTGATCTCGCCTCACTTTGAAAGGCTGTTTCTTGAGATTTCTGCAGCGTGCTTCTTCCTCCTCTGAAATTTCTTACTCTGGGTTCTTGCATGGGGAGGTGATATTCTTGACATCAAAGCCCCAGCTGGGATCTTTCTTGATTGTGAAGCATCCTATGGTATATTATACTCCTAAAGAGTTTTTAACAATGACAAAGTGAGGCATGATAAAATATTGGACTGTTTTGAGGGTTGTGTTTTTTTTTTTTAATGGCTGTACCCTGTCTACTTGTACCTTGCTATTATGGGTGTCAAAGTTTGCTAATGCAAACAGAGCCTGAAATTTTCAGATTGTGCTGAATGGCTCAGTGGGTAGAGGACACAATCCTGAAATTCCTGAAGCATGTCTGTATCTTCTGGAGGTCACTACGTGAAACAGTGACTCCATAACTGGTATAAACTTGACTTGTTGTCTAAAATCTGAATTTATTTGAAATGTAGCTGATCTTCAAAAGATTAATTCAATACCATTTTTTTCATTTGTAACTTTAAATAGCTTGTCAGCCTGTCTGTGCTGTTGGGTTTGCTCTTTACAGGGTTAATTAAGAATACACTCTGGTTCCTGCACATGGAATTAGCATGTTAAAATTGATGTGGATTTCTACCTACACCACTTGTTCACAGAAAAGAAACAAAGACCTTGCACTGTGAAAACAGTTGCTGGATTTATTCTCTGTATCAGATGCCAGTAATGGGGTGGGGAGGAATTATCATCCAACCATTCTTTTAAACTGAGCAGATATTTTCTTTCCTATTTTTCTAAGTGATATACCTTATCAGTTTCTCATTCCTTCCCCCTTGTTTTTTTTCCCCTTAAATACACATCCCAGTCTGCACTGCTGTTTGCTCTTCTTAAGTTGTGATGTAGTCTTGACTCTTATTTGCATTAATACCTGCTTTCAGTGTTTGCACCCCTGAAATAAATGTCTGTAATGGTTAAGGGTGCCAGAAAATTCCAGCACTGTTGATTTTTCTACTACTTTTCTTTTGAATCTGGAACCAGTGCATCTTCCTTCCAGCTTCCTCAACTCCCTTGTAATTTGTTTAGCATGAACACTTTTCTGAGAGCAATACTAGGTACAGGCACCACATTACCATTGTTTTAATTTTTTTTTTTTTGAGATCTCTCTTTTCCACCCTATCTCCAATATGGGGGGTTTGTGCATCAGAAATGATTGTAAAGCAACCTTTTCCTCAGCCCTGTTTGAAGTGTGTTTCTCAACGAATCTCCTCCTCCCATCTTCGTCTTGTCACAATAAACAACCAACAGTTCCAAAAAAATGTTGTAATTAAAATTTCCTCAAGAAACAGTTGTTGTTATGGACACTGTTAAGTATGCTGAGAAATGTCAGGGGGTTACTGAGAAAGGAGAAAGAGAAGGTACCAACCTGGCCCGCCGCCGGCAGGAGAGCGGGTGCTTGTCATGCTCTGCCTGAGCATCCCTGGAGCTGCCCGAGGGACACGGCCCAGGGGGGCTCCCTGGACACCTTCCCGCTCTCACCGGCTGAGTCCATTCATGCTCCGGGACTGGCAGGGCCCTCTGGGCCGGCGCCTTCTCTGGCCGGGGTGCTGTCACTTGGGTGTTCTTCTCCGCCAGCTCTGGCTCGCAGCGTCAGGTGCGACCAGCACATTAGAAAGGAACACCCCTTTCCCCCTTTCTGCCAGCTGGAGCTTCATCTGCTATTGCCTATACTAAAGTAGGACTCTGTAGGCACTCTTAGCTATACACACATATAAATTTATAGCAAGTTTGGTTTGTTGCTGTTGTTTTTTTTTAAAGTTGTTAAAAATTTGACAGAAAATTATGTATTTATTTCTGCTCAACCATTTAACTCCTACCCTGTATTTTTACTCCTCCTAAATGAAAGGTAAAGGATAGCAGAGCAGCAGTCTCTGCTGTGCGTATACATTCAGGGAATTCAGAGAATCTCTTTACAAAACAGATACTGGTTCACCCAAGATTGGAGACTGTGGCTTTGCTTCAACACCCTATTGCAACATCAGTGCTGGAGCATTGCACACTAGGAAGGGCAGCAATCCCTAAATTAACTATTTAAAATGCATAAAATAAGATTGCAAGGAAGATAGGAAATGTCACTGGGGCATCCTGGGAAGCCCTGGAAAGTCCTGCAAACAAAAGCAAGGAAAGTCTAGAATGAGCAAAAGCAAAGATAAAGCTTGAAAACCAATCAAAATAGGGAAAGCACAGAATGGCCTCTCAAGTGATGTGATGGCTTCTTGTATTTGAATACCTCATTAAGCAGCTGCACAGAAACTGAGCACCTAAAGATTTGAAAATACAGACTCAAATAACTAAGATTTTAAGCTGTCTGGAAGGGGAAGTGATCTTCTGTTTCAGGATACGAAAATGCAGGATGAGCAGTTACTTTCCACTCCATGTGTTTAAGATTTTTCTCATCAATCATAAAGTTTGGAAATAACAGTAAAGATTTAAATTCTGTACGTTTGTGTACTGGTTTATTCTGAGAAATACAAAATGAGAAGGGATGTTAGAGGTCCTACTTTATGAATTAAATATCTTGCAAATGGAATTTGTATCTTGTGAAATGATTGGGTCTGAACTTGTGTAGACTCTACAGGACTATCCCCATGCTCAGTTAGGTGGGTACCTGTGCGTCCCTTGTGAGATCAAGGAAAAGCTCGAAGGCTGGGGCAAAAGCATTCAAGCTGTACAGAAATACTCTTACCCAGTGGAGATATTTCAGTCTGCTATTCCTTTAAAAAGACAAACCTAACCTTTTTCATTCAGTCCTAGTCCGACAGATTTGGAGTTTTAGGAGAGAACTGCTTCTGGCTTATGATGCTGAACTAAATTTTGAAATGGAGGGGAGAAAAAAAAAAGGCATTCCAAAGGCAAAATGAGAGTTAATGCTAAAAAATTTCAGCATATAGACAAAATTATAAGTGGCTAAGAATAGGAATTAAAAAACTACTCTGCCCTCTCTGTACGTTGCTACTATGACACTACAGTAATTTATTGCTGCAGCACATTCCCTTCTAGAACTCTCTAAATATTTTAAGGAATTTCAATTACATATTGCAGGGGAACATCTTTAAAAGCGTTCAGGTTTGCTAGCTTTAGGGACCTTAGAGGAATCCATATGCAGAAAAGCAAACAAACCCAGTGAGAAATGTACACTGTTTAATTAAAATACTAGGTTTTGACACATTCTTTTTCTGACTAACAATGACTTATTAAGGAAAAAAATCCTTTAAGTGTACAGATAGATTTTTTTTTTTCTTCTGAGCTTTTTACAAGTGGCTTGTGTTGTCACTGACAAAAAAGTCATAGACTTGGCTATATTTTTTGTTCTTTTCCTATGTTAATGAGTTACAGACTGTTTTGCACCATTTATATGATCAGCAGTTTAAATGTTCTTTGTCCTGAGATATGTTGAATTCATTATGAGAGAGAGAGAAGTAATAGATTTAGTATCTTCATCTCGGTAATCAATTGTTATGGTAGATGCTAAATTACTGTGGATGCAGGCAGGCAGGAGAGCTGCTCAGTGAAGGGAACTGCCACCCGTGGTGACAGCCAGAACTTGCTGGCTCTCAAGTTTCATAGGGAAACATGCAGGTTATTTTTGCTACATTGGTGTATGCGACTAGGAGGTGTAGTTTCCAGGCTGTTGCAAGAGAGTTCGTACTTTCAACACAAAACAACTCACCTCTTTGCACTCCATGCAAATCTTTAATGATTTCAAAGAGTGTGATTAAGGCTTGGATGCTTCAGTAGCTTGTTAAGGACCCAGTTATAGGTGACACTCCTGTACTGCCTGTCTCTGCAGTGCAATGCGAAGTACTTCACAGCAAATTAGTGCTATGTAAAGCATACTTCAAAATTTCAGTTTGGGAGGTAGTAAATAGTGTTTCTGTTTTCTAACTGGTTTTCACTTGGGAGCCAAAATTTTCCTGTGGTGTTCTCTGCTTCTCTTTGGTGCTGGATGCTTTTGTCTGCTTTGTGAAGCTGCATAAAGTAAGTGATATGTCTCAATCTTTAGAAATAGATGTTTGTTTGCTTTCAGACTCTAAAGGGAGACCACTACTGGTACATTATAGTTAAAAGAGATTGTGAGAGGGTTAAGCCTCTACCATGATGATAAGTAGCAGAGGCCTTTTTGGGAGTAATTCAAAAATCTTGGTGCGTCAGAAAAAATGTGCTCCTTCCTTCTTGATTTCTGTCGTGTCAGGAATCAGTGCTATGAGGGAGGAAGGGAAGATCCTGGGCACAGTTCACACTTGTGGACTAGACTTGGCCACCCAGCTCAGTGAAGTACTCCATCTCCACTTGCACCAGCTGGGTACAGCAATGGATATGCACCACAGGAGCTAATGAGGAGCTGTGCCTATCTCTTACATAAGTATAATCAGTATTAAAAATTTGTTCTAAGTTTTGATCACAGTAACATCAGTGTTCTTCAAGAATCAACCAACAAAGAAAATGTATCCGAGGCTGTTTATTTTTATGGTCTCTCATATGTGTGGACTCAGTGTGGGACCTGATGCTATCAGTGCCCTAACTCAAAATGTCTCTCAGCAGGCACCCAGCTCACCAGCCCAGCCTGGGCTGTATGATACTAATTAATTCCAAAGAAGGCTAAGTGGGTTCCAGGTGTGATATTATTAGTACTGAGGTAACTGGATGACACACCAGAAGGATTTGAAATTGCTAGCTCAGTTATAAGCATAGGGGACTCTAGCTTATTATTCCTTAAATACCCTCTTTCTATATTCCCTTAGCTGCAGAATATTTACCTGCCTGATTGTTGTTTGTAAATCGAGGCTGTTCCCTCTCCCCCTACCCCCTAAATCTTCCTTAGATGCAGAGAGGAAAAAATAGCATACAAGAACGTGGCTGTAAAGCATTTCTTTTCTGTTCTGCCTCTCTGTGTAGAGGTTTTTGTGGCACTCAGGGGTGCAGTAGGGCTTGAACAGTCCAGACAGTGTGCCAAGGCATATTCCTGTAGGACATCACTAGAGATCCCTGCTCGTAAACCCTGCCTGCAGAGTTGTAGCTGGAGAGAGGAAGAGAGAGAGGGAAAGAGGTGAAGCAAGGAGGACACAGAGGTGTGATTTAGGACTTACAGAGAAGACAGAGAGAGAAAACTGAGAGGGAGGACATAGTGAACAGACTGGGAGAGGGCAAATAACCTCCCAGGGCCAGGCTGAAGTCAAAGGAGCTGAAACATACAGTGAAAAAAGGTAATTGCAATTCTGGGTTACTAAAGATGAAAAGCTGGGCCAGTCTCAACCAGCCTGCGTGGAAAGTCCAAGAGCTGACTGGGAATCAGGAGGCAGAGGCTGTGAAAAAAAGGGAGAGATGGGAGAAAGAGATTGGCTGTGAGAGCAAGAAAATGTGCTGTGCTTTGTGAGGGACTGAGCATTGTTCAACTGCGAAGGTGCTTTTGGTTGTGGGTAGAATGCTCAGAAATCTACAGGGAGAGATAGAAAAGGCCTTTTGCAAAGAGGCAGTGTGAAGAGCTTTGCATAGAAATCGATTTTAACAAAGTAAAATGGGTGGTGATTTCATTAAAAAGTGCTGGACACTTGCCACAGTTAAATGTCAGGCCGCTTACCTGGGTATCTAAACATGGATTGAAGAGCACAACTTTACATGTGTGAAAGAAAAAGAAGTAGAGCAGGGGGCTTGGTCTGTCTGCTTTGCTGGTGTAAATATCTGGAAATCGGACTTGCCTGGGTGGCAGAAGGTGCAGATTACTGCTGTTATAGAAGTTTGTTACCAACTCAGATTTTCACTCTTCAAAACAGGAGAATCTGAGATAGTGGAAAGAGAAATTGGTAGAGCTCTTGCAAGCCTTGCTAGTGCAGAATCTTCCTGGGTGTTTTTAGTTATGAATCAGCTGCATCTTGATTTCTAATGAATGTTTTAAAAATTGGTGCCCATTTGTGAGAAGCACTTTTATACTGATAATATTCTCATAAGTGTTGTTAGTCTCATAATTTATTTCTGTGTTCATCTAGCTTTCTTCAGACGTGCAGTCTCAAATTGAACTCAAATTCTCTACCACTTATGGTGTTAAATACCATGTTTAGTAGAGGTTTTTATTGTATTTGTCTATGACTGAACAGAAACTAAAGAATCCAGGCAACATTAAGAGTCTCTTTAGAATTTCAGCTAGTCCCCTCGTTCAGACTAGTGATGTCATGAGATATTGGAAGTGGGATAAGTGAATGGGGCTGGTTACAGGAGTTCGAGGACTCCTTTTCTTCCCTTCAATTCCTTGCAACTCTCATTAAATTATGGATAAACTCTTATTAAGAACAAAAGAGTAAAAGAGTGACAGCTGAATTTTTAGATTCTGATGACCTAAAAAATTACTTTAAAGACATAAGGAAACAGAAAGGATTGAAATAGATGACTGCAAACTTCCAGACATTATATTGTCTTTTCTCATATTCAGCTTCTGATACACACATTCATGAATAGCCCATTTCAGTGACATTACTGGGTCAAGATTCCTATGAGTAAAATTCCTGTTACTTCACTAATATCAGTTAAAGGCAACATGCCTACACAGATTTGAACTTGCTTAATGAATTTTGTGAGGTTTATGTTATACATGCAACAAGATGTGGCTATTGTCACTGTATGGTTATATATTGGAATCTGATGGAAAGTACTGGCTGCTGCCTGGTTCCAAAGTGCAGAGTAGTCCTTGACCAAGCAACAGAGGACTCTGTGAGGTGTCCTTTGTGGGGAGGAGTGGGAATGGAGTTTGTGAGTAGAGAGCATTGCAGAACAGCAGCTAAGGACTCCCAGGGAACAGATACTCAGCAAAGCCCTAAATACTTAAAAGTGGCTCAGAAAACACCTTTCTATGAAGTTGAAAAGGACTATGAGCAATAGGCAAGTAGATTTACTAATGTGGCTTGTTCAGCAAGCTGAGATTAGCTAAGTGAGGGAGTAAGAAACTGTTACCAAGGCACTGCAGAAATGTGAGGAATATTGCAGTAGGAAAGCATGAAACTGCAACTGCAACATTAGTTTTCTACGAGAGGCCAAAACAAAGGGGGACACTTGAAACACATAGATTTAATACTTAGGAGTTGCACAGGTAATCTGGAATCCTTCCTTCAGAAACAGATTGTAATGGGCATCAGAGACCCAAACTGTGAACAGGGATCTTCAAATATCCTGAGTTAAAGAAACAGTAAGGGTGGATGGAGGAGGCCACGGCGCAGAGACAGACCACACTGCAGATGCTGGAAGGAAAACCAAGGCGGTGATCCCCTCAATCGGGGCCACAGCCCGTCACAAGCCCACGGGAGCGCAGGCGGCAGAGCAAAACCGATGACTCCGAGGGGAAATGTGCCAAACACACAGAGAGCTCTCCTTAAATGCTGCCCCAGCACACTGTGCTATCTGCATGTGATGGCTTTCAGCAGGCTGCGTGAAATGATTTGGTAGCCTTAGCTGAGTCCCACCACAGAAATGCCAAGCTTCTTAAGCTGCTTAACAGGCTTGGCGAAGAGGATAATGATTAACCGTTTATTAAAGTCAGCCCCTCCAGGTCAGAATGAGGGATATTGGTAGTGAGAAAGCTCGTGCTGCTCTTGCCTTCCCAGTGCTTTTTATGCAGATAGGGGACTTTAGCCTTTGGGGATACAGTCAGTGGTATTAAATTTACTTAAAAGTATGAAGTGCCTTCATTTCTGTGCTGAATACCACTGTGGGCCATTGTAAACTTCCCCAGTGCAGTTTGAATCTCCTTAAAGGCAGAAATGCACTGGTTTCTCAGAATAACTCTACTGAGAGCATGCAGTGTACATGTCAACTTAATTAAATGAATTTGTTTAAAATACGATCGATGGTGTGTGAAATTATATAATTATTCCATAAATACACTTTGTTAATTAATTAATACTTTAATTAAAGGGTAATTGGAAACTCTTTGCATTACTACCTTTTTTGAAGGGCATGAATGTGTCTTTACCTCATATTCGCTGATTAGACCAAAAGAACCTTTTTTTAAAAGAAGATATTAAACTAGGAGCCCAGGAGATTTTTTAAAAAAAAGGAAAAAAAAAAAAAGAAAAAAATGGCACAAGATGACAGCTCTGTCCCAGTTTGCCATAGGAAGGAATTTGGCTGCCCTTTAAAATCTTTGCTTTCAATCAGCCTTCAGTTTTTCTAATACCCTTTGTGTCTCTTATTCTGGGAGAGTAATTGTCTCTCTGGGAGTTTTGCCTTGAAATGTCTCCCTGGAAAAAGAACTTGGAACAGAGTGCTGTGGACTAGTTGTTGGTTGAGAGAGCTGGTATTAGCGGCTTGTCAGAGCTGGACATAAATCCCTCTTTTCCCCTCATAATCATTTTCCTCCGGTATCATTCAGTTTACCTGTTTATTTTGAAGACTATCCATATTAACAAACCCAGACCTCCTACTGCTCACTGCCAGAACAGCACTCCAATCCCCAGACCACTTTTTGTAACTGCTGGTGTGGAATAAATGAAAAGAAATCATTGGAAACCAAGAAGAGAGAAATGACTGTGGCCCTTACCTTGCCCCTGGAAATTCATATATAATTCACACTGAAGCCAACAGCCTAGGAAGGGCAAATTTGAGGCCTGTCTTTGAAAAAATTATCAAGATCTCACAAATTAAGGCCCTAATTTTGCAAACTTTCACAGTTAAATGTAAATGCCTTCTGTGAAGGCAGTGGAAAGGGTGCTGCTTGCAGGTCTAAAGTGAGCTCATTCTTTGTTTGCAGCTTTGGGATGTAGACAAATATGAACCAGGAAATTCTGGGCAGCAGATAGTTATTCTACATGTTTTGATCTTCTGCTTATGTGGCAAAATTAAACTGATAACTTTCTGCAGCTGTTAACTACTCTGCCACTGCCTGCTGCTTGTGAATGCATCAGGAGCTAGTAAGTGTTGTTTGACTGTGACAAGTCTAAAATGTTGGTGTTTTTAAATTTCTAACCTGTCCTGCAGTACCATATTCACTGTAGACCTAGAAGGTCCTAAGAGAAATCATAAGTTCATTGCAGTGATGGCACTTTAGTGTGTGACGTAAGAGAATTATATGAGGCTAGCACAGAAAGAACAAGGAACACCATAACTAGCATAGGGACAAGTGAAAACTAAGTCACTCAGGAGTAGATTACAGCACATCTAGGGCAGACAAAGGACCCAGTGTGCATATATTTGCACAGAAAAAGTTACACAGTGTTTCAGTGATTCTTAGATTTAAAAAAAACTGAGTTTTAAAATATTTTTTAATTCTTAATTGCAAAACTGAGCTTCCACTGTTGTATCCTCATAGAAAAGCTACTCTTATTTGTCTTTAAATTCAACAGTGAATCACAAGCCATGCGTGACTTATTCATGTGTGAGATGTCAGGTGCATGAGAGCTTACATCACATGCTATGCCGATGCATAAAATTTTTAAGCCTGTCCTTGACAACTGAACAATTCAGCAACCTGGACGCAAGCTGCAAGGATCAAGAAGTAGGACAAAATTACAACTGTTTATACAGCTTTGCACAATGCCATGGCAATGCTTTTTGCAAGAAGAAATATTTACTGAGAGTAAACACAGTTTAGAATGAGATTGAGTGTCTGTGTCTTCTCTGCAGAGATCCACACACAGAACGCTGTGTTTAATGCTGCTTGAAGAGCCTGAGCTTTTTCCTTGGTGAGTCCTCTGTTTTTTGAAGGTACAGGAACGTTTGGGGTAAGAGAAAGTGTCTATGACATGAAGAAAGACTTGCATAGGCAAAAGGGAAATTTAATGTAAGTTCTACTTTTGGTTTTTTGCCATACTGCAGATTGTTTGACAAGAATGATACCAATTACTGCCAACGATAGCATACTTTATGATACTGACATCTGTCCAAGAGAAACTGGCCCAAAAACATCAAACTTATTTTGCAGATGTCACTGAATAATCATTAGGTGGTGATAATTTTCAGTTGCCCAGTAGGGAAAGGTTCCAGCATATTAAATGGTTGAAGTTTCTGAATTTCAAAAATATTGCAGTGAGAATTTTCACTTGAGACAGCAGGCTGAGGGCTTGCCATCCATCTTTTGCTTCCTTGCAAAGTGTAGGAGCAGAGGGAATGGTCTTTTCAGCAAGGCTGGAGAAAGTCTGAAATATTTGTGGAGTTCTGTGTTCTGACTGGATTTACAGGTCCAAATTTATCTCAGGGCTAGCTACACTGGCATCTCTGAAGTTGTGCCTGTTATCTGCAGGCTGAATTTGTACCAGTAAAAAACCCGATCATTTTGGCAGAGGCATTTTATTACTTTCAGGAACCATCTAAATGTTGAGGTGATTTTAGTTGATATCTGTTTCACATCTTTTTATATCATCTGCAAACATTCAGCCTTGCAAAACTGAAAATACAAACCTCCATCTATAAGAAGTCACCTAAATAAATGGTTTGATTTTTCTTCTTCCAGATGTGTTGTCAACAGACAGGGCTCAGTGGAAGCTGTAGCAGCTCTGGTCATTGAGCTCCCCATTTAAGTGGATAAAAATGAAGGGAGGTGTCATTGGACATTCATGTACCTTGCATTTAGAGATCTGAGGATATCGTAAGTTATACTGGAGGTAATATATCTTCATATATCCTTCGGGAATATCCTAGGAGACAACTTCTCTTGCCATTTCCTGGCAAAACCTTAAATTTGGAAGGGACAAGTTTATGCAATACTAATATCAGGCTCAAACTAAGAGATGAGTATGAATAAATTGAAGCTGCTGTCTTTGTGTACTTCTAGATTCCTCAGCCTCTTCCTGACAGTGATAAAGGGATTGGGATTCTTTTCCGTGTAAATCCAGGAGGAGGACAGCCAAAGCCTGCAGGGAAAATCTTGTCCCTTCTCACACCCCAGTGTAGAATTTACACCTTCTTACACATCAGCTCTGAAATTAATCCTCTTGGTCTTACTGAATCTGAAGTAGTCTAACATGGAATAATTTACATGATGAGGGGCTGAAAGAGATGTGTAGCCAGAAACACAGCAATCAGAAGGATGTAAGAAGATAGAAATTAAAGTAAGTGGTAGCTTACTTAAACTTCGGATTCACTTAGATTTGTATGTGAATTTGATCCTTACTGTGTGTGAGGGAGAAAGCAAGACCTCATCATTATTTCCTGTTGCTAGATGAGACAGATGTAACAATATTATCATTTTTTAATTCATATATACATGGGTTTAGAAGGAATTATGAAATGGGTATAATTCTTCTTTTATTTTTGAGTTACATGCTGGGAAAACAATGCACATATATAGATATGAACAGAAATCATTACAGCCTGTTAAAACAAATTAGGAAACATGCTTTCAAATCTTAATACAATTTCTAGAGGAAGGAGCCTCTTGACTTGAATGGTGAAGGTCTGAAAATGGTCAGAGAGAGTCATAGAGCTAAGTGGGGATCCCAATTACAGATTAGCAGTAATGCAAATGTTGCTGCAAAGGGACCACTCAGCTTCTGCAGCTCAGGGGCTGTGGCTGTGCCAAGAGCACAGGCATAGAAAACCTCCCTTTCATTATTGTTTTTAATTATCTGCACAACGACAGATCTGGAATACCTACTGCACACTGAGACCCTTTGTGCAAGCTCATCAGCAGCGGCTGTGCAGCCAAAGCCTGTACTTTTTGCCTTCTGAAGGTCTTTCAGCTGAATTTTGCTTTCATGCAGATGCTTTTCTTTCCTGTTTACTCCTTATCTTCACTGGCTATTTCCCCTGCTCCACTGAACATACGCAACAGATGCAGCCTTACGTGATGACACCAGGTTTTGGCTATCCAGCTGTGATCCTGAAGTTCTCATGTGCAACTGCAAGACTCCTGTGTTCTCAGGAAGTGAGGGTGCTCTGGGCAAGTCTGGCCTCGTAGCACAGACCTCTTGGAGATGAGCAGTGTGTGTCTGGCCTCCTCCCTCTTTCATAAAGGAGCTTTCAGGTTTGGACAAAGAACAGGAAGCTGATAAGCTCTTCATTAAACTCAGTAACTAGGTTGTTAGTCCTTACTCTGGTCTTCTCATGTTAGACTTATGTTTTGTGTGCCCTTATTTTTGGTGTTTATCCCTGTGTTTTTCCCATGTACTTTGCAGGTGCAATATACCTTCATGGGAGAGTAAAGCAACCAGGAAAACTAAGAGGAAGATGCAAGAGCTGGCAAAGGGACTCGCAGACAGTCACTGAAACTAATCCCCTCTGAAGGAATCTTGCCAAAGTTATGTTTTGAGTTGTGCTTCCAACTAGAGGCTGCATAGTTTGGGACTATGTGAAAACATAAAATACTGCTGGTGTACCTTTCACTTGGACCTACTTGATCATGTGTTGGAGATGCTGTGCCTGAAGCACTGGGAGAATAAAAGGGACTGACTGGGCAGTCTGTGTGTCCTGAGGCAGAAGAGTCCAGGCCAGAACATGTGGACAGGTGAGCACAGACAAAATGAATACCCACTGAGCAACAATAAGGAGAGATAACTGGAACTAATCAGAAACAGGGAAGTGCAAGGAAACCTGGGCCAGGTTTTTGGCCCCTTTCCAGTGCTGAGCTACGCTAAGATGATCGGACAGAGGCAGAAGCAAGGTAGCTGAGCCCCTCTTCACAATGTCACATTTTGTCCATTGCAGAGCCTTTGCATCCAACTCAGTCTCATTGTGAGAAGTCTAAGGAATGATTAATAGCAAAGGATACAGGCAACTTCTGATGGATGCTGTTAAGGTATCAAAGCTTGTGATAATGCAGGTACTCCTTGTACACCTTACCTGGTTTCCTGATGGCTCTGTGCCAAACATTCATGTGGCAGCAAATTTCTACCTGTTGTAGACACATGAAAGATGGCTTGTATATATGAGGGCATAAGGCACCCTTTTGTCAACAGAGAAGCAGGCAGAAAGTGAGAGTACAGCCTGGGGAAAGCTGTGTGGGTGAGGGTGGGGGAAAATAGCAAAGTTGGTTAAAGCTGGTCTGTGGAATAAGAACTGACTGTACAAATGCATCATCAGGAGGCCCAACACTTAGAAGGAGTATGTCCATTAATAACTGACGATGAGGAGGAAAGGAGTGAGGAATTAAGTCATAACACCGCTAAACTTCTTTAAGAATAAGAACGGGAGGTAATACAGATCTCAGGAAGATAGCTCTTTGAAAGCATTGAGGGGATAGCAGGAATAAATGCAAATCAGCTGGCCTACATCATGCGTATCCACATGAAGGCAATAAAGGGACAAACTTAGCGAATGGCTAATCGCTCTTCGTCAGAAATCACCAAGAGCTGCAGCAGCTCCGGAGGGCAGGGGAGGGGAGAAGCGAAGGTGAAATTCCACCCTGAGCCTGGCAGGGCTGAGCAATTAAAGCCCAGTCAATCCAGGAGCAGTCCTCTGGGAAATAACGCAGCAAGCAAGTGGAGGAAAGAAAAATCTTTCAGAAAAAAGGAAATGATGAATGGTGGCGGGTGGCCTGGTGCAGCTCTTCTCAAGGTGATAGGAGCAGTGCAAAGTGAATTCCTGAAAGTTAAGCTTTGAACCCTGTGTTGTGATTCAGAGCTCCATGTTGTTCTCTGGGCAATTCAGAAGGGGAGGGTAGGGGGAAGCTTTGCATGGATGTATCTGCAAGGCACTTCTACTTTTTGTTGTGAGAAAGGAGTCCTGCAGGGTGGGGGGGCAAGTTCTCTTTGAGAGTTAATAAGATGTTTAAACATTCATAGTACTAAATGTAATAATATATACTGTGTAAACCCATACCAGCAGCACTGTGACATTTAAATGAATGCAGGAGAAAAAAAAGAGCACAGAATTCAGGGGACAAAACAAGGGGTAAGGGTTTAAAATCTATTTCATTTTCGTATTGTAGCTAGCCCATTTTTCTAATGTTTTCATGATGTTATTTCATATCAAAACAGTTGGATTACGCAGCAAGGGCTAGGTTTTCAATTAGAGGTTTCCTCTAAGTAACCCAAGGTCCTGCCCTGAACCCCAGAAACCTTCCCAGCTTAAATACTGACAAAATCTGGGCTGTCTCTGCAGAGCATTTAAGTTTCATCATGGTTTTTCCAAAATTCTTTTACTGAAATATTGAATTCTGGTTGTCTATGACTGATAATACATTTGTAGTTAGATCTGTACCACAGAAAGGATTGGCTATGGCTGGAAATAGGTGTCAATTTTAGTCAGGTTTGGTTTGAAGCTGGGTCAGGTTTTGGAAGAGGGTTTGGGCTTATTTGTGCCATTGAATGTATGCTGGTCCCAATGAGAGGGATCAAGGGGTACCTTGGAGAGGGCGGGGTAATATTGCCCATGTGACAGCAGCAAGGCCCCCTGGTTACTGTTGTGTGAAGTGCTTTTAGGATTCATTGTGTTGACGAGTCAGACAGGACAGACAACAATTTCAGTTCACTTGTCTTTCACTTTTTGCTCTTGCGGCATTTTAGCTTTTTATTTTTTCTGGGAAGTGAAGGGAGGTAGGGAAAAGGGAAGGGGAGCTGGGATTTTTTAAGTGGTTTTTAATTTTTTTGTCCATCAATGTGACTCTGAATGGCTGCACCTTGAATGCAACAAACCCCGAGCCATACAGCAAATGTAACAAAGAAAGAAATACCAGGAAAGCTGGATAGCTAGAAAATAAGAGTGGGGAAAGTAATAAAAATTAGGATCAGATTGGGAAAAGAATACAAAATACTTGATGTGAGGACAGAGTGCTTGGGAAGAGTGGAAGGGCAGAGAGAGCTCAGAGATTTCTAGCAGGTGTTGAGCCTGATGCACACATCCTTTGCACAACAGCAAGTGGCTAAGCAGGGAGAATACAAAGAAGCATGACTGACATAAGCACAGTCACCATGCCAATGAGCACAAGTGCCTGTATATATTAATAGGCTAGAGGGAAGATGTGGATGCAACAGGAGCGCTGGCTACTGAAGGTGAGCTCTATCATCAGCAATATGCGGAGGTAGGGTGAGAGTTTGACATCCGATTGCACTGCTCGCTCTCTCTGGGGAAAGAGGGCTCTTCAGGCATTTTAGAAATGTGCCTCCCAAAGACAGCTCAGGCATTCGGAGGTTGTAGCAGGGGGTGGTGGAGGTGGGACTAGGCAACATGCAGCTAACATTGCAAAAATACCCCGGAGTGCTGAGCCTGTGCAACAGCTGGGGCCACATGTTATAACATACCATCAGGATGGCCTTTATTGACTGGGGTTAGAGAGCAGCCCACAGAGAGAAGACTCCACAAATTCCAGCTGTTCTCCAGGGCACCATGGCAGGGAACTACCACTTGCCCCTGCTGGACAAACCTGGGCTGCTGTGTCTCCTGGAGGGGCTGCAAGTCTCAGCTCATACGATGTGGCACAGTCTTCCAGGATTTAAACTCCCTGCTTTTTGCTTTCCCTTATTTCTGAAACATAGGGACAGATGGGAATGTACTCCCTTTTTCCTGTCCTTCATCTGAATGCCTGGGTACCCTTCCCCATTTCTCTGGCAGTGTAGCTGTTCTCTTTCTGTGGATTATCCTGGCCCTGTCACCCTCTCAGTGGGTTAGTCACTGAGCACAGTAAACATGCAAATGGCCTGGGATGTTTTAGCACTGGGGACAGCTATTCTCCTTGTTGATTGACAGCTGGGCCTCCACTGGCACATTGGTTTTCATAGTATGAGGGTGAATGGATATGTAGATAAACAGCCGAGCTTTCATAAACCTTTCAGAAGCTATTGTGTGTCTCTGCTGTGCCTGTACCCACACATGGACTTCTTTCTCCACGTGGGAGATCACTTTGCTCACTGAATGCATATGGTTTCTGCTTTAACCATGGCTCTTCATTTATTACTGTGGTCTTTCATCACTTCCCTCTGGCGCCTTGTGAAGAATTTGCTCTTACTCAGTAAGCAGCCCCCTAGTTTTGCGCTCCCATGCTTGTGCCATTTCTTTGCTTTGCAGAATATTGGAAAAGCCATTTGCCTATTGAGATTGTATTTGAAGCACCTCACCTAATTTCCTCTTCTTATTCAGTCCTTTTACCTGCCTATGGCTTTTCTTGGTTGAGAAACATCTGCTTCCTAGTTTGTTTGGCTTTTTTTTCCCTCCAGTCAGGCTTCCAGTCTTCTTATTCCCTTGCAAAAATCTCTCTACTGTGTTTGCACACACATTATGTAGCACCTGGTGGCTGTAACAAATCTGACAGGTGCAAATGTGAAAACCAAATCGTTTCTGAGTTATTTGGGAGCAAATCCAGTAACTTTGTCCTCTTTTAATATTTGTGTTTCTTTGGGGGAATTCCTTTCTTTGGTTACACCTGAAGAAGTTTCTAGCTGAATTTTTAGTTGTTGGTTTTTTTTTTTTTTTTTAGCAGGTTTCTACATGTCTTTATATTCCTACCTTCGTTTTCTTTTCCTTGTAGAGATGGATAAGGAAAACTTGCAGGAATTTCATTTCTAAAATGTACTCAAAAAAAGAAAAAGTTTGCATGTATGCTAGCATAATAGCAAGTAGTGAAGAGGGAATTTAGTAGGCTGGAGGAGTTTTCTAAAGCCCTACTCAACATTTAATTTTACGATCCTTAATGACAAATGGTGATTGTGAATATTCATGAATTTTTCCCTGGGTTAATGTCATAACCTTTGCAGTAAAAAGGCTGTTTTCACCGGTAATGACTACCTTTCAATTTATTTATGCTTGGGTTTTTTTTACAGAAATAGACCCCAAATTAACATTCAAAATGCAAGAAAGTAATTTTGCATGTTTGTTTGCTGGGGGGAGGGAACAGTATAGTTTATAAGTCTTATCATGTTGTGTCTTTATTGAGACAATACGGCTCTTTAAAACTCTTGGATTTTTATCTCAGCATTTTTAGAGTACTGAAAAAAGTGTCTCAATTCAGCTTTAGTGGAGAGACAACTCAGCACACAGTATGAAAAATTTGTTTGTCTTTCTAAGCATGAAGAATTTGCCTGTCTTTGTTTTTCCCAGTTATTCTGAGCATTCATTTAGTATTTGATCAGTAATTACCTTATATCCTTTCCCCTGGACAGTATTCCTTCTTCTCTTTCCTTTTTCCTGCCTATGATTATATTTGGTGCCTTGCAGTCATTATGTCTTACTTTGCTGCACTGAACTGGATGTGCCCTTTATCTGTCCATAAGCCTAATTTATTCAAATCATTTTAAATTTGCTTGCTCTGTGCACCATTTTACACTTAACGTGCTATCAGCAAAAAATTCCACTTTAAAAATTATATCCCCTGCAGGCCATTTATATAAAAGTTTAATAAAAGTGGGTATGGTGCTGAAATTTGGGAGCACTGCCTTGTTCCTGTCCCTCTAGTCACCCTGAACCGTGCTGTTTTGCTGACACCTTGCTTCTTGTCCCACAGACAATTTTGAAGCCGTTTGCCATTGTGCTTTTTCTGTACTGTGCTTTACTGATTCCACAGATCAATCTCTCTGTGTCGGGTGCAGCACCAAATGAATCTCTTCCATCTGGATAAATTATGCCCGTCACTTCACTTTTGACTCTCTGTTGAGAAATGTATTGAGAGAACTTAAAGCACATTTGACAGACATGACATGAATCCAGCTGTCTTTCCTTCCCTGGGCTGGCTGGTTCTACATGTTGCATAAACCCATCACATAGTAATGTTTCCAATATCCGTTCCGTGGCTGCAGTTGGGATTACTGGTGAATGGATTCCTAAATCCTCCCTTGATTTAAAAAAAGAAAAAAAAATTGTTGTTTAGTTTTAAAATATTACTATTTTTAAGAAGTAAAGCCGGAATAGTTACTTTCTAGGGATCTCCAGATACACCATTCTCAGGAAGCTATCAAGCAGTATTACTACAGGTTTGCCAATTTCCCTTGCTATTTCCTTCCAGCTTCAGAGATGCAGTTAATCTAAGTCTCAGTCCTGTCAACTTTTAATAGTTCTAATTAACTAACTACCTGTCCAGATTGGATCATAAAGCCTTTTAAGATTTCATTTTTTCCCCTCATGAAAATGGATCCCTGTTTCCGGGATGTGACCTTCAACTTCTGTAAATACTCAGGCAAAGGATATTAATTCAGGCTCAGCGCAGCATCAGTCTCATCTGTCACTGACTTCTCACTCATTCCCTTTCGTGGCCCCACTGATTCAATCCCTGGTCATCTGCTTTTCATATATCAGACAAAAGATCTCCATTGAGTTTCTTCACATCCTTGCCATTTTTTAAAAAGCATTTTCTATTCCAGCGTTTCCTGTCAGTGTTTATAATTGCTCCATTTTGAAAGCAGGGTCATCGGCAGACCTGCTAAGTAATATAATAACAGTGCAATAGAGGAAACTGAAACCACTGGTAGGGGCCTGGGTGGCACACTTCTCTGGATCTGGATATATTGAGGTGGAAGTGGCTCTAGTTTTGCAGCGTGTGGCATGAGACCAGAATCTGGCCTTGTACATGAAATAGCTCATAAATTACTTGAGGCTTTTTAGCACGGCATAGTGCCGATGCTGGCCGTGTTAAGCGCTCTAAGCAATCTTTTGTAGGGCAATCACATGGAAACCTGAGACTTGCCAGAACACCTTTTGGAAGAAAGCTTATATTTCCTCATGAAGAAAAATATCTGACCTGGTTCTGAAGTAAATCCCCTTTTGTTCCTAGAAGGTTTTAACTGCTGTATGTCTATGCTAGATTTTTTGTGGTACTTCTGTACATTTTTGTGTTTGATTACATAGCGGTGTTTGATTTACTGTGTTGTGCTCCATCCCACTGTCACTACAACCTCAAGTCCCCTTCTGATAAACTTCTTCCTTTCATGCATGAAGATGTTACACGTCAGAGACCTGCTCTCTGTGTGCAGGGAGGGCACGGAGGGAGTTGCCTTGGGAGAGATGTTTCTGGTGTGCAACTGAGTTGACTCCTGACAGCTCTGTGACCCGGAAAGCACCTTTGAGAGACAGGCCCCTAAGCCTGGAGGCATTGCTTGCCCACTTTTGCAGATTATTAAGCAGATCAAGAGAGGTTAGAGGTAACGTAAAACGACCATAGTTTATCTCTGAGGTCTCTGCTTGAAAGATGGCCTGTATGTGGGTTTGCCAGTGGGCTGCAGAGGGCACACTACCTGTACCTCCACTGGAGCAGAGCTGTGCAGGGAGGTGAGGGGTTTTGTGGCACCAGCTATTGCTCCAGTAAGGATGTGTAGGCACGGTAGTTTGTACTTCTGCCCTCTGTTTTGAAGGGTACATACACCTAGTACCTGGAGTGGAGAATGCTGCTGCAGAAGCTGTTTTAGCTTAGCAGTCACTGCTCCTTCTACCTTGTTTTGTTTTTGTACCTTAATGTCTCAGTCATATTCTCTGTGTTGCTTAATACCTCATCTGGCATTCTTGCCTTCCTTGTCGGTTTATGTACACATTAAATTAGAAGGCAGTTCTCTACAAGATGTGCTTCCTCTGCTTAACATAATCCACTCTGAGGTCTAGATAATTAAACTCTCCCAGTTTTGCTGCCATGGTCTTTTACATGTTTTGCTTCATACGTGCTATTCTTCACACCTCCTTCCCAGTCAAACTGCGCACAACCCATTTCTTTTAGCATATCTCCAGTGTGGAGCCGTATCACTCTGCTACAACTTGGTTTATCCCAGGCTTCATTTTTCAACATGGGCCAGATTCTCTTTTGGAAACATGACTAAGATTAAGCAGCTGTATTCCTGCCTGCTTTTGTTAAGCCACCATTTAGATGCAGAGGTTAACTTAGAGGAGAGCCTCAGTTGGATTCAGTGAAGATCAAGACAGTATGCATAGAGTGGCCCAGGGAGCTTGCCCTCTTATCCTCCTGTTCTTTCACTTCCCAACTTCACTCCTGATCCCAAAAGATCCTGCAATTAGAATGTTTTAAAAAGAGAGACCTGAGTTTGAGCTCAACCTTAGACTCAGACTGAAAGTCAGCTCTTTCATTTAAGTATTTAATTGTCAGGTAAGAGACTCCAAAGTGAACCAGTATTTTCTCATTTGGCACTGGCTACAAAACAAACTCCAGTGGCAAGGCAAGCCAGTGAGGCTTGAGCAGAACCCTTCTGCAGCTCTGCTCCTTAATGCAGCTCTGCCTAGGACATCCTGCACCACACACCTGAGCAATGCCAGCAGCAAAGCCAAGCGGAACCGATGAACAGAGTGGTCTGTGCTCTTACAAAATGGGTCTCACTTTTAACTAGCATCCATAAAGACAATTTTGGAAACTGTAGAGTCAGACTCTAGACATTCACCTGTGCAGAGCTGTCCTTTCATATGTTTTAAACCCTGGTAAAGAGTAGAACAGTAGTCTCACAGTATGTCCTAAAGACATCTATAACATTTTGTTAGGATATGTGTGCTCTTAGAGTTATCTAGAACTGAAAAAGGAAGGGAGAGAAAACCAGAAATATTTCTCTGATTCTTTGTGCACAAGACGCTCTCAGCTCTAGCCAAGTCTTTCTCAATTTAAAATTGTTCCAACTTCAGTTCAAAATAGAAATAAGGTGTACTACTGTACACAGTTGTTTTCCCAGTTAAAGTTTTTCAGTCAGTAAAAACATAAATAATATAAAACATGATGTCACTCGAGAGAAAAAAAATTCTGATGCTTTTTGTCATGTTCTGTAGTGGAAATATCACTATACAGCATTAGAAATTTAAGTATGTTGGTCTGTCTCAGGACATGAACTGATTCCAGCTTATTCTGAAAAAGAAATACAGAGGTTCTCATTTCAGTTGATTTTAATTTTGCTGTGTTTTTCTTTAATTTCATGTGTGCCTATCACATGTCTTTCTGCCAACCAATGTAGGTGTTTTTGTTGTGTACAGGGTACTAAATATTGGTGTTTATGTTAATGTGCAAGTATTACATGATAGTATTTTAGTGAAGCACTTGCTGTTCCTTTCCCACATGGGAAGACATACAGCTTCAGTAGTTTGGTTTCATGAACGTGGGTAGGGGTGTGTGTAAGAAATAGCAGTGTTTTGTCTCAAGAATTGATACTCTTTAGAAGCCAAAATAGCAAGCAAAATTTCCTGAGATTTGAGCATATTTTCTTTGGTCAGGATTACTGAGGAAGGGAGTACTTTGAATGTTTATGTAGGAATGACATTGGAAATCTCTGTGTGGCTGACTCACACTGGAATCCTAGTTAGACAAGGTATCCACGCCACTGCCTGCCTGTGTTCCTGCCCCAGCCTGCCACCGTTGCAGCCAGAAAGTCTTGTGAGGGTCCTGGTTGTCTTCTACTGCTCAGCTCGACACTGAAGTTGGAAGAGTTGGCTTTTTCTCTTTTTTACAGCTAAAGAGTATTCTCAAGGAGTCACCTGTGTCCTGCTCCAGCAGCAGCCAAAGCATCACATCGTGAACTGCATCTTTCCACCCCTCTTTTGTTGCAGAAGAGGGACAGCTGCTTCAGTACCCTTTCCTCACTGAGCAGGTAAGTGACTGTCGCTGTTACATTTCCCAGCCCCCCTGGGAGACTGACGAACGAAGCTGTGCTCCTGAGACCTGAACATATAATTTGCAACATGCAATTTGTGTCACCTCATACCTAGCTGGAGATCTAGTGCTCAGAGTACCCAAAATGTATCTACAAATAGATTATGTCATGCCAAAAATGAAATGGAAGGTGATAGTAGTTGTGTACTATATAATTAGAAAGCAAGAATCAGAATGTCTAACTAATGGCAACACCTGGAATACCTGCACAAAAAAAGCTAATCAAGTCAGCTTGAAATCCAGGGAAGCTGTTTCTGCCCCTTTAAAGAGCAGCTCAGAATATTGAAAATTACACTTTGATCACACTTCTGCTGGTGTAAACCACATGGAAATCAAGCATAAGAAAAAACACTGACTTTTCAAGAAGGTCATATCCACTTAAATATACAAAGTTGCACACAGTAGGTTTTTCTAAATGTAGACACCTGCCTATAAAATAATGGTGATTCCAAGTCTAATAAAGTTTGCTTGATGTTATGGAGTCTAAAATTCTGTCAGAAGTACAGGCAAGGAGGAGAAGGAGGAGGGAGAGAAGCAGCTTTAGGGCCATGTAAAAACAAAGCCTTTCTTCTCTCCTTTTAAATGTTTCTGCTGAGCCTGATTGAACACGGGATGAAAAGCTGCTGTCCTGAGATTTGAGGAAAGCAAAAGACTTCTTTTTCTGCTGTTACATTGAAAAGTTCTTTACTGCATGAAAGGTCGTTCCTTCTAAACGTCCTCAGACTTATGGCTTAAGTTTTGGGGCAACAGAGCTATTGGTCCCATGGGAATCTATTATCAACAGGATGTGCTATCTCTGGTCCATGTCGTCAGGAACATTAGCTCTCTGTTCTTTTTACCAATTTTACGTTTTATTTTGTGTTTAATATTTTGAGAAGGAGGTTTTTACTTGCAGAGGTAGTGCAATGGCATTGAACGGTGATATGTTTGACAGAAACTCTGCTATCTCGTGGTAAGAATGGCTGAGTAATGATCTGAGGTGTTCTACCGAGTTTGGCAACCACAGTGCCAGTATGAGCAATGGGTGCTTCCAGAATTGGGCTTTAAGACCTGATGTTGCTTTTGAGCTGATGTTTCTATTATGTGGATTGTCAAAATCTTCCCTAGCTTCCATTAGAGCTTGTCATGACAATTGTTTGAAAAAACCCAAAAAACTTGTATAAAACCTTCTTCTGTCAAAATATAGCATTTTACAAAAATATAAAATGTTTCATAGAAGTGTGTTGGTTTCAATGAAAATTTATCAGTGAAAATTTCTAAGGGCTAGATTGGAATTTGGGGCCGCGGGAAGAGAAAATACCTGGAAAACAGTGTGACCACCTGGGGCACTGGTGACCCCATATACTGTCCAGCCTGGACGCAGAGATGATTTGTAGTGCACGTCTGCCTATCTCCCTGCCTCTCCCACTTTCTCTCCACCTTGTCAGAGGTATTTCATTGTGTGAATGGTTCATCCTCCAGTCCAAAGAGTTGCTGTGCAGGCCAGTGGTTAGATTCCTGGTATCCACCGGAGGGGACAGAGGCCAAAGTCCCTGTAGGGATAAAGGCAGAACAATGAGTTCAAACTCACCTTTTCCACTTGTAAACAAGCAAGTTTGTTTGCAAGTTGGTCACCTTGTTACTAACACTCCTGTGGTGGATACATCCAAATGTCCCTCTTAATTTTTCACTTTTAAAAACATTTTCATTCAACACTGAAATGAAAGTCAGCTCTGAAACTGGGCTTCCACCCCTGTCCCTGAAACAGATTTTTTTATATGCCTGATACTACTTCTCAAGTACGTGGTCTATCAGGTAAAACCAAAATGAAAAGGCTGTAGTCCAGTAGATGCTAGATCCAGTCACTCATAATTGATACGCAGCCTTTACTAGGAGTCAGGGAGAAGATTTTTCATGTTTGGGTGAGCAGAGGGGAAAATCCTGCCTACCAAGGAGTATCTTCATTTGTGCTCACATGCTTTTCTCCACAGTTTGAAGATGGTGCAGGTTCTTCCATGAGGTGTAGCTGCTATTGTGATGCTTGTAGTAAAATCCAAAAGTTAGCTCATTCTGAAGACAGGAAGGAGAGGACTGAAGTCAGTGCCAAGTTCTGTCTGCTGCTATGTTTGAATTATGTGGTATGCTCATGAAAATAATGTTAGTATGAACAATGCACAGTTGTGCTTTCACCCACATTTTTAGGTCAATAAGACCCTCTTGCATTCTCACTCAATTATGTATCAAAGTAGAGGGAAGCAGGACTGTAGTCTGCTTTCTCCTTGCCTCATTTCATGCTCTATTCTTTGAAGCAGCTAGGAAGAGACAAGCAGGCTCTTCTTGGGTCCTGCTGGTGTAAGAGACTGTTCCATGGACAGCTCATACAACAGCTGTGATCTCATCTTTTTCCTCTCCTTCATCCCTTCATGTCCAGCTGCAGCCTATCTCACAGGAAGTATTTCCAAGAAAATCAGGTATCGCTGACATCTTCATGATAAACCACTTAAAAACAGAATCAAAGACTCACCTTTAGACTTTTCCATTGAAGTTGTTTTCAGAGAGAAATATGAAGAAAAAAACTTTGCTTTTCCCAATATGTGTATCAATCTGGTGCAACTCCACTGAAACTAAGAGCTAAAACTGAAATAGGGCCTGATCATTGTGGAGAAATGATATGTCAACACCAAATATTCATATTAATTTGATAATTTGATTTAGGACTTGACTGGTGAGGCAAGGTGACCCCCTAAAGCATTAACTTCAGTCAACTTGAGCTATTCTTAGTGTTATACTATTGAAGACAACCATTGCTCCAACTGCAGAAGGGCACATCTTTGGAATGTATTGTGACTGGGCAGCATAGTCCCAGACCGTGAAGCAAGTAGAACAGGTGCTGAAAAAACAGAGAATAAGGACAAATTTTGCCTCAGACACTTTTTCTTGTGTAGGGGAGCCATATAATATTCAGGTGTTAGTTCACAATTACAAGCCTTGTAGGAGATCTTTGTTCCGTGTCCAGTTGCCCAAACCCAGCAACATGCAGAGCTTCCAAGTGTCTGGTCTTGGAAAGCTCACCTATCAAAAAAAGGCACTTTTCCAAATGTCCTGCTGTGAATGGCAGCCTGGGCCCAAAACCTGAGCCACATGAAGAAGTAGATGGAATGATTTGCACAGGCAAGCTGCTTGAATGGCTTTGGAATAGAAATGAAAAACTGCAGTCTTGCACGCTGGGTGGTTGAAGCTACAGGTGAACTAATATGCCAGATTTCCTATTGGAACTCCACAGAACAGATATAACCTTATTTGGGGGAATAATGTAGGAGATATATTTTTTTATTTACAAATGATTTCTTTGTAGTAATTCTGTGAATTTGAACGTGATACAGGGGTTTTATTTATTTGAAGTAAGAAAAGAAGACCTATAGAATTCATGTGTTCTGACTAAAAATCTTCAGCAACCTATTATTACATCATTAAAATATTTTAAACTAAATTGCTTGTAATATTTTTATGAAAGGCGAGCTTGTGAAGGCGGTAGTTTCCTACCACATGCAATAAAAAGCATTTCACATGCATGAAAAAATAGTGTACCAAATTTCAGACTATAAATAAGGCAATTGTAAAATGTAAATGCTTAGAAACACTAGCGAAATTCAGCCAACAAAGAAGGGATCAGAAATTTATACCCTCGTTACTGGTAATTACAGTCACATTCTTTACTGATCTGTATTCCCAGCCAACCCATAAAAGTGTCCTGATGCATTACCTCCTTAAAACTAAGTCACCCCTAACACACATGTGCCAGAAAGCGAATCTGCAGCTCTGTGGCCATGTTCGCACATGGAGCTCTGCATGCGCTGCTGTAAATGTATCTGTCTACCTTTTAAGCAAAGTAGCTGAAAGCCCCTCAGGGTGTTCTTACGAAATGTAAATTCACTGACTTGGAGACCTCAGCATAAAATCGCTGCTTTTAGTGGATGGCAGTTTAACACTCTCCTTCCCATAATAAAGCAAAGAAAAAGAAATTCAGTCCCATGGTTTTCTTAGGTACATGCAGCATTTGTCTTTTTTCTTCTTCTTTGACTAAATAAAAGCAATTTAGACATCTATAAAAGTAGGTGGTTTTTTTTCTTTTAAGCAGAAATCAGCAATAAATTCTTAATGCCCTTGTGACAGATTAATGTTAACCTGTCAATAATTCATATTTGATGCTTCTGCAGTTCAAGAAGGAATTGCGAGGAAAGCTGAGCCTTCTTTTGGGTTCAGATTGACACCTCCTGCCAAATGTTAATATGCCTAAGAAAAAAAAAAGCACTCGCATGGGAGCTCAAATTCATTAGTGGTCATCTTGTAAATATTTTGACAACAGTGCATGAATCACATGGTTTTCTTTGGATGGTCTGCACACAACACTTGATTTGTGTGTCTTAAAAAGTCAAATCTGTCTGGTCTTGGTTACATAAAAATATTCATCCAGAGTGACAAGCACATACATATTTGACTTCAGCTTTCACAGAACCATAGACTGGTTTGCATTGGAAGGAACCTTAAAGATCATCTAGTTAACAACTCCACAGCTTTGGGGGTTTGGAATTAGATGGCCTTTAAGTTGCTTCATGGGACCTTTTGATATTTCTAAGTTTTAAGGCTTAAAAAAGTAAACATTAAGAATATATAGTACATTTACTGATCTCTGCATATCTTTGTTGGGTGAACAGATGCCACATAGATGCATTCAACTTTTTCCAGTTTGAACACACCTAAACATTCTCCAATGGATGGACAGACACCCTGAATAGCAGGTTATAGAATTATGGATTGGTTTAGCTTGGATGGGACCTTAGAGATCCTCTTGTTCCATGCCATGGGGCAGGGACAGCTTCCAGTAGACCAGGTTGCTCAGAGCCCCATCCAGCCTGTCCTTAAACACTTTCAGGGATGGGGCATCCACAACTTCTCTGGGCAACCTATTCTAGTGCCTCACCACCCTCACAGTAAAGAATTTCTCCCTATTATCTAATTTAAACCTACTCTCTTTCAGTTTGAGAATTCCCTGTTGTCCTGTCACTACATGCCCTTCTAAACAGTCTGTCTCCATCTTTCTTATAGGTTCCTTAGTTCTTACAAGTACTGGAAAGCTGCAATGAGGCTTTCCTGAAGTCTTCTCTTCTTCAGACTGAACAAACCCAATTCTCTCAGCCTTTCCCTGTAAGAAAGGTGCTCCATTCCTCTAATCATCTTGGTGGCCCTCCTCTGGACTCCTTCCAACAGGTCTTTGTCCATCCAGTTTTGGGGATCCCAGAGCTGCATGCAGCACTTCAGGCAGGTTCTCACTAAAACAGAGTAGAGGGGCAAAAACACCCCCCTGGACCTGCTGGCCATGCTGCTTTTGGTGTAGCCCATGACACATTTGGCTTTCTGGGCTGCAGGTGCACATTGCTGGGTCGTGTCCAGCCTCTCATCCAGGAGCACCCCCAAGTTCTTCTTAGCAGGGCTGCTCTCGGTCTGTTCGTCCCCCAGCCTATATTGATAAGTTGTAAGCTTCCTCTCAAAAGACTTCCTTTTTTTTCTATTACTTTTTCTTCCTATTGAAAGTAGTTAATGGAAAACCACCAGTCTTAATGCATTTCAATAAGCTGGTTCTCTTTGGGATCTTTCAAAGGCAATGCTAAAACAACCTTGAATTTTAAAGGATAGTGACACTCTACGTAAAAATGTTCTCCAGGTTTCTTCTATATGTTGCTAATGATGTAAACCATAAGCTTTCTTCCATTTAAAAGTCAAAATGCTACTTTTCTTTGTCCAGTTCTCCTAACTTGGTTGGGCTCTGGTTGTCTTGTCTCTGTTCTTTTTATTTTTCATTACCACTTTTTTTTTTAAGATGTAATGAATTATTTCTTAGACTTGCTAGTTAATACTGGTTGTCTCCTGTCCTAAGTGCTATACAAACATAGTGAAAGGAACAGTCCCTTCCCTGAAGGTCTTCCCTGAATCTAAAACCAGAAGAAGCTGATGGAGATTTACTAAAATAGGCCTTGGAGGTGAGTGATGTTGTCAGTAGATTTTGGCTGGTGGGGTTGATTGAACAAGCTAGCAGAAAGTTTCATTAGCAGTGCACAAATTGCAGAGGTTTCTTCAGTGCCAGATCAGAGATGTGTACAGAAGACAGGGAGGCCTTCCTCATGATATGCTAAGGGAACAGGTCTTAATCTGTTCTCAGGCCTATGTAGAAGCTGCTTCACAAAGCTTGAAGACTACAGAAAGGGTGCAGTCCTGCATGCCCCCAGGGAACAGGTAAGAGAAAAGTAACTTGACCCCTCCAGTTATATCATGCCTTGTTCCTCACGTGCTTAATTTATTTCTTGGAGCTGGTGTAGTCCTGCCACTGTCACCTCTGAATTAACCACAGCTGCTTTTTCAACCCAAGCAAATTCTTATGGAAACTTGTTTTTCTCTCCTGTGAACGTGTGGAAGAAAGTGCTATTTTTTTAATGTAGTCACAATTTAGATTAGAACTCAATGATAGAAGCAGAAGACATATCATTGGCTAGAGGGATCTGTTAATACCCATAATCAGTAAATGGGTACAGAACTGTTTCTTGTATTACAGTTACAAAACGATGCATAGTGTTTGCTAACTGCTGTTCACTTCTAAATACTGCATGCTACTCACTCATTAATTACTGCCAGACTTTGCAGGAATTATTCCATAATTAATTGGCCTCTAAAACACTCTGCTGTATCTCTTTCACATTTGGGAAGTGCTTCTCATCCTATTTTTCATACAAGTTTTTCATACAAGTCTTGCTAAAGCTGTTTGAATATGTTATCCTGGCAGACAAAAACATGACTTGGGAATGGCTACAAGAAATGAGATGGTGTGAAAAGTTTTGGAAGCAATGAAATATCACTATTAAATATAAAATTAATGTGGCATTCCTACATTATGAAGTTCTTCCTACAGACTAAAAACCAGGCAGTACTGTAAAAAGTTTGAATGCAGACTACTTAATAATTTATGCAGTAATTCAGGAATTGGTTTAAGCCTTAGAAAGACTAATTTATTTGAATCCATTTGAACAATACAACTGACATAATGGCATGAGTAATAACCTATGCAAACCCAGCATCCTTCACTAGCGTGGATCCCAAAGTAAAGCATCAGTTGTGGAAATGAAGCCACCACTTCAAGCACCTGTGCCAACTGTACTATGGATGCAGTCTTCCCCACTACCTCTGGTGAAGCATTTATGAAATCTAGGGCTTCTACATCACAGATGAGTAGGAAAGAGTATCTACAGAGAGCTGCAGAGAGAGAGAGGCAGGCAGAGATGTAATTACTTATGTGGTACATAGCTCTTTATGATCTCTAATGACTGAAAATACTAGGAATGATTTTAAGTCTCATTTTAAAAAGCATCACAAATAGTAAGGACCACAATCCCCACTCCACAGGACTCAATTTTCAAAAGCCAATCTTATAGTGCCAGTTCACACAGCACTGAACATGTAGAGCTCTGGGAAAATCTTGACATTTATTTAGCTGCTATATGGGAGAAGAAATCTGAAAATCTAGTCCCAGCTGCAGGAGGTGCAAGGCTTTTTGGTAAACTCCTACCAATAGCTAGACTGTAAAGCAGGAGATCACAGACTTGGAGTAAATCAGTATTATGGACTGTTAATCCACACCCACTCTCCAGCCAAAACAAATAAAATAAAAGCTCTTAGTGCATTACACTAATGCAAAGCCCAAGATAATACAGGGGATGTTCTCCCATGAGCCAGGATGCCTGTTCAGCTGAGGTTGTGAGTGCTGATGATGAAAGCACAACCAAGCACGCTGAGGAAGAAGGGTTGGGTACAGAAAGGGAGGTAGAATAGGAAAAGTATCCTACAGCCCAGAGGATGGTGTCACTCCATCTGTCACACTACTTGTGCCAAAAACTAGTAACTTCTGCCTGATCTGTGCTGATAGCAACATTCATGATAACCTGCCCATTGCCTGTTCCGGCAAATACTCTCTCATTCAGTCAAAACAACTAAATGGCATTTGATTTTCCTGTACCTCTCTCCCTAAAAATTCTCAGTCATGAGGGTTTTAAACTGCTTCTCTTTGGCTTTCATAAGACCAAATGGCAAGTTGAGATATTTGCTGTTTGCATTTATCACCTCTGCTCCCTTATCACAGTCTGTTTTGTCTGTGCACTGAAGCCATACTCAGAAGGCAAACTCCTCAAGGAGAACAAAATCTTCCTAGGCACAAATCTCTACGCTGCATAGTGAGGAAGGTTTCAAAGTGCTTCTGTGAAAATGAACTCCCAAGTCATCCCTGCTATGTATTAGATGCAGTCATGTTTTTTTTATTAGAGAAAAATTATTCTGAGCTATATATTCATTTAAAAAGCAGATGGTGGTTGTGGAGATGGAGGAGATCAGCATTGTGGTTACTCCATTTAGCAGTAACTGAAGATTGATACATTTTGATGTGGTTTGGGTGCCTTGATAAGGGTTGAAGATGAATAGGTATGTACAAAATGAAATTAAATCATAACTGTAGCTAGCATGTGATCTGCTTTTTGGACTCAAAGGGACTAAATGGGTGCTGGAACTGAAGGACTGACCTGTAAAAGCAGCCTTGCAGAATAAACAGTGATACATATTGCACAGTTAAATATGGTTGAAGATTGTACATTTTCATGTTCAGCTCCTGTAAATACATTAGTGTACTTTGATCTCCAGGGTTGCCAAGCCAGCTTCCGCTTTTGTTAAATCAGGCGCTTTTTTTTGATGAATCTGCAGTGGATGTGGTGGTTTGTTGAGTATTACACTGAGCTAAAACTACTGAGACAAGCAATTGTGGACCATCTAAGCTGAAGAGCGTTAACAATCAAGCTTTGGTGGCAGTATTTGATAAAAGAAAGATACATTACCCTAACTTTGCTGAAAGGACTGCTAATGTTGTGCAGTATTGGACGTGACTCTGAGGAAAGTACGAATATGAACTCAGACTAAATGAGTAAAATGTGAAGGAAATTAATATTGAATTAAATATGAAAATGGTTGAACTGTAGATTTAGCCTGAAAGTTACTTAGAAAGCTTAGCCTGAATTTTTGCATAGTAACAGAAGTGTTACCAGCTATTTGATGAATGTATCATTGCACATGAACATGTTTGATTAGAAACCAGTGGCCAACTGTGATCCAGAGCACAAGAGAGTACACAGAAATGTACTGAGGAATGCAGAATCAACTGGCTCGTATTAATACTGTGACAGCAAATACAGCTAAGCTATCAAGATAGTAGAAAGGCTTTCTAGCTTTAATACAAATTCCCAAATTGTTTTGGCACTGAACTCAGAATTGCACAGGCAGACGCATAGGATGACTCTGAACATCATAGGAACGCAAATAGCTGCTTTTGCTGAAACACGGAAATGCTAACCTTAGTACTAAATGGAAAAAACATGATTTGGGGAGACATCAGTAAAAAAGCCGAGTGTTGTCAGGTGAGAAAATGAGGTCAAAAAAAAAAAGAAATGTACTTTCTTCTAATGTTTAAGGAAGAGAACCAAAGCTGAGTTTCAAACTGGCAGAAAAAAATCGAGGGAGATAAAATGATGCAGGAATCTGTCTGAGAGTGCAGTTAAATCAAAGAGGTAGGAATTAATGATCTACCCTGAGGTATAATACACATGGCATAGTTTAGGTGGCCCAACAGAAGCAGCAAATCAAGCTTAGTGAGAGGTTTGGAATCAGGAAAACTGAATAGAAAAAAGGGATCAATTTATTGCAGAGGGAGAGAAATTTATAATAAATGGGAAGCAAGGTATAATGCAAAGTGAATATGTGGGATTAGCTAGATGTATTGTTTTCTTCTGAAGCAATATGACTGAACATTAATATAGCTTCTATATATGGAAAAAGTAGCAAGGCTTTGCAGGGAAACATTTTATATCTTGTTAAGATATGGTTCTCAACCAAGAACTTGAGGTAAAACACTGCAGTTGTCACACCTCCCTCACCAAAATCATACTGGGGAGGCTAAGTTAGACCAGCTGATGTACTGTACTTTCCTACCGACACACCATCATCTAAACCAAAACCTCTCTTTCTCTAATTATCTGCTATGGCTAGTCTAAATGGTACCCCAAACCATGCAATTAATGTCATTAGATCCTCTTTGCCCTTAGTGTGCCATATGTATGTGGCACTTGAGGACAAAAATGAGTTTAGGTTGAATGGGGAAGTAACCCATTCCCTTCACTGATGTATGCTAATGCTGTTAGAGTGTACACAGATGATACCATATTCTACTTACCTACCTGCCTTCATCTCAAGTGTTTTAGAGGATGGTCAGAGTGGAGGAAAACATCAAACAAAAAGCTTTAACTGAGAAGAGTCCAGCAGAAGGGAAAATGGAGGTTAAAATTGTTGATGCTTTTTACAGATTATAGCAACTGGATCATCTATTCCCTTTCCTACTACTGCCAAGTCAAACAGTGTAGAGCTAGAACTGAGAGAAATGTCCTTTTGAGAGAAACAGCATGTGATCATTAATATATACCTTATGTTTTCTATGCTGTATCAAGCCACGTATCCACTTTTTCCTGGGTCATAACCAGCCACAACCAAGAGGCAGATAGATTCCTAATGAAATAGAAGCATTATGATATCTAACTTTTATCGCTATTATCGAGCCAGCAGGCTTCCCTGCTCGCTAGGTCTATTTCACAGCCTACAAGATAAATCCTTTTGGGTAAAAAGCACTGGAGGAATTAAGTGGTATTAGAGACATATGTGTATATGTAGATTCCCATGTATTCTAAGGCTCTTAATAACAATTTAAAGAACCCTTTTAAAAGATATACCCAGTGTACAAAAATGATCTCCAGAAATCGCTTTTTGGGCAGTCTTTAATAGTACCTCTTAAGGCAGTTTATCTTCCAAGATGGAGACTGCAGGAGGTGTTGGAAATTTGGTTGCCTTTGACTTAAATGTGTTTGGACTTTCCAGCAATGCAAGAGGTAACACTCTTTCCCTGGTACAACACAGGTGCAGTACTAGGCTTCTGAGAGATCTGAATACATTTTCCTTAACAAAGGGAGAAAAGGTGAGAGTTTCAACACTTTTGCTCCTTTACACCAGATAAAAGGGAAAGAATAAATTAAAGCCACCCTTGGTATCCTTTGTCCAGCTGACAGAGATTGCTGGGAGCATGGCAGAAGCTTCCTTGTGGTATGGGACAGGCAAGTACAGGGTTTGGAGTGGCAATGAAAGGAAAACAGCACAAGACTGGGGAGGATAACCTTGGGATGTTTATGAAGACTTCAGGATTTTTTACTTATATCATTGACTTCTCTGACACCCCAAATCAGGGTGATCTAAAGCTCTAGGACAGCTTCTCACTCTGGAATAACTGTGATTTTTGTCTTTTTAATTACGTTATTGGCAAACTGGATAATCAGTTACAATCACATAAAACAGGGAGGAAACATCCAGGAATTTAAGTTGCTTGGAGGGAAGAAAGTTTTCCTAAATAAATGTGTACTTTAAAGTCTAGTTTTTTTTTTTTTTTAATTTAACAAGCGGAAGCATAGCAAGGGGAAACTCTTGACTTGTTGAATGACATGTTAACAAATTGTGCAAACTACAGAGAAAATAAACATCTAATAGAGAAAATTCAATTGAACCAGAGGAAGCTGATAAAATAGAAAAAGTAGTTCTTCGGGGTAGTTTTCTGTCTGCTTTCTCTGACCAATGTATTTTTCTGCACGTTCCCTCTTTCAATCCCTTTCTCCCTCCTAAATGTTGTGATGAGGATCATGTCAGGGTCAGTGGAGAACACACCACGACTGTACATGTGAATGGGTTGTGAAACTTCCTGATGAGCTGACGTACAGGCTGGACTAGAGTACTTGAAATAATTATACCTTACTCTTTAACATATTTAGTCATCTTGGTCACAAGATTTACTTAGAGGGAAATGTTCATAGGTGTTTGATGGAGGAAGAAAGTAAGACTTAGATACTAGAAATTGCTGGAAATGGTTAATATGGTCAATGTCACTTGTAACTGAAGCAGGCTCTTCTACAATGACAGACAGTGATCCGATGTGTCCACTAGACAGAAGGAAGACCAGTGAGTCAAATCATGTCTGCCTTTTCCTCCCGTGACAGTATTTATTTTCTTTCATTCCATAAGGATCTCTAATCCATGCCAGCTGAATCTGCTTTTTAAGTCTGTCTTCAAGACAAACTTTTCACTGTCATGCCTGAAGGAAACACCTTGCCAAAGATATCTAGCTTGACTGGTAATTTAAGGAGAGCTGATTTTATTTATAGTTAAGAGTTCATACATAAACCAGACTTAGTAGTAACCAAGACTACTTTGATTCAACTACCCCATATGTGCTATGAACATGTGACTAATGCCCATATCTGCTCCAGTCTTCCCCTTTTCATTGCTTTCCACCCTTGATAATCATACTGCTTCTTAAATTAAGTCTACCATAAATCTGATCAGTATTTGAGTTTTGGGTCTTCTCTGGATCAGTCTTGGATTGCACTTTGGAAAGCTCTTGTTTTACTGCACATCTTACAGCATCTGATGCATGAGCCTCATTATTGCAAAAGGATGATTTCGGCAGTATGGGTGGGACTCATTTCACCAGTTTTTACCTTCTAACATGTATACCTGAGTCAAGAGAGATAAGAATCCTTGAGATGCCATTCAGACTTATCTGTGACCCATACTCTACATCAGATTACATTATTTGTAGCTCAGGTTTGGTTTCCCCCAGGACCACTGTGCAAGAAAATGGCCATTGTACATATGTAAATGTACATATGTGCAGGCATGTATTTGTTTTGAAGTCTACCCTAGGAAGCAAAAATCATTTGGAAATTTCCAGTGTTTTGTTAGGAAAAATGAATGGGTTTGTTGAGTGGGATCTAAAGCAGAGGAAGGTCAGGTGAACTGAAGTGATTGCTGTGGAGTACAGTGGCCAAGGAGGAACACCAGCCAAAGAGAACAATGAACTCAGTTCTAGAGGCTTCTATGGATGTATTTAAGTATGGGGTGCATATATTATCGGTAGACTCATGCATCACACTGGAATGAGAAGGATGCAGACAGATATTTGAAGTACAGATTTGATAAGAACAGAAATGAAAGATGAACAACCCTAAAATCCCTAAATATAAAAGGACATTTGTCATGGCTGCAGCAGGAAGTGAACCACAGGAATGTAGATATAATTATACACAGTGATGAATTTCATATGGTAGGAAAACATGGGCGCTTAGTACCCCTGTCAATGTGTGAACACATACATACCTTAAAGATCCATTTCTCTTACATAGTCTACAGGACTGCTGTGACTCCATTGTTTTACAGCCACAGCATAGCATGAACAAGAAGCTCAAGTGTTCCTGTTTCATTGAACATTCTCTTTTGTCCACAGTTTGCGCAGATTTGGCAGTGGTGGGTTCTAGCAGCTGAGATTCTCCAGACAGGAGAAGCAATGATGTGAGGGTGTCAGAGGGGCAACAAAAAGCTAATTCTGAGGCTGACTTTAACAAAAAGAAAGACTAAAATGCTCCAGACATTAAAGATATTTGGAAGCATTTCCAAAGAATACATTTAACTTCTGATTCAGAACAAGACTGTTCTACCATTTAACTTACAAGTTTACATGAGACTTAAATGATATGCAGTAAGAACTTTCTCCAAAAAAGATACAACTTGCAGCATGAATTGGATGGTACATGAAGATATTAATATTTCTGAGGTTAACGTATAATTGGTGTTCTCAATATCATGCATTTAAAGATGTAAAATCAATACCTATTTTAGGTGACTATTTATTCGCTCATATTAGTATTTTTACAGTAACACAGACATTTAAAGAATCATAACACTTGTAGGATGTCTAGAAGTACTAAAAGGAAATAATGTATCATTAAACAAAACAATCAATGTCTGAGGTTTTTGACAACTGTAAAAACAAGACCCTTTCACAGGCAGCACTATTAAATAATTTTAATTTTCAATAATAGTGGGGTTCACATTCTCTAATGATCCTGTGAAAACATTTGCAAAAATATTGAGATAACATTTATTTTGTGGCAATCCTAGGTGACAGACAGTGTTCTCAAGGCTTTTGTTCCTGACAAAGACAACAATAATACTTTTTCATAAATGGCTGTATAATGACTACAATCTGCAAAATCCAAAGTCATTTTAAAAAGTCTACATTCAGAGAACACAGTCTTCACTCTTTTTGAAAGATAGTTTCCTTATTATGACTTTTTCCATTTTGATTGAGCCTGATGCCAAAAAATTTCTTTTGGGGTCTATTCTTTAAAAATGGAGAGCAAATTATTAGCAGAAGCCAGCAGCAAAATAACAACAGAGTGCAGTTTGCTGTTACAAACTTGAGAATAATTACCAGACCCCTTACGTCTCTTTACTTTCTCCATGGTTTTGCTGCTGAGGAGCAGGATCATCACTTCCATGCAGATGCCAGGGAACAGCCTCTTACTCACAGCAGGGCTTGGTTCAGCACAGCTGTGATGGGCAACATTGATTTGCATGTCTCAGTAGGGCAACTGGCAATCCCTGGGACTGGACAAGACTGGCAAAGCCTCTATATTAATCTTGAATAGTATTGTTTTGCCCTCAGGACATCAAATACTGCTGACCTCTCATATTTCTGACCCATATCTTGTGATCGAGGACAAAAAATACACATCAGTCTTGAATTAGCATTCTTCAGTGTCACAGCCCTATTAGAACTGGCATGAACAAAAGCAAGAAGCAATACTTTCCTCTTCCCACCTCCTGGCTTCCTCCTAGGATGGCTGAGGCCATAAAATGAAGATCATTAAAGAGGACTTTTGTATTAATGATTGAGTGTACATTACAGTAATCAGATAATGGCTATATAAGCTGTCATTAGAAGTCTCAAAACCCATCTTTGAAATGCATGATAAACTAATTTCTTCTAGGTACTTTGACAGCATTGTTGATTAAAGTCTTAATGCTCACTTTATATCTATAAAACCAATTGTTTTTTGGTCAGTTTATTGCTTTGTGTGACACCAAACCTGAATGTTAAATGGGCTTGAGAAGTGTTAAGGAAAACTCCACATACTGAGTGACTTCTACCCTGAAGTATTTGCACAAGGGTTTTATATATATACATACATATATATATATATATATCTATCTTTGCATACAGTACAGGTATACAAGAAATAACCCTGTTACTTGATCTCAATTATCAGCTAAAATGTCTTGGGCTGTTAAGAACTAAGAATAATAAAATAATAATATTAATTAACAATGGGCATTTCTGTCGTCCTGCTTATGATAACGCTTTTGCAACTTGGAATCAAGCAGGTTCAGCAGGGCAGGGATAACAAACCGAATTTCAAGAATGAAGGTGTATTGGTCCTTGTTCAATCAGTTGATAATATCTTCTGGTCTGCCTATAGCATGTTTTAACAAGATCTCTGTGCTCAGGGCCTTGTTTCTTCTGTTCTGCAGATGCAGTGTAAAGCAGGTATGTCACTGCTCAGGAGGGATAAAGTTACACCCAGCAAGGGTTGAAGCACTGACTGAAACGTGACCGTCATTCAGAGCACGTAGGAAGGGGTGCAGGGAATCGGCTGGCACGCCAGCGCGTGAGTGAGAGGAGAGAGGGCTTCCTCTGGGGGCTCATCTCAGCAGCACAGCACCGGCTGCCATGATAACAACTCTCTTGCTGCCAGGAGAGAGCAGCTTAAAATATTTGTGTGACGGCACATTTGGACAGGACTGCACACGTGTGGGAAATGATAGCTATCTTGTTGAAACAAGAAAGTTTGCTCATGTCCCTTGTGGCACCTTCTGTGTTTTGTTCTGCCCTGATTTTCCTTTTAAATCCTCACAATACAGTTTATCCATATTTCTTCCATTCTTACCAGCTTTTTTTCTTGTTTGCTTTTCACTGTGTTCATTCTTGTTCTTCCCAAGTCTGGTAGCTCACATTTTTTTGCTATTCTTGGGATTGTAGTGTATTCTTCTGACTGTGCATTGGCATCTGGGATATCATTTCCCTTTCCCAGCATCCTTTTTCTTGAACCTGTGTCCACAGCTGTAAGTAAGTGAGTATTAAAAAGCATTCATAACTGGGGCAACAGGGATGAAACTATGAAAACTGGTATTATCTAAACCACAGCAATTACCTTTTCTGTGAGACAATAACTGCTGCCGGATGTCCTGCCTTACAAAGGAGGTGCTTAGTTGTGGTCATCTAAGTGACAGACACTGTGCTGTCAGCATCCAGCATCTTGCAGCATCTTGATGACCTGATGAGTGGAGCAGCCAGCTGACCTCTGCACCCCTATTCATCTGTGGATACCTCTGAAATAAAAGAGAGAAGCAAGTTCTGGGGATATCAACAGAGGATCAGGAGTACTCCTCTGGGATCATCCATCAGTCCTACACTGTGCAGCACGTGGAGTTCCATTTTTATGCCTTCTGACAGTAAAGCCAAGGGCTGATTAACATGACCTCAGGGAACAGTAAGGGAAATGACCATCCACTGCCTGCTGGTGCTTATTGTGAGTCAGAATGATGGCTTGTAGAAGGACACAAGTGCTTCTGGCACTGAGACCATCTTTGAGTCATGATTGATTGTCATTCTTCCCAATGAAGCCTTAACCATAAATAGTAGTAGTGTGTGAAATCAAGTATTTAAAAAACATAAGCTTATTCCAGATGAGCCTTAACAGTGAAAATGTGACAACAGAAGAGGGGAGCAAAGCATTAACAAAATTAGATAGTAAAATAAACAAATCTTTTGTCAGAGTGAGAGAACTGAGGTGATAACAGAATCTCTGGCTATTTCAATGAGAAGGTAAACAAAACTATGGAACGTCACAACTACAGAGAAAAGACTTTTCTCTAGAGAAAAAAATCAAACTCAAATTTCTCTTTCTATAGAAATTAACTGAAGTAGATACTATTTATTTCTTTTGATGTTTTTAGATACTATTTATTTCTTTTGATGTTTTATGAGGTAGTGAAAAAGTTTGGTGTACTTACTGTTTTGGTTTCAGATTCTCTTCCAGACCAACAGAACCTGGAATAGCTTGATGGGCATCCCAGGGCCAAAGTCATAGCTCGGAGCTATGAGCTTGGATTCTCATTGCTATTTTCTACCAGGGGTGTTAGAACACAGTGATATGAAAATTTGGCACAATATGACTGTCATTCATCTGCAAATGGTGGTAAATTGACAAAACTCTGCTTTCTAAGTAAGACTTTACTCTCCTGATTTATTAAATGTGAAAATGGAGCTACCTCATCAAAAACTTACATACTGAAGTAAAGCAAAAGCTGTCACTTCCAAGACAAGTACCAAAACTCAGAAGGCAGCCAAGCCAGGGGATAGAAACCTCCAGAATCTTTGCAAAGGTTGGAGACTGAAGTTCTCAAAAGCTAGGAGATGCCCAAGCTGAATTTATCTGTGCAATCCTTACTCTACCAGCTTGGTATATATGCCTGATTGCATACTAGTCTCCCCACAGTATTGTTTCCTTATGTAGTCTGTGGTCCCCTCTCAATATCAGTCTTTTCTTCCTTCACACAGTTTCCCCAACTCCACACAGCCACATTTCAAAATTTCTACAGGTTCTCTCTCTAATACCTATGTACTTCTCAAGCATCAACAAGTCTGTCTCCATACTCTGGAAGTGGGATCATCCTTACTTTGATAATTTGATAAAAGAGATCACTGAATTTGAATGTTCTGTGGCTGATCCTGACCTTTTGCTATTGTCAGATTACTTAGCAGTTCCAGTACAGGAAATGTGTTTACAGAAATAATATTTTTCAAAGATCAGACAAAAAGAAACACTTCAGAGAATTTTTCCCTCTTGCACTTCTAACAATTTTTGTGTGTGAACTAATATTTCTTTTTTTATAGCTCAGAAATTTGTGCAATTGGGCTGAATTAGGTATGTTCACAATGACCAGATTTCAAACTTTTTGCTTCTAAGTGCAAAGGCATTACAGCTCCTTAGAAAAGTAGTTCTTAAATAGTTATTATTTTAGCAGAGAAAATGTGTTAGTTGAGAATGAAGTCTGGAAACCAGCTGAATGATTTTAGAGACTGCATACCTCTCAAACAGGAAACTTTTAGTTTAAAGAGGTGAAACTTGACAAATTGAGAAGTATCTGAAAATAGGGCCTGAAAGGAAAGAAAAACTGTCAGCCATCCTGAACTAGCAGCAGTGATTCAAACCTTTCTCACAGGATTTTTGGGACATGCAAGCCCTGAAAGAACAAATACACTTTCTGAGTAGCTGCCCCAGAGGAGTGTTGATACAATGCCATTTGACAAAAACAGAATACAGCCTTAGCACTGAGGAGCCCAAAAGCTGATTAGGTGAACAAGCCCATGCTTACTGTGTACTGGCCAGAGAGTGCTTATTCGAAAGCCCTTGTTAACTGCTGGCATGACATCTCTGGCTTGACATTTAGATTCATACAGCATTCACAGGGTAAAAGCCACTCCAGCCCCCCTCCAATAAAGGACAGCTTTTAAGAACCATAAAGAAATGAAATTGTGGCACCACGGTGCAGTCTGTCAGTCACAGAGGAGAGACACCTGGAGATACTGAACTGGTCTAAACAAACCCATGTGGTTTTAGTAGCCAGCTCTTTGGACCTGGGTTTCAGAGCTCTCCATCTGTGACCTGTCAGGATCCTGATATCAACAGTATGAGGATTGCCATGGGCTTTCTTTTTCCTGAGCACTGCTGTTTCTCATCTGGCAGCATCCTATCAAATTCAGAGATGCAACGTTGACTTGCATCAGTGACGGATCGAGCCCTCTGGGAGTTGACATAATTGGAGATCAGCAATCTGGAATCCTGCCTAGGAAGCATCAGGAAAGTGGCTATACCTGATGCAGAATAAAACCAGATTCAAAGTAATGGGAATGTTTAAGCTGTGATAACTTTTTTAAAAATCCCCCTGCTACATTATTTTAGTAAATATTTGTAGGTGTCTGTAGTAGGGGGTAATTGCTGCATTTTCTTTCAAACAAAAGGAAGGAGTGCAGTTTTCAGTAATATTGGATGAAAGCAAGTCATTCTAATGGATGGGTTTAACCTGATTTTTGCTGGCAGATAGTGCTTTTCAGCAGTTTTCAGGTGTCTTTTCTTGCAGCACACAAAAACCAGTTTGTGCCTGACCTTTCCCTTTCCTGATGCAAGAACTCCACAGTAGCTGGCAAGCAGCAAGGCGTCCCCCTTCATCAGAGAGCTGGGATGGGCTGCATGCACGGAAAGCAGGGGTAAGTATGAAGGAGGTGAATGTGAGGTGTCCGGCTGCAACAGTCAGAAGGAGGAATAGTACATACATGCCAGCAGAAAGGTGAGCATCTGCAGAGGAAGGAAGGAGGGTGCCTAGCATTGCTGGAAATCACAGAGATGAACTGCAGCTCAGAGGGGCTGGGTTCGGTATCATAGCAGTGCAAACAGACAGCTTTGAGGTTAGATTGAAGCCCAGGTCCCAGAGAATCCTTGAAATAATTTGTAGCTCAAAGGATGTCAAAGAGTTATAATGGAATCCAGGCAATGGGGTGCAGGTGTGCTTTTATTGCTGGGGATGGTATACAAGACATTTCCATATGTTTTCATGTGTTTCCTGCACCAATCAAATAAGAAAGAGGTTGGTTTGGGAGTTTTGAGAAAAAAATTGCATCTCTTCTTCAATTTAGTCCTGTCTCAGAAGGGAAGGACCATACATTCAGAGTGACCACAAGACTGGTGCTAGAAGAAGGGCTGTGCCAGAAACGTGTTTCTTCTTGAGGGTAGAAAACAGCTGAGCCACCATTTCCATCAACGGTTGAGGCACAGACAGAGCTGAGGGCAAATAAATGAAAACCTACCGCTTCTATTGCAAGGCAGGAGATTTCCTAATGAGAAGGTGAGGAGAGCAGCAGCAGCTGCTTTTCCAGTCCCCATCTACAGTTCTTCTGTAGCAGAGGCCCACACCCCAAGGTCAGCCTGCCCGGAACATATGCCACGTGGACCACCCAGAGGAGAGCCAGAGCCACAGCCATGCAGTCCAGGGACATTTTATAGCTCTTAACCCCAGTGGAAGGGAACCCAAGCAGAGCAAGAGAGTTAGTCTAGCCCTGACAGTGTGTCTGTGGGCTTTAGGAGCCCTAGGAAAGCAGCACACACACAAAAAAAGGAGTAATAATATTAGGAAAAAAAAATACTAGCTAGCAGTCTGTAATGAACTTCTGCATTCCCCAAGGACTGGCTTTCTGTCCTTTTTTAAATTCTGGTTCTCATAATACTTGGTGGATCAGGGTAGGTTTACAGTGGCCAGTTTGTAGATACACCCTACAGTCAGTGACAGAATGAACAAGAACTGAAAATGAATTTCAGGTGGGTTTTTTTTGTTTGTTTTGCTCTTGGGTTTTTTTTGCAACTTTCAGAACAGCCTCAAAGGAGGGCAGCTCCCATGTTCCCAATGTTACAACATATAGAATCCCTGCTAAAATTGAAATAGGAATCGTTTCTCAGTGAAAATCAGAGATTATGGCGAAAAGGACAATCTGGAATTGTTTTCTTAGGACTCATCATAAGACAATTGTAGCTGGAAGGTTGGCTGCCTCACCAATCTACACCTGTGCATTTTCCCCTACTCCTTGGCTCCCAGGCTTAGGGCAGAATGAATGATAAAACAGAATTGTACCTGAAAACAAAAAAGAAACAAACAAACACACATACACAAACAAACAAACCCACCCAACAACCCACCCAGCCCCCCCCACACCCAACCAAAAACCCCCAAACTCTACTAAGCAAAAAGATGTCAGAGAAAATCCATCTAAATTGGATTCCACACTTCTTCCTCAACACCAAAAAAGTGTACAAGTTTCTAGGCTGGAGCAGAAAGGTTATATATAGCACTGCAATTTAATTCACATGACAATTAAAAAATACATGAAATGGTCTTCCTTATGCATGAGAAAAGATTATCAGAGTTTTCCCCTTTTCCTCTTTTAGCTTATTAAAAATGTAACTCCTTCAAGAGTAATAAATTAACTCGGAAAGGCTTGCTTAAGTGAGACACAGGTTGTGATTAAAGGAAGTTTGGAGTTCAGGAGAAGTCTGTGTTTGAAAAACGTCCTCAGTGTTTGGAGTATTGCATATGGCTTTTGACAACTAATTTGGGAGAAAAGTGGTAGGGAATGAACCTCAACAGAAAAAGCTCTTGTTTTTTGTCACTTTGTGACATTACTGAAACACTGTTTCCCCTCATTTGTATTCCCCCTCCCCTCCCCGTAAGTTTGTGTTAAAATGTATCAAAACAGAAAAGACTTTGAAAAAGGCAGCAGACCTGTCATAAAGGATGACGCTAGCTAGTCGGGAGGTTACACTTCATTATGTAAATCCATGTTTGGGGGTATTTCAAAATGCATATGGTGTGGTTAGAAGCAGCTAATTAGTTTGATAAACCGTACTGGATCCAAATGAAGTGTACCAATCCATAACGTAAATGCCAGGAGCGCAACTTCTTGCAGATCTGCAACCTGCCTGGCTGACCATAACTATCCCTCTCCTGTACCACCACTCAGTCTCACTTGCCGGAGCACGAACCACTGCTGGTCCTTGCCAAACCCCACTGTGCTCAAATCCACCTCGCCTTGCTGCTCCTACCAGGAAAGGTTCCTGCAGCACTTTCCCGTGGGTAATTCCCTAGTGTTGAGCACCCCGAGCTTGAATTCAGATTGGAGCAGGAGGAAATAAAACTTCAGTCTGCACATAAATCCTTCACTTACTTACATATAAAGCCACTGAAACGGTACGATTTTCCCTTCTTCTTCTGTAATTTACAAATGGCTAAAATGATTTTCCTGGCAGAAACATCCATTTCTTAACTGCTTAGTGCCCACACTGGCAGCACCGGGCTACAGCAGTGGCTCTGTGAAGTGCCATCGCTCACTCTGGAGGCACCAAGAGAAGCTGGATTAAGAACTTGCGATGCATAATTTATTCGGTGAATATAGGCCCCTTTTTGTGCTTGCAGGAACTCTAGGGGAAGGCAGGTGGGCTTGGCTGGGTTTTCTTTAATAGTTTGCTGAAATTCTTTAAGGAACTGCTGTGCGTTTGCATGCAATATCTGTACTTCAGTGGCTTGCTGAGAGAAGCGTTTTAATGCTGGCGGTTCAGGTGCGGGGTATGCGTGACCTGCCCGGACAGGTGCCACGCACCTCCTGCGCTTTGGCACAGGCGAAGGGCAAGTGAGGGAAAAGCGCTTCCAGTGAGCGCCGAGACACTTGTGTTAACACCTACTGTTTAGCTGGCTCCATTTCGCCTAAATACCCCTGTAATCTGCAGCACCTCACACGTCCAGAAGAAAAAGACCGAAATAATAGCGTGCGTGGCGGGTGGCAGTCATTAGAGACACGCTCCTGAAACATGACATGCTGACCGGGGCACCGGCCTGCCGCTCCAGCCTGCGGGGCGGGACCGGGCGGGGGGACCCCCGCTGCCCTCCGCAAACTTCCCGGGGCACAAACTTTCCCGGCAGTTCCCCGCCCGCCCGCGGGGAGGGTGACAGGGCGCAGCGCGGTGGGGCGCGCCCTCCCCGCCGCCGCCCCCTCCCCTCCCTTCCCCTCCCCTCCCCTCTGCGGCGCTCGGCGGCCCCGCCCCGCCGGCAGCCCCGCACCGGGCGGCCGCGGCCGCAGCGCCCCCGCCGTGGGAGGGAGCGGAGCGGAGCGGAGCGGGGCGGGCGGTGCCGGTGGCGGTGCCGGTGGCGGGGGAGCCCCCGCGCTGCGCCGCGGCCCGTGCGCGCCGCTCGGCGGCGGCCCCGGCAGCGCTCGGCGCTGGGTGCCCGCATCCCTGCGTCCTCCCTCCCGGCGCGCTCCCTCACCTCGGCGGCGATCGCCTCCCGCCCGCCTGCCCCCGCCCTCCCCTCCCCCGCACCGCCACACGCACACGCACTCCCGGCGCTGTGTGCGAGGGCGGGCGCCGGGAGACGGGCGGCGAGCAGCGCGCCGGCAGAGGAGACCACCGCGCACACGCACACACACAGACACACACACAGACACACACACACACACAGACACACACACACACACAGACACACGCACACTCTCTCCCGCCCTCCCTCTGTGCCTGCTCTTTCCTCGCCCCCCGCCGCCTCCCCTGCTCTCCCCCCTCCTCCTCCTTTCTCTGCAACGGGCGAGAGAGGGAGAGGGGGGAAAAAAGCCACTTACAGGTATTTGTTTAGTGGATCGGCGGCTTAATTTATCCCCCCCGCCCCCCCCACCTTCCCCACCGCCCCTCGCAGTTTGTTTACAAGTATCAAAGTTGTAATTGAGGAGCTGCCAAGGCACATCTGGATATTTTTCTTCTTCTTCTTCTTCTTTGTGTTAGGGACTGATGTGCAACTAATTAAAGGCAGACAGGCTGGTAGCGTCTGCACACTCAAGCCCCCCCAAATAAAGAACCTGGTAAGTGACTGGTTTGCTTTCCCCCCCCCCCCTCTTTTTACC
>JAWWTY010000123.1:24220437-24417585 GCA_035222235.1 Margarornis squamiger | reverse complement strand
CGGCGGAGGCGGCGGCGGCGGCGGCGGAGGGGGGGCCGGCGGCAGCGGCGGCGGGGCCGGGGCCGGCGCGGGCAACCCCGCCAAGAAGAAGCGGAAACGCTGCGGGGTGTGCGTGCCCTGCAAGCGGCTCATCAACTGTGGAGTCTGCAGCAGTTGCAGGAACCGCAAAACGGGACACCAGATCTGCAAATTTAGGAAATGTGAAGAGCTTAAGAAAAAACCGGGCACTTCGCTAGAGGTCAGAGGAGATGATTTCTTTTTTCCCAGCCTCCCGCCGTCCCTCCTCAACCCCCTGCCCCCGCCCCTCCAGTGCTTCTTGTCTAGCTTCAAGATGCAGCATCCCTTCTCCGAGGCCTCCTTCAGGCTCTGAGGGAGCCCCCGCCGCGGGCGCGGCTCCCCGCGGCGCGGCCCCGCCGCCCGCCCCTCTCCGCCCCGCAGGCAAGAGAAACGCCGCCCCCCGCGGCGCCCCGCGGAGCCGGCCCGGCCCCCGCGCCCCGGCCCCGGGCCGAGGAGGGACGGCCGGGGGTGCCGGCCCCCGCCCCGCCAGCTCCTGGCCGTAACGGGACGATGCTGACATGGTTTACCTGCCGTGCTGTTTCCATAAGACTGCTGGCTCTCTCTGGTTCCTTTTTCTTTTTTTTTGTTTTCTTCTCTCCTTTTTATTTTTTTTAATTTTTTTTTTTTTAATTCGTGGCAATCATGATGATTCAGGGCGGTTTGTAGGGACGGGGAGGAGGGAAAGGGAAAGTTTTAGCTGAACACCAGGCTCTCGCTGTCAGAAGTTCAGGGGAAAGCGATGGTGAGTTCATCTCCAGGTTGGCTGGTAGCAGTTTGTCCCAGACAGACAACTGCCCTAGATCCTGGTAGTCGGTGAAATGTGCCCAGGTGATCCCTTTGGCAATGTCTTTCACGAAATAACCCCTTCGTGGTGTATTAAACACAATGGAAGAATAGCACAGGTATGACTGAACTGATTTCTGACTGAACTGTATGTACGGTTATTTTTACGACGTGTCCTCGGAACTGACAATGTATTGTGTTCCCCAAAGCTGTTAACAACAGGTTTTCAGGTTTGCTAGACGTAGGAGAGACAGACAAATCCCATGTCAGAGACATTTCGATTAATTTATTGGGTACGACAGACAATGGGAACCAAAATACACAACCGTGAGGAAAACGGCAATTGGATGGTATTGTTAGGGGGAGGAAACAAGCGAGAGAAAAGACTAGTAATCATACTTAATCCCTTGTCATTATTAAAATTATAGTGTTGCTGGTTAGATGCACATATCCGATGCATCTGAAGGTGTCGAGGATGATGGATTTAGTACAGAGGAGTAGTGTATGCTGGGTGACACCAAGATTTGTAGTCACAGAAATTAGCAACTAAGTGAGAAATTGCAACTTCCCTCTGTGTGTGTGTGTGTGTGTGTGTGTGTGTGTGTGTGCGCCCGTGCATGTTTGCAGAGCAGTTTATTCCCTTGCTCACTGCTTGCAGGAGTTCTCTCCAAGAAGAGGTGGGATGAGGGATTCCAGGAAAAAAGCCACACCAAGAGCCAATTAATTTATTCTGTGTTAAACAAATGGAGATAATGGTGTTGATATTGACACTGCCATGGGACAAAAGCAACATTTGGGGGTTTAACTGACATTTGGCTGATACTATTGACTCTTTCTTAACTAGCTTCCTCAAAACAACTAATTAGTTCCTTCTTGCAAGAGTGAACTGTCCTTGCTGAAAGTTTGATTCATAGATCACCCTCCTTTTAGCTCTTTTTTGTGAACGTATGGTGACCCAGCATTGTTAATGCAAAAACCAGGATGGACTTCCCAGGGCATAGAAACTACATTGGGTTTTCAGCTCTTGTTTTCCTCAATAATATACCTTTGTTGGGTTTGTAGCAAGTTTGCCACAAAGATACTTAACGCTCCAGTCTGTTAATGATGGATTATAATGCTGAGTACAGCCTAAAAGAGACTTCTCTGAGCCAGAGGCATGGAGAATCCACCCCACACCACCCAGCACTGGGGGTGCCTTTGTGTGCCAGGTTCCCTCATTAGGCTTGCAAACCAGGATGCTGCTGGGATTTAATGTTTGTGATAAATTATAGGTTCTGATGGCTTATCGATTTGTGCAGAAAGTGAGCTATCTCTGGAACGAATTTGTATGTTATCAGATCTTCCTATGGGTTTGTGTGCATCTGAGCACATTTCCAGAACTTCCTCACCCCTGGCAAAGGTGTTCCACAGTGTAAAAACTTTTCAGGCGTGTTATGAGAATGCCGCCCGTTAAAATTGTTTAACCACTGTGAGTGGTAAAACCCCAGTTTAATTAGCCACTTGTGTGCTCTCATAACCACCTGCCTTCCCTTCTTTTCTTCATTCTCTCTCTCTCCCACTCACTCTCTCCCGTTTGTGCTCCATCAGATACGTAAACACAAAAGCTCCTCTGCTGCTGTACTGTGACTCCAAGGAAACAGGTTTCTCTGTCCAGCTTTGGAGATGTCAGTAAGGCACCGTGTCTCTGCAGGTCGTGGCCCATCACAAAGTTTTGTCATGGGTTGTGGCTGATTTCTTTACAGAAATGTGGTTTGTCAGTAGGAGAGGAAGAATAACTTTCTTCTGTGGTTGCTTTCCTGGTCTTCTTTCTTCTTCTTTTTAGGAAATTTAAATTAACTAATAAAGAGTGACAGCAGGACTGCCTACGGCACAAGTGCAGCAGCAGTGCTCTGGCTGTATGGCCACCAGCTGGAAGGGTGTCAAAGAGTGACAGGGCCTACATGAGGGCACTGGAGCAGCAGCGTTGGTGTTGAGGGGCAGGCATGGGCAGCCTCCCTGCGCAGTGAGCAGCTGGAGTGACTCATTTGGCCTGTGTTCCTGGGGAAGCCCCCACTCTACCTGGGTAATCCCCTGGCACGTCAGTAGCATGGTCCCATGGAAATGCGTCAAGGATAGAGGGGCTCACATACCACCTACACACTTGTAAGATTTGTGAATTGTGCTCGACAGTGGCTGCAAGTTGCAGGAGTGTTTTAAGGCAGGGGGTGGAATCACGTTTAAAAACAAAATAAACGAAAACTGAGAATAATACCAATAAACAGTAAACTGGCTGACCCCACAGAAACCATTTCTCTCTTTTTTCCTTTAAATCTCTTCTACTGGTGTAATGAAAGCATGGGATACAACTCTTGAAGTTAGTACATGAAGTTAAGACAGATTCACGTGAATGCTTCTAGTCCCTGACCCTCATATTTTTAATGGAATGCTTCTCACCCAGCATTTTTTTAAAAAAACACTTGGATTATTTTTTCCTACTTTTCTTGTACTATTTCCACATTAAAAGTGTCCCAATACTCTAGTATTTTTCATAGAATGTTATTATTACTAGGAAATTTTATGTATACAGCAATAATAAATCTATAAAAATAAGATTGACGTCACGTTGCACGCTGCCTACTTGTGTATGTATATTTTGTGTTCATTCAGATTTACAGTCAGTTTAAACAGACATTATCTTTATTTACCCATAGAGACTACTTATTTTGCTCTGATTGGTATATGTGTCTGTAACTTCTGCTGCAGGTTATGAAGATTAGGAGCCTGACGATAGTTTACATCCCACTCTCTTTGAGGTGAACCACCTCCATTCTGTATATGGATCTCGTTTGCCCTGCTCCTCATTTTCATTAGCGTGGCAACAAATTTAGGCAGAGAGGCTGACTTGCATTGGCAAGGGCTGAAGGGTTGTGCCCAAATGTGAAATATCAGATGTTTAGGCATGCTGTCATCATAGCCGGTGCCACTCGGTTTCTTTGTAACAGCCCAGCTAATTGGTACGTGCGCTATTAAAGTGAATGTTTGCATACCAACCTGATATAGTCAATACCAGCCTCCAAATCCGAGGCACCTCGCTGAATTGCATTTCAAGCCAGAGGGAGTTTGAGATGGCCTTCTCCAGGGATAGGTTGTGATGATTGATTTCAGCAGGAACGGCGTCTGATCCTGAAAATCTTAACACCATATGGCATTGCCACGGGGGAGAGAGGCTGCGCTGGCAACCTCCGAACTTGCACTTCGTGTTGCGGTAGCGTGTGTGAGTGCTGTTAAGGGAAGACTGCTGAGCTCTGTGGATAGGGGTCAATTAGTAGGGGCCTCAGAGGAAACAATTTCCCTGCCGTCTATCTAGCTTTAAATTACATGCACGAGTTAAGTGACGGCATGATGGAACTGAGTAGTGTGAGGGGGAACTGTAAAGTCTGATAAGGAGCAGGTGTCTAACACGATCCAACTGGCTAACTGGAAGGTGGAAAGAAAGACCACCTTGTAGCCTGCGTTGCTGTTCATCACTTAACATCAGCAATGTTGCTGTATGACAGTTTGTCTCTCCTGCCTGCCACTGCCTTGTAGCCCTCCATCTGGCCAAGTCTCCCTGTGTGCATGTGTTAAACACTGTGCAGAAAAGCAAAAAAATTCCTGGGTGTTTACAGCTGGGGCAGAGTCTGCAGTTTGTCCTGAGCGCAATTCACATTGGCATTGGCTGCAAAGCCCTAATAGAGCCCTGAGTGCTGTTTTTCCGCTCTTTCCTTTCTCATTTGTGCCTCTTGTGCTCTGCCAAGATGCTCTTGTTTTTCTGTTCCCAGGCCTGAGCCTGCAGGAAGTGTGCCTGGCACTGGAACTGGCTGCTAGCACCCTGTGAGAGCCCTTGCTGGGTGACTGTGGTACTCCTGCTTGGGGCTTCCAACACAGTGCATAATCCTGCCACGATAGTGTGGACAAGGGAGCAGGGGAAGTGAGAGGCAGGGCAAGATCTGACCTTTGTTGAGTGTTTCTCAATGGGTTTTTTGTCACTTTCATTCAGATTTTGTATGACTGGGATAAACATACATCGGATGATGAATTTTCCTTTTGACCTCTGGAGGTTTATTGAGGACAACAGAAGACTTCCTGCTGCCACCTCCAGTAGAGACCAGAGCAGCTGCAAGCATCTTTGCTCACTGGCGCCTGATCTCTGCTGCTCGGAAATCTCGTTGAAGCTAATTGACCTTATGTGTTGGGATCACATCTTGAAGGCAGGAGCGTATTGTGGTTGCTGGGAGACACAGGGTGGAGGAAGGTGTTTAGAGCCCAGAGGAGTCAAGCTTTTGGTCTCCTTACAGTTCTGGCAAGTCACTGAGTGCAAGTGATTTCTTCTAAAATGGAGTTGGATGTTGTCTAGTTTACGTTTCATATGGTCTTGCTTCCCTTTCCTTGTGTGATACTTGCAAAGCAGAGAAAGTACCCAAACCCCATGACGTCACCATTCAACTTTATATTATAAACTGCTGCTTGATATAGTATAGTTTGTTAAAGTGGGCCAAAAATGAAGTCTGTTCTGCCTAAGGAAATGTCTTTGTTGTGGAATTTGGTACTGAGCTGAACAGAATTTCAAGGAATTCTGCAAAATTTTAGGCCAGTCAAGGGCTTAACATTCTCTTTCATACAAACACTGCTTTCTACATGCATTGGAAATTGCTTGCTTTAAATCTTTGAACTATGATTGTTTGCCAGTGAAATTGTCTGTATGGTAAGACAGGTTAATAGGTTGTGGTGGTTCTGCATTTTGATTGCACTGAATAGTTCTTTGCAGGTTTTTTGAAGTACTAGTATAGGTTGTGCAACTGGGGTGTCAGGATTCTGTGTCAGACTCTGGATTTCAGTGTCATGACTGATGGGTCGGTCTATCTTTTTAAGCTGACATAGTGAAATCTTTGTGTATTGTTTAGGCTGGGCAAGCTGCATGTGTCATGAGAAAGATGACAACTGAAGGCAATTTGGGGTTTTTTTTGAGCAGTAATTAACACAATAAGTATCTTTTTTCTTTACCTTTCCCCTCCCCCCCAATCATCCAAGTCACTTTGAACTAGCTATTTCAGAAGTGCATAGAACCATCATGACTTGGAGTCCTATGCCAACTCCAGGATGTTTGGAAAATCTTTCCAATTCTGTGTTTGTACAAAGTGTTGTAGACTATACACATCATGCCTCCTTCATACAGGGAGACTCTTTTAAGCTGGTAGATATGCGAATGTCATGTTATATCCCGCTATTTAGGAGTGGCTAACAGTAAGAAACAGACTCAATTTTTGTCTGCCTGTTCACGTATGTTCATATTGTTGAGTTTTGGGCCTACTTTCCATGCAATTCTGTTTGCTAAGTGCACACTTAACACCTTTACTGAAGTCAGGCAAGACATTGCTCTCTTGGAGAATGAATTAGGATGTCAGAAAGTAATCCCTTGGGACCAAGGAAAGAAACGGAACAGAAACTTTTTTTGGTCAGAAACCAACATCCTGGTGCTGTGTTTTTGTTTTTAAAATAAATGTGCTCTAGAGAGTTAAACAAAAGGTTTGTACTGTGTTCTGTATGCTGTGTCATGTGTTTGATACATGGCAACGACCGAGAACAGATCCTTTCCAAAGATCCTAAAAATTTGTATTGTTAAAAAGAAAGCAGGCAGTTTTGCAGCTCTTAACACACATATATTTTAAGGTTAGACTTGGTGAGATAATTCTAAGCAGGAAAACCTAGAATATGCACTTTAAGGACTCATCAAATATAGCATAGTCCTTTTGATTGCTTGTTGCAATGGGAAATGGCAGCTGATTGCAGAGGGCAAGGCTTTAAGATTAGCTTTTTGGATGTACCCAAGTGAGTTAGGAGCAATAAGAAAGTAACTCCTGTCACTGTTAAAAAGTCCCTAGGACTTGGCCTCAGTTGCTAACAATTACCGAGTCACCGACTACGTGCTTAAAAATTGGTGGCAGACACCACATCTTCTGAGGAGTGCCACCATCCAGAGAAAGCGCTTCTCTGCTTCTGTAGTGTCTGTATTTTTGATAGCTCATCTACTTGAATGATCGTACTGAGCCAGAATCTCTTGAAGCATGTGGTTTCATTTGACACTTTTTTTGCTGTTTGGGAGCCCATACTGCTGTGTCTGTCTTCTCTCTTCTTTTGGGTACTTTTATTGTTTTCCACAGTCGTATCTTGTTCTGTCACATGCAAACACCTGTCCTGAAATTGAATTACTCTGTGGTGTAATCTGAAGTCATCCCCCCATTTCAGCATCCTGCACTTTCTGTTGTGCGTTGAGTTATGTTGCACCATACTTTAGATGCGACAGTCATTTAATAATGTTGAAGCCTTAGCTCTGCAGGGGCTAAAAAGATCCCAGCAGGCTTGTTAACTTCTACTCTCAGACATTATGGGAAATATTTTCTCCTCCTTGGAACTCCTAGGCATCCTCTTAATTAACACTATAAAAATCCATAGCCAGGTATGCACGAAGCCTGTTTAATTTTTTTGCAGTTTTCCAGATTCTCCGTTCCTTCCTATTTAAACAGACACTCTGGTGCCAAGTGAGTTATGAGAATGTAAAAGGAATAAAAGCAACCTGGGTCATGCTGGATACTGCTTTCTTGTCAGGCAACATACTCATCAAGTGCCTTCCCCTCACTCACCATAGGGTCTTATTCTTTCCTGTGCTCTACTCAGTATTTTTCTTTATGTCAGTCTCTGAAATGTTGGGCATTTTAAAACTTTGCACCTCTCCTGTCTCAGGACAGTATTTGTTTCTGTTCCAGGCTGTGGTCATGGTGTCCTGTTGTATTTTTATATAGGCTCCCCACTAGCTGGTATCAGACTTCATTTGACTAGGAGTTATTTATACAGAGATGAGAGAGGTTATTCAGTGGTTTAGGAAGTGGAGAAGCAGTATTAAAACTTGAGGTGGAAGGGGGAACTTAATAAATACTGGAAAATGGTAGGGAATCCGAGGGAGTTCAGGATGGATATCGCTTAAGATGAGGACAGAGGAGGAGGAAAGAAAAGCAGCAGAGTGCTCAAACAGAGGAGGACGCAAAAGTGGCTGCAGGTTGTTTATAATGAGTGAAACGTCAGTGATGGGATGCCTCATCCTCCACAGAGGTGACTCAGTTCCCATGGGACAGACTGACTGAGCACTGAAGGGCACAGTGGTAGGGCTGAAGGTGGCAGTGAGATCCTCCCTGGTGAGAAGAGCACAGAATATATCTGCTGCTGTGAGCAGGAGGTTTGCCATTAGTAATTCAGGTGAGGCAGTTGAAGAGCTCAGCAGTAGCCATTTTCCCAGACTTATACAGGGGAAGGCCAAGACTTCATACAGCCAAAGGGGACTTTGAGCAGGGCTTTCCATGTGCCCTTGTTGATAGGGTAAACCAGTTTCTTTAATTGATTTTTAAAAGTTGACTAGAATATATGGAGAGAATTTGGATATCAGTGTGAGCATTTGTTATGGGCAGAGTTGCATGATCCAAACAAGTTGTTCAAGGGCTAAGGAAATTATAAAGGAGAACATACAGAAAAGCTAACAAGGGAGAGGAGAAGCTTGCAAATGAAAGACTGAAAATGATGATTTGTTGCACGAGGACTTCTTAGACTTAGAGGTTTCTTTGGTGGTGTGTACTGTGTAACCTTGGAAAGTTGGAGCATGCTAACAGCACATCAATCTGCACTATGTTAACACAAAGAATTTACTCAATTGTCATGAAAGAAATACCACAAAACAGCTGCAGTTCAGTAACATCCATTCTCCACATCCTACGTAACATCCATTCTTCACATCCTACCTGCTGGGTGGGGATGCAGAGTGGATGTAGCAATCTTAGCAGTTACAGGCTTGGAACAGAGCTGAAGAACTCTGGGCATCTGTGTAGAAGGTACGAGGAGGGCAGTGTCTGATTATTGTGGGGCAATTAAAGAGGTCAAAAACGGAAAAGGAGGAGTAAGGAGTAGACGCTGTTAAATATGTGAGCTCCAAAGTGAGTAGTATCAGTCAAACAAAGGATTTTGGTTTTAGAGTGAACAAAAGAGGGGAAAAATATATTTGGAAGGGTTGTGGGTATGACCCACATGGGAGGAGGTGGGAGAGGACTTGATGACACCATCTTAGTAATGATGTAAAACCTGCTCCTTCTAAATCACCAGTTCATCTGAGCTCTGGGAGGTGGTGATTCGGTTGGCTGGTTGCTTGGAAGCTGATGTAAAGTAAATTGGAGGTCAAAGTCCAGTGGAGGTGACACTGTCATGAAAATAATTACTGAGATGTATCTTAATTGTCATCCTTGAAAATTTCAGAAGACACACCCGGGAATGAATGGGGTTCAGAACCGTTCACTATCTTTTAACATTTTCTTTGCTGGTTAGGAATTGTGGTGATCTGCTGTATAAGAGTTGGTGTTGCTGCTTGTCTTCCTGCGTCCAATCAGACAATACATGGTTCTCACCTTGATGTTTGGCTGCAGGAGAGCCAAGCTGGCACCTGTGATAAGTCCTAGGCATTGGCCAATTATACTCCCGCAGCCCAGATACCAAGTACTGCATTTGAGTGAACGTATTTCTGTATTTCTTCTTCCCCTTTTTTTTTTTTTTGTTTTTTGCAAACTTTGCAGAAAAAGAAACAAGCAAGCAGAGACCAAGCATTTAATGGATATATTTTTCACTGGCTCTTTTATCAACAGCATATGAAAAATCCCAAAGGACAGAAGCAGTTAGCTAACCAATGAGGCATCATAGCCGATTTTAGGTTCCATGCAGGAGAAAAAGATCCTGAAGCTCCAGCAGCTCTAGGGGAAAGAGATTTAAATTTAGGTTTGGTACTGAGAAACGTGCCTCCCCTCTGCTTGGAGACCAGTCTGTAAGAGATTACTGTACCCCAGGGCAGCAGTTTGGAGGATGATAGAGATGTCAGCCTATGAGTGCAAAGACTTGTACCACTAGATGATGAACCAGCAGGGATTTCTCATTAATGGAATGAATGTTAACAAGAATAATTCTGTTTTGTGAGCTGGTGTGTGTGTGTGAAGGATAAATGATAGGGGCTGATGGATGGTCTTCACAGAGATTTGATTAGGGAGAAGGTGAATGGCAGTGTGTGTATGAGAGAGGGGGAGGTGTATGCACGTGGTACATCCACTACAGAAGACAGGCACACTTCTGGTTGATAATGTCTGACAGAGAAGTCAGTCAGAAGAAACCAGGAAGGTCCTAGGCAAAAGCAGAAGCTGAGCACTGATGTGGTATTTCATTTTACTGTCTTTTGCGTTGTTGTGTCTTGGTTTTTATGTTACATGGTGGTAACAAACCTCTGCCCAAGAATTTCTCTATAAAACTTTTCTCACTAACACAGCTTTCTGCTTTTGCTAATAAAACATTTGACTATTTGATACTAATTCTCACAGTCAGTATGGGAGCACTGAGTGACAGCTTTTTTGACCTGCTTAGCATGAGTTTGGGCTCTGAAGTAACATTGTTAAAGCTTCTATGAGCCCTTTCCCATTCCTGAAAAAGGAGGAGACAGGCCAAACCTACTGGTTGGTTGAGAGGCTAGGAAGGCAGAACCAACAGAAACAATCCCTCATCATGCCTGAGGCCTTCATATGCTGCTGGAATGCAAGTAATAAATTAAGAAAAGAAAAATAGTCACATAAGCCAAGTAGGCACTCTAGCAGACTTAGCAGGTCTGCCCTCGGGTACAGGGATAGCTGGAAAAACTGAAGGAACTGCATGAACTGCTCGAGAGGGATGCTGAAACAGAGAAAGAAATGTGAATATCCCTTTGGCAGCGAGATGTGGGAGACCCCTAAACCGAAAAGCCAAACCTCTGATATCTTCCCCGCTGCCTTTGCCAGAAAGCCATTAGGAGCCGCAGCCTGAGGCCGGAGCGCGGCCAGCTGGAACTGAGCTGCGGGGTAGCAGACGGCGGGAGGAGTTCCCGACCCGGGCTTGCCCGCGCTGCCAGCCTCGCGTGCAGGATGCCAGGCACGGGGAAGCCGGCGGCCAAGCCGGCTGCCCCCCCTGGGACCGAGCGGGACGGCGGAGGTGGAGACTTGGCTCCGTCCCTCGGCTTGCTGGCCAAAAGAGCTGCGCTGGCACAAGGGAGGCAGCGTGCTGGAAGGCGACCTCAGCCAGTTACTCCCAGCCCGGGAGGGAAGGGCGAGAGAAGCTGTGTTCCTTTCTAGGGCTCTGCCTGCATCCTGGGGCGATGCTCGTGCCTGCCAGCCAGGATGCACCGCTGGGATGCTTGGCGACTGGAGCTGCCTCCTGGGGATGTTAAGGCCCACGGTGGAGCAGCTCGAGCGTGTGAGCTGCTCCACTGAAAGCTGGTGTGGCTGCTCGTAGCTGTAGCTGCTCGCTGGCATGGAGAGGGGCTCTGTCACTAACATTTCCTGGGACTGAGCTGTTTTTCTTTGACAGCGTTAGTCTGGATTCCTTATGATTTCTGATCTGTATTTGCCATCTGTTTTCCCCAATGGCATTATGCATTTTTTTAGATCAAAAACCCGTTCCCCAAAATTTAATCTCATCTATAAAGCGAAAAAAATTAATATATAAAATAAACTATGGTGTGTAGTGAATGTAGATGAGGGACACTTTTGCTCCTTCTTTCTCCTGTGGAGAAACACATTACTCCTCCAACTAATCCTATTGATTTGGCTGGCGAGCTGTGGCCTGCTGCTGAGTCCAAGTGGCAGCATCCAGCCATACAGTGGCAGGTCTCCATGGCCATTGGCACAAATCCTTTACTCCCCAGCTGACTCCACTGAAATCTCTGAGCGAGCTATTTGAGAGGAGCTGGGTTTTCAAACCATGACCCTGACTTAGGAGTACATTTTTTAAATTTCTATTTGCAATGTCCCATGGCAAAGGTTTACTTTTCACTCAGTGGAGCTGGAGGCAGAGAAAGTCAAATGAGTTTCCTAATCTGGTATGTTCTAAATCTGGTTTGTCTCAAATACAGCCTGAGAGATATGCACTGCAAGTGGAAAAATAACTGCCAGCACGCAGATGCGTTTCCTCTCGGAGCAAATAAAGCTGACTTTTAAAATAAATGTTAAATCTCATCCTTGGTATGAAGGGAGACAGGCCTGTAGCTCAGGTATAGGGAGAGATATTTTAAGGTAGACTGTGGAAGACAACTCACCACCAAGCTTCTGACCCAGCGTATGTGTCCCTTTTTATCTGCTAAGCCCAATAATAAGCTTGTTATTAGGGGACATCTGTTACCGCCTGATAACATGTAGAGCGAGCAGGAGCAGTGTTGGTGGGCAGCCAGGGATTTTGGCAGCTGTGGGGAGCGGCAGCTTCGTGGGCTGTTTCACACCTTGTCCAGAGCTGGGGCAGCACATCCCTCCTGTGGGCCTGTGGCTGGGTGGGAGGATGCCCGGAGTTTGGGGTGAGGGCTGTTCCTGTGTGGAGCTCTCCTGTGCCAGCTGGTGTGCACATGTGCCAAAGCCAAGCCGCGTGCAGGAGCAGTGCCTCATCCACTCATCCTCCTGCAGCCGCAACGGGCCCCCTCGGTGTCAGGTCAGTGTGGTGGGTCTCTTGGCATGCCTCCAGGACAGGCAGCGGAGCAGCTGGGAGAAACGTGCCACACGCCGGGTTCTGCCTTTTCCTTCAGCATTTCCAGGAGATGCAGTTCACACGCTGGTTTCTTGCCCCCAAGCCTCCTTGCCTCAAGAAAAACATTCAAGGAGACTGTGTGAGCGGAATCTGAGCGACGGGAGGTTTTCCCCAAAGTCATTGCTGTAGGTAATGTATATTTATGAGCGGAACAAAGTGGGCTGCAGATACTTTGAAAGGCTGCTTTCCTCTCAGCTTAGTATTTAGGCAAGTAAGGAGTGGAGATGCTGTCCAGACTGCATTCACTAGTGGCAGAGCAGGCTGGTGCAGGACAGATGGCAGCTTCCACTCCTCTTCTTGCGGGTCAGGAGATGCTGGTGTTCTGAGGTTCAGGAGACTGCATCCTTCCAGTGCCTAGACAGGGTCTACAAGAAAGATGGAGAGGGGCTTTTTGCAGGGTCCTGTCATGATAGGTAAAGGAGGAATGGCTTTAAACTGAAATAAAGTAGGTTTAGATTAGATATTAGAAAGGAATGCCTAATAGTGACAGTGGTGAGACACTGGAACAGACTGCCCAGAGAACTTGTGGATGCCTCGTCTTTGGAAGTGTTCAAGGCCAGGTTGGATGGGCCTTTAAGCAACGTGGTCTAGTGGAAGGTGTCCTTACCAATGGCAGGGAGGTTTGAATTAGTTGATCTTTAATGTCCCTTTCAACCCAAACCGTTCTATGATTTTGTGGTGCTCTGCAGGTCAGGAGATCCCATCACTCTGCTGGGCTTTAGTGCATTACAGTGCGCCACACAGCTCCATTCCAGCAACAAGACTGGGTCTGTACTACCATGTGTGCCATACAGCCTGGCACTTGTCTGGGGAAGCGTCCTTCCAGAGAGGGAAATTGGGGATGGAAAGTGAGTTTTGAATTTGCACCAGATTCTGCACTGTTTGTGTATGAACAATTCTGATGTCATTTCCAAGGTGACTGTTTGACACCTAAATTAGCTTGTGGCACTGGAAATAGAAGGTGTAATGCGGAAGAAAGGCCAGTTTGCTTTCTTGCTGGTGGTCACATCAGTTCTATGGGACTGACTAGGTGCATGGCCTGTATTTGGTAAGGAAAGCATATAGGTACTGTTATATGGCCAGTGATGGTCAGTGTTTGCTGGGCTAGGCTGCTGATTGATCCAAATTGCATTTCATGCAGCAGCCAGGACTTTCCAGCTAAACATTTTTGGCAACCATAGAACACCAGATTTCTCTGTGTCTGATCATATATCTCTATATATACACTGGTTTAATTTCACTTGCTGCATGAATTTGAGATTCTTGTAAGGTGGTGCCTATTTCTGTGGTTGTGTAGGTCTCTGTAAATACCACCAGGTAACCCAGATCTTATTGAACATACCTCAGCTGCAATATAGTTCCTAAAGGGCCTGTGTTGAGCTGGATTATTTCAGCCAGGGCTTCTCAAGAGGAATAACAAGTACCACATTTGGCTAATATTTTGCTGTAGCGAACGTGTGAGTTTACTTCAATGAGAACAGGATTTTTGCTCATGGACGAAACATCAAAGGATTCTTACATAATGCAACATCTTTTAACATTGGTAAAGTATTAGATCATAATTGTGTAGTCCTCTGATGTATTTTTTTATTCTCTTTTATTTCTGAGTGTGGTTCACCTCAACTCAGGTGATTTCCTGGCCTTGCAGAAAATAATACAGGTGACTTACGGTGAGTCTCGGTTAGGTAGCTGTGAATTTTGGCTGCACTCTAAGCAACAGTATCCATAGCAGGAGCAGCCAGCTTTCCTGATTCCTCATCTCTGTATCACACCTTTCAGGTAGTTGTGAGACTTGCAGAGCCAAGGAGACAGGCATCTCTGGCAGGTTTGGTAGGCTTTAGGTCCCCAAGGGATGTGGCTGGGCTGGGCAAGCAGGTAGGCCTTGGATGAGCCCGCTGTCTGGCAGCCCAGGGGACAGTGGGAGGTATCATTCTTTAATGAGTGCTTTGGCTGTGAAAATACAGGTATTGAAACAGATTCTTTGGTGAGGAATTTACAGCACCTGCCAGTGTGTTGTTGTCATATGTTGCATGTAGCAAAGGTCTGCTTTTACATTTCCCTTTGGGGCACCTAGGACAGATACAGAGGTATCATTTTTCTATTGCTGCTTAATTAAAGAGATTTTCTGTTGGTTTGTGTTGCCTTTTTTTTACTTCATCCTCCAAAAATATAGCATGCTTTGTCCCCTATGCGAAGCTGATTTTTCAAGGCAACAATTAAAATTTCAAATTTCAAACATTTGAGCTTCTTCTTTTGTGGTGAAAGCTGGCAAGTAGGGAGCAGAGTAGAAAGTTTGAAACTCTGGTGGTCATTTCATCACGGGTTTGTGTAGGGATAAACTCTCTCCAGCACCTCGCTTTATGGCATTACCTCCTCAGAGAAGCCAGGGCTGCAGATTTCTGAGCATCCTCCTGAGAGCAAGCCTGCCATTTGTCAGCATTTGCACTGGCACCATCAGTGAAGGCTTTTACAGCAAAACCACACTGATCAACTCTGGTTTTGCTCCTCACCACCCCTCCCTAGGCTTCCAAGGGGATCTGTCTTTCCTGTCACTCAGGATAATGATTCCCCACCAGCAGCACAGAGATCCAGAAATGCGCTGTAATCTTGCCGAGAGTTTGATTCCCCAGCTGGGACTGCTGGATTTATACAGCCAGGCAGTAGTCATTGCACTTAAACTTGTATGTTGGTGTGCTGGACCTCTAAATGGGCTGTAGGGTCTGTCTTTGTCTGGAAATAACATTCATTCTTGGAGTAGTGAAATCTATGGATTTCATCACATAAATTGGTTTAGATTTAACTTGAACCAGTTATTCAATTTTAAAAGATTTCTTTTTTTTTTTTTTTTAAGGGTGGATTAATAATTCATTCCCAATTCGGTAGTTAGTGCAATGGGTATTTAATTGTAAATGTGTATCTTTAATTAGAACTCGGTACACAGATGCAAAAACTCCTTATCTTGCATTTTTTCAAAAGCACACATATTAAACCACAGCTTTCCCCTTCAAAAATACTATTCTGTGTATTTAAAGGTCTGAATGACCTTTTAATCAGACATTACACCTTTGTTTCCAGCTGATATGACAATGTCTGACAGTAACTCAATCTGATGCGGCAAGAAAATAAATAAAGGCCGTCTCAGTCACTATGTCTTTAAATCTCTCTGTCTAGCTGTGGTTTTGTGTTCAGGCGGATGGACCCACCGCAGAATATTACATTTAGTTTTCAGGTGAAGACAATCTATTGAGTTTAATATGTTTCCGTGTTTGACTGTTCTTTTGAGGTCAATTTAGTCATACAATTGTTTCCTGCCATTCTAAACTCCAGCCTCTTCTGCAGTCAACCTCCTTATAAATTATAAATCTGTGTACCTCGCTCTCAGCAGCCATCTTACAGCCCACACAGACCGGTGCGGATGGTCTAGCAATTGCATTAGCTCTCCTCGGTGTACCTGGGGACGAGGGATGCTGTGCTTTTCACTCCTTGTGCTTATGCTCAACTCACATAACTGGGCAGAACAGGGTCTGGTAAAGATGGATAGGAGCAATTCCTACTTTTGGACCACCAGCACAAAGAAAACTCACACTGGGTCAGGGTGATTGTATTCAACAAACAATCTCATTGTCTTTGGAAGTTAATTTTCGGATGATTTATTAAAGGGTAACACTCACGGAGGGGGAGAGGGTATTGAATTGACAATAGGTCAGATTTCTAATGACACCGCAGAGTTATTTTGATCTCTGGTATTTCCATGTGGACAAGCAATAAACATAACAATAACAGCTCCCCTTTCATATGGCTTTTACAAAAAGAGGAGCTGTGTACTGCTTGAGCCTGATTATCACAAACTGGGCTAATTATTCAACCAAAAATAGTTGCCATACTAATGAGCAGTTCCCTAGAATTCTGAAAGAAATATTCTAACACCAAGTACAATGCAGATTGTATGCTGCAGGGTCCATAGTTTGTTGGATTTTTAAGGAAAAACTAGGAAAACATTTAAAAGGTCCTTGCTGAAACAAAAATGAAAGAATTCTTTCAAAAAGATACATGGTTACTATATGTGACACCAGCAAAATCTATGATAAGTTTTTCATTACAAGTGTTTATTTGCAAATTTTCAAATTTTTGCTTTTAGTGGAATTTCTTCAGATGTAACAGATGTTGTGGGTAGTTCTTAATGAAACGAGTACTTTTGAGCTGGGACAGGCTGATTCAGAGTCATCTTAGGGCACATTCTTGCCTCCTGGGACAGTGCAGTCCGTAGTTCTGGGGGAGAGACATGTGGGTCTAGATGCATGGGTTCAGGGGCTCTTTCACAATTTTTAACTGTGAAGGAAACTGAGGACAAGAAGCACCTTACAGAAGTGACACAGTCCCTGCAGGCTGAGCCCTTCAGCCTCTCATATGTTGTACTTTAAAGCTATGAAGGGAATTTGCCAGTACTCAAATGTGTATGGAGGCACCTGAATGCAAGATGTCATTTTCAGGGGACAACAGGCAGGAGAGAGGGAAGGTAGCAATTCTGCAAGGAGGCTATTTCTATGTAAGCCATGGTCCAGCATGCATGAGAAAAAAAGATATGGGCAGTCTGGGCAGTATCCTAAGGTGTTTCCCTCACTGAAATAAAGTCAAGGACGTTTTTAAGTTCTTTCTGCATTGCAACCTCGATGTGGAATGAGGTGACCAGCCTGAGGTTTGAAAATACTGATCTCTGTTCCCAAGGTGTCTGTAGACACAGCACACATTCCGAGGGACAGATCAGCCTTTGCTATTCTGTCACAAACATGGTCTTGCCAAAGTGTGTGTTTAACCTACAAACCCACCAAGTCATAACTGCATCCAGTATGCCAAGGCACAGGTGGAAACCACTGTACACCTGTGTGGTTATTTAAAAGCACTGTCTGTTTTACAGATATTTTTCTAGCAATGTTTACACTTTCATGACTACCTTGTTAACTAAGGAGAAGACAGCATGTTAGGTGTGTTATATACTGAGTACAATGTATTGCGTGTGATCCTGAAATGGTGTGTGTTTGGAGAAGGATGTTTCTATTAATTGTCAAGCAATGTGAGGCATCGTGTTATTCCTAGATAACTGAAAGTATGCCTAAAATGTAAAGGGAAAGAACAACTAGAACTCGAGTATGCCAATGCTGCAAAAGAAAGCTTAACTTGTTTTCTTGCTTTTTTTTTAGAGAACACCTGTTCCCAGCGCTGAAGCATTCCGATGGTTCTTTTAAGCAGTAGTGTATCTTATTTTCAAGGCAGTCCGAAGTGAATGGCGAGCTAAAGTCTTGTTTTAAGAAACTGCTTAGTCCACCATTGAAGAATATACTCAGATACTATTTTCATTTATGTATAGGGGTTTCCTCAAAAGCAAAAGACAAAAATCTGGGAGCCTGGGGAATTGGCCAGCTTCTTCACGTTCAGTACACCAACTCTTTCTTTGATGTAACTTAGCTATACTAGTGAAGTTGTTGTCTATTTTTAAAGTGGCTGTAAAAACAAAAAAGTTTGGGTAAACCCCTGCTATAAAGTCATGTATCTTTGAAAAGTAACATATCTATACTTCATCTTCAAATATATGTGTTTCAGTACTGTAAACTGTACAGATAGCCGCTTGTATTTTGTGTGTTTAGACACAAGGAGACAATCATGTCTGAGCATCAATGGAGATAAACGGTTTGTACACAACAGTGTGGTTCTGCGAGTTAAATCCGGAGCAATAAATTCTAGCTTTAACTATTTATTTTGCTAGTTGTTTAGCATCAGCAGCAACAGCAGCACTGTTTTACCCTGCACCCTTCCATAGAGACTTGATGCCAAGTTTTCCAAGATAAAAAGATTGTGACGCATCTAGCAATTACCTTCTGTTGTGGTGTTGTGAGAGGGGAAGACATAACATTTAAAATTAATCTTTCAAGCACTCTATTAGAGTAGTGGTTTGTGCACTTGCATTGCTTCCAAAAAAGCTTTACAGAGAGGTATGTCTCCAAAAAATGCTGTCTGGTGTCTGACTTGTTTTCCACTGTGCTCTGAGCTGGAGTGTCCAGCATAGGCAGATGTGCAAAACTAGTCATCCAAATAAAGGTTGTTCTAGGATGCAAAACAGAGTATGAGACTTTAGGAAAAAATGATGACTCAGCGTAACTACCCTCACCTACGAGATCGTGTGTAACATTTTCAGTCAATGGAGTAAGTATTTTATAAAGTGGAAATGCCATATTTTTGGTTCAAGTGGAGCTCTTCACAGTTAAGTGAGTTTTGACAGTTAGACTGGTTTGGGTCTCACTTGCACTTGTGCTCATTTGAGAGCCTGGATATTTTTGCAGTATAAAAATGAACTCTTTTAAAAAGTGCTTTTAAAAAAAGACCACTTCTCCCCACACATTTCTTGGTCTACAGATCTCGGCTTTACTGAATGACTGGTCCCTTAGGCCCCCAGAAAAATGCTTTGCTGTTCTTCTTTCTGCTCTAGCTGCGTCAAGGTAATATCTACTCCATGGAAAGGCAGCACACAGACAGATATAATTCACATGCTGTAAAAAATATGGAGGATTCTGAACTTAGGGATACTTACTATCAGTCGATCATCACTTTTTATTGCTTGGCTTTGTCATACCACTCACGAGTGAGAAGGCCATGCCGTCAAAGTAAGTGAATGCTGTTGTGCCATGTTTTTGATAGATTTATAATTTTATACAAGATAGGACTACCAGTAGTTTCATAGACAAGATGCTGGACATGGAAATAACCAGGTAATGTTGCACAGCACGTGCAAATCTCCTACTGTTTCAGCACTTTCTCCATTTTTTTGCTAAGGATTTCAGCCTTTGGGACCTGGTCAGACTTACTTGGCGAAGCACAAGGAGAAGTTGGGAAAGCTACAGTGTGGGACCTGTGCGGGTGCCAGCTTTGGCAAGTGAGGGAGCTCACAGGACTGGCAGGTGTTGGGAACAGCCCAGAAACTGAAGACCAAGGGATGGAGGAGGAGAAACCTCCTGAGGTCACGTGTGTGTCAGAAGGACCAGGCAGAGCATGGGTGACCCAGGGTAACTGGAGGAGTGCAGCGGGGCTGGGCTTACACCTGCATCCTCAACTTAGGGCCAGTGCATGTGTCTATGTCTTTGCGTCCTATGACATCACGTACATGGCTTCAGAGGTGGAATGTCACACTTAAAATGCTTCTATCATGATGCCCTCTTACAGTTTGTATGAGATCCTCAGTTAAATAGTCATCCAATGCCCATTCAATGAGCTTTATGTCTGTATGGCAGCCGTGTATGGATTTTTTTTTGTGTTGGACATTTTCGTTAGGGCCTCTCTTACTGATCACTAGACCAATATGAGTTCTTCAAGGTCTTCTCTACCAAAGCACTCATTGATTTACAAACTGAAGCCTTATTTTCACATCTGGCTGGTAAGCTTGCCTTGCTCTTTGGAAAACTCTGATTGCTCTTAGAGAAGCAGAGGCAAAGTTAAGTTCAGGCTACATTAGGTGGACAAAGATACTCATAGCAATGTACTTACTGTCTAATACCCTAATGTTGCATGTCTTGATGTGGTTTCTTTTTTTGTTTTGTTGTTTTGTTTTAAAGAACTGATGGGTCTGTATATTGTAATTGTGGTATTTTATGTGTCAATTCAAAACTGTTAAACCAAACAAACAACAAGCAAGACTGTTAATTATTGAAAATGAGCAAGAGTTGATTTTTCTTTGATTTACCCATATGGTTTTTGTTTTGGATGTTGTTCCTTTGCACCATCAGATTTTAGATTTTGCTGAAACAGTATTTATATGATGTAGCGTGCATAGGGCATTTTAATTAGTGATGCTTGAAGAAGGAAATCCCTTTTCTGGCCTGTCTCTCTTCACTGCCCTTTCCTCTACCCACTCCCCCCTTTATATACATATTTGTCAATCTGATTATTGTCAAGTTCTAATTAGCAAATTTGTGCTTTTCACAAGGTCCGATACCATTTTCCAAAGTGAAAATTTGTATTCTTCTTTATTCTTTGTTCTCACAATGAAAAATGAAAAAAAAACAACCAGGGGTGGGCTAAAAAAAAAGGCAAAAAAAAGCAGAACTTTTGCCATCTTCTAGGTGTGAATGCTAAGCCTAATGGAAGCATTTTTGGCATACCCCAGATAAACTTATGAAAAATTGTAAGGTTGAAAGGGAGGCACACGTACGTGTTCTGTCAATTAATAACAGACCCTCCCTATGAGGGAAAATACTCCCTTTTGTACAGACCCCCTGGTATGTAAGTCCTACAATTAATGTTGAAGAATGTGAAGTCTTTAAATGGGCTATATCTGTAATCAAATAATGAAGAAAAAAAGTCGTTAAATGAACATACCATTCAGGGTCGAATGCATTCAGCAAAAAGCAGTAGTGGGTCTTTGATCATGGTTAGATGCATAGTGATATCAAACAGTGGGTTCTCATGTAACAGCTAAATGTTTCAGATTTTGTTTTTATTAAATTTGGCAGTTTCACGCTGAGCTCTACTGTATTCTTAGTGAACAAAAGACAGCTCCTATGTTAGAAAGTACTCCATTTTCACAATTGCAGGGAACTAGGAGGGTATTTTCAGAAACATGGGCCACAGAAATGTACTCCTTTCACAGTGTTCTCCTATTTCTGAACTGTGCAGTTATCTATTAAATTTTCTAATAGATATTTGTGTAAGGTGTATGTATGCTTGTGCAATTATGGAAAAAAAACCAGTTTTGGAAAACAGTGTATTTATGAAAAAATAATCACTTATGGGGCATGTACAAAACTGTATAAAAACATTCAATTTGCCCAGTAAAGTTGTTTTTGTGATATTTCTGTGTTGTTGAATAAAGGACTTTAGTATTCAAAATATCTCTCTTTTTCCATAAACAGGTCCTGTTTGTGGGATCTTAAACAAAGGAAACCTCTTTTAAAAAAGAACCCTCAAAATGAGTGAGAAGGTCCAAATGCTGACCTCAGTCTTGCTTATGGGAATGAATGCTTATGAAGTGATGGTACAATAGCTACAGAACTAATTCCTTCTTAATTGGCAATTGATGGAAACCCCATATGTTGTACAACTGAAGGTAACATCATACTCTGGATTTTTTAAAGTAGCAGAAAAAAGTACTGCCTTTTTTGACTAGGAATGTTACTTTGAGATTTTGAGACTATGAAAAGGTTAGTGAAGCAGCAGCAAGACTGATTACAGAAAGGCCTTAAACCCTTTAGTGCAGACCTGTGTTGTATAAAAAGAATGGACTGGTGAGGGTGGTGTGAAAAATTAGCAGTTAGCTTTGTAGGGAGAAGCATGTGAAGGTGAAATCTCATCTGTAATTCTTGCAATAAACAATAGTCCTGAGAATAGATCATCCTGTTGCTGTTGGAGTATTTGGAATTACGAATATGGTTTGTGAAAGAATGACAATATTATCTTTCATTTTGTTTTACTGCTTCTCAGTTCAAAGTTCATCTCTCTACCTGTCTCAAAAACTATACATAGCTAAGGAAATGGTCTCCTCTTGACATTTTGTTTCCCCATACTACTTGCCAACACTGAAGTGACTTCAGATAGGTGGGAAAGTTCATGACAGTGCTGGCAGCATGTCACCTGATTTTGGTGAAATTTGGAATGTCATTTTTCTGTGAATATTTCTTTAATCAACAGCAAGTCTGCTCTTAGGTGCCAAAACAGAAATTTGAGAGTTTGAAAAATGAGGAAGGTCCTTTAGTCTGTGAGAGTCATTCAATGCCAGCTGATTTTCCAGGGGGAGTCTTGGTGTATCCTTTTGTTTTTTAAAGGAAGCAACAAAAGAAAAAGGAACAGAAGTGGATTTTCCACTGATCCTGTCTGCTCTTATCGAAATCCGTAAGGATATATGTTCTTGGGAGACGTAGACCGCTCATTAGACAAGAGTGATTCTTGAGGTCTGTTTGAAGAGGAGGAAAAGGGCTGCCAGGTTGCTCAGGCATACTCAGTGATCTCTCTGGATTAAATATAGAATTCACAGGGAGGAAATACACTCATTTCATGAGACGGTCGATTTGGAAGCGGGAAGAGGTCTCTGAGTTCCTATTCCTTTAATGCTTTCTCTTTCAACATTTTTTCCCCTCAAGTATTGTTTTATACTAGTCTGAATGAAAAATGTCCCTCAGCTCCGGTGAAATACTCGCCCCAGATATGAACCTTACAGTTTAAAACTACCTCTAGTTTTTTATAGCTTTTATTTTTTAATTAAAAAAAAACCAAAAACCAACAAAACCCCCTAAAAAACCTAAAAAAACCCCTCCAGACAAAAAGCAGGTAATTTTTCAAAGCCAAAACTGACAAACTTATTACCAAGCCTCCTAAAGGAAGGAAAATACCCTTTTGTGTGGGAGCTCAACTCTTCTAGGCTGTGTTGGACTCAATTTGGTTTTGCCACTAGCCATTTCAGTGCTCTCATATATTTTCAAGGAACAGGTCTGAAATTATGAACGGTCTAGTGATACAGGGCAGTGTGTCTCCTGGGAGGCTCTAGTCCTCCCCAGGTTCCCATGGGCTTTACCCGGTAGCCCACGAAATTGGAGGATATTATATAGGTGACTTAGCTATAAGTTTGATCTTACTTCACTGTCAGGATCTACTCAGTCACCAGCATGCATTGAGCATGGATAGATGGCCCCAGAATCTATAATGGAACGAAATACTTCTCAGTAATAATGGTAGAACATACAATAAAGTGAGACCACTGGCACTATCCAAGGAAAGAAAGGTGAAGTTCCACATCAGCAAAGAGGTCAGGATCTGTTCCCACCGTAGTGTTGTCTCTGTTTGCTGTTTGTGTTTTAGGATGGACAGGTTGAGCTGGGTCGCTGGGCCCTTCAGCAAAGCAGTTCTGCCCAGGGAAGGCAGAATGAAGGAAACGCGGGTGGCAAAATGTAATCTTGCAAGGCAAAGATCTAGATTGCCTAAAGTATTTCCACTGCTCTTCTAAGTTCTCAGATGATATTAAAGGATTGTTACATTACTATTAATGTAATAAGCAGGAATAGTTTGTCATGCTACTGTCCATTCCTGAAAAGGTGTTTTAAGAATTAGCCTTAACGGGCTGATTTCACAATAAACTTTGAAGGTACTTCTTAGTCTAATATGACTTCCCCATAACTGAAGATACTTTGACTGTGGGTTCTTTGGCCTATATAAGCCTTGACTTGGAGACTCAAGGATCTTTGCTAGAAAATATTTCAGCAGAATTCTGGTAGAAAGATCTGCAGGTGTCATGATATCAGACAGAGCCTGGATAAATTATTCAGTGCAGTTCTCCCCAGCTTGGTTTATGATGTCTATAAGCATCCTACATTTGAAAAGAAAACACCTTTCTTCCCTTGCTCCTTGAAGTCCACTTTCTTTATAGAGTTAGTAACACTAACCCTCTACTTCTTAAGGAAAGCCCAAAGCATTAGAAGAAATACATCTCTTTTTGGCTGGACATTTCTTTTGGAAAGAGAGGGAAGAGTTAGTCCAGGTCAAGAACTCCTGATGTTTGCCCAAATCTCTTAACTGGGGTCTTCTCTGCATTGGATGTAGCTTGTGAGCAAAGTCCATACATCGGTTTGATAGCTGGACACAACCCTACAGAATATCAACACTAAAGCAAATAGGACCCAGTGGGGGATGTTGCCACTGCCACCTGGTACATGCAACAAACACAAGTTTATGCCAGATGTCCAACACCCCATGGTGGTCACGGGGGTCAGGTTTGCTATGCCCAGCAGAGAGGTGAACCTCCCCAGATCTGATGAGCCTGTAGCATGTTGGGGGTTTTTAAGAAGAGAGAAAGTTCACATGTTCAGCCAGGGACTAGAATATCTGGACCCACCTGTCTTCCATTAGGTTTTGATTTCTAGCTGTGAGTGTCGGAGGCCTCCAGGCTTTAGGAGAAGGAGCCGGACTGTTGAGTATACCTAGTCTCTTATGTGCCTATATTTTAATAGTCATACCAAGATAGTGAACTTGAGCAGCTGACATGTTGACCGAGAATGTACTGTTTAATGCAAAATAATGTCAACTGGCTTTCAAGCTGTTTTTGGAGAATTAGTGGGTAAATAACCTGATCTAAAGAAATCTGTCACCCACATTAGGAACTGTGAACTAATTATTGCTTTCTGATACTCTGCTCTTACTTGTTTTGCCTTTTTATCCTGATTGTTTGCATTCCTAGGACTGATTTGCCTTTCTGATGCAATGCCATGTGATCTGCTGATTAATTTTTGTGAGCAATCATAAACTCCAACCTATGGCTGACTCGGTATATTTTTATGCTACGCTCCATAAACATTCATTCATTTCTTATGATTACTGTGTGGAAACAGACTTTTACAGGCTAATAAACTTGGATTTGAACTGGATGAAGAGTTTCCTTGTGTCATTTCTTTCCTCTTTTAAAGGGATAAAAAAAAAAAAAAGAAGGGGGAGAGATAAAAGTGCAAACCTTGACTTGATTTAACCAGGTCTCTGTAGCTATCTCCTCAGGTGTTGTCAGTACTGAACTTGAAATACCAATAGCAAAACCTTATTCTTGAGTTGATTTCATTGACAGTGAGAAATGCTTCTTTAAAATAAAACAAACTTTTAGGGTGTCAGGCTCAGAGAGAGGGGGAAGGGAAATCAGAGGTTTTTCTTTAATTGGTTACTCTGGTGTCTTCTCTCCTGTAGACCTGCTTCCTTAAACAGGCTGACATGCACAGAGCAGTTTCCAGCTGAGACCAATTAAGCAGAGCATTTGCCTCCAGTATGGCTCACTGGCTCTAGCCGGGTGATGCTCATTGCAGGCTGTGTGTCAGCACAGGGCACAGCTGGAGCACGCGCGGGCAGGTGACCTCTCAGCACACAGAGGTCCAGGGCCAGACTCTTCTCACGCTCCTGGGTCTGACACTTCCTGACCTGCAATGCACGGCAAATGACCAGTCAGAAATGACTCCGCAGGTGGTGGACTATTTTCTTTTTTTAGATGGTTAGTTCAAACTCGAACACCTTGGAAATACTAAGCATAGTAAACAGAAGGAACATGAATTCTCATGTCATAGCCGTTTAAGGCATCTCAGTAGCTGAGTAAGCTGGCAGTAATTGATAACCCTTTACATGGGTATCTTCAAGGAGGCCATTGGGATAGACTAGCACTTTCTGCAGGGAGAGGCAGCAAGGCGAGAAACGCATTGGCCTGATGCCTGCATGCAACTGCATGCAGCCCTCTGATGTAAATAAGTCATCATCCTTTCCATATGGCAATCTGATGCATCATAAACATTATGCATAAAAATTTTATTTTTCAGTCCACTGGAGGCCCAGGGCACACATAGGATCTTAATCTCACCAAAGAGCATACAGGAATTTGAGAGCAGAAGGGCTAATGTTTTGTCAGCTTTCAGGCCTTGAATGCAAGCAGTGAGATCAGGTATCAGGGGCAGCAGGACTATACAGGACCCAGTGTCCATACACACTGACCCTGCCAATGGTGCAGCCATCCTAGACAGGGATCTTTGGGGGCCTGCCTTTCCTACTTCTGCTGGATAAAGTGACTTTTACAAGATGGGGATAATCCCAAGGCAGTCTCACCACAAAGATGAAGTGTGTACAGTATTATTAGCTGATCATTTCTTTTTCCTGTTGTGATGCAACATATCTTACTCCAATGACATAAACTAGAATTGCAGGAGCTGAAAGAAGAGAAGCCAGGGAAAGCTGCAGCTCCTCCAAGCCAGGCAGAGGAAAAAACTCATTTTGTTATGCTTTCCCCTGTACTTCTTCCCTTTAACTCCTCTCTTCCGTAGAGGAAGGCAGATATGGCAGATGCCATGGCTCCTGCCAGCAGGTCCCCAGCTCTGTGATTTCATCCTGGGAAGGTGATGGGGCTTTGGCTGCACAGAGGCCTGAGCTCCTGTAAGGTAGGTAGGGTGCTTAATGTGTGGAGTGGTGCCCCAGCAAGTGTTGGGGCTGCTGCTCTTCTGCTTGTGCCAGTGGACTCCATGGGAAAATGCTGCCGGATGAAGCAATTGATGCTGAACTTCTTACATCCCTCAGTGTGGCAGCATCTGGAAGCCAATGCAGATTGCAATGGTAGCAGTGAATATGCAGGTTATTTCTGCCTTAAAATGCTGGTGCTGACCAAATCTAGGGGGACTTCAAAGGGCAGAGAGTAAGACGTGTGCTCGATCACCACTGGTGTGTCCTAAACTCTTTTCTCTTCTGGAAAAAAGGTTAAAGCCAGGTCTTAGCCAGTTTATTCCCTAGTTATTTTCTTGGAAACAGCTGACTTGGTTTTGCTAGGAATTTGAAAACACACCTAGCTCAAGGCTAGAGCTAGACCTGGAGGTAGATGCCTCACCTGGAAGCTTTCAGTCTGCAGGATTAAAAGTCTGAATAAAGCTATGAACCACGGAAGATGGGACCTTGTAATAGGCACTTTAGGTGATGTGAACTGCAGATGCTGCCACCAGCTTTGCTAGGAGTAAAGGAGGGAGCAATAAGGGCATTAATTCTGCAGCACTGCATGGGGAGACTCAGTCTCATTCTTTGCCAGCAAGGCTGGAGGCACAAGAAGTGGGTCAGTATTTTTTGGGTGGGCATCCGCTTAGCACAAAATACCGCTTGTATGATGGTGAGGAAAAGCTGGGCAAGGAAAGCAGATGGTTGTGGCAGCCCCAAACAAACAGCTCCCCACGGTTGCCAAATTGTGCCCCACAGAGCAGGCAGGAGAGATGCTGTCCTGGCACATGTGCCATGGGGGCTTTTGCTACAATTTCTGTCTCTGGCTCCTCTGAATAGAACCAGCAACCCAGCACATCACCTTCCTGCCCCAGTGTGCTATGCGCAGAGGCACACCTGGTAACATCCAGAAGGGCAGTTCAAAGAAACATGCTGGGAGTGATGGCAATGCCCCAGCAGAGCCATGCTGGGGGTTCCATGGCCCCCACCCTGCTCCCCACCGATGGGGCCCGAGCCACTGCCATGTTTTGATCCGATGCTCCATGCTGCTGTTCTGACACATTGCTGCTCCCACCGCGGTTGCTGCATTTCTCTTCTGCTTTATGCTAAAACAAGGGAGATGTTTAAATATTTATTATCACTAGAAACTCCAGAAGCCAATGTTCATTTGTATAAGCGACAGGGACTTTTTTTTCCAGTTGTCAGTAATAATTCATTAATTATTATTTTAAAGTTGTTGTTGTTCTCCCTGCAGTGTGTCACCTTCCCAATGATTTGGCAGCAGTCTGCATGAGATGTGGGATGTATAGCACTGTGGTTCTTCCTTGTGTGGGTTGTTGCTGCTCCCTCAAATATCTTCCCCTTAAACAAAGTGGGTGTTGGAGTTCCCAGTGTCTGTTCAACCAAAGGGAGAATATTTTACTTGCTCTTCCTCCAAGTTATTTTTTTGTGTCCAAGTGCCTTCTGCTGCCATTACCACATCTGTGGAATTGGGGTCTGCTCCTGCCCCTCTGCAGATGCATGAGACAAAACTTGTGTTGCTTTCAGCACCCAGGAATGCTGCATTTGGCTGTTGCTGCTGGATGAGCATTTCTGCTCGCTGTGGTGGGTGCACCGAGCTGTGCCAAGCCTCAGTGGTTCTTAAGACTCTAAGCATCGAAGTGGCACAGCCATGCAAAAGCAATCTTGGCGGCCGTGGCAGGTTGGCATTTTTCTTATATTACTCTAAATGCAGAGTGTTGCTTTCTTTCCCCTGCTTCTGCCTGCAAATGAGTGGGGAGGTGGCTGGGGAGTGGCAGACTTCATCTGCAGGGAAATGGGAATGGGAAACTTGCACTGGCAAATCCTTTTTGTTTGTGCATTTGGATTTTTTTTTAGCTCAAACCATGAAGTTTGTCTTTTGAATTCCCTTTGTCCAATGCTTTTCCCTTGACCATTGTTGTTACCACTTGTGCTTTTGCCACTTTTGTGGGGGAGGACTCTCTTGGGGAGTAAACCATTCCCCATTTGACCCTACCAGGGACATGCCTGTGCCTAATGCCACCACTTCTATATTCCCATAGATCATGGCTGAACTGGGCACAGAGATGCCAACGGCCGTAAAAAATGGATGGCAGGCTGCCCAAGGCTGTGTCCTAACTGGGCAGCCCAAAACCTCTGCTGGGAACTGGGGAGGAGGCAGGGGAAAAGCCACCAGGGTTGGTAATCCTGCGTTCTTTTGCCTCTGTCAACACAGGAGCTGAGCATCCCTGGTGCAGTCCATGGGGCTGAAAGGAGAAACTGCTCCTCTGGCCTGAAACATGCCAATTAACACTGCCTTATGGGGTCACCAAATGCAGCTGTCTGGCTCCTGGCTTGCTTGGGAAGAGCAGCAGCTGCCATGCTGTCCTGGTCTGTACAGATGGGGCTTCTTTGCTCCTGGAGCTTGGGGACACTCCAGGCAGAGAAGCAGGGACAGAAGGAGATACTTATGTAGGTCCATGCTGACACACACAATTGCAGGTGCCTGTGTCCCAGCTAGCCCAAGCACACCAGGCACAGCCCAAAGACTGTCTCTGCTGTTGGACCCACTGGTGCCACCATATCAAGAGCATTTGCATTTGCTTGTCATCTGTGTGGACATGTGAGTGTTAACTGGCAGTGCTGAGCTGGAGATCAGGCTTGTTATTCAGACTGTATTTTTTTTACTTTTTAAAATATATGCTGTGCAATTTGGCTCTGTTCCCACTCTTTCACTTTCCTCCTTGCCCTTCCCTTCCTGCCTTTGCCACTGAATGGCTCCATAACCCTCATTTCCTTATGGGGAGAAAAAGAGGGAAGACCAAAAAGAAGTTAGACCTTGATTAGTGGAGCTGAACAATTCCATCAGGTGTGACCTCACTTTCCCTGTAAACCCACACACCAATATGGTAACAACGGAGAAAGCCCCCTCCTCGGGTATTTCGGCTGGGACCCCCAGCTTGCTGCTGGAGCTGCTGGGACTGCACTGGAATAAATGCAAGTGTGGCAGCACCTGTGCTCATTTTTTTTGGTGAAGGTGGGAGATGTAAAATTTTGCATCCTGTCCATGGGACAGAGTTTTCTCTTTGCCACAGTACCAGCTCTTGGGAGATGCCTTCTGGGAGGCAGGGCGAGCTGCGGGAGCCGGGCTGAGCTGCCAGGCTCAGTGGTATTCGCCGTCCAGATGATACATGGCCAAGGTTCAGCCTGAATGGCTGGCTCGCGTTGTGTGGTCAGAGGAGTGATTTGCTGAGAAGGGCTGAGATGAATTGCTTTGCCTCCTGAGAGGCCCAGGAGCAGGGGGAGCCCCCTGGTTTCTGCCGCCCCTCACCCCGGAGGGCTCTGCCCTGTGGGAGAGCTGCTCCCAGGAGGTTTTTAATGGGGAAGCCAGGTTTGGGTCAGGGTTGTGAGCGCTGCCAGGGCATTAATCAAAGCTGTGGCAAGGACGGAGAGCTTTCAGTAAGGCTGCTTTAGCCAGAGGAGTGCTGAAACACTGATTAAAGCATGCACACCCTACAAATAAAGGCACCGCAGCTTTAGGAGGGTGGCCAGGTTCTAAAAACCCCTGAATGCAGCCCTAACCAAATGCATGCAAGCATCACTTGCCATGCTGGGAAATGTGCTGTCAGTCGGTCCCCAATTGGAGGAAGTTGGCAGCAGTGCGAGGAGAGGAAATAGGAGAGGAAAAAAAGCCCGACAAGTGCTGTCGGGGTTCATACAGAGGAGGTGAGCGTGAGGTGCTGGCTGCGTGGCCATGACCCTGTAGGTGCACCTGGACTCCTGGCCCTGCCCGTGGCCCCAGCTGGGCTCTTCTCCATTACTGCAGAGGAGCATCTGCCTCTCCCTGACCCTTCAAGAGGTGAAGTTGCTCCTCAGAGCCCTCCTCAGTGTCTGAGGAGCCTGTGGCGTAAGGTGTCACATCTCTAGGAAATGCCCTGCCGGGACACCCTGCTCCAGACATGGCACTGACATGGTAGAGCTGTGGTGTGGCACAATGCCTTTGCTGACTCCAAGGCTCTGCACCACCTGATGCTCCTCTGGGCTCTCTGTTTCAGCTTTGGGTGACGTTTTTGCTTCATTCTTACTTTCATGGACACCTGTCACAACCCACAACAGCTCTCGAACCCATTTTTACTTTGACCCTTAATAGGCCCACAGAGGTGTAGGCAGCACCTAGGCAGGGGACCAGAGAAAGAATTCAGGGAGCTGCAGTGGAATCCAAGTGGCATGGTGGGAATTCCCTGGGACAGGGTGGAATAAAGGACATCAACCTCCGCCAGACTCTTTTCCCTGGAGCAACCAAGGAAAGGCCAAAGCTGTGCTGCAATAAACAGGGGCTGCTCTTGGGTGGTGGCTGCCTCCTACACTGCTGCCTCTTCTGCAACATGAGCTTGACTTCCAGCTTCATTGCCTGATACTGATCCAATAAAGGATTGCTATCTTTGCACAGGCCACTGTCACAGACCAGCATGCCTCTCCCACTCCTCTCCCAGATCCTTGGGCACCAGCCACTGTGGTTGCCAGCCGAGGAGCAGGCAGCATTGTGCCTGTGCCCCCGTGCAGGGGAAAGGGCCGTCACCCACTCCTGGTCACAGGTGGGCTGGTCTGCACCAGTATGACTTCCCTTGCAGTCCCCAGCCATTTTCTACTCAGTTGATTTAATTGTGTTTCCCTTAACTATGTGGCTATATAATGCCCACCTTTGAAAAGGTCATACTTACTGGAAAAGGGATTTTTTTTATTTGAGTGCTAATGGTATCCACATTGCACGTGAGTATTGCAGAGTGGACCTGTAGTCTGGGCTTACTTCTGGTTCTGCCTTCATCCAGTCTCCAAGTCAACTGCATTTCTGATGCTGGCAGCAACTAGGGTAGGAGTAATTTGCTGGGCTGGGGTGTCACTCAGCCATGAGCGGCGGGTGACAGCCATGATCGAAAGGGACATTTATTTGCCTTGAGGATGGAAGGGACGTGACACTTCTTGTCAAATCCCATCTTTGTAAATGTGGGCTGTGAGGCAATAAGGCAGAGGTCGTGGCAAAAGGTCAGACAAAGCAGCGCTCTGCCTAGGCAGGCGTTTGTCTGGGTGCTGCAATGGCACGAACATGGCATGGGATAGTGGCAAGCATGAGGAGCAGCTGGTCCACCTTCTGCAGGCTGCTCCCCCTAACAGCTCAAGTGGTTTTGTCAGTAATGGCTTCCATGCTGTTTTGATATGTGCACACTTGATTTTACATGTTGGTGATATTTTGCACCATGGGAATTACTCAGAAGCCCAGGGATGCTTCATGTGATGCTCACTGCCTTGATGGGTTTTCACAGCCTTGGAGGCCTCTTTGAGAACTGGAGGTGTGCAACCTGTTGGAAATATAGGTACGGGATTTTTAAAATGGATTAAAGAATTAAAATTAAAGATTTGTTTAAATATGGTCTGTAGCTGAATTCTGGTGGTCAGCACGGACTAAAGCAATGCAAACTAAAAGTGACGATCAGCTGTGGACCGTGAGGGACTCTCATATCCTACTTTGTTGCTGTAAACATAAAGAGAGGAGACTAAATGGATCAGGAAAACAAAGGTGAGGGATTTTCACACCCAGAGAGGGGAATCTTTTTGGGCTACAGCCTAACACCAGCTCCATCTGGGGCATCAGGGTTAGGTTCTGGGTCTCATTCCCACCTCCTGCTGCTGGCAACACCCTGAGAGGCCGTGCAAGCCATTCCCCTGCTCTTTGCTTCTCCAATCCTGCCTGCGCTGCTGGAAGCTGCTCTTTTTCAGCATTCGTGGAAAAACCAACCCTGGAGTTTACAAAGACCCACTCTGCTCCTCTTTTCCCATCAGTAAACGCATATAACCAGCGCTTCGCACCATTACACCTCCTTAGAGATGCAGAAAACACATAGGTTGTTTGTTTTCACATATACCTACCTAATTGAAGGGTTGAGAAAGGGGAGGCGGGAAGGGAACTTCAGCCCTATTAAATTGTTGGGAATTGCGTTTCTTAGATTAGAAGTATTTGTATTATAAATACTGTGAGGACCTGAGGCAGCAAGTGAGCTGGATCTCAGCATCTGGGATAAAACCACTGGTGATGGTGGAGCCCTTTATAAACATTTGCATTTTTCCAGATGCAGAGGATAGTTAATCCAAACTACACACCTGGAATTTAGTTCCCATGGCTGTCAGCAGTGTTGCCTCCGTGCTGTACTGAGACCTTAGGCAGCAGGGCTGGATGTGCATGCATCTCTGCCTTGCCTGCCTGGTCCTGTTTTCCAGAGGAGCTGCTGGAAAGCCACTCCCTGGGTGTAAATACCTGCAATCCGTGCCAGTGGATTTTTAAATCTAAAATTGAGCTTTGCAGCTCTATTTATATACAGTGTGAGGGGCAGAAGTATACTCAGGTGAAATTTTTCAGGGACCAGAAAGATTTGTAGCTTATTTATGGCTGAGCATAAGAAAAAAACAAACCCACCCAGAGTATTTTATTTTTGTCTTTTTTTTTGTTTTGTTTTTGTTTTTGTTTTGATTTTGTTTTTTACTTTATAGCTGTGTACCATGCTAATGTTTAACCAGAAGGAGAATGGCTGAAGCAGACCCAAACAAGTGTCTGAAAAGCCTTGTTCATATTTCTCAGGTAACACTGATTGGTTTTTGTTTCTGAGAGCAGGGCTGCATCCTGCGGGATCATGGCACCTGCAGGAGAAAAGCACAGTTATCATCACATAAAACAGAACCAAACAGATCCCATTCCACCTTCTCCTCATTTCAAGGGGTTGTGGTAAAATTTGAATGCATAAAACCCCCTTTCAGAGCCCTTTGCTTTTATCCTGATGGACAGGCCTGACACTGTGCAAGCACTCGTAGGTTAGAGATTTCTCCCTGTGCTTCTCCCCAGACCCACATCCTTAATGGCAGGCTGCTGCCCTGTCCCCCCCACCTCCAGCTCAGGCCAGACAAGCCAGACAAGCAGTCGAGGGCTCAGAGAGTTGTCAGGTGGATTGGGCCGTGCTAAGTGAAGTGTGCAAGGAGGAGAGAGGAGGAAAGAATAATGCCAGGGCTGCATGCCAGTTCTTCAACCTCTGGTAGGGTGACAACCTCGTAAGGGCAGCGGAGCTAAACGTGGCTAAAACGGATCCTCTGGGGTGGTGACTCTCCACTTGTCATCTCCAGCACAGGGCTGAACTCAGCCTGGCTGCCTGTAAAGCCAGGGGAGCATATGCATGGATTAGTGATTACCTTTCCCCTAATAAAAAGGAAAAAAAAAAGGGAAAGCGAGAGATCCTTTAGCAAGTTATTGCTTTTATACGCCGCACCTCTGTGCGCTGAGCTGAGACAGCTTCCTCTGTGCATTCAACTGAAAACAAAGAGTGAGAAGGAGAATGAAAGAGCAGGACGCAGCCTTCCCCACAGCCCACTCCCAGACGTGAGCCTTGCTGCACTGCCTGCCTGCATGGGGGGGACACGCTGCCCTGGGTGCAGGGGTCTGTGGGGGGAACCCATCAACCTGCCCTCTCCTGCCCACCTTCAGCACCTTCAAAAGGGTAAGGGAAAATGACTGCTGGGTGCAATTATGCATAAACTGAAAAAGCCTCCTCCCACCATCAACGACCCCCCCCCAACACAACGCCAAGAAAACCCACTCAGGATCACTCAGGCAATAATTCCAATGTGCACAAACCAGTCTAAAATGGAGAGCGTTGCAGAACCGTGGTCTGGTGTTGCTTAGGTAAAATGGGTGCATTATCTACAGTAATATAGTGATCTCGCTCTTTCACCTCCATGGCTCTGCCGGCATGGAGGTGATTGCACAGACAATGTGCCATCCCTCATTCCCTCCACTTTTAATTCCTCCCCCCGCCCCCTGTGAATCTATGCAATTTTCTGTTAATAAAAATATAAGAAAGAAACTAAAGCTCTTCCTCAGAAATGTAGACATTAGCATACTCGCCCTAATACTTTAATCCCCATCATTGTTTATAATCGCGCTACACACAAGGTTACGCACAGTGGTGAATGATTTATGAATATATATATATATATATTTTGTTTTAATTGAAACGGCAACATTTAGGTTCCACCTTAACAGTGCACCTTAAAAGATTATCTCGGTTATTTCACAGGCACCGAGCCGGCACTAATAGTCCAAGGCAGATATTGAAAAGCAGCACAGGGCCAGGCAGATCTATTAGAAATTCCCATCCACGCGCCTCATACATATTGATTTCTGACACCAAGCAGCAGTGAAAGCCCCCGTGGGAATAATATATTTAGCAGGGTTCGCTGCGAGGAGGTCACAGAGTGCATACAGATTAGCTACAGAGGACCAAGGCACTAGTGTTGGAGCCAAATGCTAGATTTTATATCATTTTAATCTGAACTTTTATAATCCTTTTAGTTCTTCTTTCTCTGGATGGCAGAGGAAAGGCTCCTCTGCACGTATCATGCATCTTTTTTTTCCCCTTCTTTATTCCTCCTATAAATGTGCAAATGCTGTTGTAATGGGGAGGAATGTACCCTTGGCATTAGCAGGAAGAAGCACAAACAGATTTGGGGTTTATATATAGGTGTGGGTGCATGTGTATATATGTATTTATATATATAATATATATATATATATGCCTGCTTGTGGATAATAATGGTCATTTCAGCTGGAGACATCTTTATTTGAAGGTTTCCTTCCGTGGGAGTGGTGGGAGAGGGTGTCAGTAAATCTCAAGCTCTAGTTTTAATGTGCAAAAATAAAGAACAGCTCTAAGACCTTCTTTTATTTTATTTTTATCCCAGAGCTTAATTGAGCAGAAGTCACATTTATGCTGTTGAGCCTCAGAAAGCAATAATAACAACAACAACAACAACAAAAATACCTAAACGGTTTTAATTACCTTTCTGCCTGTGCTGAGTGGGAGGAGATGCCTGCTTGCTTTGGGGGGGGTGTGTGTGTTGTGACTGGCTGAGACAGCGGGGCTGGGGGGCTGGAGGGGTGCCAGCATTGCAGAGGGAAAGGTTAGAGTTGACACACTTTGACACGAGAGTGAAATGCGCTCCGACAACAAAGAAACCAGGAGATTGCAGCTAAACAGACACAAAAGCTTATGGGCATCTTGCAGGCGAGAGAAACACACTGACTCCGATTTTTTGTCCCTTTTTTTTCAAGGAAAAGTTCTCATTTCTTCCTGATAAGCAGTCAATATTCCCACACTGTTCAAACCCACCTGGCAGGGAAGTCCTTCCTCAAAGCTGTTTGAGATGTGGACCCACTACTTCCAGGGCCATAGATCCCAGAGTGGGGTGATGAGAGTCACCTACCCACCCAGAGCCTGACCTGCCTGTTCTGGCTGCTACAGGATGAGTATGGGTCAGTTCCTGCCTGGGAGGCAAAAAAATCATTTGAGGCTTGTTTTCTAATTTGCAAAATGAAAGGGAGGAGCAGCTTTTGACACTTCTATTGTCCCTCACGCAATTGAAGTGCTGTGCCTTGGGCAAGGAGAGGCTTGGAGTGCTGTCTGAGAGACATGAGTTGGTTTTTTTTTAAAAATTTTAGCTCTTTGCATAATGGTTTCCCTGCCAGAGGTGCCTCTCTTTACCTCAAACAGTGGAACAGCATTGAGGATGTCATGTGAGAGGAAACCTATAAGCCTGCAACAGGTGCTGGAGAAGCAAGTTGGTCAGAAAAGCCCTGGTGTGTGCTGTAATGCACTTCATGGACTGCTGGTGGTGGCCACTTGCAGTTACCACCACTATGTTCACCACCTTCTTGTGAGAGTTTTGGAGGCATTAACAATTGCTTTGCTGTGGATCTAGTAAAAAATTGAAGTGCTGCATAACAGAGAGGTCTCTTCAACACATTGAACCTCCCATTCCATAAAACTCATAATTTCTTACGAATTGTGCTTGATTGAGCCAAGTGCTAGCATTTTGCAGAAGAGTTTCATGGGAATTGTGTGCATTCTACCCAGTCCTTTGACATTTGGAAAATTCTAGGCCCATATTACATCTGCACTGCTGGTGAGGTTATTCAATCGAGCAGCTGCCTGGAGCCAAGTCCCACCTGCAAAATCTGTTCTTTGTCTGAGTGGTAACTCAGTGCTTGGGCATAATGCATGTATTGCCAAGAACCTCACTTGTCAAATAAAATATTTATAAACTCTTAATTATATTTGTCAAGATAAAAGATTGGATTTTTTCTTCTGTTGTTTGCTATTGGATACTTTAAATTAAATTAAATTACAGCTGAAAAAAACCCATATTCCTTGACCTTAAAAAAACAGTGGAAAGAGTGTCTGATGTGTTTAGGAACAGGGGCCTTCACAGGAATATGAGCTTGATCTGTATCAATAACAACACCAGATGGAAAAACTTATGTTTATATGCCACCTCAAATACCTGGGTGCACCTTTTGGTTTATTCAGGACTTCAGTCCAACCTTCACCACACAAACAAGATTGCTACTGAGAGCCTGGCACATGTTCCCCCTCAGATTTTGATTTTTTTTTTCAATTCATATTTGAAGATCTTCATCTCAGCAGCAAACAGACCCAACATACTGAGGTGAGGTCATTGCTGGCCCTTGGCCAGTCTCTTCTACTCAAGTGCCCTGTTTTCTTCTGTGTCTGGAGGAAATGACTGCTTGTTCCTAAGTTGTGGTTGTCAGACTCCATGCTCTATTCTCTTGTCTTGGTGCTCCCCTGGTGCACTCTTTGTGGCTCCTTAGCGAGAACCATGCAAATCCTTGAGGGTGGCAGCTGTCGCATCTCCTGAAACCTTTCTGCCTCTCTGATGGCACAAGTCCTATGCAATACTTCCCTGAGGCTGCTCTTGAACTAGCAGCACACCTGGATAGGTGCCTCAGGTTTGATGGGGAAAGGTAAAGACTGATGGTGATGGGTATGGTCAGGAAGCTCCTGATAGTATATCTGGGAATGGGTCCTTGTCAGTAATGAGAAAATGTGTGTTCAGACCCATTATCAGATGCTGTGTGAGCATTGAAATCTGTCAAGGAAAAGAGACTGCTGAGGTCAAATCAGGATTGGAAGGCTGGGGTCATGCAGGGTGGTTTGGAGAGCAGATGGGCAGCCTGGTTGCTGTTTGTGCTTGTTATGTCACTTTTGCCTGCACAGGTGGTAGGTCAGGAGCAGGCACTGGCTTTGGTATGTGCTGGTGCAGCTGCTTCTGGAGGAGGAGCTTATCAGTCACCAAAAGAGCCAGAACTGATGGGCTCCAGATAAGGTTAGATGGGGCTTTGAGCAGTCTAGTCTATGGAAGGTGTCCCTGCCCATGGAAGGGAAGTTGGAAACAAAGCCTTTGAGGTCCCTTCCAAACCATTCTGTGATTCTATGAGCTGAAGTATGTGGTTTGGAGATAATTTGTGTCAGCAGCCTTCACACAGCTGTGGCATGTGCTTGTGAGGTCACTTTTCTCTGAGAAGCTCACTGGCCAGCAGCAGACCTGGGACCAGAATACATGGTTCTGAGGTACCTTCTGTCAGAGCGGCTCACAGGACAGCTGATGGCAGGGAGGTGAGGTGTGAGGGTGGGGGGTCACTCTTCACCAAGTCTTCTCCATTGTCACATTCCTGGAGCATGTTGTCATGTTACTCATGACAGCAGTACCAGCAAACTGGCCAGTAGTCTTTGCTTACAATTTCTTCCTCCTGAAGAGGGAGCCCCCAGCAGATACCATCAAAATCCCTCAAACCGATTTTTAATTTCAAAGTCTTAGGATAATGTAGAGATGCTCCTTCTTAATGGGGACCAGACACAAATGCAAAGCCCAGGTTCCTGTGTTGAGGATGAGAACAGGCAGTGGGGCAGAGAGGGCTGTGTAAGTCACTGCTCCTTAGAGCCTGGCTTTGAAGGGTTGCACGACTACTGGACTCACATCTGGCTTACACTTAAAAGACTCTGCACACATGCCAGCTTCCTACTGTTTATACAGCTGACTTTAACACACCCAAGTTTGTTCTGGGCTTTTGTCTCATCATGTGGTAAAAAGCTGCGGCTTGGTGGTATTTCTCTTGGCAAGCTACCTTTGCAGGCTGGGATATCTGAAAATGAGCAGCGCTGGTATCAAAGGGATACCCTGTCCACATAGGCATCACATCTCTTCTGGTATCAAAGTACCAGCTTGTTTTATACCCATATTTTTGTATTTGTTATATATTTATATACAACCGTACATTTATATACATTTTTATAGATATATTTACATACGTTCTAAGAGAGGACAAGGAAACCTCTTATTCTGATGCATATACCTTCCACAGGTATCTTAGTTACTTCCCACGATGACGAGGGAAGGGTGGCCCACTATTAAACAAGGTGGGAAAGCTGACAATAGCTGATGTCAAGAAGATAAAAGCACTCCATATCTTTCTTATTTTTCCTCCAGCTTTATCCATGTAATAACCAATGAACATTTTTTAGGTTGACAGTGTTCATCTCAGCAGCAAGGAGGTTGAATTTAGGGTGGAAGAAGAAGACAGCAGGATATTTTCCACTAGACTGGATCTGAGGGAACTCACAGAAAATCATTTAGCTGTTGGCAATTTTTATTTTTGTCAGAACCAGTGGTGACTAGGGGAGGTTTCTGAAGCCTGGGAGAGGACAACTGGAATGTTCATCTTTGAAAAAAGGCAAGCCAAGGGGACCAAGGAGCTGTAGACCAGTCAGCCTATTTAGTGCATGGAAAAATGCTGGAAAGAAATAATCAAGCAAATTATTTATGAGCCTCTAGAATATAGCATGGAGATAAGTAACAGCCAACAGAGATTTGTCAAGAACAAATCATGTCAAACTCACCTTATTTTCTCCTATGACAGGGCAATAAGCCTTGTGGAGAGGCAATGAATATCATATATCTTCACTCAGAGAGGCTTCTGATGCTGTCTCAAACCACACTCTCCTGAAGGTGCCATGGGGATGGATACCATGAGAGGGAGAAAGTCACTGACCATGAGCCATTACCTGTGTGCCCCATCCCCATGGTGGGATGCATGGCATTTTTGTGCGTCCCTTTGGGATGGGCAATGGAGGGAAGAGGGATTGAGGGAGGAGAGATGGGGGACCCACAGAAAGGCAGAGGCTCAGCTTGCTTGTGGGACACAGTGGGGAGGGCTGGAGAAGAGGTGACGTGGTGCAATAAGGACAAGTGCACAGGACTGGTTTTAGGTAGGAATAAATGCCACACATTCCTGGTGAAGAGCCATTAGCAAAACAGCAGATCAACAGGCTAAAAGGATCTGCTGGGTTTAGAGTGCATCATAAACTGAACACAAAGCACAGCTGTGGAAAAGCAGATGCCTCACTGGGTGATACCAAAGGGTGAATCACAGGTGAGTGAGACTTTCTGAACCACCCAGTGCTAGCAAGGACTCAGCTGGCATTGTCTGCCCCAGTTTGTGCACTGGAGTTGGAGAAATATATAGATTAATTGGCAAGAATTCACCTGAGACCACCAAGGGTGATGTGTGGTCTGGGGAGCATGTTCTGCACAGGACAATGGAAAGGGGATTTATTTAGGCTGAGGCTCCCCAAATGGCAGGTGCAGGAAGGTGGTGGTGGGGGTGGACAGAACCAGGAGCTGTGGCTGCATAGCATGAAGGGATCAGGAGGTTGAAAATGAGGGAGATTTATGGTAAAGGTGCAAAGTGCTGGAAGAAAGCATATGACTTGGGGGGTGGTGGGCTGGCTGCTGCAGGGAAAATTTTCGGTACAGCTGATCCCACAAGGTGAGCAGTCAGGGTGGTCCCTCCAGATCCCCTCAGCCCTTGTTTCCAAGTGGGCGAATTAGGAGTGTTTTTGTTTTCCTGGGCTTTGTGCCACACAAGGATGCTCTCCTGAAATCAGAGCAGGCTCCTGCTCCCTTGTCAGCATTTGGGATACTTTTCTGTTGACATCCCTAAACAAGACCTACGTTAATCAGCATGACAGGGACATAATTAATTATTCTCAGCACCTTCTCAATGGAAATGTTAGAAAGGAGGGCTAAACTGTCCCCACTGCCCCCCTGTAATCCTATACCACGTCTGGCTTTATTTGCTCTGAGGGGAAAAGAGGCACATTTGCTTTCCCGCTGATATGGCGTTAAGCATGCTCACTTCCACAGGCGTGTGCAGATGAAAGTGTAATTGCATGGAAGGTGAATTGATTGCAATTAACCTCGGGACTTGGCCTCGGGCTGGGGTGTCCCACCTTCCTCCCTGAGAAAGTGCCATCAGGGGCATAACGCGCGGCTGATGAATACGTATATCATGGCATGAAACACATACGTTACAGGTGAAAGTACATAAATCATCTAGGAAAACACGTATTATACCAAAATGATCAAATTATAAATGAAGCACATAAATCATGAGATTACACCATTGGATTTTATCAGGGACCATAAATTATATAGTGAAGCCCGAGGTTCACTGAGAGGTTCACAGAATAATGAAATGGGACTTGTATAACTTAAGGAAAATGTCGTTATCTCCATGAAATGCAAACGCAAATATCCAGCCCTACCTCCATGTATTTTTACAACATCTTCTATCAGAACGGCTCACAACAATAGGGCCAGTTAAGCACAATAAGCCCCAAGGAAGCCTCCCCTGCTGAAGCAAACAACGATTACACATTAAAAAGCATGTTCGAAAGATAAGTTTGTAAGGAAGATAAAAAGTCTCCAGCAGGGCTGATAGTTGGACAGCAAAGCTGCTCCGAAGGTTGGTGACACGCGAGAAAGCTGAAAAAGCTTCGCTGCTAAGTGTGAAAAGTAAGAAGAGTTATTCAGTGAGCAGCCGCTTGATTTCCTATTGATGGAGAGCGCGGGGTGCTGGGGGTGGTGGGGCGTTCAGGAGGGTGGCTGGAAATGGGCTCAGCAAGGCACTGCCTGGCAGCTGTAGCTAGGCAATTAAAAGTTAACATGAAAAAAATTCAAATCGATACTCTCTACAATTGGAAACCAATGGTGTTCAGAGGAAGAAAGGGGAAAGGGATATTGAGTGCGGTCATTTCATACTTGATCTTCTGCCACTTTTTGCTTTTATTGGTCTATTTTTCCTTCCTTGCTCACTCCCAAAAGCAATTTGCTTTTTTGCCCCCTCCCTTAGATTGATTGTTCAAACAGATACAATTCAGCAGAGGAAAGGCCAGCCCAATAAAATACAAATTCCTCATATATTTTTTCAAAATACAGCTTTGTCGTTAATCAAGCAAGCTGTCATGAAAGAGACTGGCTGTCCCCTGGCTGCTGCTGGGTTCCCATGTACCAGAATGAGTCAGGATGTTGGGGTTTTTTCCCAGTCGGTCAGTGTGTCAATGATGTTGGTGCTATAGCATGACTCCAGGATTTACATTCATTCCCAGCACTGCTGAGAATGGTTGGCACATGTATACTAGGGGATTCCTTAGTCATAAACCAAGTGTTTGACCTGTTTCATTCCTCAGGGCAAGCACGAGCAGAACCAACTGAATTTATGTACTGGGAATGGCTGGTTTATGGCTAACCCTGGAGGGGCACTGACTCAACCTATTTCTGGCTGAAGATGCTAATAAGGATGCACAAGATGTCTCAGGTGGGCAGCAAAACTAACATTTAAGGGAAAGTGCCTAAAATGTTTCGTGGTACATAGACATAATTTTTAATTAGCAAGCACACCACATACAGTATCCACTAATGCACAGTAGTAAAATCCACCTTCAATAGCAAAACCATCTTCAGCTTGGGTGCTCAGCTCCTGTAAGAGAGGGCTTCCTACTAATTTATTTTTGGTGAGCTTGGGATGGGAAACTGGGTTTATATCATGGGAAAATAAATACACTTTTGAAGAAAAAATGAGATTTGGACTGCTAATCCCTGGGAGGGGGAGGGCTTCACTCAGCCTCCTAACCAAAATAAGTTGGTTAAAAATAAATAAATGGTTGAGCCTGCTAGGTGTGAGCATAATCATTTTACTATATGATCTATGCGTTTCATTAGTTGAGGTACACATTTCGCTATAATAAATGTGCTTCAGCAAATGATCTATGCATTTCTTTCCGGAATGTATGTGTTTCAGTGGAAAAGGTATGTGTTCATCAGCTATGAGTAATGCTCCTAACAGCACCGCATTATATTGCTCAGCTGGTATCAGTGCAGCATTACACATCCATTCCCTCATGGCTGTGGAGACGCCAATTCAGCAAGACAGCACATAGTCACTCCTGTCACTCCTGTGCGGCGATGCCACGTGGGCCGGAGGACCCCGACGCCGAGGGAGGTGGCACAAAGGAGGGGAAGTGGGAGGGCTTGTGTGTGATGCCCACCTGCTGGGCATGCATTAGAGGTGCCAAAAGCAGAGGAGATTGTTGCAGGCCAGGCTTTGGCAAGCACACACAAGGGGTGAGCCCATCAGGGATGCAGTAAGGGATGCAGCAGGGATGATGCAGCTGGAGGTTTGCCCACTTGCTCTGTCCTCAAGTTCTCAGTGGTCCTTTCTAGTCACCCAGCTAGGAGTAGGGTGATTTCTTTTGCTTCCCAAGCTCACCCAATGCATAGCATTGCCCTGCAGCTCCAGTGGGTCAGCCTCTAATGGAGTCCCTGCAGAGGCGTCCCTATCACCACTGCAACCTTAGAATTTCCTCCATTTCCTCCTTGTCTTCCCTGGCACCGCCACCGCCTTTTGGAAATGGCCCCGCCAGCATCTGAGGAAACTAAAACTATGTGAATAATTGAGAAAAGGTTTTCTAACTGCTTGATAATCAGTCCCCTCCCCCAGCAAGGCTCCTCGCCCATTACAGCATTGTTATTCACTTGTAATGACATCGCTTATTACAGCAGAATACATATTAGTCTTGGCCATAGGACTAATGATTTGTATCTGAGCCTTCATTTTAAAATCACTTTTCATCAATACATCCATTTTTATACATATAGCTTTATATAATTCATTACACATATTTCCCTTTACTGACCTATTTTGCTGTACCCCGCATCTATCACTGTAGTTGCTATTCTGCTCTTCCAAAAAATCCTGCCTTTTCTACATTTCTGTTCATTAATATGCTCAGAAGCTGTAGTTACATTATTTTTGTATTATCTTATAGCTTCCCCCCATTCATCTGAAAAGAAATGTTGATTCTGGAGAGGACTGCAAAATCTGAATGAACCTGAATTAATTAGGAGCTCTACTGATGTTACATAATGCCCATTTCATTTTACCTGGTATATGTTTTCTGATTAGTTCCACTCGCTTTCTCTCTCCCTCTTTCTCAAGAAAATCTAAACGTTTCATAGTGTGTCATTTGGTAGTAGCAGTTTTAAAGGAAACCATTTCTGATGGAACTAGTTCAGTGCTGAAATAGGGATGAGTGTAGCTCATGCTCCAAAGTGGGTCAGCCGGGAACATCGGAGGCCATTAGGAGACGTGAAGTATCTGTTTTCCATGAGGGAATAAATATTTTGGGTCAGGTCCTCATCAAGTATAAGTTAGAATAGGTCATGGATTCATAAGCAGCTCTGGATATATGTTGTTATATGCACCTCTCAGTAATGCACCAGTCACCGAGCAACAGGATCATCATTAAGGGCCTCGTTAAGAGTGGATAACGATAGTCCCTTTTGCCTGTGAGTTTGAGAAGTGGCAATGTCATGGATGAGCCCAGTACTCTGGATGCTTTCATCCTCCCTTGGTGTCTGTGCTGATGTGGTACCTGCAGGCTCATAGAAGAGAAAGAACTCGCCTGTGCTGGGCTCTGTATGTGGTCCTGAAGGACCCAAACCAGGGAGAAGACTGGGGCTGGGAATGTGCCCATAGGGTTGGAACAATGAGTTTGGAGCCACAGCTTGGGTTTCCACAGGGTCTCCTATCACTTTTGCCCACAAACTGATGCTGGTGCAGCTGCCCCTGGCAGGAGTTTCGCCATGCTCTGCAGGTTCCTGCCAGTCTCCCTGGTGGAGTGGACCCAGCTGAAGCAGAGCAGTCTCCTGAAGGCAAAGCTCAGGTCCCACTCTTGTCTTCCAGCGGGCTTGTGCTATCCTACCTCTGCCTCAGTGTAATTTCTGATCATCTCTTTCCAGAATGATGCTAGAGGGTATGACATGGTCATGCCTGAGGGTGTCTTCGGGCCCCGTGCAACAGCTTTGGGCCTGTGGCTGTAGAGCTTACTCTGGGGAGTGAGGGGAGAGCGGGACGGAAGGTGCTGTTGCCAGTGAACATTGCAGACCCTGTCACTGATGGACATACAACAACAGGTCTGCTGCTGGTCTGGAGCACCTGTCTTCCCTCTCGAAAAAATCATTCAAGATGCTCTTGCTTCCTCCCCAAACAGCACAACTCCTGTCTTATCTCCTCCTTCAGCTTTTTTCTATTTTTTTCTTCTTTTTTTTTTTTTTCTCTGCCTTTTCTTTTTTCTCAGTCCTATTTTATTCTGGGCTTGCAGGGCATGTCAGGGTACCTGCCAAATACTTGCTGAATCAAGACTATGATTTGTGTACTGGATTCTCCGTACTCATTTGCTGACTATAAATTTTTGCATAGACTCTGGGACATACTTTTTTAATTTGCTGTGAATTGCTGTATCCTTTTCAGACGTTTTTGCTACCATAGCATTATGGTTATGAAATGAAGTTCAAAGAACACCGGTGGGAAGAAGATAGAGTGAAGCATTACTTTGGCTTATAAAACATCTATAGGTTTTGAAAATAAAAAAAAAAAAATAAGGCAGGAGGTGGGACAGGAATCAGATTATACAGACGACCACAAATCTTAAATTATTCTGATGTTTTGGTCATCATCTGCAACCCCAGTGGGCAGATAAATCAATTTTTGGCAGCTGTAGACAGCTATCTGAGTCAGGGCCAGAACAGCTTGACTGGAAAGGCACGGTAAAAGTTAAGCAGCTGCTATCACAGGAGGCTTCCTGAAGGTGCAGAGGGATGGGGAAGGACAGGGAGGAAATTAATCCATAAAACAATATTCAAAGTTAGCCTGCCATTTTTATGAATTCAAATGTATATGCAGTGCCTGACATTTGCAAACTTGATGTGCTCCTGCCTGTTTCCAATCTCTAAAATAAACACAGCATAAAGGAGGTTGTAGTTGTCTGAATCCACTTTGTTTGTTGCAGTCAGCTGCTTTTTATTAGAACGTGATTTAATGTGCGTGGCAGGAGTAAAACTACTAGTTTTATATTCTTTTAATCTCAAATGGAAGCTAAACTTGGTTTTCTAAAATGCTAAAACCAGCTGTGGTCTACTACAAGATTCTTGAAGGCTGTAATGCTGGGCTTTTGTCAGAATAGAAAATCTTTGGTAATGGTGTTCCAGATTGTCAAGCTAAAGTATTTATAGTGAGAAATTTTTTTTTTTAAACCATGGGAAGAATGTTGTGTAAACTACAGCTTGTCTGCCTCTTGCTGCAGTTTCTTTTTTACCTTACATGCAGTTAATTTTGGAATATAACTTCAGAGATTCTCAAAATACCCTGAGTTATTAGTGCACTGTTCTTATCTTTGTTGCTTTGAATCTACAAGGAAGTGCCTCAAACTATCAATGATCGTCTAATATTTGTCACAGGCCATCTTTCCTGCAAATCCATTTTCCGTGTGTGATAATCACACCCAGTTGTAGACGTACAGCCACAAAAGTGTTGAACAACATACTCGACACATCCATGTAATGGGTGACATTCTCATGCCAAATGATTTCAGAGTACTGTCAGTGCCAAATATATTCCTGGCTTTAAATGCTGTTTTCCCCCTTGTTGTGCATATAAGCTCTGCTTTCCTTGCCATAACCCAGTGTTTGGAGTGGCTAATGACAGCTGATGATGATGCATTTTAATACATCTAGCAGGCCCAGTACACGTATAAGATGCTTCCTGCTTCCTGTTCTTTCCCCCACTTCAAACAGCAGGTAGACTAAGGCAGAGACTCATTTTTAATTTTTTGTCTCAGGATCAGTGACACAGTATCAGATATCGGTGGGGTTAAGGCAGAAACACATTGGGAGAAATCGGTTCTCATGGGAGTATCTGCAGAGCTCCTTTCCTGGCACCTACCTCCAGGCATTTCCAGTGGGTTGAGGTCTCTCTGCAGAACTTTGGATTTTGAATCCTCTAAAGATTCAAGAGGAAAGCTTGGAAATGGCATCAACTGTATAGCAGTTTCCATGTGGTATTTTTGAAACACAAGTACTGGCTGATCTTCCTGCACTTCAGGCACGTGGAGATGAGTGAATGGAGAAAGAGAGAGCAAGAGAGGAGGGCACATTCACCAGTCAAACTGACCATTTCCCTGCTGATATCACTGGTTTCTTTATTTTCTTTTACACTTAACATTATGGATAGGATGAAGTGTTTCAGACCTCCTCTGTGAACTACTCTAATACATCATTTATAAGGACTGCTTAGTAAAACCTTATTGATTGCACCTCAGATCTTGATAGACTAATACCACAGCTGAAAACTGTGATTTATGAAAATTTTTGAGCAGTAAGTAATACTAATAGGACAGGAGTTTGGGGGGACAAGCCCACAGAGGAGTGTAAAAAATAGGGTTTTCCTTTCCTGAACCAAGAGTATGTAGGAAAAACATAGCACTGATTTCTTTGTGCTGGTATGGGGTTCTCCACTGCTCTAGAAAAAACTCCATATCCAAAACTCTCCTCTTTTTCCCTGAGCAAGATGATGTCTGAACAAAAAAGCACCTGTAAGGGGGAACTGTCCCCCTTCAAAACCCAGAGAGGGGTCCTATTGGGAAACTAGTCTATGCACTCTCCTGGTAGTTTGCTGGTTGGCTTCCCAAAGGAAAAATTGCCAGTGGATCACACATGTTTGGGGGCAAATGTCTGAAAACATGACATCCTGACAAAGAGTTTTCCAGAAATTCAGGTTTTCTTGAGGTCGGTGGTGATTCCAGAGCACTGAAGTGGGGGAGGTAAAGGGCTTCAGAGAGCAGCAGTGTCTTCACAGCTGTAAATTTCACCATGATCCTAATTCCTAATTACTAAAGGATTACTCAAGCAAAACTTTATTATTATTATTATCATCATCATCATTAATTTTGAGGCAGGGATTGTGAAGGTTCCATGTATCTACCCCACATTTAGGATTTTAATGAGATTTAAGCCCTCAACAACAGGACAAAGCAGAAAATTTTACTGGGTTGCTAATCTATAAAGCCTTTGGAACCTCATACCAAAATGTCTCTTGCATGTGATGACCAAGAGACTTCAATGCCACGGACCTATCTACAGGTACAAAAAAAATAAAATCCCAACAATGCTTAGAATTTGGTCATAACCTTCAGGCTGCAAATATATGTCAAGACAGGAGATCTCTTGTAACACCCCACTTGGTGTCTAAAATACCATTCGGAACATGCTGCTCCAAAAACATATGGTTACGTCACAGTAATCAAGTACAATCAAATCCAAACTTCCACCTGCAATTTGCAATTGCATTTGGATGGGGTTTTTTTATAAGCAATTGTGTCATAGCAGTAACGTGGGTTGATTAATTCAGGGAACAACATGATGCTACGTTAGCCTTACAGCACAGTTGCTGTCTGGGTTTGCTCCAAGAGGAACCCCACATAATTAACATGACTCTCACCCTTTCACTTTTAACATGCTTCCTAATTAAGCTCTCCAGGATCTGAACTTCACTTTCTGGCTGCAATGGCTGCAAAATGATTTATCCCCCGATGATGGTCACTAGCGCCAACCTTGCTGTCAGGGAAACACGCTGATGCATTTAACTCTTTGAATTATTTTATTCCTTCTCCTCTCCTGTTTAAGTATAGAGGTCTGGTGCAAAACCTTACATTTCAAAGCCGGCACATCAATGTGCAGATGTATCTATAGACCACCTCTTACCCATTTGTGTATAAAGGACATATATGTAAGGAATGATAAGGGTGCATATAAAACCCCTTTGACCTGTAATTAGCCTATCTTGGTTTTTTTTAAAAAAATCTTTATGTCACTCCATTTGCAAATTAATTAAACCTAATAGATGTAATGAAACACAAAGGAAGCCGATCGCTTTGTAGAGATTTAATATTGATTTGTACACTAAACCAGCTTTAGTGGATTTTAAACAATTATTGCCAATAGATAAATTTCTGCAATAACTGTTTTATGTATAAATAGGTCCCGTTGAGGTTCAAAGTCTACCTATGCATATAGAGGATAACTAAATCCTCCGCACCTCATTTGTATTTGCACAGCACCTCCAGATCTCCAGATCCATAGCAGCCAAAAGATGCTGTTTACACAATATTATTTTAATTTCACATGACAAATGTGCTACCATGAAGTTAAACATTCATCATTACCCAGATGTGCTTTCCCCTTCTGTGGGGAGAAGCACCATCAACTACTGGCATGGGCTCTCCACAGATAACACCGGCTGGGGAATAGCAGTCATGTACTGGAGAAATCCCATTTCTGGAAATAACTCGCTGCGGATGTGCCCAGGGGCCAGAGGGGCCTCAGGTACCGTGGCCCCTGAATTGAGCTGGGATTCTGCCTTCCAAAGCCGTGATTCTCTGGCTGGTTTGAATCTCAGCAGAGTGGGCTGCAAAGGGCAGGCAGCCCCGCCCGCCTTCATCCACCGCGGTGCCAAAATGGGAAGGACGTGGAGCCAGCGATGATGATGAGAGCTCGCATGAATCCCCCGGGCCTGCAAGCAGGGTTTCCTAATTGTCAGCTGTGCTGCGCCAGGCTTGTTTAAAATAATTAGAGTGCGGCGGCTTAAACAGACCGGGGAGGGTCGGGGTGGGCCTTTTTTTTTTTTTAATCCCTCCATATGGATTTTTATCAGTTGCTATCAGCTCCCTGCTCATTTCTGACACCATCACTCTGCCAGGCAGGGGGATGGGGAGGGGGGAGGGGGAAGCAAGGTATTATATTTTAAGTACATGAACGCAAGTCAGAAAGAAAGAGGATGAACCAGCCCCAATGTATGCGACGGATGGAAACAATACAGCCAGCACATCCAAACTATATTATTAAAAAAAAAAAAAAAGGGGGAAAAAAAGGGGGAGGGGGGGTTGTGGAATAAAAATCTGCCTTCCCCTCTTCCTCCCCTCTTTCCTCCAAGAGGGCTAGCTGAAATCTTTCTTAATTACCGCTTATTTCAATGACAGAATTGTAATTTATCATTTAGTTGTAATTTGACATATGTTCACACCTTTGCCATTTCCAATTTCCTCCTTCACTCTAATTGTGCGCCTGGCTCGCCTGTCACGCGCGCCTCCTGGGATTAATTGGAGCTGTCTGTCTGCCGGCGCGCCCGGGGCTCGCCGCGCCCGCGCTGTCACTGCGCGCACCGCTTAGCCCCGCCATCGCCCCGCCGCAGCCCCCGCTGTTTATTGTTTAGCCCGCTCCTGCGTTTCTGACTTTTCGGTTTTTTTTTTTTTTTATGAGGCTCTAATTACGCTCCCCGGCTGTCAGCTGAAAGGAGAGGAAGCCTCGCCGTAATTAGTGGGAGGGGGCCCCGGCGGCAGGGATGCGGGAGCCGGTAGATGTCTCTCGCCCTGCCGCGAAAATACACACCGGCTTAAATGCTCTGCCTTCATTTTCCTCCGCGGCTGTTTATGCTCCTCTGTCTCGCTGACGTGGCCTCGATAGCGCGACTGCGGCCTCTTTCCCTGGCTTTTGCCACCCCCCCGTCCCCGACCTTGCTCTTCCTCTTTAACACGCTGCATCCAGCTGCAGCATCCTCTTAAAACAACCTTGCCGTGGTCAGGTCCTGCTGCAGCCCGGTGCAAATCCACTCTCGGGGGATGAATTTGGCACAGTGTGTGTTTGCTTGCCGAGGATGGCAATACAGCAGGGAAGGACACTGTGTGCCCAGTATGTGTGGGTATACACCATGGCTAACAATTAACCTTCCAGGAGCTGCTCTGGTCACCAAGGAGGTGCGTGGGCTCCTTTCTCCAAGGCTGGTCCTGCTGTGCTGGTGCTGACATGATCTCCTCATCCGTGTAAATCTGCAACCAGTGAGGCTGCCACTGCCCATCCGGAGGCTGCTTCTTTTCATCAGGCGAAGCAGAATTTCACCGAAGTGTCGCAAATTAACACCAAAAATTAGACTCTCAGCCACATTTTTCATGGGCAACACTGCATTCACACCATCGCTCGTTATCTGGCCCCTTTTTCTCCATTTTACCCAGATTTCTCCCAGAGGCTTCCCTGTGGGACTCTAAAACATATATGGATGCTATACACCTTACTCCGGCAGGGTGCCCAGCACAGGGGCAGCACCCATGGGGTACCACCCTCAGAGCTCCTCTTATAGATAAAAATGTCTGGAGAAAAGCACACCATCCACTGTTTCCTCCACATTTTCTTTTCTACAAATTTCTCTTTTCCTTTCTTAAGTAAAGATACTTAAGAAAAAGAGAAAAACTACCTATCCCAGCTGTTAAGTGAAGCCTGAAAATGCTGAACAAAAATGTTTCAAACAGAAAAAAAAGGGCGCATATTTATTAATTTATTCATTTTCTGGTGATTTTAAATGTCCCACCCATCAGTATCCACGCAAAAGAGGAACTTGCAGAAGCCAGAGTAAATTGGCCAAGCATTGCCCTCTGTGCTGGGGATGTGGATGCTGGAGAAGGTGAATTTTGGAGCAGGCTCCTGTGCATTGCATCCTGCATGCCCAGTCTTCACATCCAACCTCTATGAATGGTGAGCTCCAACCATGACCTTTATTTGTATCTGCTCTTGTCAATGGCATAACCTTAGGTAAGTGCTTTAAGCCCAGTCTTGATGGCTCAGAGTGCCTTAATAGATCCTTTAAGTGTAGAAAATTAAGATAATGCCTTGAAAACACAAATCCATCTAATTGATGCAATTGCTCCTTCCCTAAAATTAGTCCAAACTCCTCACTCTGGGACATCCAGGCACCACAAAAACAACCCAACCAGAGAGCACAAGCTAGAGGTTAGAGCATCTTGGCACTTTCAAATCCCAAAGGAATTAATTTCAGAGTGACCCCAAAGGAATTAATTTCAGAGTGACACTGGGGGGAAAAAACTACCTAAACCGCCACCCCAGTTTAGCTGGGGACTGAAAAGCAGTGATTGGCAGCACCATGAGAGGTTGGCAAGATGCTGCTGTGTGGAATCCCCTGGCTCGGAGTCTTTTGCCTTCCCACAGCAGCTGCGGTGTGAGCAGGCAGAAATGCTCCTCAGAGCCCAGGTACACAGAGCACCTAGCACAGCGCTGCTGGAAAATGTCTTGTAGGAGGCAAGACTGAATGGATTTACATTTATTTAGATTTTTTCCTCCCTTTCAATGTCTGCTTCCTACATCACTGACCTTTTAAAATTATTTCACTACTTACTGGCTTTCTTTTCTGCATGTTGCAATTGAACGGGGTATTTACCTTCCAGCTTCCTGCCTTTTGCCATCTAGGATGGCTTCCCTCTCAGGCCATTTCATTTGAACACCAGGATTTTTCTGACATGTCTGAAAACTTTTAAGAGCCAGCATTTCTGGCTCCCTTAGCTGCCAAATTATGAGAAAACACAAGTGCCTCAAGCTGAGTGCTAAAAATGAAGGTTTTCCAAACACTTAGTCACATGCCTCAGCCTTGGTCTAAAGACTAGGTATGAGGTGCTTATGATTTAGTATTAGAACTTCTTTATATTTATGGCCTATTTCATATATTGGAGCTATTTAACTGGAAATGGTGTTGGAAATCAATGTACTCATTAGAAGTTGATGCTAAGTGCTTTTGAAAATTCACTTTCTTTTTCATTTCTCCTAGCTATCAATTTTGTTTTTGTTTTAAACCTGACTTCCCAAGGCCTTATTCATTAATAGATAAGTAGTCATAAGTAGGTTATGAGGATACAGAAGGATACATCTTCCATGCTGGCATACCCAGTGTACTTCCTACATAGAAATAAATCTGATTTTTCAAGGATAGAAAACTCCTCCAGCTCACAGAGGGTCTCTGAAAACTGCACACTTTTGCTGTATTGGTGGCGAGAATGTCAAACTTCACATGGAAAGGAAAGCATCAGTCCAGACCCCAGCCGGAAAAAAACCTGGAGAGCAGTTGTCCTCTACAGTACAAGCTGCGGTGCTCTGTACTGTCAGTGGGGAGGGTAAAGGGGATAAAATACACAGGGTTAAACATGAAATTCTGGGGAAGCAAAAGGAGGTGCTGACATTCGTAAAGGGTTTTTTCTTTTTTTAATTATTACCCTACTTTTTGAGCATTTATTGTCTCAGTAGTCCTATTTATTCATTCACTTGTGTCACAGAAACGCACAGATGCTACAGTAGTGATTCATCCTAAATACTCGGTCCCACACATTTGGTAGGAAAAACCCTCTCATTAGTAACTCAGGATCCAAACTTTGTTAGTCATTTACAGCTCCCGAATGGCTGAATGATCAGTGTGGTTACACCTGCTACACCCCATAAACATGCCCAGAGCTGGCAGGAGTAGGCTCTGCCCAAGCAATGCACCCCAAGTGCATGGGATGGTACCAGACCCCCCTGTTTCTTGGGAGGAGTTCAGATGTCAGTTGAAGGACTTGCCAAGAGCCATACAGAAAGTTCAGTAGCAGTGGAGTGCTACGGAAAGAGTCGCCTTTCTTTGGCACTCCCTCAATCCTATCTTTAGATTTCAACAAAAACCTCTCTTAATCCTGTTGCTGCTAATGAAACAAAAGAAAGGGGAGGAGACCCCAATACTGTTTTACTGAGAGGCTTTACAAGCCGTTTGCTGTGCCCTTCCTGACCTTGTGGTAGTTTAGTATTGCTCTAGCTCCTACTTGAGCATGGTATAGTGCTCTTCTTACAGGTGCTTGGTCAAGAATAATTGAGGAAGACTCCTTGTGTGTCCTCAGTATGCAAGTTTAACTTATTGCATCCCTATAAATCAAATCTACTTTTGTTTCAAAATAAAAAGAAAACCCCAGCCCAACCAAACATGGTAGCTGTCTGTAAGGGTATGAAATACCTCTTATAAATAATGGAGGAGAAAGCTCTTTCATTCATGTATGGAAAAAGAGAGATGAAATAATTTTCCACTGAAGAAAGCACTTTCCTCTGCCCCTTAACCTTTGTGTAGGGAACAAGCACCAGCATCTTGATCCCTAAATGTAATGCTCTGGGAAACTGTAAGTAGGCAAAATCAAGGCAGTGTCCTCATGGAAATTTTTTTCTTTTTTTTTTTCTTTTTTTTTTTTGTGTGCACTAAAATATAGTGGTTGCCACTGGTGTCCACTATAAAATTTTTATATGTAGAAAGTGGCAGGCTATCACACTTTTTATATATGCATATATAAAAGTGACAGGCAGAGGAAGAGGGTGCCTGAAGCCGTAAGATATTAGTGTTATAGGCCAAAATCCTTTTATTTTTATTGTTTTTATCTCAATGGGTAAAGTTTTCTATCATTGGCTCGAAAATGCAATATAAATGTTCTCTTCTTTTGAGGCCTGAACACACACAGGGAGCTTTCTGCTTTCACATTCAGGTATTTAGTGCTGCTGTTCTCTGCTTGTTAGCATTTCAGGATGAATTATGGCAAGTTGTAGGACTGGTTCTGATTGCTGGGACTACATTTACCTACTGTACAGCTCAAGCACCACAAGTAGGAGGGTGGTCACCAGCACCTGCCAGGTAAAGCTTCACAATATTTGAGAGCTAGCTGAAACACCGTTTCTAGCCTCATGGTTTCTGGTCCTCAGCAGCTTAAAAAAAAAACCCTTAGAGAATGAATGCAGAAATAGAGGAGGTAAAAGGAATAGGTATAGCAAGGGATGTGGAAGCACCACCAGCTGTCCGTCTGGTCCTGAGCATTGTCTCTGGCAGCAGCAACACTGGAGGCTTTGGAATGAAAAATGGGAATCCCTCACACAGGGAAATCTGCTGTACAAGTTCACCACCCGTCTTCAAAGGCAGATGTTAAATCCAGCATTTGCCTGTGGCTAGTGGGATTCTTGAAATTCCTCTGGTATTTCTGGTATCCAGAAGGTCCTTGTTCCTATTCACCGCACAGCTTGCAAGCGGCTGTTAGAATCACAGAATCATTTAGGTTGGAAAAGACCTCTAAGATCATCAAGTCGAACCATAAACCTAACACTGCCAAGCCCACCACTAAACCATGTCCCCCAGTGCCACATCTACACTGTCTTCTAAGTACATCGAGGGCTGGTGATCCCACCACTCCACTGGGCAGCCTGATAATGTGTTGCCACACATTATGCTGATGTGGCAGTGACGGTGCGTGGTGGACTGCAATGTATCATCAGGGTTTCACATCACGGTGAAAAGAAGGCATTTGCAGATATAGAGCTACCCAGTTTTGTCAGACTTGTCTTCTCTTTTGGACCTGAAAATTACATTTGTGTGGAAGTTGAACATTTCAGGCTCTAAGGTCAGGTGGAGAGGGGTTTGGTTGAGGGGAGACATGGAAATCCCAGAGGTTCCACAGCACAGCTGCAGACATTTTACTGGTGTTTTTGGTATGTGCTAGGCTTGCCTTCGTGTGTTGTACATACAGTTCCTTGTCTGGGATATCCCAGATAGAAGTACGGGAGGTCTACATAGGTGTTTGTGTCTGTGAGCATACAAATAAATATACCTTTACATGCATACATAAACTGAAATGGTTTCCAGCTACCCTCAAATACTGCGAGCTGCAGCTCTGCATCTCACCTGAGACAGCAGCTCACAACTTGGATTAGTGCATTCCCTGTCTGACAGGACCCTGCCCTTGAGCCCACTGTGGGACGGATTCTGCTGGGTGCTAAATGTCCGCCAGTTGTAGAGACAAGAAGGAAGGAAACTGTGAAGGACCTGCAAGTTCCTCTGACATCTGTCACTATAGGTGCTGGGTTTACACCCTGTAATTTGAGGGAAAAGAGTTGGGGAGCAATAAAGTAATAAGATGAGCAGAAAAAGAATTGTTATCAGAACGTTATTTGTAATGTAGCTTTTAAAAGAAATATTCCAGTTATTCCTGTGTTTTACAATGTCATTTCTAACTCTAAAAAGTCAGTGTATAAATCTAATGGAGTAGCTATTCATAAAAGATCAGCTTAAGTAATAAAAGTAACAATTTTCTGTAATGATATTTTATAGATTTGAATAAGACATATAAAATATTTTTGCTTTTACAGCGTATGTAAAGAGAGTAAGTATACCATGCCCATAAAACAGGGATTACTTTTAAATTCTTAAAATATTTCTAGAACAAAGTAAATAATACTCATAATTTTTTCCTGAAAGACTGATGAAATGCCACGTAGCAAACTTTTCAAATATTTTATATGGAAACAATTCTCCTGCAGCTTCAGAGAAGACATAACACACTTCCCTCTCATCTTTTAATAAAGGAAATTCAGAGGCGCTTTCCCCTTCCTATTGCGTATCCTTCCCTTTGAGCCCTTCAGCCCAGTTCTTTGCCAGTGTGAGTTACACGTGAACAGAAGTTGGGCTTTTATCCCCTGTGGTGTAATTTTCACAAATGCCAACTGAACCTTGCAAAAAAGAGATATTTCATCAAATGTGGAGAAGGAGGGAAAACACAAATCTGAAAGGTAGGAGGCCTGAACTTCTGATTTAATTTTGTACTGAGTCTATGGGGGAAAATACCAAGTTTTAATGTGATACTGTGGATTGTACATGAAGGTAGGTGAGATCAGAGCCTAGCTCTCAGACCTGACTCTCCATTAGAGCAGTGCCATGCTCTGTGCCACTGCTGCACTCTCTGGGCTCCAATCACCCTGGCACAGCCAATTGGGGATCCCACTGTGGCAGTGTCCTATGGTGGTTCTGTCACATTGAGTGGTGGGGTCATGGAGCACTGTCGTGTTCCATGTCTGGTCAAGCCACATGTTCAGCAGTGGCATGGGGACATTGGGAAGATGGGGTTAGCAGAGTTGCCCACGCAAGGGCAGCTGGGCACACCAGTGCTTTACAGCCTTGGGGGAGTCAGCCCACTGCACAGAGCTGAAAGTGTAGCCTGTAATCCTGTGGAAATGCAAAGCCTAGTTAATGTAAATAGCTCTAGTTTGAAAAGCCTTATGAACGTGATTATTTCTAAACCTATTTCTATATGGTTTCTCCCAGTTAAATATGTTTCCAAATTGCTTTGTCCAAATGTGATTTGGGCTACTTCCAGTGAAAAGCAGAGGAGTGCAAGTTGATTAGGTGGTTAAAATAAGCTGCAAAAGGATGGCCAGGTGGGTGGCTGCAGCCTCCTGGCTGGGTTGATGCTGACGCCCAGACGCTGCCCGGCACACCGGTGTACAGCCAGCCACATTCCTTCCAGCTCAAGCCTTTCTGCAGTGAACCGTGTCCTATTTGCTTTCAATCCCAGCCCAGCAGCGTAAATTAGGAGCTGAACAAGCCCATGCAGCCAGCGGGCTTGGCCTCACCACCCACCAGCATCTACCCTGACGGCCTCTCTGCCAGTGTTGATTTGCCCATTCCCTGCCCACTTGCTGCCTGCACAGCAGCCACCAGCAACAGGCATGGCTCAGCGTTTGCACCCAGGTGCACAAACACATACATTTGTGTTAACATACATAATGTGTAACTGTACTTTGTCTGCTGCTCTGCTCTGACATCCCTGTATGAACGCTGATGTGTGCGTGCAAGGAGGAACACACAAACAGCCCTGTGGGTTTATACACACACACTTTCATACTTAAGCAAAAATAAAATGTATATGTTTTCATTCATGTGCTTACATATATATACATATATACACCCACTAGAGCTGGTGTAGAGCTATCTCAATTTGCACATCCACTTGATAGTAAATCTTTGGGTGCGCAGCATATGGTATAGCCAGAAATACATATATCTATAGGAAAATGAGAACCAATATGACTCAGCATGGAGAGTTTATGCATATGTCTATTGACTTGTCAATGTTTTACATCTATAGCTTGGCTTCTGTACCTAGCTCAGAAGGAATTAGTTTCACTTTGCCTAAGTACAAAATACAGTCCTTCACGCTGGCCAGGTCATTATACAACCAAAGCTATAACTTTCTAAGGCTTTCTGAATAGAAAAAGCTATGAAAACCTTATAGAGGACACATTCAAGGGCTGCTGACAGTGGGCCAGAAGTAGGCTGGCAATGGATCACATTCTGGGGATAAACCATAAACAAAAAACATTGAGCAAGTTGCTGTGCTGTAACAGAAGCTGCAGTTCAGAGTTGGTGCTACTGAAGACTTCATGGTTTAAATATTGGTTAGGTCTGATTTTTAATTTTATTTTTTGTTTGACAGTTGGCATATTTTTAAAAAGTCAGTGCACATTTTTGAAATTTCATTGCACATCCATGCATCATTACCTGTTTTCTTAGAGCTCGAGGGAGACGATATTGTTGGGGGTTTTCTCTCATGTAGGGAGGCAAGGCAACGAGGCATAACAGAAGTGAAGGATGGCCTTTGGGAGAGAAGCATCTCTTTTCTGAAGCACAAGTCTTTGGTCCAACTGAAAGTTCAAAACAAAGGAGAATCTCTGACTCTCTCCCTTTTTCTAGCTCTACCTTGGTAATGAAAAGGGAGCAGCAAGGGAAGTAAAAAAAGTTAAAAAAACCCCCCAAAAACGTAGAGGATTACTATTTTTAAAACCTGCTCCAAAGTTGAAGATGCTGGTGAAGAGAAGGAAGTACTGTTCAAAAATGCCTGACTGCAGTGTCAGGGTGAAATATTCCAGGAAAACAAGATAGAGGAATATTTTTACCAGTAAATATTGGAGTTAAATGAGACTGGCTCATCTCAAAGAAAATGATGGACAAATGCTGCAGGGCATGCTGAAGAAAAAAAAAGCTTGTCCTTTTTTCCAAACCCATTCAGCTAGGGACCATTTTAGGAGCTGAAGGAAGTTCTCTGAGGTTTTTTCTATGCCCTTGTTCCTTTTTCTTTTCAATAGCAAACAAAAAACCTGCTAGTATCTCTGTTGATGGCTCTTTCTTGGACTGCAAACTCCTGGTCTGGAAGAGAGCAGCTTTTCTCCTGAAGGCTGAGCTTTGTTATTTTGTCGAGAAGTGTACATGATACCAAGATTGAAGGTTACACTGGAGCCTTCATTGGTGGTGGGGCTTAAAGGTGGGGAAGACAGGGGAAACCCCACTAAGCTGTGACCTGCAGGCAACTCCCCCAAGTCCCTCTCCCAAGGCAGCTATTCCCCAAAACTGGTCCTAATTTGATATTTTGGCAATATTCTTTCTCTTTAGCCAAGACCAAGTTAGGTGTGGGAGGTCTGGGTGCAGGTTCACACTCTAAACTTGGATGAATTATTTTGGGGAGGATGGAGAGAGGGGTGGGTGAGAGTCATGTTATCCATCTTTTCTCTAAGTTGTTTTTTTGTTCTGTGGTCTGGCTCCACATTCTCTACTCCTGGCAAGAAACTGAGGCACTGTGGTAGAAGAGAAAAGCCATCCTGCAGTATTTCACAACTAGGAAATACTTTTGCCACATTCTTTGAAGTTCTCCAGATTTCAGGAAAGCTTAACACAGCTTTTTTCCTTTTTCTTTTTTACTTTTGTACATCTGGGCTGAGCAGACACCATTAACCCTTTCAGATCTTCCCTTGCTGCCAGTCAAGGGGAAAACAAATGATTCCTTGCCACCTGCTAATGCACTCCTGCTCCTGGGTCCAGATGTTTCCACTTGTGCATTGCAGGCAGAAAGCTGAGTGAGACACATCAGGTAGCCTGTGGGGTGGTTCTCACCTCCTCGCAGCTTTCCTGAGGACATGGCAGACAGGCAGCAGATGCCCAGCAGCTTGGGAGGCTGCTGCTGTTGGCCCAACGAGGGAGGCTCACTGAATGAAGGCTCCACTTGCCCCTGCCTCTGTGAAGGTTAATGCAACCCCGGGAGGTGCCCAATCGCATCTGGCCCTTGTGTATGCACATCTGTCTTGCCACCCTGCGATTTCCCTGCTGGTGCCAGGAGCAGCCGCCCTGCCATCCCTGTGCTCCCCCGGGCCACAGAGGTGCTGCAGGAGTTATGTTACACACATGCCGAAAGCCATTAATTAAATTAGAGTTCTCCAACAGGGGCTGCAGGAGCAGCTGTGTCATCAATCATCGCGCCGCAGGCTGACACACACGCCGCATCACATGGAGGGAAATCTTTTCTTTCTAAAGGCAGATGAGGGCTGTAACCAGGGGTCCCATGCTGGAGGGTGGCACCGTGGGGACCAGAGAGCCCCTCCATGCTGGGTGATGAGGAGTGGGTCTGTGACCAAGGTGCCTGGATGATGCTGCTGTGCAAATTAATCAGCAGCATCAAATGTTGTCCTGTGGATGCTCATGTACCTTTGCATTAATGTGCTGAGAGACAACAGAGCTGCCATCCTCAGGGCTGAACCTATGTTCAGAAGTGGGTGAGCATGCCAAGCTGTTGCCAGAGCCTCTGCCAAGCCCTAGCCTGCATGGAGGGGGAGCCTGGAGCCCCCAGGGTTTGGTACAGGGCCTTCTTGGACCCTCGCCAGTGGGTTTGGTAGTGTAGCATGAAATGGAGATTGGTGGATGCCAACCACACAGAGAAAAAGCAAATTTCTGTTATTTACAGGCTCTGGGCTACTTGATAAGGAACTTCCCACCCGCCACCAAAGAACTGGCTTTTAGACAGTTAATCAAATAAGAACAGCTAAGAGTAGTCAGTGCACCCTTTGCAAATAGCAATCCAGACACAAAAGCAAACAATTTGTGTCAGCATGACAAGAGAAAATGGAATGCAAACTTGCTAAACAGCCAACAGCTATAGACGTGCTTTTCTTTCTCAAACCAAAGAAAGAACTCAGGCAGGTTTAAATTTGGGATCAAGTGCTCTTCCCTTCTTACCCCAAAGTGGTGGGGAGAAACAGCCTTGTAGTATCAGTATTCCCCATGCCTGCTTTTCCACATCCACCTCTCAGAATGCTACCTACAGAGGAAAGACAAAGCCTCAGCAATTTTATTCAGGCCTGCTTCACAGTGTAGGTCATCTCAGCAGAGTGTGGAAACAATAGTACATGCCAATCTCATGGCACAAATACTGACCCACGAATAATGACCGCTCCTAGCAACCATCTACAAAAACAGAAAAACTTTTAACAAATTTTTATAAAAAATAAATTAAAAAAAAAAATTGCTTTTCCCCTGGTGAAAGTGGCCTGCATGTATATTCTCTGCAAAGAGAAAATTGTTAGATAAATTATTTCTATTGAGTAATTTGATCGTCTCTCCTTGGAAGCCTAATGAATAGGTTATTTTCTGCAACAGCTGCTGTTCGAACTCTCAAGCTTGAGCCCACGTGGTCTGGCTGTTCAAAGGGAATTACTGTGCTGGCCTTTTTAAAGTAACTTTTAAAAAACAAAACTAGGCACACTCTATTTGTCAACACGGAGGAAAGATGGACAGGAGATTTAAGCAGATGGTAAAATTACTGCAAAGGCCTAAAAATTAGTGGTAAAAAGGATAATTGTGTGAAGCCGCAAATAACTTGCCTGTCACTGGGACTGTAAGAGACCAAACTTTCGTGGCTGTAATTCAGACACATCATCTGCATTTCACGTCTGCTGCTATGGAGAGGAAATGCCTCCCAGATGGGCTATGAGGGTGTATGGCCCTGGGAACTCTGCTGATGGGTAGCCTTTAACCATGCAGGGACCTTGGGCTGGGGCTATTCCCCTCTGGTTGTCTATTTATGTTAGGCCAAATACCACTCGCATGCATGTGTCAGTGGAGGAGTCTAGGAAAAGATCTTGTAATGACTTTTTGGAGTGGGTGGGTGGAAAGGGTTAAATACATTCTGCAGTCATGCAACAATTTGCCAGCCATGATATTTGGTCCGTCATCTGGATTTGTCCAGAGGGAGGCTGATTTCCTTCTGCACTTTTAAGTTCATACTTGTCTGCAGTAGGCAAATGCTGACTTGAACCTCTTTTATGGGTAATGTTTGCTTGCGTTTTTCTCTGACTAGGTCTAAATAGGGTAAAGTGTAATCTGCCAACCATAAAAACTTGAATTCTTCCACCAGTAGTGTGATATAAAAGCAGAGCTCTGTGTGCCTGCCTTGCTCCCTTGCTCTGGCATGCTTGATTCTTTTGGGGCACTTTGCTTGGGTCATCTTGCAGTTCAGCACTCAACTTCCAGACACCCGACCTTTTTGCACCTGAAAACTTAGATTTTTGGTGGATTATTTCATTGTTCTCTGCATAATCTGTTCAGAAATTTGGTGTTTTGCTCTTCTTCTTGTCAAGGTAATCAGAAAGAGACTTGTTGTGTGAACAACATGAAGTATGGAGCACACACTGAGGTGAAGTGAAAGGTGCCTTAGGTAGGCATTGGCCGTGAGCTATCTTTGCCTTGTGTTTCTGCAGAAGTAGATTTAAGCAAACTGCTGTGATAGGAGACAGTGGCAGTGGATGCATGCAAGCCTGTGTGTTTGAGGAAAGAAATCCACACCAAAAAAAACCAGGAGAAGCAGCCAAATATGCATTTTACAGTGAAGGATTTGATAGTTAGTTCTTTGAGAGGTGCTTAACACTGTGAAGGCCGGCTCATTTAAGATGCTCAGGCACAGAGTCCAAGGTGGATAATGCCCCTTTGCCAGGTCCTCTCAATTTCCTCAAGTGGTTAAAGGAGCTGGGGGCATCAGCAGTGCAGTGAGGGATTCTGTTGGAATGATGCAGTCCTCCCTATTGTCCCAGGGCTGTAATCCTAGATTGTGGTGTCACCTTTCTTTTGGGACAGAATCCAGGTCCGTGGCACTGTGCAAACCGAGGTGAACATGTTGGCTTTGTGCCTGCTGCAAGTGTTGGCTCTGACCTCTCGTGGTTCGATCTGCTTAGATATTGCTCTTCTGTGGGACATGTTGCATCCATCCCTCTTCTCGCCCGGCTTGTGGGGGGCTGAGAAACCCCCAGCCATGCTGGGGCCTGCCAAATGGAGGGGACCACTTGCATCTACTTTGTTTTTGCGGCTTCTTGTGTTGTTTCGGCCGAGCAGTGGAGAACGCTGTGTGTTTCCCTACTAACTGACTGCAAGGAGAAACCCTGTAATTTTTCAGGCAGGATGTATTTTGTTTTTCATGAAGGTAATTTGGCATTTTGCAAGAGTGTACTGAGTAGTCCACGTTTCATCTGAATTAATGAAATGTGCCCGTTGATTTAATGTATATTGCTACTGAAAGCTTTCTTAATTATGAAAAAAACCTTAATCTTTTGGCTTTTAAAAAGACATGAATTTTAAGTTTTTTCTTGTGGTGAATCTTGAGAATCCTAATCTCAACAAAAATGCAGGTTTTGATGTCGTTTGCCATTGTCTTCCTGCCAGTTTCAGTGACTGCATTTGGTTGAGCACAGGCTGCCATCAGCAGGTTCTCCAAGGCCAATGAGGAGCCTAAGTCCTGCCCTACCTTCTCACTACTTTTTTTTTTTTTCCCCAAAAATAATCTTTTTGGGAATACAACATCTTATCCCATCTTTTTTTGTGCTGCTTTTGTTAAGTTACTGCATAACGATAGCAAGGAAGGGCTTTGTGATTCACAGAGTCACCCCACCAGCGGTACTGTGTAGGCTAACCACGAACCACAACACAGACAACACTGCAACACTGGCTTGGGTTTTTAACAAGAGGCTAGCACAAGGTCAGAAACCATCCTGAAAGATGCTCCATGCTCAGATAGCTCTGCTGAGAAATGCTGCCAATCCAGAGATAGGTAAACCTTAAAGCTGAAGGCATGGGTGCTGAAAATTTGGAGCAGGGAAGCATTGTGGCACTTGAGGGCAGACCCTGGCACAGGTAGAATCATCCCTGTCACCACCACCAACTGATGTGTTCTGCTCTGAAAAGGTGATTTTCTGGGCACTAAGTTTAAAGACAAGCAGCTGTAACAAATGCCAGGACTTTGAAGCAGAACAGGATGATTGCGATGCTCACACAGACAGTAGGTTACAGATATATAGACTTACATTCTTAAATAGCTTTCAACATGGATTTTGGAGTTACTGTCCCCATCTGGTATCCACTAATACCTGGCCTCCTACTGATTGCAAGTGTAGCATGCCTGAGTTGGACACTCACATAACTGAGTCACCAGTTTACAGAGAGTACCAGTTGTGAGTTGAAACAATATGCAGATCCAGGGGTCATTTCCCCAAAATGAGGACCTGGGTTGGCACATATGTGTGACACACATAAGAATAGCAAAAGCAGGTTGTAACAGCAGGTGGCTCTTGGCATTCTCTGTAACATCAGTCATATTTTGGTTTTTTCTGTGCATTTGGATTTATAGATATATTTTCTAGATATCTGGCATACTCTTTTTTAGAGAGAGAGCAATTTTTGCAGTACCTCTCCTAGCCTGGTTGGGTTAGGTACGGTGCCTTTTTTTTATCTGGGATGATTAAGATTCATGTTTCTTTCCTCCAAAAGTGCTCTCTGAAGTCCCTATTTACACATGATACAAGATCAATGGGCTAATAATTAAGGCATTGATGTGATGGTATTTCATGTATGTTGCTTGTTTATTTGAAACAGCTCTCTACAAATGTGGGATGCAGGATACAGAGGTTGCCATGGTTAAAAACCGTGTTTACTGATTGCTTGGTAAATAGTTGCACAACTTTCTGTGTAAATGCCAGATAGCACATTAGAGCTTCCTTGGGCAGTTTCACTTAGGCACAAACCTTCTCCCCAGTTTCTGTAACTGTATTGATCTTGTTTGCTTGCATATACCTGTACGGAGGGAGGTGAGAAGGAAATGTGCCACCAAGAAAGGACTGAATTTGTGTTTAGCCCAGAGAGGTGAGGACCAAGAGGAGGTGTGAAGCTGATCTTTGCAGAGATGAAAGGCCATCACAAGGTAGCTGGGAATAATCTTCTCTGTCTCTGGTGGCTAGGAGAGGAGCAGTGGTCTTCAATCGCTGCCAGGAAGAATCGAGTTAGGCTTCAAGGAGAGACTTTGTAATGGTAATGATGGCGAGGCAGCAGTCTTCGGAGGCTGTCAAATCTCTGTTGCTGAGGATCTTGAAGAGCAGATTAGATCTAGCTTTGGCAGGAATGATATACTGTAACTAATCCAGCTTTAAATCAAGGAAATGGTCTGGATGACCTCTTGAAGTACTTCATAGTTCATAAGTCTATTTATGCCATTAATATTTGAAGGCAGAGTCTGATTAAACTGTGGCATACAGCTAATACTGGAGCAGCTGCTGTTTCTTCTGTCCCTACCTTGGTGAGAGAAGACCTAGCTAGAGCTTTATGGGAATTGGGTTGTTCTGAAGGAGGATGGTGCCAATGTGCCCATGCTATGCAGGTCTCAGCTCAGGTCTTCAGAGATGGACATAAAATCAGCAGGAACTGCTGAGCTTCCCCAAAGTCGTACCCAGTGTCCCTTGGAAAATACCTCTCCTGTCCTCTTCTGCAGGTCCAAACCGCTTTGTGGGGCACTGGGTACCTGGGCAGTGACAGCAGCACACTCACACTCTTCCCCTCCCCAGGGGGATGTAAGTGCACCGCAACCTGCTTTGTGTTCCCCTGTCCTGCACACCTCATCAAGGGGCATGATGATGCTGGCCTTTAGCAGACCCATTCTTTGTTTTGCATTATTCCACTGAATAATTTATTTAAAAATGTCCAAAAGTTAATGTGAAAAAAGGGTCTTTTTTTTTTTACTTTCTCCCAAATTACACATTCTTCTGTTTCTAGGCATGTTTTATTTGCATTTGGTTCTCCAGATGTAAAACAGACCCATGGGGTCAGGCAGTACAAGTTTTCTATTTTTCACATCACTGCACCCGCAGAAGGACAGAATTCAGTATTGTGTGGGGGAAGAGCCTTCCTATTCACACTGTTTTCAAGAACGTAGACTTTTCTTGCAGTATTAATAAGAAAACTCTCTGCTTTTCTGCTGCAAAGAGCTGCTGCAGGTCCAGGTAAAGCTGTGGACTGTGAATGAACACACATCCCTGGAACTTCCCCCTTCTTCTCTAAAACAGGGGAAAGCTGTGAAAGGCAACCAGTAAACACTGCACACTGTAAAATGAATTAGCAGATAGCTGACTCCTTGAAATGGAAAGGTTTTGCTTCTTACAGAGGCCTGGATTTATTTATCTGCCATGCAAGGACTTACATAATAATAGCTAATCTACATATGATAAATTAATAAAGCATATTTAAGTGTTGAGGGTGCAAAAAATGCTCCAACCACTAGATATTTGGCTCTTTCTTATTTACCTTGCTTGAAAACACCAGTGGAGGATCTGTGAGGTAATTAGTAACACTTACCGGAAGAGACGTTTTTGCATATGTGATGGCTTCCCAGATTCTTTTTGTGGCAGCTACATTTTAGCCATATCTCTCCTGAAATGAGAGTCTATCTTCCCAGTGCTTTGCAGATCTGGCATTATATGCAGTCCCTGTCCTTTCAATATAATAATCCAACGCTTACAGAGCTGCAAATAAAACCGCAACCTGTGTAAGCCAGCATAGAATTTTTTCCTGAGTCCACAGATGATCAAAATGATATTGTTGGAGAGCATTATTTAAGCTCTTTCCTGTCAGCAGTTACAGTAATGCTCAGTAGCTGGGGTGTAAAAGAGTTTGGGCAGATGTGCGGGCCATGGTGTGGATGAGGTTGCTTGGGTGGCACAGGGAGAAGGGCAGCAGGGTAGCTGCGGGAAGCTGGGGAAGAACCTGTGCCTGTTTCTATCTCCGTTTCCCAGCTTCCCACAGCAAGAGATTTTGATATTGCAGTCAGTGCTGTGCTACCAGATCTGACATCTCAGCTGGCTCTTTTGTGCCAGTGCTGTTACAGCAGTAACTAGAGGATGGTGTCCGACTATACCCTCAATTTTCCCTAATTCTCACATGGGTTTTGGAATCTTTCTTGAGGTCCTTGCTGCAAAGTGTGGCCAAACTGCTGTCTGCATCACAGCTACCTAGCTTGGATAGATCCATCTCTAACACTGCAACCACTGTAGAGACAGCTGAGAAGCAAAATGCTGGGAGTTTGTTTCTATCATGGTGAGAGCTACACTGTGGGCTGGCTGGCTGGCCATTTCTAATCAAGCAGTACACATGACAACATGACAGTACGCATTTTCTGCCTTGCTTAGCTCCAGCTCTCAGTCCATTCAGAAAGCATTTTAAAATGTGGATCATTCATACACTGATCTCAAAAGATGTAGCAATAATTATGTAAACTTCACATTAGCTGTGCATGGTGTTGGCTTTGTAGCGAAACAAAAGCACAAAGGAGGTAGGTGTTTGGTGGGATTTTTTTCCTCTCATATCATTAGACAATATAGCCCTGACTGAGGCTGGTGTTTTGTTGTGAGAGGCTGTGAAATTCTGGCTCTGGAAATCACAGTCTAGAAAGCAGAGTGGAGAAAGGCAAACGAAGGACAGAGGAGAAAATCTTAACAATTAACTCTTGTAAATACCTGTGCCTGAAAAAGTTGTGCTTACAAAGTCGGGGGATGGACAAATCAGGTGAGATATGGGCCCAAGGGAAAAACAGTTCAATTTTTCATATCAAATCCTCAATGCAGAAATCACACTGAATAGCTTACCATCAATTCAGTCTGGACTATGTTTGCATTGCTTGTTAGATAATTTTGAACTGGGAGCATATTAATGGAAATCTGGGATCTGTTTCAGGAAAATTCACAAGCAGGAAAAAGGACTAAATTCAACAAATTGATTCTTCACCGCAAATAGTTCAACCAAAACTAGTTCCTCAAGAGAAGGTATTGAGAATTTCTCATTTCTTACTCAAATGAATGTGCTAGTGTGCTATTCTATTGTTTATCATCAGAAATTTTGACTTCATAAATATTGAATCATGAAACTGAGATTGCATAAAACTTTCTGCATGTGGAAAAAAAGAGTCATGCATCACCTGGACCCTCTCCTTTACTGCTCTTCCTGGGTCCTGCACTGTTCCTTAGAAAAGGGGCAAGGCTAGGTGAGCTTGTCATATGTGAAACTATATCTTTTTCAACGTGGACTTCTTGCCATTGAGGTAGATGCTGACATTTTCCCACAAGTCTGTAAGGAAAGACTTTTTTTTGGAAGCAGTTACATGCGTGATGGCTCTTTGCATTGTTGCTTGCCTAGTCTGTGGTGACTTGCACCACACTGAACCCAGTGGGTTTTCCTGCTTAGCAGGCAGTTTTGCCTTGAAGCTGTAAGGAGTAAGATCATTTATAGGAGGGGAGTTGAGAAGTGTTTGCTGGAGGTGAAAGCAATTGATTTGGTCAAAGGTGTGAAGACCTACTGTTGCCAGTAATGTCCTTCCCCACAGTGGAAAGAAATCAGCATTTAGATCCTGAAGGGGGTAAAAGGTGCAGCCACTGAAGCCAGATATTTTTGAATCTGGTGAAGTCAGCTTTCAGGCTCAGGAGTCAAAAGAAATTGGTATGTTCATCACTCGTTCTTTCTTTTCCTGTAGTGCCAACAGACAAAACTTAAATCCCCTTTGGACAATTTCAGGTTAATGGCAACGTAGCGTCTGACTTCTGTAGGACTGGATTTTAGCTGAGGAACATTCTGTTTAGATATAACACTGACAATAATTGTCTTGGCTGGGTTAGTAATTACACAAAATGCATTCTCTCATGCTCCTATAATATTTGCATGTTTCTGTTTGCACTGCTGGCTGCATTTGAAGAGTCCTCAGAGCTGCGGTATTGTGGGGAGGAACACGCTGGCCAGCTCTTACTCAAAGATCAAGCTTAAGTCATGAAAAACTATGATTATTACTAGCTTTTACCCCACTTGCTGTTCCCTTTTGGCAGCCTGCACCAAGGACCAGGCCTGATGATGTTCTGTGGGCCTGTTCTCAGCCCCAGCATCAGTTTTGGAAACAGTTCACATCCCTCCAGAATTGTCACTTGGTGTTGTTTTTTTTTTTTCCCTTGGCTCTCCAAACGTACTAAAGTGTCATTAAGACAAATGGCAAACATTTCTCCTTTTCTCACATCTGTCAAAACTTCAAAATCTACTTTCATGACATTTCACACAGCATTTTTTTACGTACCACTCAAAGGACATAGAATCCTAATGAGCCTTGCTTCCATCATTTTCATCTGCCACGTGCTGCTGTCCCTGTATAATAAATTAACAAAAGGAAGGGGTGTGTGTGGGGCGGGGGAGGGGATTGTGTAACAAGTTATTTAAATGGTTGTGTGGTGGAAGGAGAGGGAAAAGAATTGGGCTGGTACCCACACAGGATTTGGAGACACTTTTTGACCAAAGTAGCTATATATTACTACCAGGAGGGGATGCTCCTGAGCAAAGCGTTTCCTCAACCCTACCAGCAAGGAGGCTGAGCTTCTTGATAGTGAGAAACCGGGGCTACCAAAAGTTTTGCATTTTCAGTGTCAGGAATAGAAAGGGACTTTATTTTTGGCCATTAATGTAAAAAGGAAATTGTTGTTTCTGCAATTACATCCTTGGCTTGCAAATGTTAACTGGTATATTTGCTTTTACTGTCTGTAAATGTACTATCTGTTATATAATAGTTTCTAATGGGAGGTTGAGGACACTGCTTTTTCTCATCAAAAACAGAAGGAAAAATGTACCAAAAATTGCTTAAGTGCCTCTTTTATGGAGGAAAAAAGGTGGACAGACATTTCTCTTAATTCAAGGCTGGGAAGCCAGTAGTGCTGCTAGCTCAGGTTCTTCCCTGTTAGTTAATCACTATCATACAACAAATAGTAGCCACGTCCTCCCCACCCTCTGGATAGGGAAAGGACATCTTAAGATAGACTGGCTGGCCTGGATAACAGCAATGTATTTAACAAGATGCTGGATAAATCTCCGTTAGTTTGTCAAAGGCCACCCAGGAGCAAAAGACTTACTTTAAATAGGAGGTTCTCCTAGCAGGAGTCTGAAAGCACCCAGGAATTATGTAGGACCTCTGCTGCCAGGAAGGAGTATTTTATCTTGATCACAGGATACCAACAACTATAGCAGTTGTAGGATAGTTGGGTTTCCATCTTCAGGATACTAACTATTCCATGTGGATATAGGCTGTATCGTTAATTTTGCAGAAAATTAACTCATGGTTGGTACTACACAAATAAACAGAAATAAAACAATAGTGCTTGCTGCCAGGATAGAGAACACAATCATTGAAATGCCCAGTGAAAGGTGCTTAGTTGCTGGTTAGCCATGTAGTGTTTCTACTTTAGACCAGAAGTACTATCAGAAAAAATCAGAAATACCAGTACTGACCATGCTACCAAACCAGTCAACAAAGCAGACTACATCTTGTTAAGTCCTTGCAAACCTGTTTCAGTTTTAACCTGGTGTGTCAGGACCTGTATGTATATACACACACTTCTATACACTCATTTTTTTATAGCTCCAACAGTGGAAAGTGCACTGTGTCCATCTGAGCAGTGCAATATGCTGGGTGGCAACATGGCAGTTGCCCTTTGTGCTCCTTCACGGTCGGCAAGAAGACCATCACCTCCAGGTGACTTCCAGCCTTGTGGGATGGCTGGTGCCTCGCAGTCCCTGGGTGAACCACCACAGCCATTGTACATGGCCTCAGAGGTCTGCTTTAGATGAGACCTGCAGCCTTCTTCCTGCCTGAGATGTGATGTACAGACCAAATTACTTTTCACTGCCTGCCCTGAAGTCAAAGTTCAGCTTTCTCCAGCAGCATCAGCCAGCGGGAAGCCTGGATAACATGGTAGATGTCAGCACAGAGAAATGCAGTTCTGTCTCAGTACAGAGCCTTATACAGGTTTTCTAATATATTTTCAGAAAGTTTCCAGATGAAGCAGATATGGCAGAACCTGACAGAAATTTCACCTGCAGAGGAGGAAAGAGAAGAGGTAGATGGGTTAATGTGCTTCAGAGAAGAAGATCCTCCAGGACGAATGTTGACGGGTAGTCACCTGCCCTACTTTTACCTTTCATGTTGAGTGCCATCTTTTACTAATTTGCCAAAATTTTCATTCACAAAAACAGGAGCTTCAGAGCACTCAGACTTCAGAAAATCAGTGTGTATTTGGGGGACCTAAATCTGAAATAAGAAGAATAATTTTGTGCTTTTCATACCCCTGGCAAAATGTAAATTTCATTGGTGCAATGTTCACTCATTATCGCTGAATCAAAGAGCAGTCTCAGTTCCTGCTGGCATCCTATTTAACAGAAAAATAAAAATCTCTGTTGCAGACATACATTGCTGTGTGAATGGATGATGCTGCCCTGATCTTCATGTCTCACATTCGTGTTGATTAGCTGCCCTATTTTAGGACTGTTTGCATTATGCAATAGGCTAGTAAAATCATTTGTGTGCAAATAAAAGCAGGTCTTTACCTTAAGAATTAAACACGTAAAACACATGATTAAAATGACAGAGGTTTATAGAAATGGGGAAAACCACATGAGCTAGGTGAGACACCAGGGTTTGAGGAGAATGAGCTTCACTGGGGATAAATGACAGGCTGAAGCACACAAGTGAAAATAATCAGAATTCCTGTGTAAAGTGATGCTGATATATTCTGAATGTCACATTACACTGCACAGTGCTACACTTGCTCCAAAAAGGCTCTTTAATTATAGTTGCTCAAGCCTTAAGATTACAAAACTCAACTGTAGAGATAGACGCCATTTAAGCAACATAAATCTTGTTACTGAAGATGAAAATGGAAAGTTCAACTCCTAGATAATTAGCAAGACTTACCTCTTATATTTAATTATTTATGCATCTATATAAGGCTAACAGTTTATTCAAACAATTTTAAAATATTTCTTTCCACTTTATCTTCCCTTTCTAATGCTTGTATAAATAAATTACTTTTGGTTGTTTTTTTGCATACGAGCCAGTTACCTGCTCTTACCATGCTGCTGTCAAGGGTGGCAACTTGTTCTGGAAATCCTTCTAATTATGAGCCCTTCCTAAGGATCTGCAAATGAGGGCAACACCTGGTAACTGATGTGTGAGTTCAGCAGTCCCATGTGGGTATGAGCACCTCACATGGGCCCGAGGAGGCAGGAATGAGGGCACTTTGGAGGTTTTGCCATAGGGGTCGGTATGGCAGTGTGTCAGCTGTCCATTGCAGTTTGGCTGGCAAAAATGACTTTGGCAGTTCCATTCGCTCCTTCCCGTTGCCTGTCAGAAAGGGGACCCATCCCCTCAGGCATCACTAGAGAAAACCCGTACTTGGATGCAGATAAACAGGGGAAGTGTGCAAGCCAAAACTTAGTTCCTGAATTAAATAAGGGAACTCTGCCCATGGTGGTTTGAGTGTCCTGGAGAGTGCAACCTGGGCCTTTGTTGGCTTTGTGAACTGCTGGCCTAGCTATTTAAGCTAAAAATAAATCTTTCCTTGAGAGCTTTTCTCCCACACATTTCTTTTCAGGAGTTGGCACTGAATAAAGTAGTTTAAGAAAGAAAAACAAACCAAAGTGGGGCAGAGTTTCAAGAAGAAAAACTGAAAAGCCCTCTTGAGCTGTGACCACACACAGTCGCACGCTCTCAGCTGTCCTGGGAGCACTCCCCTGCCAAGTGTGCTGCGTGCTCTGCTGTGGATGTTTTCTTTATTTTAGACAATACCAATGCATTCATTAGTAGACCTCTGAAGAACGATTTTTAGATCTGATATCACTTCAGCTGCCAGTTTTTTTCATACCCTCCTACACTTTTTCTATGCCAGGCATTCCCAAGGGAAGAAGGTTAGTTAGTGTAGGGCTGGAAAGGTTTTGCTGTGCTGCCAAAAGTGCTTTGGTACACTGTAGACAGAATCTCCAGGATCATCTGTCTGCGCTGCCCTCCTGGGATGCCTTCTTGGTTGTCCTGCAATTCCCTTTTTTTCCACTTTTTTCCTTTACAAAGGTATAGTCGACTCACCTCTGGGCAGCCAAGTTCTAAAAATTCATTACCATTTTGGGGAAGAGCTGAATTACCGTCGCCTTCATCATCTGCTTAGGAAAGTTCAACGGATGGGTATGTTGATTTAGAGGCATTTTGGCCTTACAAAACATATTTTGCAGTTATGAAGATATTCGTAACTATCACAAGTGATGATTAGGCCAACAAAAAGATCCACTTTTGTAAATAAATTATTAGCAACAAAGATCTGTGATTGGCTCAAATATTTATTGAGGGGGAAGCATATATTAAAAAAAAAAGAAAGAATGTTAGTATTAAGCTAAACTAAATTGTTTCTTTGATAGATTGACATGAAAAGATTAAAAAATTGTAATGTTCGTGGCAAGTTAGTACTAGGAATTAGTAATTTTTCCTAAACCAAAATAAGACATTGAAAAGTATGTGAAATGTGAAGGAAGAAATGCTTTTTCAGTGTTATGATGTCCTACCACATTCCCCACAAACAGAGGACATCTTTGTTCAAAGGTCTTTAGACCTACATTCTCAAGAAGAGCTGGATGTATTTTCCATAATTTGCTATTAGTGAGCAAGGATGTGGTATTTCAAGTGCATTATGTTACATGGAGGTAGATGTTTTGAAAATCGTATTGTAGCTGTTCAACATTGAAAGACTGTTCCCGCCACCACTGCACAAGTTAGAGCAACTGAACTGCTTGCTCCCATATGCATTTGCAGTGACACCCACTTCTTTGTGGCTTCTGACTTTTAATGAGGCACTTCTTGCATGGAGAGGGAAAAAACAAAACTCTTCCCTGAATGTCTGCTTTTGTAAGGCATTGGCTTTGCTTGACAGCAGTGACAGGTGTTAAAAACTCAGGAGAACCATTCTGGATGATCAGCATCCCAGGATACATTCATGTGACTGGCTCTGTGACCAATACATGGCATTTTTTTAAAAATTATTTTTATTTAATTTTATTTAGCTGCAAACCTTCTCTGCACCCACATGTGGAGTATTGTGTAGCACGGTAACACAAGAAATGGCTTCTCTTCTGGACAGTCAACAGTTCCTTTTAGCTGAGAAAACTGCAGTCTTGCATAAGCACTTATGCTGTCTTGGTCTCTCTCACTTCCTTTTTTTAAAATTTAAATATTTTTCTTCTCCTATAGTGCCAAAAGAAAAATTCAGTCAGAGCTGAGCCTCCACACAAAATACAAGAGGTTTGCAGGAGTCTCCTGCTGTGCAGGGAAGAAGCATCAGCTGATTGATCCACCATGTCATTTTTCCTTCTCCCAGGATTTCACAGCCTTAAATGTCTTTTGTCTGTAAAGATCCTAAAGCAGGTGTAAATACAATTGAGGTCTTACACTGGAAGAGAAAAAACAAATATAAGCTTTACGAGAAAGAGGTGTGCATGTGAAAGAAGCAGCAGCTGGATTCATAGGTGTCATTTCTGGATTTGAGAACATACTTGCATTTTGCAATTTTGAAGACTTGGGAGTGAGAGGCTTTGCATGTCTCTCCCTTTCCTTATGATGAGTCTCAATTTACCACATTTATGTCCTTTTTATTTGGAAAATGCTTGCTGCTCTATATGTCGCACATGCCACGCTGCATGCTTGCAGCCACAGCTCTTTGTGCTCAGCATTTGCAGATGGATGGCTTTTTCCATCATACATCACGGCTGTGACAGCAGACTGATGATCTACAACTCCAAGCGCTGTAGCTCTGATGATGTGGCTGTGGCTGTAGTAATAATGTGGGCCCACTCCAGGGACAGCAATGCTGCACGGGGTTTTTTTAAAGGTGAAGCAAAAGGCTTAAATCCCCTCTTGTTTCCTATCTGCCTCCCTCCCCAAAGCTGTTTCAAGTCCTAGATCAATGGGAAAAAAAATAAAATTAATCCATCTTCTGCGGAAATATCATCATTGGTGTCAGAGAGCTCACTGATTTAGATGCTGGAGAGGATATTGAGCTTTGTAAATACAGAAATGGGCAGAAATGCAAAGGAAAGCCTGACTTTTGGGTCTCTTACCATGACAGGTAAATATTGTGATATTGGAAGCAGAACAAACTGTACTTTTGCTTAGCTGTAGTTTGATCAGCTCTTGCAGTTTTTCCATAGGCTCATATCTATAGTGTTCATTAAAACTCCTGCTCCTGGAGGCCAGTGAGTTTCACATCTTTCCTAAATAAATAAACATTACTTTCTTTGACAGGAAATGTAAATTCTTCAAATTGTGACATCAGTTACCCAGGGAGGTTCAGAAATAAAAAGGTCAAGGAAAGAAAGCACATTTCATTATTGTGGTATTTCCTGGGTTTTAAACTATTCCATGGATTTAGTTTTGAGTCATGATGCTTGATTGCTTGGGGATAGCAATAAACCTGAACTTAGATCCTCAACTGGCACTCATTCTCTGTCTCACTGTAGGCTGGCACCTGGAGGTGCCAAACCAGAAGCCAAACTCCTTTCTCTCCATCTCCCAAGAGCATTAACCTGTTTTTAACAGGCTGGACGGCCTCATCTCTGGGACTGCCTGTATGCATGCAGACCCCTATCCCTGCTGCTCTCCCTGCCAGCCAGGCTACATATGCAGTCTTGGAAAACTGCGCCTTCATCCAAAGTCCAGAGAAGTGAAAGAAGACAACACATACTGACTTCAGCAAGATTCAGTTCAAGCCTAAGCCTCATGCACCACACAAAATTTGGGAGTACTGCCTGTGCACACTGGTAGAAACACTGCAATGTGCTTTTCTTGTTTGTTTGTTTGTTTGTTTTAAATTATATTTTATTTATTTATTATTATTGCTTTTTAAAGCATAAATTTCAGATAATGCTGAAGGGTTTTAAAAACTGAATTCACAATCTGTCTCTGAATTAGTGAAAGTAAAGCCGTTCCATCTTTTCTCTGGGATATGAACCGAAAACTGCACTGGTGGACATGTCCTCTACTGTTAATCAAGCTACAACTGTTTGCAGAGGACTTTATACACATGTGGCACTGAAAAGGAAAAAGCACCACAGGTGGCCTGATCCCCAGGTCTGGTTGAAGGAGAGAGAAGCTCCTTGCATGTCCTGTACAGAAGCTCCTTCCTTTGTGAGGTTCCTGTCCTAATACTGTAGTAGTAGCTTAGAAAAGGTAAAAGATGGAGTATATCTGCCAAATGCAAATGGCATCTTGTGGTAACTTATTTTAATAAGCAGAGAGTATTCACTGAACACCATTGTAGTGCTGGGTTGCATATGGTCAAGGTGAAACATGCTGTGTTATCTGTTGGCTCCAGGGGAGTCAGCTTTCTTCTGATCCCGCTGGTTTGCAGCCCCAAGGCTCCTTCCTTGTTGCCCACAACTGGTGCAGGTCAAACCTTGTCCAAAATGTCCATGAAGACCGTCAGAGAGGAATTTGGGATTTATAGCAGCCATATTGTTTCACTGTGTCATCTGAGGACAGACAGAAAGACGAGAGTCTGGCAGCAGTCCCCCAGTTCATGTCACAGCCAGGCATGAGGAGGACCAGCTGCAAGGTTGTTGCTTTCCATCCCTTGTAAGAAAATGCAGTTGGGAATCAAGGACAGAGTGATGGGAATACCCAGCAATACTGACCCTGATGCAGCGAAAACTCTGCCCCACTGCTGAGATGCTCTTACCTGAAGAGTTTCTCACCCTCACATGCAGTTTGCTCTTTCTGGGGTGTCTACACATGAACCTTTCAGGAGAGAGGAGATCCTCAGTGGGTTGTTCCCCATTATTTCCATCCTGACTACTAGAGGATTGCGTGGATTGTTTCCCCACTGCCTTTGGGGGTCTGGTGTCTGGTCCCTCCTGGCATCTCCATTGTGGTGGCCACTGCCCATGCTCCTTTGGCAGATTGTTCCATTATCTGTTTGACCTTAGGGAGTTTTCCCTCATATTTAACCTATCTATTGCCTACTGGAGTTAAAATTCATTACTTACCATTCTGTCCTCACTGACTAATGAAAATTGGTCCCAATCTTTTTCGTAACACCCTTTAACATGCTTGTAGACAGTTATGTGTCCCTTTAGCCCTCTTTTCTCCATCCTCAACATGCCTTTCTTTCACAGGTCTTATTTTCCAAATCCTTTATCACCTCTCTTGCTTTCCTATGAGCTCCTCCTGATTCATCTTTAAAAGAATACAGGCCCCACACCAAAGGCAGCGTGCCACTGTGGCATGCCATTGCCTCTGCTGCTGAAGGAGAGCAGCATAACTAACATTATTATCTTATCTGATTTTCCCACAGCTCTGCTATTAGCCATTCTATTGCTAGGGCACCTTGTCAGGCTGGCAGCTTCTTTCACATGCAGGTTCATGGAGGGTTTGACAGTCTGGGTGTTCAGGCAGGAGTAATATTTATGAGATCCTGCAAAGGCAGATACTGCTTTGCAGCCAGAGCCCAGTCCCTGCCTTCAGGCAGACTTCTGCTGTGGAGAGCACAAGGAAAGTATTGCAACCTGGGGAAAAGCTTGCCCCAAAGAGGGTCAAGGCAGAAGTGGCTCCAGGAGGAGTTGGTGGTGCTGCTCCTGCAAAGGGGATGCTGGCCATGTTGGATGCCAGCCTGGGCAAACCTGGCAGCTGTGCCAATCCCTCCATGGCATGCCTCCAGAGTGGAAGGGCTGCAAGGCATGACAAAACTTTCTGCCTGTGGCTGCTGGCAGGGAAGCTCGCTCTGAAAAAGCAGTGCCTGCAAGGAGAGTTCACATGCTCCACAAAGCACTGCCACCCAGTTGTGGTTGTGGCACCCAGCAAAGCCCATCTCAGTTGGCTGGATGTTGCATCTGTCAAAGAGCAATGCTGCTGGCTTGTGCTGCTCTCAGGGTTTTAGTGGTGACCTCTGGATACCATAGCAAAATAACACTCTCTCCAGCATTTTCTACTGCCATGTTACAGAGGTGTGTTTCATTTTTCTCCATGCAGAACACTGACTTTGACTCTCAGCATATTTCTCCAATTTATCTCCCAAACGCCACTGTTATACTTTAATGCTGTCCTTCTTGATATTTGCATATCCTCCCTGGTTTGAATGATACCTAAATAGGGGTTTGCTCCTAAACACGCGGCCAGATTTGCATGTCTGACTATGCCAAGAGCTGCTAATGAAAATACCAACGAGCATGGGGGAATAAACTTGCCACCTGTGGAGTCTTGTTTGGCATCCTCATTCAGCCTAATAAAGAATCATTCATGTTTAATTGCTACATTTGATTGTTTAATTACAGTTATTTTACATGCCATCTTGTAGTTTTGTCTTGGCTTTAGACACTATCTGCCACCTTACTCTTTTTGAATAGTGAATTATACTATAATAGAAAACTATTTTGGTCAAAGAATTAGAGGTAGGTCTTAAAATTGTAATCAGGACATTTTTTAAAAAATACGTTCATAAAATTCTTTCTATTTGATGTTGCTGTATAAATTCAAATCCAGGCTTTTTTTTTTTTTTTTTAACAACAATTATATCAATAACTCTTTCAAATGCTCTTCCAGGACCACATTATGAGTATTCTCATCTTCTCACTGAAGTTTTATCAAATTAAGTTTACTTTGTTTAAATGCCACTTCATTTTAACCATTGCAAGATGTTTTTGTACAGGCTTAACTTGGCATAAAATTAGTTTATTGCAGGTTCACTTAGTTGGACAATGTTCTGACTTCAAATCAATACAAATCTGTCCAAAACTTCAATAAGATGTTCTGCTTGCAAACCTGGCACCTGATTAACTAAACAAAGGGGAAGAAAAGCAGGAGAACTCCTCTTCTTCAGCTCCACCTTTTTGATGCTCTCATCCTGTAAACAGAGAGGAGGCACCTACTACTCGGGAACCTCAGGGCAGCCCCTTGCCTTGGTAGCTGGTGGGTTTCTCTCTGCGAGAAGGTATACATGAACTTAATTGTCAGAGTTGATGAGTTCTCTAGATTAATGACGGACTTGTCCTGGGTAGATGGCTTCATCCTGCACTCCCCAGTGGTGGTCTGGCTACAGACTGCCTGTCTCTGCCTTTCACTTACTTTTGAATAGGGCAAACACCTTTTTAACTAACATGCTTGAGGACTTTTTTCAAAAGCAATGAAAAACCTCCAGTTCACCCAACAATTCTTTCTCTTTGTTTCTGTAAACCATACTGTGTTCCTCACAGGGAACACCGTCTTTCTGGCACTATTGTCCTTTCTGATCTTTGTATGCAAAATCACGTGGCATTTGGTCAGTCACCTGTCTGAGGGTGCTGGTCTCTGACAAATTTCTGTAGAAGCAGCTGAAGAGATACCCAGGCCATTTGAAGGTCTACCCTGCCCATCACAGGCAGTACTCTGCCTTTTGATGCTCATATCTTCTAATTTTAGGCACTGGAGCAATTCTTTACTTGGCCCATTTCTCTATGACCAATATAGCTACATGAGGAAGAAGGTCTCCCTTTTACCCCAGTTTTGCTCCTCTTTTGCTATGGCCTGAATCTGCCTTTGTGCTGGTTGCCCAGGTGCTCTTCCCACCAAGAAGAGAGGCAACTTCCTCAGACTAGTCTTTAACTGTATTGTTTAATAGGAGAAAACTTTAGAATGCTAGCAATGGTGCCCAGAACTTAGTGAAAAAAAAACATGGAAAAGGCATCTATCAAATCATATAAGGAATGAATAAATCCAGGGCACAACACTGTGTGAGGGTTCTCTACAAGAAAGAAAGAAAGTAAAAAAAGGAAGGTAAGTGAGCCGAAGAGCTGCAGGAAGGTTTAATGATAGTTGTTTACCTCCTTGGAGGCCCTAAGGGATTTCCCTTTGGATGCATCTTGAGCTTGTTCCTGGGAAATTCTTCCCTTGCTTTTACTGCTGTCTTGTCTTTCCCCTTCTCACCTCGTACAGCTAAGAAATGATGAGCCACCTGAGTGCTTTTTTTCAGGATAATTTCAGCTACTTCTTGCTCAGTTAAGATTTTTGAAAAGATCAGGCTCATGTACTCAAATCAGTTTGAAGTGCTTTGCAAGAATGTGGCACAGGAATACTAAATCACTATTCAACGTTTGACCAGACAAGAAAATAATCCGCATTTATAACTAGTTCCTTAAAACGGCCAGTGTAATTGCTGATATACAGAATAAGAAGGTAGGAAACAACTACTATTTCTGCAGACAAGAAGCATCTTACTGAGACAAAGCTACAGTGAAACAGGCAATTTTCAGCTTTTTTTCAGCAAGCTTTCTACATCTTTTCTTGCTTTTGCACTCACAGAAAGCCAATTTTCCATGTCCCTACTACACGCAAAATGGGGCAAGATTTTAAAGATACAGCTCCACTCCATTTGACTGCAGCACACTAAAAGAAAAATGAAGTTCAGCACTTAACTGATCTCTCTGCAATATTTCAGAGTAAATTAAAAATCAAAATGTCAAGAGGTTCAATATGTCAGTGGGCCTTTTGACAGAGCACCACTTTGAAGCCTAAATGGGAAATACGCTCTTTTTAAAAACCAAAACCAAATGTGCGCAGCTGCTGCTCTGTTTCAAAATTTGGGTCCTTCATCTTTGTATTTCTTTTGCAACAAAATTAGTAGAATATTCTGGCTGCTGTTTGGTTTATTCTCAGAGCAGAAAGCCTCCATTTCGTAGAACAGATGTTTATTATGATGGCTATTCCTCATTATCTGCATTAAAGCAAAACCTGGGAATCTCACAGCCTGCCTTCTTTCACTGAGCAATACTATATTTACTGTCCATGACGTATTTATCTTGCCTGGTCATCAGCAAATCATTTTTTGTTTTACCATCTCAGTTTATGTTTGTAAAACAGGAAAGATAATAAATGATAATACTTACCTCCTTCACGAAGATGTGGTGAAGATTAATTAGTTCTTGTTTATACGAAGATTGGCAATAGTGATCTGCAGCTTTGCAAAACACGGGAGTGATTGCTATCGCTGCTGTGCTTGACAAAGAAGCACAGTCAAGGACAGGAGCTGGTGCCACTGCAATCATTTACAGGACTGATGATATATGTGGCCTTGACAAAAACTCCCCAAAACCATCTGCATCTGCACCTAAAACTGGGAGGAAATGCATATCAGGACACTCAGAAGCTGGGTTTGCAGAGTGGCACTTGCAGGATAGCACCATGTCAGCCTCACTCCCTAGCATTGCAATAAAAGCAGTGTGACCAACTAGTTGTAACACCTCCTCGGAGCCTGCAAGTGCAGTCGTATGCCACTGGCATACGGTACAAGGAAGGCTGTCCCTCTAGCATGAAGATACCCTGCAGGGCTCCCAGCCCCATCACTGAGGCCATACACATGAGGCTCAGACCAGCACTGGACTGATGCTCTGAACATGGCCCTGAGGCAGCATTTGCTGATGTTTAAAACTTCCTCTAACAATTCTGGGAGCAAAAAAGTGCCTATGAAGGTGCTTCTGCTGCCTGACAGGCTGCTCTACCTGGCTTACACCCTTCACTCTCAGCCAGGCAGCTTGGACTGACATGGACCTCACATTGGAACCCACTTCAAGCAAGGTGCTCCTTTGCCACTTTGGCTGTGGCACTGCTGGGTCCCCATTACACATCAGCAGGCAGCCCCTGCCCCTCACCGCAAACCCTTCTGTGTGCTGGAAAAGGCACACAGATAAGCAATACAAATTGCTTCTTCAGTAACCTCCTAGATCACATTAAACTTCCCCCTCCTGAACTTTGCACTGGATGCAGTGATGGACTCAACTTTCCCACTCACGTACATCTTCCCTGCCAGTCTCTGTACTGTGCTACGGCAAATTGACACCTTTGGTGCTCAGCCTGCTGTGTTAGTTAGATACATGCAGGCTGTCCAGTCAGCAGGTTGGGCTATTTTCATAGCGATGCATCTGCAGTGAAATGCATTTTTCCCCACAGCTGCCCAATTTGTTCTTGAGGTGCTTTTGAGCATGGCTGGCTTTCAGCCTGAGCTTGCTGCAGGTGGGGCTGTCTCTGTACGATGTGATGGAAGGCTATGCCAGCCTGCACACTGTGTCCTCCACCTTCCCCCTGTTCCCTACAGCTTTCCATAGGCTCCAGCTGTCACTTTTTCTTAGCCATTCCTTGCCACCCTGACAGCCACCTCTGCTCTTCTGTGCCACTGCACTACCTGTGGTGAGGAGACATGTCCAAAACACAATGAGATGATGCAGCAAATCAAGGACTCCTCCTGGTCAAAGTGTGGGCTGTGGCTGATGGTGACAATAACCAGCAGCTGGTGATGGCCAGGTCTGGATGCTGTAGGCTTCTGGCACGGCATACAGGTTTTTTGTGGCTGAAGCCTCATTCCTCCTGCAGCCATCAGTGGGAGACAGCTACGGAAGATGCTGGTCCTTGTATGACTGGTGACAGCTTTTGTCAAATCATCTGGTGACACCTGGATAAGTTTTGGGGGTTGGTTAATTTTTCTGCTTTGGCTGAGATCAAATCACTCTGTTGAGGAGAGGTGAATTTAGCAGAAAATGTGTGAGATCTGGAATACCAATATTAGAGTTACTATATTGACCAGCAGGTCCTGAGTCAAGATTCTTGGTCCATCCTTGATTGACTGGGTATTACAGTGTTTCTGCAATCCCAAGATTTTACTCAGTGCTTCCTTATTTACTTAGAGCTCTTACTGAATAGCTATGTCAGCAGTCCACTTTCTCTGCTGTTAGCCTTGTTTCTGCTGCACACCTTCCTGGGTCCAGACTACAGTCATCTGAATAAAAAATGGAGACAACACTGACTGTTCAGTAACTCCTTCCAAGCTGTAACAAAAGCAGCACTGATAAAACTTCCTTGTTCTGTAAAGATACAATTCCTAGCAAGGGTTTTTTAACAGCAGAGATTCAGTTACTGTGGTGGACTGCTATGACATTGATGTCAAAGTTAGATTGTGCAAAGCCAAAAATGCATGCCATGGGATTTCAGGCTATAGACCTGCACTTAGTGGTGTGAGCTGAAAGGAAGGATGTGTTTGGGGCAATTTGCATTGCAAAGTATCTGCAGGTCACAGTGCAGTATGATGGGAGATGTTATTACTGAGATCAGAATTTACACCTATGGCCTAAATTGAGATTGTATTTGTCTGAGAAATGATGGTACCGTGGAAAAAAATACTAAACACCTTCTAATTTAATATTGACTGTGTCCAGTAAATATCCCTCTGGTTTCCTATTTCCAGCCAAGATTAATTTTCTGATCAAAGAAAATTTGATCAGAACTGCATAGACAGTGCAAAAGCAATGATATTACATGGCTTGAGGATATGTGTCGTACCTTTGAATCTCTACAGGAAAGCCAGCCAGGAGGGGATGATGATGGCTTGTGGTAGAAGCTCTGCAAGAAATAATAACTCTGCCTTGGTTTTGGAAAGGAGTTATTTTTATGTATTTCTTTCCTGCTGTCAATCAGACAAGTCCTATCCTCACTTTGAAAGTACAGAAAGTCTTTGTTTTTTTCCTGCAAAACTCTTAGGATGCTCTTGGTTGATGTGTTAATTACAATTATTACTATTTTGGTTTCTTTAAAAAAGTCCAGAAGTAGAGATGAATGCTACCACAGCATTTACTTTGGTGTTCTAAACTATGGTTTATATGGTGTTATACATAAATGTTACTATGTTAACAAGATTCATCTACTTCCTCACTTGTTTCTGCCTGGGGATAGCCCTCTTCCTCTTCCCCTCCCACTTCCATCTATTCCTGCTAGATCAGCTTTTGCCATCACAGGTGGAGCATCCCACCCACACAAGTTCTGAACAGTTTCTGGTTAGCCCTTCACCAGTCACTTTGCAATATTGCTTTCCTTGCTCTTCTACTACCATCACATTAAATATTCGCTGCTCCACAGTGCTTGTTAACTCTATGGTTTGCCACTAATATCTGGGTCTGAATGGAGACATCTTACTCAGAGTATTCCTAGCACCATCTGCTGCCTTTCTCTATTTCCATTTCTAGAAAGGGTTTTGCTGGTATCTCAGAAGCAGGGGAGGAATCTGGATATGGTTGACACAAATCCCAGAAAACATTTGTCTGTTTGTCTTATGTGCTAATTAGCGCAGACTTGGTCAAAAGTGTTGAACTTTTATTTATTTATTTTGCTCATTTCTATAGCATCTATCACCATGACAGCAATGTGCTTCAATGGCAGGAAATTAAAACACATAATGCAGGCAGCTAATCAAATGCAGAAGCAAACAGAAGAATTTTGCAGAGTCCTCAGTGTCGCTATGGTCCTGCTTTGACAGGCATTTTCTCTCTCTGCAGGGAAAAAGATGTTTTGTTTGTTTCAAATTCCCTTTTCCCTTGGAAGCATAAACGTGAAATTACTCTATCTTCCTCTGTTGGGATGTCTTATTTATTTTCCTGCTAGTGGCTGTTAAAATAGATGATGTTTAATTATTTTCGGGGTTTCATTCATGGCTTGCACAGTTCAGTGAAGGGATTATGGGACTGGTGCAGACTAATCTGTGCTGTTGAGGTGCAGTCTAGTCTTAGTAGCTCCACTGTCTCCATGGCCAGACTCTGTCCCCCATAGCTGCCCAGGAGCCACCAGCTCTCCCCTCTGTGCCATGTTAACAGAGTCTTATTTCAACCTTTGTCCTTCTGGGGCTGTGCAAGGGTCAGCAGGTCTCTGTGCACAGTCAAGGGGCTGAATGCCGTCTCAAGACTCCTGAGGTGCAGCACATGTTTCTGGCAGGTGCAGGTGAAAGGTCAGCTGCCCAGCTTGTTTCTGCACAGCAAGCTACCTGCTCAGCCAAGCAGCAGGGCTGGTAAGAGGTTTCAGCAGCCAAGAAGACCTTCTGAGCAGAGAAGGGAGGTTAAACCTGCCTGGGTAAAGGGAGACACCAAGCCGGTGAGGCTGTGGTCTATTGTTTTGCCTTCGAGACAGCAGGTAGGTACCAGCAGGGAAGGATTGAGATCTTCCTCTGCTGATTAGGAGTCACTGAGCTAGTGAGCTGTTAAGATTAAATCACTCACTTAATGAAGAAAGACTGAGGGACTGAACCAGGACTAAGACAGGAGGGCTATGCAGTGAGGCTCAATTAAATGGATGGATGGCCCATGGCTTGCCCTCTACTCATGGGGTGAGGGTAGGGGCAAGGGAAAACTCAGATGGAAAACAATTCCATGCAAATCTTTCAAAACTTTGAATTTATTTTTTTTCCAGAATCCAAAATAGATCTCTTGTCTGGGTTTCACGAAGATTTTTATTTTAGCAGTGTTTGAACATGAGTGTTTCAGTAGTTCCCAGCATGTCACGATTTTTCTCCACTCTTCCCTCAGGCTGCAGCTAATTCATGACTCTGCATGTTGCGACCCTCTGCCATGGGCACTGTTCACACGCAAACTCAAATCCCTCCAACTCCAGCTCGTGGCAGTAATGAGTCTGGAATCACCAGATCAGATGATCAGTGGCCACATGTGAGTAGCACAGTTAGGGATAAAACTCTGCCCATCTGATACCCTTGAATCTGGACACCGGGCTTTATGGTGTGATGCTCACCTCTCTCTTCAGCACATGAGGTTTTTCCTGGTATGAAGTGGGTAGCCTATAGTTAGGGCATATGCTTATGACTGCATCTACATTCTGGGGTGTAAAGTACAGTTGTGTGATGGGAGCAGTGTTTTGGGCTTCAGACGTTCAGATATTTGCTAACTCTTGTTTAAAAAGGAAGTTCTTTTAGAAAAATGTGAAAAAGAATGAATTTCAAGTAAGCATAATACAGCTTATTTGTAGTAACAAATAGAATTATTTTAGGCTGTTCTTAACTTTGAGAGGAGCCATTTAAGCTCTTTACACAAGATATTGCATGTGCTATAGTCTCAATACTGTTTGAGACTTCAATTTGAATTTTGCTAACTTTTCTTGAAACTTTCCTCAAATTATCATCTATACTGAAGCCTTCAGATGATTTCTTTCAGGGGCAGCAGAATTTTACCAAAACCAATAATTGTATTATTCCCCTTGCACCTATATTAGTTTTTATTTTATTCTTTTGAGTCAACAGTTCAAACAGCTAATGCACCTACCAAGGTGCATACTAATGGGCAGCTTTCCTAACAAGCTTTCTTTAGTATTGAAAATTGCATTTTTCTTGATCAGCACAGATAAAATGTCTGTCACATGAATAATGAATCATGAAAACCTCACTGCACCCAATGAGTCTATGCAAGTGGGTAGAGGATTTTTTGTTTTGCTCCTTCAAGTTAAGTCTGGATTTCAGAGTCACTGAGTAACTCATATCTTAAATCCACATAGTAGCACTAGCAGTCTAACTCCTTTCAAAATAGTGACATTGCTTCTACCTCAGGTTGTAAACCTGGGTGTGTTGTTAAACAGCTGCTGTGTTTCACTGTCCAAATGATCAGAATGATTCCATGTGCAAAGCAACCAGGTCTCCTTCCTGGTTGAGGTGTGAGATGCTCCGCAATCTAAGATACACATTATTCACCCATCCATTCAGATACAAATAGGAGAAAATATACCATACTAATGAATGCATGTCATGAGTTTAAGTCTCTTTAGTCTCCTTTTTAGTTCTCCATCCATCTTTTTGAACAATTTACTTGATATTAATTACTGAAAAGCCCTCATGATTTTGCAGAGCTGTTGCACCCAAGTAGCATTATTTCTTGCCATAGAGGCCACAGCAAGGTTAAATACCAAATGCCACTTCATGTGATTTTGCAGAGATTTTGGGCATATGGAGTCACGAAAGTGCCTGAGGCCATCATCAGATCCTCTTGGCATCCGTAATCAGGAGGAGTGAGCTGATTGTCTTTCCTTTTCAGTACCCTACATTTGAGTAGGAACTCTCCATACTACTTTATGCGATAACGTCTTGGTGAAACTTTCATTTTGTGTACATAGCTAGACAGTCTCTCCTTGCTTTGAAAACTGATTTTATATCATGGCATTTTTCTCTTGTCTCTGCTTTATGCTTCTAGGTGTCAGTCTAGAGGCTGCTAGTTTAGAGGTTTTTCTTTTCCTTGAATGCTCGCTTTAAAACAATTTGTGGATGTTGGATATGATGTATTTTAAACAGCTAAAATAGAGCATATTCATGTAGATTCAATAGAAATGGATTTGAGATTGCAGCAACCATGGCAGCTTCATAGGCTATCATCGGAAGGTATCGTAGTTTCTGAAGTAGCCACTGTTAGCACCTGAGTACTACTCACTGTCGCTCAGGTTCAGACTAGAGCCTATTTCACTTTTTTAAAATTCTCTTGGGTGCATATACTTACAGTTTTCTGTACTTGGAAACAAATCAAAGTTTGTTTTCCAGCCGTCCAAGGAGAATAACTTTATGAACCCTACAGTAAACCTGTATGAACATAACCATGCAGCACTTTTAAAAAAATTAAAGCAATCTCCAAAAGGCTTTTGCTTCATAGGGAGTGGGTGGAGCTAACAAGTGCCTGCTAAGGGTAATGGACTCTAAATTCCATCTCTATTTTCTGATCCATCGGGGCAATTCCTTTCAACCTGATCCCAAAGTCTGCAGCAAACGTTGTATTTAAAAGCCCTTGGGAGAGTATTTCATGGAATGGAGATTAGAAAGCAAGAACTGAAAACTGGAAAGTGCTTCGTGGTGTCTCTTTAACAGCTTAGGATTGATTCATTTTAGCATTTGTGTCTGGGTCGTATTCACTGCTGCCTCATAGATCAATGGCACAACGGAGTCCCAGCTCTTGTTGATGCAGCATATGGGAACAGGATCCATTATCTTTAGTTCCCAGGACTATAAAACGTCTAATAAACTCAGCAGCAAGAGTTTGTGCGGCACTGCCAGCTGCTCTAGCCTTGTTGTCTATTAAGCTATGTTTTTAGTTTCATTATTGATGGGGAATGCTGATAGTTGGGCAAATTATGTTGCTTGCAGATTCGAGGCACTTTAATGAAGCATCAATGATATTAGAGGGTTGAACAAGGCTAACAGTAAAAGAAAACCAGTCAGAAAACAGTCCGTGTCATCTAGAGGGTGAATTCAGGGTTCACCTGGCTTACTTCTCCTTTGGAAACCAGGAGACCTCCAATGTTGTGCCTGTGGGAATTTTACATGAGTGCTTGTTGCAGCACACAGGGAAAAACAACAGTAGTGCATACCAGACCAAGAAGGAGACCCAGCCATGGGAGATCAGGGTTCATATCAGGAGCAAAGCCATTTGGTGGAAATCCCATTTGCCCTGGTGCTCTCCTACCCCATTCCAGTCCTACATCCTTCTTTCTCTTCTGCCAGACAGGATCTGGATCAGAAAACAGGAGAAATACTCAGTTCACTGACTAATTAAAAAATACTTGCTCATTATCTCATCAGCATCTTTCTCCCCTCTAGCCTCTTTCTCCCATGTCAGCATGACTTTTAAAGGTGACTTCGGCTGCTATGCCTTTTCTTGAAGGGAGGGAGGAATTCATGCTGCAATGAGAAATCAATTTAAATTCACATGGGCACAGTCAATCCTTAATCAAATCAGCAAACCCAGGCTGGCTGCAGGAATCTGAGTAGGAAGTTCAAATGCCTCAGTTCTTAATGTTCATTCCCTATCACAGAACCAGAGTCAGGGTGTCCCTGAGTGTTAGTCTGCTTAGCACTTTTCTCAGCCTCTTCCCCAGCTGTTTGCATTATAATTTGCCTCTTACCCTCGACTCTCTAGCTCCCGCTATACTTTTGGAATAAATTCCATAATAACTCTGAAAATGGTGCAAAACATGATCTTGCACCTGAACATTGTTACGGTGAGTTGGGGGAGCAGATTCCTACTCCACTTTGCTTGCTCCCCGTGCATTGTCACTAGGGGCATGTTGCAGTTCCTGACAATATTAGTTTTTATTGCTTTTTTTACTCCTCCGGGACATGGAGATCAAGCACAGCTAGGCAACATTTTCAGTCTCTAGTGTCATTAGTTTAGGCACTTCAAAATCAGTGGCAGGCACTCAATTGGAAGCTAATATAAGCCAGCATCCATAGCTACCATTTAATCCACTGACTACTGATGCCTTTGATCATTCCCTAGATATTATTTCTTGAAAAGAGAATCCTGTATCCCATGGGCAGGATCAGTTTCTGTATCTTGGACAAGGGAAACCAAAATTCAGAGCATTAATACTGGCATAAATGCAGAAGGAAATGTTCTCTTGTGTCTTACCTGGGCTAAGGTCTGCATGGGTGGTGATTAGAGTAGCTATCACACATGCTGGTAGCAAGTCTGCTGTCACTGCCCAGTGCCCTCTGGCTCTTGACAGCCTTCCTAGGGCATTTCCGAACTCTGAGTCTTTGCCATCAAGAGCTGCAGCACTGGGAAAAATCTGCTAAATGCTGGTGTGTTCCTGCCAGGAATGGTTCTGTAAGGAGCAAAAAGAAAGACACTTGTGAGCCAGGAATTTCTTTTAAAGAATACAGATCAGAGATTTTGTTCAAACGACTTTCTTCAATTATTTAAAACTTGCTGTAATTACTGAGCATTTAAAAATATTCTCAGCAATCATCTCTGGGCCTTTCTGTTGTTCCTTCTCTTTGCTGACACAAAGGGTCTCAGTTACTAGACATGCTAAAGGATGATTTTTGTAAAACTAAGGGAGGTGTCCATACCGTGTTTGACAATAACACAGCTTCTCCTAGGTGAAACTGTATGTCCTGATCAGAAGACATGAAGAGGTAGAGGATTTATTATTCCATTGATACTTTGATCAGAGCTTTAGACCCTTCTTCTTAAAAATGCATTCCTACCATTCCTATCATGTCAGATTCCAGTTACTGGGTCTTGTTATCTCCCATGCTAAAAATCTTTATGGTTCCCAATGTTTCATGAAGGCAATAGCACACCTCTCAGTCCTTTTTTTTTTTTTTTCCATAAGCTAAACAAATTGTCCTCTTTCTGTTTATCACTTTAGAACACTTTTTACAGCTCTTGAACCATTTTTGTGGCACGTGCTGTGGCTTTTTTTTCCTGTGCTGTCACCAGTTTTGCTACACCCTTATTAAAAAAAAAAAAAAGAAGTCTGGAGCTGAGCATTGTCAGGAACTGGCCTCATCTAGACTATACACAACCTAAAAAGCCCATGTCTGAATCTGCTCACAAATTCCTTTCTTTGTACATAGGGATGATTTTACCTCTTTTTAGTGCGGCTTTGCCCTCACAACCTGTGTTCAGCTGCTTCTCCATTATGACCTTAAAGTCTTTGCTGTTATTGCAGAATTACTCTGCTTGCCCCTTTCCAGCAGTGGTTTCCACTCTGTATCCCCACCCTTTACATAGGCTTATACTTAGATACAATTTGTTTGAGTGAACCTACCTTACCAAATGTTGCACCATCTTGTACATAATTTACAGTTTCTCTGAAGGACTTTCTTTTGCTATCACCAAATATAGGATGCTGATCTAGCACCTCTAGCAAATTTGCCCTGGGAAGGGACTGTGGTCCATGGAAGATCAAAGACTGAATCCCCAGGGCCTGTCTCTTTCAGGCAATAAAACAGGGAAAAAGGAACTTCTCAGTTTCATCAGTGTATTTGGGACTCTTGATCCCATCCTTGAGACAGACCGGTTGCTACTGTCACATCTTTCAGATTTCATGATGCATCTTTGGTAGAAAAGGCTTTCAATGTCTTGGTTACTTCTGACCTGCAGTGGAAACATCTCTGAATCCCACTCAAAAATACCTCATTTCTTCATCCACTTAATGCAGTTTTTACTGATATTGTGGAGTGCTTATTTTTTAATCACCATGCTGTACGGTACTAAGTGAAGCACCTGACAACGGAAGGAGGATCGCTGTATCACCAAATCCATCATCAAAAGGAGAAATATTTTTTGAGACAGAATTTCTATTTATAATAATGCTGACTGACATTAATTATCACTTGAAATCTGTATCAGCACTTCCATTTGGCATAAGAATGATGCCAGACAGCTCCTTCAACAGTAAGAAAAATGTAATGCTTCCACTTTAGCTCCCCAGCGGTTGCTCCGGTGTTATCCACAACCACACCTGGGTGTTGCCCTGTGACAGAAATGGAAGGTATTGCTCTCCCCTTTTAAAATCCTTTGATCTTCCAATCGGATTGGCATGCTCAGGCCTTTGCTTTGCTGCTCAACTCCACTTTATGCGCCTGGCAGGGTGATTTATTAAGGACTTCAAGAGGGAGACACGAGGGTCGCAGCCGCACCACTCTGGTAGGGCTGGCCAAGCCCCCTCCCCGTCTGCCTCTGAAGCCACAGAGCATCTATTTGTGTAACACGTGGTGCGGTGTACTAAGGCACTCATCCATTAAAATGCTTTCAGTGCTTGTCCTTATGACTTAAATACAGGCTTTTGGTTTTCCAGGCAAGGGTTTTAGAGATGTCCATCACTTCATCTGGTTTTTTGTTGGTTTGGTTTGGGGTATTTTTTTCCTTCTTTTTTTTTTTTTTTTTCCTTTGCCTGTTGTTATTCCTTACATTTCTTAAAGCTCCACAAATTGTAAGCTTGCAGTGAAGGCATGCTGGTAAATGATTTATAGAGGGTCCTACAAATCATGTCGCATAGAGTGCAGCCCCTTCCCCCACAGCAATAGTCATCATTTCAGAGCAGCACAGCCTTCAAGGGAGCTAAGCTGTCCTTTCCCTGCTGAGATTTAGGAAGCCAAACAGTAAAATGCAGCTAGAAGTGAGAGTAAACATGCCACAATAACAACCTGGCATTTAAGTTTCAGCAGAGTTTAAGGTGGCCTCAGAAAAGCTCTTGGTTATCATTGGGATTATATTATAACATTAACATGCATCTGTATATTGTTTTACTGCTTTTACAGATACATAAATCTCCAATACGGAAATATGTCAGTAAGGAGTTAGAATAATTTCAAGGATTAAAAGGCAAGCAGAAATTTCTAACAATTAAATGAACTGCAGAAATCCTCATTATTATTTGTGGCCTGGGCTTTACCCATGCAGTCAAACCTCAGAGTGGTTGCAGCAGACCTGAGAGCACAGTTTGGCTCTGTGACACTAACCTCAGGACTTTTCAGCCAGAATGCTCTCAGCACCACTCCAGAAAGACAACACATATGATGTTCAAAAGAGCATGTGGAAATGCCCATGTGTACAACTAATGCTTAAAAACCCCTCAGCCTTCCCAGGCTCCCAAACATGGAAAAAGAATGATCTTACTCAGCTGCCCCCTTCAGCAGCTGGTGCAGCTCCCAGGCATCTGCATGCACTTCAGTAGAAGCTAGCAGCATAGGAATTTTGGGGATCCAACTTGGTCTTGTCTGGTTCTGGAGTATGGTGAATATGAAGAGCTTGTAAAATTGCCTATGCTGCCTTCCCCTTTTTCTTGTTCTCCATGCTGATCACAAAATCATAGAATAATTCAGGATGGTAAGGACTCAGGGGTCATGAAGAGTAACCCCTACAAAAAGCAGCACTAATTAAATTAAATTGTGCAGGGCCTTGTCCAGATGGGGTTCTAATATTGCTGAGGGTGGAGACCACAGCTTCTGTGGGCTCTTGATCCAGAGTTTTGACTGCCCTTCCTGTGAAAAAAAATGAATTTCTAGTATCTAATCTGGATTTCCTGTATGCCAACTTGCATCCATTGTCACTTCTATCCCACTGCACCTCTAGATTCCAATTCAGACTTTTCTTTGTCCAACTTTCAGATAGTTGGCTCCAAGTCAAAAAAAGGAAAGTCCCATCCCTTACCAGCTCTGTTGGTTTTAGTGCTCCCAAAGACTTAATGCACTAAGGCATCATAAGGAAAACAGTTCTGGTGCCTAGAAAGGAATCCTTCATGCAGTGAAACAAATGGATTAACACTGCAATTTAGAGAAAATATTTTACAAAGGAAGATGCTAAATAGTAAAAATGAAAAGATTTTTTGTTTTTTTACTAAATTAAAAGTTCCTCTGGGGATGGGAGAGGGATGTTTATCAGAAAGCTATGCCCTCTTAAAAATAATGAAAACATTGCTGGAGATATAGACTAACGCCTTAGCAAGGTGCACTATCTCCTTAACAGAAAAGTGAATTCTAGCCACTGTGATACTCCATCTGATGAGGATACTTAGTTGTGATGGGGTGGAATAAAGTGTTTTATTATACTAAAGTGAACCACACTGCGAGTGCTGGGGATACGGTTAATGCAACTACAGAAAAATTATACAGTGTCTGTTTTGACTTTCTGATTTCCTCTAATGGAAATCCTCCAGGCCAAGTGCTCAGAGAGTTTTGTGCTGTGCCCTTTTCTCCAGTTATTAGCTAGGGTTTTCTTCCAAAGTACCTGGTGGCAGTGGCTCATTCACAAACTCCACATTTACAGCTGGAAATTTAAAGGGCTTGCCTCCCACATCCAGAATCCTTCGTTTCAATCCCATTTTCCTTTAATGACACATTAGCCATTTTAATGCATTAAATGATGTCACTTGCACATGGAGGAAACACAGCAAAATCAACACCTCCCAGCAGGGGAGTGTTTGCCAGTGGATTTTCTTAGCTCACCATTCATCCTTCAGTCATAGCTATTTTTCTCATGTTAAGATCCACCTTAGCTCCCTATTTAGATGCTTTATCAGTGAAGGCAGTGCATGGTACCACTGACGGGGAGAAGGCAGGTCAGCGTGGGCAGGGCTAGGTTGCTCCTGCTGGAAAACTGCTTTTCCAGAGTCAAAGTCTGTTGGGGGAGGTGGGTGAGGCAAATCCCCCAGGGAACGACACACCACAGTCGCATGTGTTCAATTACAGGGCCCTTGAATGGAAGTTCATAAGAGAGCCTTTCTGTTTCTGTACTGCTGTTGCTGGTTTGGGCTTGGTTTTCTTTTTTATTTGTTTGTTTCTCCAGTGGGACTGCCTGGAACAAAGGTATCTGGGGGAGCAGAGGGACTGTCAGAGATAAAGTCTTGGGTTCAGGTTATACAGCTGTGCATTTTACATCTTGGATGAGAGGGGGATTTAATCTAAATATTCAATATATGTTCATATATATATATATATATATATACATACCTATAAAAAAGGCTGCTTTGTCCCACAGCCTCTCTTCCTGCTGAAAACCCACTGAACCCCCAGACAGTGTATGATACTCTACTCCACCATTTAAATCTCTCTTCCCGTCAATCCCCAGACTGTTTGTTTTCCTCACCCCTACTGAACCTGGCTTGTTATGTGGAGCTGAGTTATTGCAATGGTCTGGCTTCAAATCTATCTTGGTCTTGTCCCGGAGACGAGGAAATGCATGCAAAAATAGTCTCTTAGGAAAACTGACCGTGGAAAATTCAGCTTAAGAAGCAATAAAAGAATTTACTGCCGTCATGCAGAAACCAACAGGAGAATTTACATCTCCCACAGCAAGCTCCCTCTGGAGGCATTTTCATGCTCAGGAAGGGAGGAAGTGTCAGTGAGGCCACGTTGAAAGCCAGGAGCTCCCTGCAGTGGGTGGCCATCCACGCCCATTAACCCAGGACTTCCCTTGCTGAGCCCACCTGAGTGCTGCAGAAATCCAGTTGAGGCTTTGCCCTCCAGTTTTGGGAGAAAAGTCAGCAGCAGCTCTTTGCCAGGAGCTGTCACCTCCCAACCAGTGTGAGGGACAAAGGGGATTTTATTTCCCTGGCAGGTATGATGCTTCTCCCCAGCCTCAGCCCTGTGCCTTCCTCAGCCACACCACCCTGCCTGCATCCAGGGCTTTTTCAGTATTCCCTCTGCCTCCTGGTAGTTTTCCAGTTATTATCTTTTGTCAGGCAGAGTGCAGGATTTGCACTCCTCATTGACCCAGAGGAGGTCTCAGAGGGCTTTTTTTGTCTTCTTTCATCTCAGTGCTTCTGTTGTTTCCTAGTTCCCAGCCCAAAATTCAAGGGTGAACCAACATGCAGGCCCACTGTCCTTGAGAACTGCCTGAAAGACCTGAGCTGGCTTGCCCTGTGTGGACAAAGGATCAGGTCAGGACGGTGGACAAGCTGCCTCTCCAGCTGCAGCCCCTCATGGCTCTGTCCATGCTCTTTGGGCTGTGGTGGGGGATAGACAGAAAGGTGTACCTGCAGGGGCTTTTATTTTTTTTTTTGGAAGGGCTTTCTGAAGAAGGTTATTCCTGTGTGCATGGCTCTGGGGCTGTGCTTTGCTCCTTGCAGAACTGGGTGAGGGCAGAGAGTGGTATACAGCCCTAAACGCTTATTGTTGCCTCTGGCTGGCACATAGGCACCCTGAGTACTTGACAAGTTTATATACAGCCATCTTTTCCTGTGAGCTGCTACTCCGAAGTCTTTGTAATTTTCGTTTTGACTTTTTTCAGTCTTGAGCTCTTTTTCCGGCTTTACGTCATGCTTTCCATTTTGGAGATGTCAGATGATCTGTGATAAACTGACAGTATGTGCAGGAGCAGTGAGGAGACGAGGTCCATTTTAATGAGACTAACTCTACTGGGTAGTGAAAACTGTGCCTCAACAAGCCTCTAGATCTTGTTTCTCTTTGCAAAGCGTCTTAATGGCATAAAAGGATTTTTACACAAGTAAGTAAGGAAAGGCAATTCCCCAAACAGATTCCTTTCAATAGGCATTGAAATGGAAAGTTACCTCAGAGATTTGTGTACTCCTCTTAAAGAGTATTCTCTTGGCTTCTGAAAACAGCCTAAAATATTTCTGAATAAGCAGTGTGTTTGCTTCAGATTCACACTCACCCAGCAGATCCTGCAAGCATTCTCCATTTCCTCTGTGGTCATCTGTAGGGACTTGAATAACCAAATGCAAAGGGGTGAGAAGGGAACAAGAGAGAAAGAGCATGTGAAGGAGGACTAAACAGTGATTGGACTTCTGTAAATGGTACCTTGCAAATAGATATGGAAATAAATTCTCAATATTATCATGCATGTGCCCTGACTTAGTTACTGTGGCTTTTACCATCTCTTGAGAAGGTTATTGGCACAATCCCTGCCCACTGGCACAGAGATTTAATCACACGTATGGAGCGATAGCCAGTGCTGTCTCAGTAGGACCACTTTTTCAGTGGCAGAGTTTGGATGCTCATGAGGTAGGATGTGTGGAGCCATAGCAAAGCTTGAGGTAAACGTGGGTAGTGCTCTCCAGTCCTTTGTCATTTCAGGAAAGGATTCAGTTGCCTTCCATCACCGGTGTAACATCATTATTCCTCTCAGATGAAGAAGTCATGTCAACACAAAAACTTTTGGTGCTGTTACCATCTTATAACTAGCATGTAGGTAGGCAACTAAATGCAAAGGCAATCTGGTGTACATTGCAGGGCTGTATTCATCTTCTGACTCCCCGTGGAAATTACTGCTCATTCTTAACTGCAATAGAGACTTGAGTAACATGGCACATGAAGCCAATCTTCATGGCTAAGTTATTAGTCTTTTGGACAGACTGGGCTCATGCTTCATGCTGGTTGCCAATACAATCTGCATGAATTTTGGAGAAGTAATCACAGTTCAAATAGGGTCAGCTGTACAAGGCCAAGGCTACTGATGGCTATTTTCTGAGGCCTCCTGGGGTCAGGAATGCCAGTGACATCTACTTCAGTTCATATTCCTGCAGAAATCAGAGAGATATCTTCACTTGGGCCTTTACTTAAGGAATTTCTTACCATAGGATAGAGTCTCAAACTGCAAAATGATTATGTACCAACCTTCAGCAATTAAGAGATACACAAAATAATTTATGCATACTAGCTAAATGCAAAAAGATGGCTAGTCCTGCTTCAAGTTGCAGATAAAAGCTCTCCTTCAATGGTTTATTTTAACCAGGACACCACTAGCTTAATATGTTCTGTAGCATTTACAGAGAATAATTTTTATGGAATATATTTTTTAAATCTTGCTTTCCAAGGAAGTACTTTTTTTTATCTAGTCCTCTTTCCTAAGCTATTTTTGGACCCCAATGCATGAATTCTAACATTTCTGGGCAACATTGTGAAAAAGTGAATAGATGAATAGGAGATGTAAAATACTCCAGACTGCATAAGAGCTATCCAGTCCAGTTTTCCTGTTCTCTATTGAAATGTGGATTTAGTGATGATTTGTTCAAGTCTGCGGGAAATCTTATTTAGTTATGTACTAAAAAAGAATCAGCTATTCTGATCTTAACTTGTATTTCTGACTACCAATGACTCCTGTATTTTTTCAGCTAAGTCTGGAATATCTCTCCAAGGTAATCATGGTCTGTTCTTGAGTTTGCTCTTTATTTATAGAAGTCTGATTTGTTTAAATAGGTGTAGGAAATCCCATATAGTCAATGATGACAGGATACTAATTTTATTATTAATATTATTAATATTAAAATCTCCTGTTACTAATCAGTGAGTAGATGGTGCCTGTCATGGTAAGGCTCCCTTGCAAAGGTGAAGACACCTGTAGCTACAGGTACCTTTTTAGATTGAGGTGGAGTAAGGCAACAAAGAAAACTATGATTTCCATCCATCGGGACAGCTAATAAACAAAACAAACAGAGCCAGTGGGTGTACACAATGATACTATGATGGGCCAGGGCAGTACCAGATCAGTGCATCACTCAAGCAATACCAGGGTAGTAGCGGTGGGATGGTTGTGTTATTTCAGTGCTCTGACCCTGTTGAGAGACCTTCCTGTCCTCTCCAGGTGGCTAACATAGATAGCTGTGACAAGGGCTTTTTCTGCACTGTGGGCCCCACATATTGCTCCTTTAAGGACTCTTAACTGTTGCTGGCAGCAGCTTGATGGCAAAAAAGCCCAGGGCCTTTGGGTGCCATAGATCTCCTCTATAGCCATGAAACAGCCGGGAAATGCTAGAGGCCATATGGAGTACAGCCGGTGGCAGCTACTGCCCAGGCCCCTAAAAACAGCTGTGTAAATGAGTTAACAGAATCATACCAAACACCTGCTCGTGCTTTCTGTACCTCATTAGGGGGTCACTGCATCTAAGTTTGTGCCACCTTGTACAATTAGGTGCCAGAGACTGCAGTAAAACTAGCTATTTGTCAACTTTTCCAAGAGAAGCGGGGGGGTGTTTGCCTCACCAAAGCAGCAGCCTGGACTGGCTTCCCCAGCCCCCACCTCCAGAGGGGGAGCCTCTGCCATGTGCCCCCACACTTACAGTCAACAAGATAAGCAAAAAGCACCAGCAGCATAGAGATTAGGAAGATGTGTCAAAAAAAAGCTTCCCTGTCTGTCTCCTCACACAGTGGACCCAGCAGATCTTTGATGGGTTTGAAGCCTTAAAAAGAGATCTCTGTGTTCTGGTACTGCTTGAGCCTCCACAAAGGAGATGAAAAGGAGGAATAAAACATCTGAACAGCCCAATCTGGCCTGAACTGCATACATTCATTATGGCAAAGATGGATTTCTTCTGGTTCCTCCTCCGTATCCTCCTCCTCAGTGGTGGCAGTGAGAAGCTTGACACTCCAATTACAGGATATTCACATTAAACAGAGAAGAGGGACAGCTAGTTGGTGGCAGACATTTAGGATATGGCATCCAAGGTTCCATGCAGCCAGCAGAAACCTGGAGTAACAGATTGAAACTACTCTAATGGCCCGATTCCTCACAATGCTTAGGTATAGACTTAAATTAGCTCCTAGCAGTCAGTGTTACCCATGACTTAAATCAGGGTCCAAATGTACTCACTTCACCAAAGCTGCTGTGAAATGGGACTGGTGTTCTGGGGGCTGGAAGGGGCCCTGTTGTGTGGGGCTGCTGGTGCACCGTACCAGTGTGAAGTGCCTTTTCCATGCCTTTTTTCCTCCACAGGTTTGTCATTTGGCTTTACCTTCTCTGAGTCCCTCAGTACAGGGTCTCAGGCCAGGAGTGGATGCTCTCTCTCTTCATTTACAAAACCATGTGGATGAAATCCATTCAAAGGCTTGTGCAAAAGCTTTTGATGTTTGTGGCTCTGAGACTGCTTTTTCCTTTCAAACTTGAGAAAAGTTTTTGTCTTTTTTCCCCTCCAATGGAAATGGTAATGCAGGCTAAGAAGAATGTCATTAATAATACAAACTGGGGGCCTTTGGGAGAAAATTTTAGTTTTGAAAAGTGACTACTCTGCATGAATATGTCATGCCATCAGAAGTTTATCTGCATTGTCTTGACTCTTCACATATGCATATATTTCTCTTCTGCCAGACATGATCCTTTTCCTTATTTAAATACGGTGTAATTATGGGTGCATACTTAAATTAGAAGAAATAAATAGAAATTCATTAATTCAATAGACATTTTTCTAGGAAAAAAAAAATGTTTTCCTTCAGATACTGGTTTTCTTCAGGATTTTTCTTTTCTCTCTCTTTTCAATTTAAAGCTACTTCTCTTATGTTTTATTCACTTGTTTTCATTAGGTAAAGGAATGCCTTGGCATGAAAACCTGTCCTGGATCCACTGCCTGCTTGACAGATAGATATAAAGACTTGAAACATGAGAGGAAAAGCAGGTGGTTGCAAGGAAAAAAAAAAAACTAAACAAAAGAAAGGAATTAAACCCAGCACAGGGACATGTATCAATAGTTTGAGGGTGCCATTGCTTGCAATGGTAAGACCAACAGACCTCAAGAATGAATCTCTACCACCTTCTAGAAAGATGGAACCTTCCTTTTTATCTCTAGATTGATCCTGATCAGTTTGTTGCAAGTAGCTACTGCTTGAATTTCAGATATTGAGTGCTGGTATCTGTGATTGGTCCCACACTGTAAATCACATGCTAATGTTTCTCTGTCTTGACTGGATGAGAATAAACATAATAATCAGGAAAAGGCCTTGAAGAAGCCACTGTGGCTTTAAATCTCTCAGGGAGCAGCAGCAGTTTAGGGAGAAGCAGCTGATAAAGCGGATTAGGGAGTTCTAGAAAATTTAAAGCCCGCTCCTTTCTGGCCCACACAGGCTCTGCCCAAGGCGTCATTCCTAGGAAAATTAGGCTGCTGTGAAATTTATTGCCAGGGTGCAGAATTTACATTTCAATTTCTCCTGTCACAGCCTGGGCTGCGGTCAGATCCCCTCTGCCTGCCTCCCCTGCTGCTGCTGCTGTGCCCTGCGCCTCTCGCCCTGCCACAGCCCTGCACAGCCCTCAGCCCCAGCCTGCTCCCTGCTTCCCCTACACTCTTTGTGGGGTCTCAAGACAACTGCAAAGCCCTATCCCAAAAGTTTGAGGACAGCAAGGCTGGATGGGAGGCATTACAGAGGATAGGTGCTGTTGCTTTTCACTATATTGCTGCCCTCATGGCCAAGCAAGGGCTTATATTCTCAACCTTACAGAAATTGAGTGGAGTGGAAATTTTGCATTGTCATTAAAGTACTCTCAGGGATTACCAGAGAAGAGGTAGGTGCAAGCCAAGGCAGGCAATGACCATCTCTAGATTTGTGGGAAAGGACCAGTCATCCTCTTCCAGGCGTCCATAGGCTCCACAGTCAGGTACAGCCAGATGGCCCAGATGATGCCAAAATGCTTCCACCCTGCAGGGAAGGATGGAGAGCACAGCAAGTCCTGAAGACATTGTCTGAGGGTCTGAAGAAGCGGAAAAAGAAAAGGAAATAGAAGATTTCAATGAGACAGATTTGGAGGGAGAAGAAAAGAAATAGTGAGAATTGGCAAAGTGCAAAATAACAAGATTGCTGCTGATAAATCAGTTCTGGAGAGTATTTGGTTGAACTTTCTAACAGGGCACTCACTGCCCATTTATGCTCTGTGTTACTGTCCTTGTCAAAGAGGTTGCTAGCAGGATGGTTTGCAGAAATGATCATCATTATCTAGATATTCAAAAACATCCAGTGCGCTGCCAATCACAGGACAGAAACAGGCTGCATTACCCCTGGGTCTGAACAGAATTAGCCAAGAAAGCTTGAAATTAGCAATGTGTTCCTTTGTGAAGAAGTCTAACACTGATGTCATGACTAGCTGAAATTATGTCTAAATTAGAGAAGAAAAAACCCCCAACTTCCTCAGGCAGTGTTTTGCAACTGTAAATGAGGCATAATTGTATCATCTAGGAACTATGATAAGCTGTTATTAGCATTTGAGTTGCATTTCCATTAGAAATCCAGGAGGGGTTCTGACCCTGGATGGAGTCCCTCCTGACACTTGAATAAGAAGTGCATATGGAAATGGAGTTGTCCAGGGTGTCACCACCTTGAGGTGAACGATAGCCTGAGGTGCAAGGGTGGAGTATAAATGTTACTGCAAGAAAAGCTGCTGAATTTCCTTTTGAGAGACTGATAATCCCACAGGCTTCTGCTGAAGCAGCTTTTGATTATCATTGCTGATGATATTAGAAGGTATCTCTGGAGTCTGTCCTTTAAAAAATGCTTCCCCAGTGCTACTTGAAAACATATGGGTTGGGAACTGAAGTGAAAAACTGATGTTTTACTAACTCTCTTGGCATGATAAAGGCTTAGAAAATGATGTGCCTGATACTGGAGATGCATTTTTAACAGTAAATGAAACCAGACTGCATAAAAATTCAAAATACTAGACTGGTAAATGTAGATGAGAAAAGAAGTTGGAACCAAAAAAAAAAAAAAAAAAAAAAAAGGTCTGGTTAAAGAACGAAATGAGAAAAGATGGATCAGACGTACAGTTGAGGTGAATTGGAGCAGCTCCACTAGTTTTAGCAGATCTATTCTAAGCTGCATGAAGTCACTGAATATCAAGATATATACTAGCAATTCACATACAGAGGTTGAGCAAACCAGGTCTAACAGAGCATTTTCAAGCACAGCAACATCCTGAGGGCTTCATCAAGTAGTATGATGGGCAAGCAATTTGGAAGATAACAATTTTGAGGGGAAAGGAACAGAGAGATGGAGTCAGTGCCACTGTATTTTGCTAGCTCCAGTTATCACACCAGCAATACCTAGCGGAGAAGTGGCATCCTGAGTTCAAAAGAGGCACATCTACATGAGTTACTGAAAGGAAACAGGAGGACAAAAGAGGAAGGAGGAAGGCTCCACATCCTGGTTGCCCCAGGCTTCTTCAGTTCACTATCTTGGAACACTGGGCTATAGTCAAGTAATTTAATGCCTAATTAAATGACCTAACACCTGGAGAGAAGTTCATGCTCTGGTCTCAGTTGCTCTTCTCTGTCCAACTTAAACTTATTTCCAAACTTTTATACCAGAACAAGTGTGCCCTATGCTTGAGTTGGATCAGATTGCTTTTGCTGGTTTATTTGGATATTTAAAAAAAATAAAATTAAGAAAAGTTACTCTGATACCACTTCAGTGTATTCATTAGGCAAAACACTAGCCTTCAGCAAGGTACAAAATTGGGTAGAATTCAGCCCATCAGCTCCACAACCTGTGGAAAAATTAATATATTTTAACTGCTGTAGAAGAACTCTTGAGGAAAAAATACTTTGGCAAAGTGCAGAATCTCTTTATGGGACATGGGGCTTTTTGCTCCTGCCAGCAGTTACTGATTTTGTAAACTTAATGAAGTAAAAAAGCGTTCCCTTTTGGTGCCTTTCCACTCTACCTCTTTGTTTCTTTCAGTTATCATACACATATCCACAGGAAGAGACAGATGACCAACAGATATTTTTGCCAGACAGGTGCTACAAAATTTCTGGTGAATTTCAGGATGTTTTGGTATGATTTTAAGAAAAAAACGCAAACTGCTGCTGAGGTTGGCATCCTACTGCATCAGTATGGGACAGCTCTCAATCTGCTCCTTTTCTGTAAACAGGTCAGATATTTTGCCCCCTGGAAAAAAAAATTAAAATGGCAGAACCTACATTTTTGCTCTATGGTGGCTACAGTGTCTGTTGAAGCTGTAAGGTTCTGCAACACCCTAAAGAAATGGTAGATCCTAAAGACAGCTTTCACCCTTAGCTACAATCAGTTAACACAATCTATTTTTCAATTTTCCCAGGCCCTCTTTACACTCACTCTCTAGCTAGGAGCTTAACCTCTTTTCCAAAAACCAACAGAGCTAAAAACACTTAATATCACTCTCAGTTCTTATAGCAATCACAATAGGTTTTGCATTTGTCTACACAAAGAAGTTTCATTTCAGTGACTTGAGGTGCTAGGGTTTTTCCGGATGTGACTCAAGCCACGATTTCCCATTGAAATAAGCTTTTATCCTTTATCCAAGAGACAGATTGTGTTATGAGAAAATTCAAATGATTTTATTCTTGAAGCTGTCTAATTAAATCGAACAATAAAAATTGTTATCCTTTATGACCGCCAAGCAATTAAGTGACCTGGTGATAGGGAATTAAGTCAGTCTTCTTCCTTTGAAATGACAGCTGAAATAGGAGAGGCACTTTTCTTTGTCTACTGAGTGCATGCTGGAGAGAAGGCAGAGGAGGAAGGATGGAAACAGGATAATGCACAGTCAGAAAAATCCTATCCCTGTTGCAACAGCTGAATTGTTTCCCATTAACTTTCCTAAGGGCAGAATTTTCCTCATTGTGCCACGTCTTCTAGGATAGCCTCATAAAACCCCATAAAAACAAAATAAAAAAACCAAAACCAACCAAACAAAAAAACCCGAAAAAAACCCCCAAACCACTTGCTTCTGCTATGATTTATATTTTCCCCAAAATTGTTAATCTAAAAAGCACTTTGAGTATATTTTGCTGCTTTTCTCTTCCTTTGACATCACTCAGTGTAAATGACAGCATAGCAGGAAGAGTGCATGTTAAGTCATTGAAGGTGTGTGCCAATGAACTTGTAATATAAACACGACACAGCGTGAAGTGGATTTGGGACATTTGGGTTTAAAAACAGGAGCATCTAAAGTGCTAGGGCTGTGGCAAATTCACCAGCATTGTAGACCACAGCCTCTCCATAAAAAATCGGAGATAGAGCCTCCGGGCTTGGGGACAGTGTGGCTGCATAGAAAGTTTTTCCTTTTGCATCACTACAGCTATCTTAATTATAGGAACTTAATTCAGTTGGCATACAGTTGCTTTCATTCAATGATAAAAGTGTCCAAGGTGACACAACTCAAGACAAAAAAGGCACAAGTATATGGAAATTAGTGAGTCTGTTTCAGACATTATATTGGCATAACTGTTTTTTATAAAAATCATACCCCATCTAATGCTTTATCCAGGGCATCCAATCCTTGGGTGGTTGTTGATTATACAGCACAGCACTGTGTGATAGGACCATCATGTACTAAGCCTCAATGAGTGCTTGCCTATCCAATAAAAGTATATACAAAAATCAATTCTATACAAATGATCTCAATAAATTGGCTGAAAGCTTCTAAGATGGTAACAAATGGACAAAAAATATACATCTGTTTTGGTGCCACTTACTAGCTAGAGTTAGTTATTTGTCACCAGAGTTCTCACGTGCATGGATGAACTGTTGTTTTGATATCTTCTCCCCAGACTGCCATAACTGTGATCTACCACTGGATTCCCTTTGGAAAGGAAAAAAAGTCACTACCAACTACCCCTCATTATGTGGCAAAGTCCATCTGGAACAAAGTTCCTGCTAGCCTGCATAGATTGGGTCTAATTTTTAAGTACTGTAATTAATTAACTTCTCTGAGTGGAAAAAGATGAAAACAAGCTAAAGAACAAGACAGTTTCATGCCAAAGATGTTTCTACAGCAGCTGAATACTGTGCTTTCACACCACAATTGCAAAAGTTTCGGGGTTTGTAGTTTTCCTTGTTGATGGTGGCATTAATAATTTCCAACAGTGACAGATTTCAGAGTGTCAAAAGAATTATGGCTGTAGTGTCAGAAAATAGGAACATAAGCCACGCAGAGCAAATGCAGAGCTTTTTTAATGTGTTTAGATTTTAAATCCTTTTAAGGGATAGCATTGCAGGCTTCAAGTGCCCTAGCAAATCATTAATGATAATATGAAATCCCAGCAGAATTATAGCTGCTATTTCACCATGAACTTGGCCATCCAACCATGTAAAAAGAGTCCTTTCCACTTTTGAGTCATTACTCATTACAAAAAAACCCCATCATCTTTCCACAAATCTAGCAGGGTAGCCTGCTCAGAGACTAAAACTAGAAGAGTGACCCATATTGGCTGTATATCTTAACAAAAAGAATGACTGGATAAATTCACACAAGAGAAATTCTTCAAGTGTTATTAAATGTCTCAAGAAGTTGGTGAGATGCAAGTAGTTGCAAGCTGGAAAAGTCCTTGGAAGGGAGCACCCCTTCATGCTTGTTCTGTTCTCATGCATGTTTCTTAGGCACCCACTTTTGGCTGCTGTCAGCTGCTTCTGGACTTGTGCACAAGACAGCAGCTTTGGAGGCAAATTGTAATTAATGGTCTATTATTGGATACTGTCATTTTACCAGAAGGCCAAAAGTTGCAATAAATCAGCTTTAGTATTATCCGTTGTCTCCAAACATGGAAAAGGGCCATAATTCAGTATAGGGATAGATAATGTAGTTATATTAGAATACATTATTGTCCAGTGTTGCCTATTGACAGTTTCATTTTTATTGCATGGCAAAGGTCAACATCTTTAGGAAGTTCAGAGAACCCAAAGGGTGAAAAATTACCAAGAATTCATCTATTCAGCATATATATGAAGCCATCAAAAAAGACTGTCAGCATGGGCTAGCAATTGCTGCTCTAGATGATAGGTTTGTTTTGGCAAAGGTTTGGCTGTCGTTAATGGTGGACAGACACTGAGGGCTGAAAGAAGGTGCCACCCTATTGTTCTGCAAATTCTTCTGAAATGTAGCTCATGCTAACAAGATTCATGAGTCTCAGATTCCTACTGGAAACCGAGCTGTGATTCATTTTGGGAAACTGCAAGAATATTTTTATCTCAGATTATCTTACTGTTTTACCTTGAAATAATCCACCCAGACTTCTTCTTTTCAATTAAAAAGAAGGAGCAAACGGAACAAAAATAGCAATCGATATGGAGAAAAAATGGGACGTTCTTCCACAGCTTGTTCTTACAGACACAGATTGCTTTTATGGGCATCAGACTTGACAGTCTATGGTGGATCCTTCAGGACAATTTAATCTCAGAGGAGATTGCACCTAGACACTTAGTGATGTTTAAGTGAGTAAACTATTATACTAGTGCTGCAGTGCACTGGCTTTTGATTGCTCTCCGGGCTTAATGAAAGCATTTTGGGTATGTTTTAGAACATTTGCGTGTTCTAGATCCTAGATAATTTTGGTGTCTGTCACATGATGGGAAAAGAGGAAAAGCTACACCACATTAGACAAAGAGTTGGAATACTATGAGTTTTCAGATAAAGGTGCTCCGTCATTTTGCCCCTAAATTTTTATTCCGACTAGGCTGATGTTCTATCATCTCATTATATCATCTCATGTTCTATCGCTTCATCACTGTTGAGTCCTCTTCATAAGGTTCTGACCTCAGTGATATCCTGTCACAGCCCATTCCCCAGGTTGGTTCTGCTCTCTGTACAAGAGTGTTTAAAGATCACCACCATTTAAACTATACTGACGTTTCCTTCTTCTTGTGGGATGAGAAGTGGTGACTAGAAATGTCCAGCTAACCTTCTCTTTTCCCTCTCTTGATTCCCATCTAATTCATTTTCTGCACTGCTCTGACAGAGCCCGAGATAGTGGCACTTCAGGCCACATTGCAAGACCCATCTATTATTATGTCTTTTGCCAAAGAGGCTGATTTGAAGGAGTGTGAATTTTTGTGAGGCTTCGAAAGTGTTGAATAGACTTTTCTGTCACTTTCACTACATTTTACTTTCCGTGGGTTACAGCACTGATGGAAATATCCTTATAGTCTATGATAGGCAGATGATATAAATAGCATCTTAAAGAAATTGAAATGTTTTTAAAAATTAAGAATAATCCAAAAGTTTTTAAAATACAGGAAATGTATGTAATAAACCAAAAATAACCACTGCAGTTTTATTTTTGGCAAAAGATATGTAGTAAGAAGGAATACTATGCAATTTAATTTGCTCCTTGGTATTAGTTCTCATAGTATTTGCCAGTGATGGCAACATTATAATTTGTAGAATTAATTAATGATCTGGCATCTGATTTTGATTCATTAAGGCTTAAGCCAGCTAAGTCTCAATTATCCTCTGGACTATTTATTCCTTAACAAGCTTTTAGCTAATGTGATTTTAAAAATATGAAAATAGGTCTTAACTTGCCTTTAAGACATGGCAATATTTTAACACTCCTCTATAAAATAAAGGAACCTTCATATTTCTTCTTCTATTATAGTTACATTCAAAATTAGACTAGGGCATTTGCAATGTATTCACTAAATATATATTATATTTATATGTACCTGGAACCTGACTTCAATTTAGTCTTGATTAAAAAATGTACTGAATTGGAAACCATGTAATAAAGGATGCCTAAATCATACTGACCCAGAATAGCTCCCTCAGTCAGACAGTTAGCAAATAAGTGCACAAGCAAGCAGATGATACGAGAATTCAAAATTAATTCTATTCTCAGAGGATGCATAGACTAGGAGATAGCATCTGATTCTATCTGCAGAGGTGTAAATCCAGAGGAACACCTTGGCTAAAGTCTCGTTACTCTGAACTTGATTGCTTATCCTGCAAATGATCAGAATTGGACTCTTCTGTGCCCAAGGCTAGGTTAAAGTAGTTGAAATATCCAGTTCCACTTCATGATATTTTTGTGATGCAACTGAAAGCATCTACCAGTTTCCAGGTAATTATTATTTATTACTAATTCATTTACCAAATTGAAGGACCACTGAAATTTTCTCCAAATGACTGTTATTTTTAAAAGTTCAATCACCACATTCTTTAGGAAAGTCTGGCCAGTTATTCCTTGTGCTGTAACTGTGTTATAATAGGGGGCATTCAGAAACTACATAGCTTTGTCTTGGGATTGTAAGCCACCAGTTTCAGAGCTGAGCCGAACTGAACTTGGGAATATGCTTCTATTGCTGGGCTCTGTTGTGATGTTCCTGCCTGCCATCATTGTACCTTGTCCTCGCTCACATCAAAACTGAAAAGCATAATTACAAAGATGGGTAAATAAATGAATCATGGGTGTTTAAAACAACTAATCTTAGTTAATTACTTTAGTTACTGAGATTTGTTTTGAAAGTATGTTCTGAAAGCTTTCAGGCATTATGCAAATGGTAGAAAATATACAAATAAGCTATCAGTATTGCATACATGAAATAACTCTTTTTTTCCTGAAATCATGCTTCATTCCCCTAAAAAGTCATTCAGTGCCCTCCCAATACCTGCATGTCAATGTAATACCATTGCAGCCAATGTAGTTGTTCTTAGTTCATACTGCTATGACAGCTAAAGATTTCCCTACCATTCTCATCAACAAAAATCTGAGATAAACATCCAAGAGTATCTTCCTTCCCATTTAGATCAGTATGTCTGGTTTCTTTCAGTCCAAGCTGGGAAGTCAGTCCACAACAGCAGGACTTTTCATGGAGTGAGCTGTAATGCCAGCTTCCCTTGAAACCCAAGGAGCAACTCAGCCACTTCCCACAGGGCTATCCCAAAACTACTGAGTAGGGGGACTGCTGTCTATGGTTTTAAAAATCAAATCCCATTTACTGAGTCAGATCCTCTGGCCCACTGAATCCACTCTGTGATGCTATGGGGACACAAGGCAGCTCTAAATCCAGTTTATGTGGCCAGCACAGAACTCATGGGTGGTCACAAAACCAGCTACCAGAGACATACCAGAGACAACAAACAAAGGAATCAATCTCTAGTTACTGACACATGAGTAAAAGTCTAAGGTACCTGCATTGTTATGGCGAGAGTTCATTTGGGCTAAGAGGTAAACAGAGACAGCTGAGCTTGATCTCTAAAGCTAGGGCTGGATTGCTGGAAGCACCAGCTTTCTCAATTGCTTAGAGTAAAGGATTGAGTTGATAAATCAGAGCAGCCCTGATCGCTTTTAATCAACTGAATGAGGAGGAAGGAGGGGAGGTGGAGGTTTGGGAAGAAAAATATATAAAGCCTAAAAAGTTCCAGCTGCTGCTCTCTAATGGAGGCTCAGTTCCTCCCGAACTGTGGAGTGGTTAGGCCACCTGGTGGCAAACAGCAAACCAACAACCTTTGCAATTTCCAAGCCACAATATCCTGAGGATCAGAGAGGTCTGGGAACTGTCAAAGGCTGGGAGCTTTTCATGCCCAGGTGGCTGGTGTGCAGCCACCGCTAGGAGACGGCAGCCAGCAAAGGCTTCCATCAGCCGCTCTGCAGGTGCAGTGTGGAACAGGCATGCTGATCTGGTGGCCGGCCAATTTCTGCCAGACAGCCGCCTCCATCACCAAATCCTCCACCACAGACAGCCTCTCCCTTGCCTCAGCAGGGAGAAAGCAGTCCGGGGACAGCTGACTTAGTTTGTAAACTTGTGAAGTAGTGGTCAATGGCTCAATGTTTCAGTGGACATTAGTGGCAAGTGGTGTCCTTCAAAGGTCCATACTGGAACCTGGTACTGTTCAATATCTTCATCAATAACATAGACAGTGGCATCAAGTGCACCCTCAGCAAATCTGCAGATGACACCAAGCTGAGTGGTGTGGCTAACACACCTGAGGGATGGGATGCCATCCAGAAGGATCTGGACCAGTTCAAGAAGTAAGCTCTTGGGAAATTCATGCAGTTTAACAAGTTCAAGTGCAAAGTGCTGCACCTAGATCAAGGCAAGCCACAGTATTGATTCAGGCTAGGTGGAGAACGGATTGCAAGCAGCCCTGTCAAGAAGGGCTTGTGAGTGCTGGGGGATGAAAAGCTGGACATGACCCAGCAATGTGCACTTGTAGCCCAGAAAGCCCATTGCATCCTGGGCTGCATCAAAAGCAGCGTGGCCAGCAGGGCGAGGGAGGGGATTCTACCCCTCTGCTCTGCTCTTGTGAGACCCTATTTGGAGTACTGGGTCCAACTCTGGAGCACAGAAAAGACATGGACCTGTTGGAGTGAGTCCAGAGCAGGCCACAAAAATTATCAGAGGGCTGCATATAAGGAAAGGCTGTGAGAGTTAGGGTTGTTCAGCATGAAGAAATCTCCAGGGATATTTTATTGTGGCCTTTGAGTACTTAAAGGGGACCTATAAGAAAGATGGGGCTAAACTTTTTAGCACAGACTGTTGTGGTAGGATAAGGGATAATGGTTTTAAACCAATAGAGGTTAGATTTAAACTAGATATAGGGAAGAAGCTTTTTACAACAAGGGTGGTGAAACACTGGAACAGGTTGCCCAGAGAGGTGGTGGATGCCCCATGCCTGGAAAGATTAAAGGTTAGGTTGGACCAGGCTTTGAGCAACCTGTTCTAGTAAAAGATGTCCCTGCTTACTGCAGGGGTTTTGGATTAGATGACCTATAAAGGTCCTTTCCAACCCAAACTATTCAATGATTCTATCATTCTAAGCAGGAGCTTGACATGATGTTAAGTGTCTGAATAAGAACCTCTGCCACTACACGTAGCATCAGGTCTGTGCAAGTATATCAAATGAGGCTCATGTGAATGATTGTGATTATACATTTTAGAGGGCTGTGCAGCCCTTCAGAAGGACTTTGAGGGGCTGGAGAGCTGGACAAAGAAGAACTTTCTGAAATTCAACAAAGGCAAACGCAGGGTCCTGCACCTGGGGAGGAATAACCCCCTGCACCAGCACAGGCTGGGGGCTGACCTGCTGGAAAGCAGCTCTGTGGAGAAGGACCTGGGGGTTCTGGTGGACGGTAAGCTGTCCATGAGCCAGCTGTGTGCCCTTGTGGCCAAGAAGACCTAATTCGGTGCATTAGGGAGAGTATTGTCAGCAGATCAAGGCATCTGATTCTGCCCCTCTACTCAGTCCTCACTCCTTGTGGAGTCTCCCTTCACTGGAGATATTCAAGAACCATCTGGATGCAAACCTGTGCAATGTGCTCCGGGATGACCCTTCTTTGAGCAGGGAGGTCGGACCAGTTGACCCACTGTGGTTCCTTCCAACCTTCCCCATTCTGTGATTCTGTGATTTGGAATTCATATTTAATGAATATGCTACAATACAGTTTTCATTTTGGTGTCTGCGATTTCCTTCTTCCAGAGAATCTACTCACCAGAAGTATTGCAAAGCATTGAACATAAAAGGCAAGTGCATGGAAGATGCCAAACCTGTTGCTGAAGCCCTTTTCCAGAAGCACTTCTATGTATTTAGCTGAGCTGGGCAGTGGTATATTGCTAGAGGGCATTCACAGATGGGTTCAGTACAGGAAGTGAATATAAATTAAAAACTGCTTGAAAATGTAATAATTTTTAAATAAAGAACTGTCAGTTGTTTTCCCCAATTCTGTCCACTGGACTTTTAGTCTAAGCCTAGTGAAAACAAGTAAGCGTGTACAGCAACTGTCTGTTCTGCTGAGCGTTGCTCCTAGCTGCTTTCTTCTTGCTGTTCCTGCCTGATTCCTTCACTGCATTCCACTAACACTTGAAAACTCACCAGACTTGTGACTCACATTTTAATCTTATCCAAGTCACAATGTTTAGTTCACAGGATGTCCAATTAAACGTCAATTCAATCTGCTCTAGAGTTGTTTCCTTCCCCTCTGGTGATTAGTATAACCTGAATAACATAGGAAACACAGGGAAAAAAAGGGCAGTAAACAACTTCAGCAACATCGGGAGACCCAGCTGCAACTTTTCCCACAGAAGATGAGGGAGGAAGGGCATGCACAAAAATGTTAATGTGGGCCATAATTTCCAATGTTCTCTGACTGTGAAGAATGGAAGGGAAAATTATGGTACCTTAAGGTGAGTTATGGAGCACCTTTTAGCATGGGGAAACATGAGTTGATGAGGGGCTGTGCAAGCCACACAAAGTGAAAGAAAACCTCTGGCCCCATTTTCCCTGTCCTTTCAAGTGCTGGCTGTTGCCCTTCGTTGAAGCTAGCACGACTATGCCAATTCCTTGCATGCTGCCTCCAATGCAAGTGCTGGAGCTCTGTGTCTCAAAGTGAAGGAGCAGACTCCTGCCTATCACTTGCTGCATGCTAGTGTCCAGAAGCCCTAAAAAGTTATCAGCTGTCAGCTTGCTGATTGACTGAAGGGGATTTTTATCATGGCAGAGACTTGCATAGTTTCTTGGGGCTTTCTTTTCAACTTCATTCATGTCAAGTGCCATGTGATGCACATATATATAATCCTACTTGTTATCTGCTCCATGAATAGCCTTCTGCAGCACCCCAGCCTGACACTGGAGGCATGGAAGTTGAGGTAGGGTTCTGCATAAAAGAAGGGGCTGCTTTTAAAAATAAGAAAGAAAATTTAACTAAACTGTCAAATGTTACCTGGCCTTTAAAAATAAGAAAGAAAATTTAACTAAACTGTCAAATGTTACCTGGTCTTTAAAAAGCAAGCAATAGAAAAGCTCTTGGGAAACAGCAAATGTGAGAAGCTGTGCAGGAACGGAGCTTGGAGTTACCTTCCTTCTCAACTTGTAGAGCTGCTAAGTCAAAGTCAGCTGGGAGTTGGATATCACCAATTTTTCAGGGAAAATATCCTGGTTTCAGAATGCCCCTTTGCTTACTGGAGGACACTCAATGCTGATGCAAGCATGGGCAATCTATCAGAGAGATCTCCTCTTAACACAAGTGTTTGAAACAAAGCGTGCACCCGGTTCCCCAGTTTACCAAAGCATCATGTGTTAGATACTGAGGAGAGGTCTTGTTGTGGCTCTGGGCTTTTCTGTGTGTGCACTGAGACAAACTGTGAGCAGGGGCTCACAGAGGGTAGCTACAGGGTGCTGGGGGTCCTGCAGAGCCAAGCAGAACTGTGGCAAGGAGTGCCAAGTCCATGGGCACATTGTGGGGCAGCTCTCTCAGCAAGCCAGGTGTCTCTCCAGTTTGTAAAGAGAGCAGTTTTGTGACTTAGGAAGAAATAGTTCCATCCGAGCTCCTGCTGTGACAGTGCTCATTACTGGCTGTGTCTAAGTGGCATTACAAGCTGCGCCTTGAAACGTGCCCTATGGCTGCCTGCTTTTTTTTACCTATGAGGGGAAGAAGTTTGGCACTTGACTTTTTCTGGCAATAATAGTGTAAAATTCCTCCCAAAGAAATTTTCACTGCACTTTACTGGGACTTTCTAAAAAAATATAGATTAATTGTGATAATTAAATTTCCCTCTGAGTGATTTCTTTGATAAATGGGTCTAGTTAGGACTTTCAATTAAGTGCCAGGCCCTGCTGTGAAGTCAGACTGAGCTTCATGTTCCAGGCATTTATTGCCTCATTTACACAAAGACAATCTGAATTATTTTACATTACCCTGTTTTATTTATCTGTCTTTTTTTACACATGTATTAGAATTCCTATTAACCCTTCTATCAGGGAGCCAATTAAAAAGGGATGGTCAAGCAATTTTTAATTATTTTGTTATGGTTTAAATAAGCCTTCTGGAAGTAGGGTACTTGAAACCTTCCTTTTGCCCATACTGCAGTCCTTTGCTGCATAAAGTCATTGGTTTGTTATTGTGCAGATTCTCACGGTCTCCAAGTTGGTGATAAAAGAATACGAAAATAATATAAAGTGGGGAAGAAAAGACATTGACCACAAAGACGATGTTTTGATGAATGGTGGTAATATGCAACAATTCCGGGAACACAAGCTCTTATGTTTTTGCTTTGTCTGAAATCGTGAGCAAATAGTAACCACAGCTTGGAGAATTTCAGTTATCAGGGGTGCTCTCCAGTTTTAAGGTCGCTATGTTTTAAAGTTATATCCATGCACTCGAGCAGGGTTGCATGGTCATTTTGAAAGTGGACCGAAGTATTGAAGATAAACAATTTCTACTTTTTGTTATGAAGTCTAGACTATTTGCTTGATTTTGTAGTCACTGGTATGGGTGGCTACAGAAAAACATCCACTTGACTGTCAATCACTGCTGTTATCCATGAAGAATGAAAGGTCCACTGATTTAACATAAAAAATCCCAAAACTCATCCAAAACGAGGTTTGGTTTTTTTAAAATGCAAAATCCACATCTAGACAGCAGAATTCACTGTCATTGATAACAGAGAAGAAAAGGTCTACCAGACTTAGAAAATGCTTTTTAAATTTTTATGAGTTTTCTGTAAAGCTATCCACAGCTATGCCAGCTAAGATGAAATTGTGAGGTTTACCAACTGGTGTGCTTTAAAATATAAATCAGAAACTAATTGTCTGACATTATGGAAAAACATGTTTTTCTCTCCTTCCACACCACCCAAAAAATTGTATTTCTGTTTCTTTTATACGATGTAGCATGTTGGAATCTAGGCAATGAGAGTATATACATTTCAGATTATACTTTGTAGCTTGATTTTTATGCAACCAGTGAAACTGGTATGCTTCCCAAATGAGAGTTAGTGACAGGCATACTTTAATTCATATTAAATGGAACTTTTTTTGAGAGGCAGGAGGATTTCAAGGGAATCTCCACCATGTAAAGAAGTCATTCTGTCTGTCCATATATGAATTTAATCACACTGAGATCTCATATTATCTGCACAGAGCAATAGATATTAAATAAGTTGTGACTACTGAGAGTTTGAATAATTGACATAAATTTCAATGCAATTAATGCAAACAAAGGACACAAACTCATTGATGAGAAATTAGGGTTTGTAGATTATTGAGGTATGACAGTAAATCCAAATGTCAGTCCCTCCCTTTTTTTCTCCAACATAAACCAACAAACCTCATGCTTCTTATGCAGATTTATGACGCTCTGGCATATCTAATTTTAAACTGGGAAGACAAAGATGACTGATATCAAATAATTTGTGTGCATTTTAGAAATCCAAATGCTATTTTAAATGTAGGCATAAATGAGAACACTTTGTGGTTAATGTTTACTTAGCATCCTCTGTCTTTGAGGCACATTTTGTCGTATAAGACTCTTCTGTTAAAGTGGTTCATGGGAATGATGTGCACGACTCCCTTCTTTTGCTAATGGGAGCTGGGTGCATACAACAATCTAGCTGTTAGTGCTCTGAGGAGAAGGGAACTTGAATAGCAGCAGCTTGGAGAGCAAAATAAAAAGAAAGCTGCTAAGGGCATTTGAAAATACACTCGCTATTCTTTTCCTTCCTAAGCACTGCTGCAGTAAACAAGGGCTTCAAGACTTCTCTTTAAATAAGTGACATGAAAATGAAAAGAGCACGACTTTTTATCAGCAGCCATTCAATACGTACCCAGGGTCTCAAACTAACCTTGGGGATAGGAAAGGATTGTGGGGGGAGGGTGCTGCCAGCATGGGTGTTTGGGTTTGTTTCCTTCTTTGCCGGCCGGTGGTTTAAAGAAATTATCCCTAATGGGAGCATTTTGCCCCAAATATCAGGGGCACTGTGTCTCCTATGACAAGCGTGTATGGGCCTGGATTTTAAAAATACAACTGCCTAAAATTAGACTCCCAAATCAAAAGTGCTAAAGAAATGGCTTGGTTTTCAAAAGAATTGAACATCCGCGGACTCCAGGTCAAGGTCCTGACCCAGCAAAGCAGATGAATATTCTCCCCAACCCCCCACCCCGAGGCAACATGATTGCTCATGCATTTAAGGCTGAAGTGCTTAAGTGCTCCCTTAGGTAGGGGTTAGAGAACTTAAACATGGGTGTAGAATCGACTGAGCGCCATCCACTCTTTTAGATCTTGGCCGGAGGGAAGTTTTTTCATTTGATTGTTTTTTTATCACTTTGCCTGTGTAGAATTTCCCCAACCAAGCCATATGTAGCAAAGTGCTTTTTAAACACATTGCAAACCTCGGTCCTGAACCCTGCCAGGACAATTTCCTTTGGGGGGTGAGCTGCAAACATACGAATTGTTGTAAGGCTGTGTGCAACTCATAAGGTCGGGGCAAATGTGTACCACACTGCAGAGAAGCTTCTTTTAAAGGCTAAGCTAATAGCAAAGTCTTCCTGGTGATTAGTAAGGACTAGAAGAACCTAGGATATTAAAAAAGGCCAATGAGCATTATGCATCACATAGCCCTTTCCTAAATGTTAGGATGCAGATCTGTTAATGGGTGAAAAGATGGATCAGGGTACTGGACCATGACACAGAAAACTTGACTCAAGCCCCACTTCCACCAAAAGAATTACATACGACCTTAGGCAAGTCCCTGACTATTCACTTCTAAAACTGTAAAAGGGCAATATACTTTTCTGCCTTTGGAGCGAAGGGAGACTAAAATCCATTAGTGATTGTGAGGTGCTCAGATATTAAATTCTTAAGTGCTTAGATACATCAGGAGAGGGATTTTCCAAAGAGACATTATTGAACAGACCTGTGCATGCTTTTTGCTAATATTTGTCATAGTGTGTTATTGTATACCTTTATTCCCGATGTTTTATTTATTACAAAGTATTAAAGGTTGGGTTTCCTTACTGTAGTGGATTGACTTGGAGGAGTTCCACAGGGAAAGAAAATGTTTTCCATGTTATAAGACTAATAACGTAACGAGAAAAAGAAGAACTTTATGTTGCCATTTGATTGAGACAATAAATAAATGCTTTCACTTTCGCCCATAGTGTACCATGTAACTACTATGTTCTTATGCCTGTTCAGTCTCATTAACTGCTTTGCTTTTCACCTATTGTGTTTCCTTCTACTTCTAGAACAGTTTGATTAGATGTTGAAAAAATCACAAACCAAAAAAAAATACCTTCCAAAAAATCATTCATGCCATAACAAAAATAATTTCATGCTTCCCAAACTGAATGCCACTGTGGGATGGTCCCCATGACATCAACAAGAATGCCATATCACGGTTTAATTGTCAAGTCCTGCCTAAGTCTGTCCATTAGTGACATTAATCAGGGCAAAAAAGGAGCCAGTTTACAGACACCAGGGTCAGCTTAAAGCTGAGGAAAGATGGGCATGGGACAGGAAAAAGAATTTAAAAGATCATTTAAAGGAAGATGGATGTTTCTCAAACCAAGCCTGTATCAAAATGTTACACTTAAGATCTCACAGAAAGATTTTTTTTTTCTGTATTTTCTGTTTTCTAATGCATTTCAGACTTGTAACTTTTGGTCATATTCTGCCAATCAACACAAACCTAATGATCCTCATAAGCCTTAGTTCAGAGTAGGTGACAGAGGCTGCATTGCTTTTAAGGTCTTTAATAATTTGGGTGCTGTTTCTCAGTATGACCCTTACTTGGACTGCTGTCTCTGCAGGGATCAGTACCAATGAGCACAGCATTCCCACTGAGGAGGAGCATGAGTTTACAATCCAGCATCTTGTGTTACAGCTGTCTACTACATCATGCTATATGTCCCACTACACATCCTGGCTTCTCTTATACTCACTGATGGTTGTTTCCTGTCATCTTCTTTTGGGACTCCTTTTGTATACAATAGCATATCTTCATTTTCTTAATCCGTATTCTGAAAATGTTTTGGAAACTTTCTGATTAAAAGGCACTAAACAAGGGACTCCACTATAACCCTAAGCATAGCTCAGACTAAAACTTCAGCTTTCTGTGGCTTTCATACAGTTCCCTTATAGCTGATACTCATCCTATTTATCCAACACTTTGATACAGAATTTGTAACGCTGCACTCTGATTTACTACATCCAGTAATACTTTTTTGTCTGCTCTTGATTGGTACTGTAAACCACACAGGCTGAGATTCTGAGTGGTGTTGGTATTGCAAAGGTACTTTAACTCACTTTTGCACAATTTGGATTCAGATCCGATCCCAAAGATTGCTCACTTTACGGGTCATATCAGTCTAAAGTGAGCTCTCTATGGATACCTTTGCAGGTCAGAGCCACAGAGAATCCTTTTCGAGTGTTTTGCAATACAGCCATATTCCTTGTGTTCTGTAGTAAGCCCTGGGCAATTCTGGAGGTTGGTAAGAGCAGTCAATAGAATCAAATAGTATTTAAACCCATTTTTCTGATAAATCTGAACTCAGGTTACCATAGACATCTCCCTGTCAATCTTCAACGGACTTATAAAGAAAGGGTTACAGCTCCTGTGTTAGTTAAAGCAAGAAATGCTCAATTTAAAGATTAGGATACTTGAGCAAAGACTCAGTTTACTATTGGGTATGAAAATAGCTGAGAATTAGGGTTTTAAAGTAGTTTCATACCGACTACAAAGGGCAAAAGGTGAGGTCTAAGGATCTTCAAATGTCTGGGTTTTTTCTTCCTCCAGATGTTTATAGACCTTCTGTTGTATATTTTTAGAAACAAAAGTCCATAAACTTTTGCCTTCTTCCCCCTGCCCTTTTCTAGAAGGAAATGACACGAAGCTAATAGGAGGTTGCCCCTGGATCTGCTCTACACTGCTTGACAAAAAAAAAAAAAATAAAAAAAATAAAAAAAAAAAGGAGAGGGGAGGAATTGATTAAAGGTATTTTGGCCAACATTTAGAATGGAACACACGGCACTGTTCTTCTGTTTCTGCCCTTTGCTGAGTTACCCACAAGACCCAAGCCACATCCACATTCGTGCAATGTGCTCAGCCCACAGCCTGAAATCAATGAGTGCTATGCAAGAAGAGAGCACCTGCTGCAGGCTGTTACTGTTTTTATTTATTGTCTGTACTATTAGACCACACAGGAACCGCAACAACAAATATTGTCTGAAGCACCATGCAAACATGGAACAAAATGATGGCCCTGTCCCAGAGTGGTTACAAACTAAACAGAAGACAGGAGACCACAGATGGATACAGACAGATGGAGAATAAAGGAAATGAGAATGTTCAGTGTGGCTGACAGCAGTATTACCTCACTAGCAGTCTAAGTGTTGTCAAAGCTTTTGTAGACGTCATTGCAAAGGAGAGCTTAAAGGAGATTCTAGAGAGCTACCAACATAAATCTGAGGATGCTTGTGCAGGGTAGCCTCCATCCAAATATGAAAGATACCACAGAGGGAAAAATGAGAATGGGCTTGTTTGGAGATCAGCATAGGAGGATGGGAACTCTAAACAAAAGGTGATGATCCATTTTAAGGTTTTAACAGCATTTAAACATCAGAGCTGCCTTCATTCCTGCTTTTAACAGTGAATCCCTTTTCTTGTTCCTTACTAATCGCATTCACCCACATCCTCCTCTAAAAAAGAATATAAGGACCAAGCATGGCGGAGCTGGAAGTCTGCTCAGGCAGGGCAGCTATTGGAGCTGCTCTGTTCCCTGTTCCTGCCTCCTGACAATGAGAAATGATAGGTAGGGTCCCAGGGGACCTTGGAAATGAAGATAGGCAGCTTATGTTGATGTGAGATAGGGGAGGGGGGAGGCAGCATAGAGATGCCAAGACGGGAGTGACATGTTCAAAGAGACAGGCTAGGAAAATGATCTTTGAAGCAACAGCAGCTGCATGCAGTGTGATCAGGGCAAAGGCAAGCCTTCATGTGTCAAGGCCAGAGAAAAGGATGTTACAGCAACTCAGCTGTTAAATAATGTGAACTTAGGGAAGAATTTTAGCTGCATGAAGAGTGGGAAAAGACACATCTTAAATACTAGAAGATTTAAGCACTGGAGATGGGGTGGCATAAGCAGCTGAAAGACTTTACTTGTATGTAACAGAGGTCAGAGCTGGTGCTCCAATACAGACATGAGTGACAGACAGCATGGTATGCTTTGTGCAGGACAGCAAGGTAGTAGAAAGCTTTGGAGCAATAATAGCAAGCAAGAAGTCAAGGTATTTTCTCCCTCTTGTTTCCTGTTCCACTCTTGTCTCTGCAGCTATTAAGTACAGGCAACTACAGAGTGGATGCCTAGGATAAACCAGCAGTTCAGCAAGTAATTTCAGTCCCATCAATAATTCTTTTCTCATGTGGACTAGATCCTGTTCACTATACCTCAAGATTGTGTCTCTCATCTAACTCAGAAAAACTATGAATCCCTTCCTCCATGCTCAGTAATAAACTGCACACACCCTGTGCAGTTTTCTGCTGTATTCCTGGAATAAGATTACCAGCAAGATTAAGGCCTCTGGTTGTGAGAAGGGAGATTTCACAGGATTAAATGTTATCCAGTCTACTTCTGAAACAGAGGATAAAATACAAGAAAGGACTACGAATTATATTACTGAAAATATCATAAACCATGGTGGTGGTAAAAGGGATAATGAAAGAGATAATGAAAGATTGAAAATTTAAATTATATACAGAAATAAAAAGCAACAGGAAAAAGTACTGCAAGGCCTACAGTTACATCTGCTGCCAGTAGAGGGCACTAGGCGTTTCTTTACTTTTTTTTTTTTTTTTTTTTTTTATGAATTGAGAGATTTAAATCAAGATTTCCCTTGGTAGCATTTCCCAGGCATAAATCAAGCACAAATGAATAACCTTTGATTTATCATTCCTAATGGAGATGTACATCATATTGGCGTGTCATCACATTTCAACATTGGCCATTATGATGCCAATCATATCGTAATTTTCTCCGTGTCATAATCAGTGATGAAGATGTACATTTCCATTCAGTACAATTAGATTTTCATGTTTCGTAATGGTAGCTGAGGGCATTAGGCAGAATACCTACTTTTGCTATCTCTAGCTCTTTTGTGCTCACATTTTTCTGAAATTGTACCCAAATCATTACCCAATCACCACTTTCCCATAGTTAAACACCACCTCTGCTCACATGAGAAAAGGTGAGAAACATTTAAACTATTATTCCAAGCTGCAGAGGAACAGGCATCAAAATCCTGGGCAAATACATGATGTTGAAAAATACCTGACCTTAATTATTTAAGAATTTCTTGGTATACTACATGACATGTAGTGACCTAACCCACAGCACAAACCACAGCAAAGGTGTCCAGCTGGGCCTGATGTCCAGCTGGCTAAATTGAGTGGTGTTGTTGGGAATAACCACTCTGGGAGAATCCAAGGTATAGCTGATGGCACTGAAACTCTTCTGTGAGCAGAGACCTTCGGATGATGGATGGATGGATGGATGGATGGATGGATGGATGGATGGATGGACGGATGAGATGTGTTACTGGCATTTGGAACAGCTCCTGGCTCTTCTGTTCAGGGCCAGCCCATGATGGGTTTGTACAACCTAAACAGGTGAAACACAAGTCGCAGCGTTTTCAAAAGCACCTGAGCCTGTGCACAGGATCCCATCATGCATCTGTAGTAGATATTTTGCTGGTCAAACACTTGTTTTCCCGAGAGGACGCCTTAATATTTTTTGTCACCTTTGTTCTCTGCCCAGATGGAGGGGCGGTGACGCTTGCTCACAGGGCTGGATGCGCTAGCAGCTGAGGACAGGAGAACCAGCAGCATCATTCCAGCCTTGTCACTACCCCCGACATTCCCACGCTCGCAAAGAGTGCCAGCAAAGCACCGCCCGGCCCACGGGAAGGACGCCGCGTCTCGGAGCCGAGCGCTCCCGGCCCCGCCGCGCTCCAGCACCGAGCGCGCCCGGGAGGCGACACTTGGTCCGGCCGGGAGGCGACACTTGGTCCGGCCGGGGGAGCGCACGGCTCCAGTGTCACCTGCCTCCGGGTCCAGGCTGCGAGCCAAGGGATGCCGCATCCCGGGCAGCCCCGGGAGCGGGGAGTGGAGCGCCCGGGGGAAGATGGCTCCGGCGGGCTGCAGGGGCACTGCGGCAGGGTTCGAGCGCTCCCCGCGGCGCAGCCGGCACGGGCAGGGATGAGGCGCCCCGGGAGACGCCCCCGCCGCGGGATCGCCGCCTTCCCCCTCCCAGGGGAAGCGTCCCCGTCCCCTCGGCCCTCCCGCGGGGGCGTTCGCGGAGGGATGAGCGCCCGGAGCGGCTCGGGATGAGCCGGGGGATGAGCCGGGGGATGAGCCGGGGGATGAGCCGGGGGATGAGCGCTCGGAGCGGCGTGCCCCCCAGCGGCCACCCATGGCACCGGCCCGGGGAACCGCAGCCAGGGCCGGGTCGGTGAAACAAACACGACCCCGCTGCGCTTTGCCACTGCTCCGCTAAAGGAAAGCCCTGTCGCAGGCCCTCTGCTGCTGAGATCTTGCTATAGGAACAGGCTTTCTCAAAACAGGAATTCTGTGGCAAACACGGCTGGGCATGAGCCAGCAGTATGCCCAAGTGGCCAAAAAGGCCATTGGCATCCTGGCTTATATAAGCAGGATGTGGTCAGCAGAAGCAGTGAACTGATTGTCCCCATGTACTAGGCACTGGTGAGGCTGCATTTCAAATCCTGCGTGCAGTTTTGGCCTGTCACTACAAGAAAGACACTGAGGTGCTGGAGCGAGTCCAGAGAAGGGTGAAGGGTCCGGAGCACAAGCCTTCCAAGGAGCAGCTGAGGGATCTGAGGGTGTTTAGCCTGGAGAAAAAGAGACTCAGGGGAGACTTTATGACTCTCTACAAATACCCAAAAGGAGGTTGTAGCCAGGAGGGAGTCAGTCTCTTCTTCCCAGTAACAAGTGACGTGGATGAGAGAACATAGCCTCAGGTTGCACCAGGGGAGGTTTAGGCTGGGTATTAGGAGAGGTTGCTTCCCCAGAAGGGTAGTCAACCATTGGAACAAGCTGCCCAGAAAGGTGGTGGAATCAGCATCCCTGGAAGTGTTCAAAAAATATGTAAATGTGGCACTTAGGGACATGGTTTTGTGGTGGACCAGGACGTGCTAGCTTAATTGTTGTATTCAATAGTCTTGGTGGTCTTTTCCAACCTTAATGATTCTATGATTCTATGAATGGGTTGTCTCATCTCTCTTGTATGTAAGACAACTTCTTTCTCATAAAGGTTAAGGGCAAATAATTTTCTGGAATTAGCCTTGGTCAACAAAGGATCTTATGTTAAAAGGGACTGTGGAAAGACCAAGCAGCGCCTTTTGGAGCACACCAAAGCCAGTCCTTGCCTGTGAGGGCAACTCACTGTTGCTGGGAGATGCCTACAGCACAGCAATCAGCACTGCAAGGGCACCAGGCCTTTGGGCTAGTAACAACAGTCTTTTAAACACATGAAGCCTCAATTCCTGTCAAGAAAATCAGTTGGCATCTTAGCAAAACAACATGAGCTTTCTGCTTGATATGAGAAAACTTCCCAATTATGTTGCTATCAAGCAAGCCTCGAGATTTTATCTACGTACAAAGCTAGAGAAGCCAGAGAACTCCTTTCTTCCCGTATACAGCAGAATAAAACTATAAACTCATGTTGAACTGAAAAGTTACTGGTTTGTACCTGGATTTAATTTTTTTTTTTTTAAATTTATCTCTTCCTGTGATCCGATACTGCTATTAAATGTATATGTTGAAGTTGATATGGCAAACATCTTGACCTTCTCTGTCTCTCTGTCCATAAGCTGTGAAGGTTTGTAGCCTACCCTTTTGCAGCAGGCAGATCCAGGCATCCCAGCTGTAAATTGACTTACCTGAGTCAGATGGCCTCAAGAATTGATGTGGCCCTCTTAATTGCTCATGTGCCATGGTTGGCTGCAGAGTCAGGTTTGACCTGTTTGTTGACAAAAAAGAAAAAAGCAGCTTTATTTAGTGAACTTGAAAATGTGTTCGATTTCAACTGAATCAAAGCAATGTCTAAAAATTCTAATGGTAATCCAAATTCTTTTCCTGGTAAAACATGTTCTACAAAACCAGGGTGCCTTATGATGGTAATTATAAAAAAGTAACCAAAAACCCAGTCCTCACTGAGCATGACTCAGGCAAATAATTACTTAAAGATAAAACTTTTGAAGAAATAAAAACTACCTTTTTTTCAAAGAACAGAGAGCAAATGAAAATGAATGCTGTCTACATTAGGCCATGTTCATTCCCATTTTGAAGATGGAACCTTTTTCCACTTATACAGGCATGAGCTAGGGATAACTCCACTGAAATTAGCAGTCACAACAGTGCAGAAGCAGACTGAGGGAAAAATGAGGTTCTTTCAATGCTTACTTGATATGAAATGTGTTATTAATGAATAGCAGTAGCTGCAAATGTCACTCTCAGCTTCCTATTTTCACTTTCAAATTTGTCAGTAGTGTCCTGATTAAAATTGTACAGTTCTGCAGCTGAGGTTTGGATTAAGTTAAAATTATTAGGATTAGAAATGGTGCAAAACCAGAACCTCAGATCTGATCCTCTTTGAATTTCTAGGGAAAGGAGTTTGGATTTAAATCCCTAGATGTGAACCTGCTTGCATGTTTAATTCTGGGTCAGTAGAAGCCTATATTCCTCATCTGGTTTTGTGTGGGTATAATCCTGCAAGAGCATTTGATTGTGGGCTTTTATGGATTTTATGAATGAAAGTGAGAAAAAGGAGGCATTTCATGACTGGTGATAAGACTAGTTTCCTATTCACAGAGTATGAGGAAAGAAAAGACAGTTACTACACTAGTTTTCATAAATTGTAGGGAATACAAGACTTGGGAGGAAAAGTGGAACAAAGATCATTTCTGTAAAGTGTCAGCGCAGTGGATCTTGACTTTTGGTTAGTTTTTGGCATTATCACAACAAGCATGATTAATATTGCAAAAAGAAGTTGGAGTTTAGAGGATAGACTGATTTAGTTGCCCCCTTAAACAAAACACTAACATAAATGAATTTAAACTCTTGTTATTCTACCTAAGACCAGGATTCAGCCTCCTATAGGAGCTGGATTGAATTCAGCTGGAGAAAAGAAAGACACCAGGCTGTTTACATTAGATAAAGCATCTGGTCTGCAGTTACTAACCTAGAAGTATTTTGGGCACAAATGTATTACCTTGTGTAAGCCACAGTTATTATGCTCAGCATGTCCATTCATCCTAAATTACTAACCCCTTATTCAGCTTTTTCTTTGTGCATGTAGAATTGCTTTTTCAAGAAATGCAGTCAGAGATTGCTTATTTGATACTGTAATTAATTTGTGTGATTCTGCAAGAACATCTCTGTTGGGTGGTGGGTTATTATGCATTCTCTTTTTCTTTTTCACCATTTTAGAAATGTGTGTTTTCTCCTTGTTGGGCTAGAGCACATCTAGAGGCATTCCTTTCCCTCCCTATGTCTCCCATCATTGTCTAAGAGCATGGCCATTATCCTGGAGCAGGAGGAGTATTGTGTTGGATCAGCCATTTCACTGCTTGTGTGTGTCTGGGAGATAAGGACACAGTATTCCGTCTTTGAAAAGGTGCTCTACTGAGTGGCTTCTCTGTGTTTCTCTCTGCCTTTCATTTATTAACTTTTGGATGTGACACATATGTCTAAAAGCCAATATGCTGTATTAGGGCTCAATCCCACACTGCTGACGTCAGTGAGAGTTTTATCAATTACTTTAATGAGCATAGGATTAGGCCTTTGTGATTATACGAAGAACCAATTACTGGATTTTTCTATGAACCTACATTAAAACCTCCTTACAAATGTGACTTACAGGGTGTAAATCAGAGAAAACATTGCTTTTCTGTTTCAGTTTAAACTTGACTTCAGTACTAAGTGTATTCTATTTGGGTTTGAAATACAGTGTACTGGCAGACACAGACACGTTTAATGAGGCATAATAAGGCATTGCATGGTTTATTCTCTTTCTAGGCATGTCTTGCTTAAGGACCCTGTATTTTCACATCTCTATATTAAAAAAGACTTTTAGTATCTTGCAGAGTGAGACACTTCCCCCAATATATTTTGTTTGATGGGTGATCTTTACATAATTTGATTCTCAAACAAACAAAAATAAAAAAAATAAAATATAAAAACCAAACAAAAACCCAAACCAAAACCAAAACAAAACCAAAAACCCCCACAAACATAAGCTAGAAAGAAGCCCAAGCCTGCGATTTATTCATCCTCGTTTTATTCACAGTCTTGCAAGTACGACAGCTGTGATGTAATTCCCTGGCCTACATATTGCACAATATAATGCTGCAGATCTTTTTATTTTCCTTTTGTTCTTAATCATTATTTATTATCTGAAATTATTATCAATCATTTCTTGTACAACTTCAGAAAGAGCAAACAGATCCTCCAAGCCTTGTGACTTTTTATATTTGAAGCTCAAATAGTGTCTGAGTTCAGTTTAACTTTCTCAAAGTTATTAGTCCACAGTGCAAGTGAATGTAATTTTCATGTAACTATACTCTCTGCATCACTAATTTATGCTTAAAATCAGAAACACTGAAAGTGAACAGCTGCCTTTCAGGCACAACCTGTGACAGAGTTGATGCAGAGCTAATGTTTTATCCTTTACTCCACCATAAATTCACCCTGGTATTTCCCTGTGTTCCTGCACATCCACATAAGAAGAGGATTTTTATAATCATTACTTTTGTCTTGTCTTTGGAAATATTGTGCAGAAGGTAGATAGAAGCTGCATCATGTTTTGTCTTGTAGTAAAAGTTTATAGGGTTATTATGCTGGAGTGATTGGAGCTGAACCTTACTGAGGTAGGTTATTTTTTATTTATTGACATAATAGAAAAATACTTTATATAAGTCATAAAAATCACTAAGAGATGCAGTAACAGAATCTTACTGTGTGACACATATGAACTAGAAATAGTGTTGTGTTCACCCTGGCTAAAATATTGTTTCATAGAGCAGTTATTTTGTGCTTGTGCAGGAACATATAGATCTTATTTTAAGCTGAGGAAACATTAAATAAAAAGGGCTTTATATTTTGGGTCATTAGGATTCAGTGTAAAGCTCCAAAGTAATCTCATGAAAGTAGGGGAGAGACACCAGCTTAGGAATCAGGGAGCTTGTGTTTCATTTCTAGCTATCTGTCTCACTCGATAGTTCTGGCCTCTTCATCTCAGCTCTTAGTGATGCCATTTTTCACTTGTTGTCTGTCTTCACTATTTAAACTGTAAAATTGTTGTCACTGGCATTATTCTTTGGGGTGCATATTTACAGCACCTACTGCAGTGGAGCTCTGTGGGCTAGGTCAGATATTTTGGGATCTGTTTTACCACAAAAATAAAAGTCTCCCCTTTAACTGGATAAATAACACATGGTAATAACAAAAAAATAAAGGAAGGAAACTCAGATTTGAATTTCTGATACAAATCTTAAATAGAACAGAGTTTTCTTTATTAAGCTACATGGTTCAAATGGAGGAATTAGCCAGAAATTATTCATTAAGTGAAAAAAGCCAGTTTATCATAGCTCAGAATATCTATAAGTTTATTTGTGCTTTTCTCTAGCTGCTGAAATATGTTACTCAGATTTACACCAGACATTAGTCTAGAGGTTAATGACAAACAACCCCAAATTGACAAGATGGTTTGGCTGCAAGAGATCAGATAGGGTTCCTGATACGCCCTCATTTCTTTTCTCTAGCGATCTCACCAGCACCTCTGGTGTCAGTATGTTGACCCTTACAAACAAAATCCACTGCCCTGAAATACCTCAAGTTGCAATTGAAGAATTGCTTTTCTTTTCCAAAAGTAGTTTTGTGTAGCAAATTGTTTTGATAATATACATAAATGAGGCAGAAATGTAGCTAAAGATGATTAATTTGAGACTGTAACTATCCAAATTAAAATATTCTACATTGTTTTAATATCTCTAGATTTAAGTGGTCTATTTCACAGAATGTCAACTGAATAACTTGTCTTGTTGACAGACAGGTATAGTTATTTAGGTACTACTATGCACTAGCCTTAATGATTTTGTCTTCTTTCTCTTTAAATTTCAACTTTTTATTTGCTTTCTTTTTTCCTTTGATTATTTTTATTTTGGCATTTTTGCAATTTCCCTCATAACATCTATTTGTGCATTTATAAATTTTAGAGCTAATCTCCAGTCTTAAGACATCATTCTTTTCCAGAAGGAGGGCTAGATCTACATGTGCTTTTAGCTACTTTGTGCTGTTCAGCTGTATCTATAAAGTATCTATAAAGCCATCTTAATCAGTTAAGCCTGATTTATGATAATGAGATCTCAGCCTTTACGCTTTTCTTGTTTCCTTTCTTTTTTAGCATTCTTTTCTCTGTTTTTCCTCGAGCAGATTCCCTTATTCTTCCATAAAACATAGTCAAGTATTAAAGAGTATTTTTGAATTTTTATGAGTTGGAAATAATTTCTACAGTTAATCAATAATGTATTCAATTAATAATCCCATCATCATTCAAACAGTCCAATTACTACTGTATTCTTTTCTCTAAGGTTCTCTTGTCCTATTTCACAAATTATTTTCTTACTTTCTCTCATAATATTTTTTTTTTTACTCTTTAAAACCAGTAATATAGAAGCAAAACCTCTCACAATCCAGTGACAGAACCCAAGGGAATAGCCTAAAGTTGTGTCAGGGGAGGTTTAGGTTGGATATTAGAAAAAGGTTCTTCACCCAGAGGGTGGCTGGGCACTGGAACAGGCTCCCCAGGGCAGTGGTCACAGCACCAAGCCTGACAGAGTTCAAGAAACATTTGGATGATACATTCAGGCACTTGGTGTGACTCTTGGTGTTGACCCTGTGCAGGGCCAAGAGTTGGACTCAATGATTCTTGTGGGTCCCTTCCAACTTGGCATATTCTGTGATTCTCTGATAATGAAAGTAAGTCAGCATAACCACTCTATTTGTCAAATTAACAATTGACTTCTTACTCCTAACAGTACAAAAACATTTATGCCAGAAACCTTTGCTTCCTATTTAAAAACCAGTGCTAGCTAAATTCAGATCTTCAAGGCCCAAGAGCTCATGGAAAATCTTGGAAGTGCCTGAACTTGGTCTCAGATTTTTGTCAGTAAGATCCTGCTGGGGTGAGGGTCTATGTGTGCATTTTGTGGCTAGCAGACATCCTCACAGACCCACTGGAGGCCCCACAGTGCACATGACCATCAGTTGATGACATCTCAATGATGCCTTCATTATCTGTTTCTCAGCCCACAGAGTGTTTAACCAATATCTGGGATACCTTCATGTAGTACTCTTGAGAGGATCTCAATCATCACAAGGACTATGCAACAATGCTAATGTGCAGAGTGTGTTGGGATGAAAGAACAAAAAGGCTGCTCTTCTTCAAAAGGCTGTCAGGCTTCAGAATGTGCCATTAATGCTAGTAAAAGCCTAATTGATTGAACGTGTACCTGAGAAGGCAACATGGGCTTCCAGCTTTGTTCTACTGGGTATTTTTTTGTATTAGATTTTCTGCAATGCAAGGAAAACTAAACCTTCCCTCTTCAGTCAAGCACTCCAACCTTTACTCCAACTATAACATAGCTCTTGTTCTGCATTTATACTCAGCCCATGCAAGGTGGAATACCTTCTAAAGGGATGCTAAAAATTGTTCTTTTCTAAACCTGGAACAATGCACAGTCTGATAGGAGGGTCATTCCTGTGCAAACCATAAGATTCAATGAATCTAGCCTTAATTCCTAGTGGCTTTTGATTTTAAGAGCCACTGAGTTTAAAGAAGAAATGCACATAGCTCTAGACTATTCCATGGATATAGGAAGCTCAAGAAGGAATCCCCTTATAGCTCATCATAACTACGAATCACCTTCACAGATCTTGAAGACTACTGGTGTCTCTACCTTGGGACCAATGCAATGAACATTAGTGGTTCATGAGTTACTACTTCAAGAATATTTTCCTTAGTGGGCAAGGTTGGAGTCAGTAGGAATTTATTTCTCAGTGACTTCTTGAAAATGGGAATCTTTTCCATAGTGTACTGATAAACATTATTTTTCTTTGTATGGATAACGGATGTCATTATAGGAACACTCCATCATACTCATCTTTCTGCAACACCATCAGCTCAGATATCTTTATCAGACAGAGTTTATCAGCCTCTTAATTCCAAGGCAGTGATCTGGAGCTACCTGTATGTTTCTTTTTATATCATCTGTTTCTCATCTTAACTCATAAAAAGTCATCATTACCACTTCTTTAATTATCCACCTATGCTATTCATCTTGCACGCAAGACTTTGATGTACAGTACAACCTTTTCTCATTTTTTCCCTTTGTCCTTTCTGCACAGATTGCATCCATCAATATTAACATTTCAGGTCTCTGATTTATCTCATTGCAGTTCTGCATTACCAGCTAAATCATAGTTTCCTTCCTGTAATGTCACTTTGAGCTCATTTCCCATACACTCTGCATGTGTATATAGACAATTATGGGGTTTATTGCCTCCTTCCTGCTGGTCTTGGCTTTCCTCCTTTGTCTTCATCTTCCAGCACTCAATATTTATAGAAAGAGCTCTGTACAGAACTGTAACATTCCAGTCTAAGTTCACAGCTGCCTGAAACAGCATGACAGTACTAGCCTCCTGTACTTTCATGTACTCAGGTGGACGGTTTTTAAATATAAACTGAACTGCCCACCCTTTCCACAAAGCTCAGGATTTGGTCACGCTTCCAGTCCCATCTGCTGTGCAAGGTCCTAACAGACCACTGGAGTCATATATATGAGTGAAACCATCACCCACCAGTTAAGGCTTGCTCATTCTGCAAAGCAAGAACAAGGGGGTTTGCACTGACTGCACTGACTGTGAGAAGACACTCTTCTTAGACAGTGACTTCCTGGTGGTTTGAAAGGAAACAGGTTACAAGGAGGACTCATTTTTCCAAGGACAACAAACCATTCTCTCTCCCAAGGCCACACATGCCACAGAGGCTTCTTGTGAGAAAACAGCCCTCAGCACTTTGTGAAGGGCAAATGCATCCCAACCACAGCTGAAAGTGGTGCATAAGAGAGCTCTCTCATGCCTGGAAGCCAGGCGTATGTGGACACACAGGGGAGACCAGGTTGTACTGGAGGGCTCCATTTCTCTCCTACCTGGGGGCAATTTCAACCGTGCAGCTGGAGTAACACCTGCAGTATGTCCCTGCTGCCCTGGCAAGGATGAGCTTTTAAACCTTGGCTCTATACTTTGCCTCTGTGCTCGTATAAAACTTTGAGCCTCCACATAGTCCCTATCCTCACCTGAATTGCACCCCAAAACTTCAATGCCATAGCTCCACTCAGTGAAAATAAAGGCTCAACACTCTCTCAGCCCATCTGTTTTCCCAAAAAAGTGGAGGTGTTTGCAAGTATTTCTTTGTTCACTAGAGGGCAACATTGGTTTAAAAATCAGTCTTTCCCTTCGGTTACACGAGAAGGGTGAGTGAGGATGACACAGACAGAAATCACACAAGGAATGTCCAACATGCTGCTCCAGGAGCAGGAAAAAGTAAAGTGTCTAATAGAATGCTAAGGAAGTATCTCACACTGCAACAGAAATCAGTGACTATAGAATGGAGATAAAAGGGAGGGGGAAAGAGGTTATGGAAAGTTACATCCTGAGCAAAGTATTTAAAAGTACTTTATTAATCTGAAGGACGGCATTATCTCTAACAGACATTATATAGACAGTATTTTAGATATATAGTATCTTTTGCTGAAAGTTAAGGACTCAGAAATGGTTCCTGACCTTGAAAAAGCCATTCACATCAGAGGGAAATTGTAGATGGGCCTATTCTACTTTTGGGAATACTAAGAGGGAAAGGAAGAATGTGTGCTGGGCACTGAAGAAGCAGACTCTTGGGACAGGAAATTTAGAGATGGAAAAGAGAGGCTGTAGCAATTCTGGTGGCAAGAAGAGCTAAGCAAGAGTTTCTTGTTAAGAAGAAAGTTGCAGGTGTGATTAGGTGTGGTCAAGAGTCCTCCTTGGACTGCTGCAACAAGTAGCACATAGGGGAATTTCTTCTGCTTTTGTCAGATGATTTTTACTTATCTTTTATCCCTGCTGAGGAAGCAACTGCTCCTGTTTATTACCCCTGCTGCCACCATAGGATTGTTATCCCCTGTCCCTCATAATGCTGTAATTATGTCCCCAGAGAGCTGTGCCTGCAGGCAGCAGTGCAAGCCTGCTGAGCCTCTCCTGGTCAGGCTTTGCTCCCTGGTGGCTGCAAACTGCTGCTGCCCACTCAATACCTATTGTAGATATTCCTGCTGGAGCCCACAGGGGAAACAACAGGCTGTATGCCAGCTTAGCAGCTGCATGCTGCTAAATGAATTGGTATTAAAGGTACCTGAAGACTTTTGCTAACAATAGCATGGCTTGTCAGTGGTTTATAATACAGTTTAATAAGTGGATTTGAAAAAATAGGCTAGTTTCACACAGTGCTCTGTAAGGAGCATCCTTTGTGCTAGTCTGATTTGCTGAACAGATGCAGGAGGAGTGGGATGTGTGCACATCCCAGTTCAGGTGCCATTGGATAGGTAAGCAGCAGCTGTGCTTCATCTGCAGCCTCACTGATCCTGCCTCAGGTCTGCAGTGTCTGTGACAAGCACTGCTTGGATACCCAGAGGCAAAACGAGTACATCGAATCTCACATATCCCATATGAAAATCCACACTTGGCCTCTGCCTCACTGTGCTTCATCTCACACCAGTTCTCTGCCCTGCTAAAACCTGCAAGGTAGGCTGCAGCTACTCAGAGCCTTCCCAGGGACGAGGCTGGCCATGCTATGTGAGGGCTGTACATGCAGCAGCCTCCTGGTCCTCCCGGACTGCTGCCTCTCTGCTGCATGGCCCGGTGCACAGCCTGTCTGCCATGCTGCATTACCAAATGCCTCCAACCCCTCCCGTTCCCCTGCACACCATCTGGCACTCAGAAATGGAAATGTTTGGAATAGAGTGAAACCGTAAAAAATTGTGAGATTGGCTTAGCTGCTACTGCAACATTCCCATTCACTTTGAGTAAAGAGCCCTAGTATCAGAAGTGCCAAAATCTTACAAATCTGGGAAAACCATTCTCTCACCTTAAGAGTATCTAGCCATGTATCCTTCCACAAGCAATTCAGAAATTCAGTGTTGGCAAGTGTTTTGCACAGCCAAACCATGCCTAGTCCCATGTAGAAACCAGAAAAGCCCCCCCAGATAATACAAATATATTTATCAAAATCTGACCATGCTCTGTATTGACTCTTTATTCCATTCATACTCCCTTGCATTTTTTATCTTCCTTTTTGTGGACTGGCGAATGTGGAAATACATCTTAAAGCTAAAAGCTCATGCTTTTCCCACTGATGGGGAAAGATCAATCCACAAATCTAACAACTACCCTGCTGTGTTTGTTGTTCTGAAAGTGCAAAGTGAGCACATCACTCCATTCTGCCAAGAGAGGTGCCAGAACTCAAGCCTGTGGGAACTGTAACATCAAGGAGTAGCAAATTGGATAGGAAAACATAGCAAAGAAACTGGTTTTGGGACACACAGATTTGGTTTTTGAAAGGCTGAGTCCCCATTTGTTTGCCTGCTAGCAATTCACAACCTGTATAGGATTTTGAATACTAAGTACCTGATTATCCTCTCAAGACTGCCAGCAAGATATTCACTCAATAAACACATCTGAGTGCCAACTGTTAGGATGGTGCTTCCCAGGGTAGCAAACTGGTGGGAGGCTGATGCTTCCTACAGGTGCCCATGGCCTTGTGATCTGCAGAAATGTCATTGGAAGGGGCATCCTGAAAGGCAGGTTTGGATTCTCACGCTGCCATCAGGAACTGGTTGCAAACGGTGCTGCCACAGAAGTGTGGCTGCTGTTGCATCTCATTAAAAGCCCAGAGTCTGAGTGGCCAGTAACACTGTTTTGAAAGGAACCCTGAGAAAAATAATACTTGCTCTGACACTTTTAAAAAGGGTGCTGTAGTGAAGCAGCCCAAGGAGTTCCCCATGTCCTGCTTGTAAGCAGTGTGGGAATGGTTTAACGTACACAGCTGTTTTATACCATTTGCTGCCAAAGTGCTGTGGCTAATATCAAGCTCTTCCAGAGTACAATTTGTCTGTCAGATAGCCTGTTTAATAGCCTATCTATAATGTTTGATCATGTCATCACTGTTTAGAGAGACTAATGTGCAGAGATTACGCTTCTGGAGCCAATACATTGGGCTCTTCAGATTTGCATACATAATAATTCCCTGGGCAAACAGCTGTCAACATACATTTATTCCAATAATACTGACTGCTCACTGTTCTGCAATTCCATAGCAATACAAAGATTGATCTGTTCAGCTGTTGTGGTGATTTCATCAAAAATCAGGAGTCTGAAAGCATAAATGCTATCACAAACAGGGCCAGAATCTTTGCTTAATAGCAGGCAACTGTGAAATACCATCTTAATTTATTATACTTCCCCTCTGTTGCTTCTTACTAACACTTTTTTCCTTATGGCTGTAGTAAAACCATATCTCTTTCACTCCCCTCAAAGGCCAGTGCACATCAGCTAGTGCAGGTGCCTGTGAAGAGTTCCCAGAAGCTGACTGGAAAAGCACATTCAGCTGATGAGGTCCAGGGCCACTGGGGCCAGCAGTCATCTGAGGAGGAGGGAGCAGCCAGTGAGAAACTCCCTCCACATCCCTCTTCCTCCTCATCTCCATCATCACTCTTCTCTGCAGCACAACCTTTTTGTTGGCTGCCTTGGATGTAGCAAAGCTTTGTAGTTTCAGTCAACACTTTCAAGGGGGCTCAGGGGGACTGAAAGCAGTGAAGCCAGAAGGGGGGCATAACCTATGGCAACCAAAGTGACAGCTGCCGCAGCCTTTCATGTCATGGTTTTACAGACTCCAGAGGGGAAACATCTCAAAAAAGATAACCATGTATGTATATGTCCAGAAGGTTTGGGGGTGTTTGTGTTCCAGGCAAGATATTCTCATCTTCTTTATTAACAGCCGAAAACAGGATGAATTTACAGAAGCTGTAACAAACAGCAAGTCATCGCATGCTTTGCCCTGGTGCCAAAAAGCGTGACAAGGCCAATAAGGGACAGAGATCCACATGCCTGCTACTGAAGGAAGTCAGTTTCAATTAATACTGTTTCTTATTTCAGGTCTGTGCAGCTGCCTCATGAAATGATGTGCATTCCTTTGAAATGTAGAGCTTTATTCTGCATGTGATCAAAAAGTAATTAAAAATGCTACATGTACTCTAGGAGAAATTTTGTTCCTTACTTTCCATTTGGAACTTCTGCCCAGTTCAGATATATTAGATGCAAGTCACAGAAAGAAAACATTTTTAGTTTTCACAGGAAAAATGACAGTTTTTTTTAAGGAGGCATAGAGCTATTTTGTGGTATTAATTTTACACAGAAGAAATCTGTTTGGCATAATGTCTAGCAATTTTTCATATCATTTTTAACACAGTGGGACAACAATGATTGAAGTGTCGCCTACCTCAGGGAGAGATTGACAAGGCATATATCTGCTAAAGCCAACCAAAGAGTATTTGACTGATTCTCCAAAGTCCTCACTAGTATAAACACTGGAATTATTCTCAATATAATCAATTACTGTACTTTAAATAGGAATTCTGCTAACTGAACTCATACATTTTGTTAAATACCACACTGGAAGTCTCTTGAGCAAAGTTTTCTCTGGAAACCTGTTTCTAATTGTAACTTACCCTGGATGACGTGTTTAAGGTTTGGGTTTTTTTTAACCAGTCATTAAGTATTCAAGGCAAGAGTTATTAAGAGGATGCAACTGGTTGTATCTTTCCTAAGATCCTGTGGCTATTGCCAGTGACTGCAATGCTCAACCAGATGGCTTTCAGGCAATTCTGCACAACAGTCCACTGCATACCTGACACCCATCATAGGGATACCTAAGAGGAGATATTATATAGATTGAAATACTTATACATTTCGAAGTGCGCTGTCTTTTACAGAAAGTTCAACAGGTGTTTCATTCCCAAGGCTATGTGCAGGCAGAAGGAATGCTTTGTGGGCAGCACAGTGCTGGCAGGGACTCAGTGTGTGCCCTCTGAGGCCTGCCTGTTTCCTTGCCCTTTAGTTCTTTTTGCATGTCTCTTTTCTTTACAAGTGAAATTAAACAAATTCATTTGCAAGAGTCAGAAAACACAGGAGGGGAGCCAGGTTTGTGAAGAAGCATACATTTCAAACATATATTTCTCCAACAGCGGTGGAGGAGAAGTGAAACATATAAGATGATTTCTTTTTCTGAAACTGTTCATTTTGCTATAAAACCCCTCTATTTAAAATGTCAGTGCTAGGCTACACTCACACAGCAGGGAGAAGAGTTTGAGCATAATGTTTCTGCTCCCTCTAACAGCTTATTTTTCTGCCATATAACTTATAGGGTAACAGTTTTACAAAAGGTTTATAGCTTCTCCTGCACTCTCCCCTGTCCAAGCCTAGTGCTTTTCTTGAAAACATTCCAGCTGTGTCCTATGTGACCTTTCAGGCCCCACACTGTCAATGCTCCCCTCGTTTTGGCAGAGTTTGAAAAACACAACCCTCCCAGCCGCCAAGGGGATGTTCCTGAGCCTCCACCCCTCTAAGGGTGCCATCTCTCCCATGGCCTGTGGGGCAGGATGGCAGGGGAACCCAGAGGCAAAGCAGTGGCACCCACTGCCTCAGGGCCCCAGAGGACATTACTGCAGGGGCAGGACGATAGATAGAAGCCAGGTGGATTGGTTCAACCTGAGCTGGACATCCCCACCACCACCACAAGGCTGTATTTCACCCCTATGGCAGCAGGAACTGCTCCCTTGAAAGGGGTTGTGTGACTGTGGTGGGGGATGCTGACAGCAAGTAGACTTTAATGTGGATTTTTTGTGCCACATGTAATTTCCAAGAGCCATACCTGAGAGACGCAGTTGTAACACAAGAATAACAGTTTTTCATGCATTTTTTCTCTCTACAAGTTATACGAGTATCTCTAGATGGTGAAGATGCTAAAAAATCCTTTATTCTGCTTACCCATAACTGGCCTGGAAAGCATTCACACCAATTTCTTCTCATTCTCTTATAACAAAGATCCACAGTGACATCTGTGATTCATTCAGTAAAGCAACTATCTGTTGGAGATAAAGTCAATATAGCTGACATTATCAGCATGGGCCACAGATAACCATTACTATTATCAGGACTTCATCCTGCAAGGACCTTGGCACAAATTAAACTCACGTTTCTCCTACCTTGCAGGAGCAGCTCAGTGTAAATAGTCGAAGTTTACCCATTGCTCTCAGCAGGTAAACGTTTCTCAGCCTTTGAGCTTATGCTGCATAATTGAACACAAGGCAGAGAAGAGCTGCTGTCTGATGGTTTTGGCAAGGGAAAGCAGAGAGATAAATTGTGATGGCTTTCACAGAAAATTAAAAAAGACCATTTCTGATAAGTTTTAAAGCATGGTTACTGAGACCTCTGAGCTTTGCAACATACCTTTGTAAAATGCCACAGGGGATCTAAAATCTATAGGGCAAGTTCAGGAGTTCCCTTGGTGTTTGCTTTCCCAAGCAACCACAGGCTGTTGAACCTCCCTTTCTACAGTGGCTTTACTGGAACAATGACAGGACCATGAAGGGTTCTTTTACAGAGTAACCGGCCTGTACTGCTCCTGCTTGACAAGAAGCTCCATCTCACCTTTGCTGCTGCTTTGGAACAAGAGGAACAAGATTTTCCTGGTCTGTAGCTAACTCAGCATGAAATCACCCCCCAAGTTCAACAAGTAGTAGCCATTAAGACTTTCAACACCCTCAGCAAAGCTCTTTCTGGTTCTTCATTGTCCAATAGGTTCCCCATGGAGAATATAGTTAATATTTTTTTGGATGAACTTCACAAATTTAAAGGCACTTATGAAATACATGCCTATTACCAAACAAAACCCACCATGCTGACCTATGCCGACTTATGACGCCTACTTTGTACAGAGGAAAAACCAACAGATAGAGGTCTTCCTTTTCCTCTCATTATTTATCTATGCAAATGTTTGATTAAAATAATAAAGAGAAATAACAAAAATAAATGAAATACAGGTTGTAGAAACACAGTGATGTTCTGGATGCTGTGTGAAAAGTCTATATGAAACTAACATTATCTTCCAGTCCCAAGACTAACATTTTAAGTGACTTGTGTTATGGTGCCCAGTGAAATGAAGGACACTCAGGCAGTAGTCATTAGCAGACTAATTTTATTCCCTCTGTGAGTAATACTCTCAGCTTTGAAATGGATGCTGATATTTTGTATTTCAGAAATTTGTGCTTCCCTCCCAAATGGGATTTAGCAACAACCAAAGTGTACTTTCTTAAATGTTAAGCTATCAGTAGTATTTAGGATCTTTAAAAAAAAAGTGGCTCTATGTTAGTCATCAGCTAAATTCAGTTAGCAGTATTAAATTGAAACTGGCACTGATTTTTCTCACTTTCACAGTCAAATGACTGAAGTGAAAAAGCACCTGGGAGGCATCACAAGACTGAAAGTTAAAACAAATCAGAAGTGACAAAAATGTGACATTGAAATTTTGGCTTCATTTTCAAAAATTTTGATGTACACTAAAATCTTGCTCAAAGCTGGACATCTAAGAGAAATAATGGTAATAACTGAAGCAAAATACCTTCTGCAAATGCTTGGGCCAAAGTTTTCCAGTGACTCTCAGAGAAGTCAGTGCCCTGGGTACAGCTTCTTGAGCAAGTCTTGGGTTGACCTTTCCAGTTCACTGTGGGAGCCAACTGCAGGATGCATAGCAAAACCTGAAGTGAGTTCCCTGAACTGGGGAGGGCTCCATGATGCCAAATGCACCCTCCTGTTCTTTCAGCATGAGAGATCCCCATCCCCACGCCAGGTCTGCTCCCCATCACTCTCTGCTGATCCCTGCTCTGGAGCCAAGGCTGTGCACCCTTGGCTAATAACACAGCCAGGGGTCCCCACCAAGCACAGAAAAGCTGGAAAAGGCAAGAATGAATAAATGCCTGAAATCCAAGGGAACACAAAACACTGCACTTTCGTTGCTGACCGTAATAAGTGTCATCACTGTTCCTGAGAGGTGTCAGGTTGCCAGTTCTGCACAGCCCCTGTGCAGCGTGGCCAGAGCCACTGTGCACTCTGCTGCCAGCTGCCAGGCAGTGGCTGCTTCAGAGCCATGGCCATGCATAACACAGGCAGTATGGCCATTCCCTAAATCCTTTGTATTTTCTCCTGCCACTGTGGTGCCCTGTGAGTGGGCTCAGTGTAGCACACTCAGTAATGCCTCTGCTTTCTCCTGCCCACAGTGGTGGGGATGAGGCCCTTTCTGATGGAAACAACAAGCACCAGTGTTCCCCTGCCTACAGGGTTGGGGTTTTTTTAATCAGAGACAGTGAAGACAAAGCAGGGGTCTAAATCAAAGTATTTTCTGTCTGTCAGCAGATCCCAGAAATAATTTAAGGCAGCAAACATGGCCACAGGAGTTCTAATTTCTGAGTATTCTTTTTACAAAGGATGGACAGCTCTGTTCACAATGTGTTCTTGCACCCAGCTCTGTTCACAATGTGTTCTTGCACCCACAGATCTTGACCTGTACCAAAACAGGATTTTGCTTTACCACCTTGATGAAGGCATGCAAGCAAATAAAAAGCACAAGGAGACAGCAGCTGTCTGTAAATAACCAACTCTGTTTAATTTTGTCCATTACTTAGGATTATAGGGAAAGAAATCTCAAGTTTAGAATGTTTTCACTACTTTTAGTTAGCAGAAAACAAAGGTAGGAGGCTTTAACTGCTTTGAAAAGCAAACAGCAAGCCACAAAGCACAGTGTTATATTTGGAAGGGAACTGTGTTGCTTGATATGAAATTATATACTCTACTGTTTTGTTTTTTTTTAGTTTTTGTCATAACATTAAGCACCATTTTCCCCAGATCTTATTAAATACATCTTGCTAGATCCCTGCAGCATGTTTGACAAGCATATTGAAAGATTAAATTTACAGGACTTCACTCTGCCTGTACTTACATCTCTTACTCCACTCATATCACTGGATGCACTCAGTGTATTCCTCAGGCACTTATTTCCTTAGGGCTGAGTAGTACACAGCAGGACAATAATGCCTTCAGCAGGTGCTGGTGTAAGGTTAGATGCCCTGTGCAAATGTCCAGTTGCAGTGGGCTGCAAAGTCCTTGTACTAGAGGAATTACAGTCCCTTAATTAAGCTTGAACCATTCAAGCACATGTATGCTGAATGCCCTGACTCAGTAGCTTTGTCTCTGCTGAGCTACAGGAGCAGATTCATCCCCATTTCACAGAATCAATGGTTAAAGTCCCACTAGAGCATTTTCTGTGAGGACCATCCCTGCACCTGCCTCCATCCCTAGACCATGTCAACTCCATTTATTTATACCACAACTGCTTCCACTGACCTCATACCCCTGTAGCCAAGTGAGTCAGAACAGAACCAGACCCTTTAACAGCTTCTGTTACCATCAGCAAATCAAGTAAGCAAGACGTTTAGCCAAATCACTCTCCCTATCTTAATGTCATCTGAGATCAATTCAGTTAGAACTACTCCTCTTCTACTGAAGCTCCTAAAGATGAAAAATACTTAATTTGTTCCTATTTTGTTGACTGTGAAGGAAGTTAAAACTAGAAGAGAGTTACATGCAAGGTATGGAGCAGTGACCCATTATTGTGATAGATGAAATCTGTGATGTGTTTATAAGCAGGCTAAAATAACCAATACATTATAGAAATGGAATGTATGAAATAAGCTGAATTGCATGTTTGACTGTCTTTACTCTTTGAAAAGAGTGCTGCTTTTTATTTTTAGAGTGTTTTTCTCTATGTACCTTGATTTGATTCTGTTTTACCAATTCAGTTCTTGAGAGTTTGAAAACTGTGGGAAACCTGTTAAGTGCTGAAATAGCAAAGACCACTGAACCACCCAGGAAGCTAGAGGAGGAAAGAAAAGGGTTCCAACGTATATTGTCAAAATATATAGTTTTAAGTATCTAGTTAATTCCAACAAATAACAGGCAATAGAAAGAGAATAAGACTTCCTGAAGTATTTCAGTTAAGAGATCATAATGCACATGCTAAGAGGTATCCAAATGGTCTTCCAGGGAGAAACTGGAAATGGGCAGCTGTGATATCTTAGGGTCCAACAGGATGATACAGGGACAACAAATGTATTTTTTAAGATAGTTTTTTGTACTCTGTAAAGCAACTGATAAGGAGACAGGTTCAATTAATAAGAATTCTTTGCAAATCAACTCACATTATACTTTTGCATCCGTGCTCTTTGTTCCATCACATCACAAAACAATTAGGGCAAGCAGAACAGAAGAGAGCCAAGCTTAACCTCCTTTACTACATCTTGTGCATTTTCGAATTTCCCGGGGGGAAAAAAATAAAATTGAACTGGTGAGCTTAAAAATATCATAAAGAAGCATAGGGATGTACAGTGACCAGAAATACGTTTTAACTGGGAATTAGAAGATTACTAACCACAATAACTCTAAAGCTATGGAACAGTGTTTCAAGACAAGTAGAGAGGATAAAGAGCTTAAGATGGTGTTTAGCTGGTTTGTGAAAAGGATGATGTGCCAGGCTTGCCAGTTAAGAACAGGGACAGAACTTGATAATTCAGGAGATTCCTACTGCAAGTGATTATTTCCCTTCTGTCTCTGAGCCAGCTGTGTAGTCTGTTGTCATGTAACAACTACTGCCAGGAACAGCCGGCTTCCTTTGGTGAGCAAAGGGGTGGGAGACATGGCAAGAGAGAGGACTTTGGAGGCTGGCCAGGTCCAGAAGAGCCCTACTGAACTATGCCACGAGAAACGATGTAAGGTTTGCCACAGACTGAAGTGCCCAACACTAGTTTTATGCTGTCCAGCTGGAGATGTCTGGCATGTAATACCAGGCTGTTAAGACAGCTGCTGCTGTGAGCGTGCAAGGCTGTCTGCTGTTCTGCTGTTGCTACGACATGTAGGTGCCCCTGCTGGGACTCGTGACTATGTGTAATGCCAGGATGATGCTGGGGCTCATAACTGCATGCAGTGACACTAATGTCTGAGCTCTCATGTGGTGCCCACATCCTCTCACGGCTGTCCCAGCCTTCTGCTGTGTGTTACCACCTGGCCTCACAACAGAGCAGCACAAGCAGAGCTGAGCCCACTGACACCTCTGCTGCTGTGGTTGCAACCTGGGGTTTGATGCTGAAGCATACTTTTGGCTAAATAGCTCCAGCAAGGTGTGTTGGAACAGTGAAGGTGATGTTTGCAGGAACAGCTCTGTCCTGTTTCCCTTATGGGGTCACTCACTTTTGGGGGACAGATGGCCAGGAACAGCCACACCTTCAACCATTTCACAGAGATTTGCAATCACTTGTTCCTCATGCTCAGTTCTGCACCAATGTCAGCTGCAGGACAGTGATAGGGAGGAAACGTGAAAACACAACTCCCTGCTTAATTTGGCCACATAACACTCCAAGACACAGAGAAAGGTTTGGAAAGCATTCAGAGTCTTAGCACTTGTTCCAATAAACGGACTTTTCTTACTGTAGTCCTGATAATTTCAGCCGTTTTCATGCTGAATAGCTCCTTGAGATCAGATTGTGACCCTTTTACTGTCTCTGAATGTTACTTTACTGCAGAAGCAGTTTTACTGTGTCACTGAGCCTGTTTCTGCACCATGCAGAGAGATCTAGGGAACACATACATACTAATATCCTACTCAAAGGCAAGTATCAGCATGACCCTCTAAAATGTAGTCTGTTTAACTAGGGACCAAAATCAGCCCAAGTGAATAGAGCTGTACCAGTTTGCCTCAGAGTGAACTGAATCAAGCCTCTGAACCACAACAAAATTAATCTCAGTTAAAGTACTATGCTAAGGGCAGCAGCACAAGATAACACTGTCTGAAATATGTTCCACATACTGTGAAATACTCCAGAATCAAATGCTGAACAGTCTACTAAACTGGAATACACTATGATATTGCTTGTGACTGATTCATCTGCTAGTTGCATTAGATTGCAGAAGTCTGGCTTGCCTCACAGTCAGTCCTGGGGAGGTATTCAGCCATAAAAACAGAGATTGAACATGAGTTAGATATTATAAATATGAATTTGTCAGGCCAGAAACACTACTATATGCAACTCCCCTAATATTACTTAAGGGTCTTAGTTTCCTTGATTCCCAAAGAAGTTTGTGTGACTACGATCCAAGAGTATGTCCTGAGATCCTCGGTTACCAAAGATGATGCAAAGGAGCCATCAGTCCTGATGGTCTGGGCCTGGCTAATTTGCAAACTTGGTTTCTGTTCATGAAGTTCTGTTTATAAGATGTGGATGCTAAAATGCCGTCTCTCCTCTCCTACCTCCTTAATTCATTGTCAAGTTTGAACACTTGAGGAGTCCAAGTTATAAAAAGCTAATGACAACGCTGAGCACTCAACCTTAATTTATAGTTTGGTATAGATCATAGTCTACACATACACTTCCCCAAAGGCACATTTTATTCTCCAGTTCTGTAACTCATAGTGTTTAGAACTAGAAAGTTTATTTAGCAATACCCAGTCAGGCTGTAAGCCTAATGATGCCTCAGCTATGGATATTTGCCATAACATTCCATACTTCTATTCCAGCTCTTTTTAATTAGAAATGGATTTTTTCCTTCAAGTGGAGCTACTGAGAGAAATCTGTTTTCACTTAGCACTTAGGCCAGAAACAGTATTGCCACTCCTGCTGTAATTGTCTGCTAGCCTTTATTAGTTTCTATAGATCTGACAATCAACATTTTTGGATGCTTTCTAAATCTTTCTTTTGAATAGAGGCTAAATGGAGTAAATGAAGTAGATATTACTCCATCTTTTTTCCTCCAGCACACCCCTGAACAATATAAAAATAGTTTCAGCTCTCTTACAGTTCAGATTTCTCACTTTGACAGACTTAATATTAGTTCACTGCTACAAACCTCCAGAGCCAAGCCCCTGCAGCACAACTCAACAGAATAATAAATACTGCAGGACAAAAAATAATCATACTACAGCTACAACTGCTCATTACAAATTTATCTCTGGTGCTGTTTATCTGCTGGTTCCAGCCTTCTGTCCCATCCCAGCCAAACCTTCTGCATGCATAGCAACAGAAATCACCCCAAACACTTGGCTGCTATGACTGCTGTGGTGAGCTCTGAACCGCACACTCCCATATCACGCCTCAGAAGTCCAGCGGCCACCTTGCTTTATAGGCTGCTTGCTTTCCTCCCCATTTGTCTTCAAGGGGATAAGCATTCAACTGGCTAACTGCAGGGCAGATAGATGTTATCAAACTCCTTTAGGATTTTGACTAGTGCTGCTTTGACTAGTGCTATCCCTTTCAGAAGTGTCAGTGACATACATTGGATCTGCAGGCACAGTACAAGGCTGGAAATTAGGAGACTTCAGTTTTGCCAGCAGTCTGCTGCACGACCTTGGGCAGCCACTTCAGTTTATTCAACTTTCTTTTCCACTTCTGCCCTTTGCTGATTCTGTTTTTCATGAGGATATAATCTGGGACAGAGATAGCCTCTTGCTATACTGATAGATGCAACAAGTACGTGACCAGCACTTTTTTGTGTTACTAGAAGCTAATGTAATATAAAAAAGGAACAAATAAATTAATCTTCTGTCCTACCAGAAGCATTAGCTCACTCAAATCAGGAAATGGTTGTTAGCTGAATAATGTTGATGTGTTTAAGCTATCCTGACCCTTCATGATAGCATAATTTGCAAAAAATCATCTGAACTCAAAGGTACTTTTAACTTCTGCGGGCTTAAGCCAATAGTACTGGAAACCTGTTAGTGCTTCCCAAGAGACCTTCAATGCTCTGCCATGACTAGTTCTCCCAACAAGTGTTACTGGACAAGAGAAAAACAATTTATGGTCTGCTAGGAGAGAGGAATATTTAATATCTAATATATAATTCTGGAGCCATTTTATAGCACAGTGTCTTACAGCCATCTGGGCTTTGACAGTGACGGATCTAACATGACTATGCTGCCTTGCACAGCATTTCCTTTTTCAATTCCTCACAGGGATGATGGATTGCCAAGCCAATCTCTGAGGCATGCTGGCTTCTTTGGCTGACCCAGAAAACAAGGGCACTGCATAAAAGCTTGGCTACATTGGTTTTTATGGAAAGCATCTCATAATTTATCTTTCTTAACCCTCCAAGCCCCAAATGCTGACGTCATCCACTCTATAGGGCTCAGTGGGTAACCTCAGGCAAACTGAGGGCTATTCTTAAATCATTTCCAGCTGAAAGACTTTTCCCAGACAATCACAAAAGAAGCAGTACATGCTAATTTCTACCAGCAGGGTCCTGGCGTGGTTTTGAGACCACGTGTGCATTTGCCCAGAGCCCACACATGCTGTGCTGTCTGTGTGGTTTCATATGGACTTGGTTTTGTGTGCGTATGAAGTTGACAATTACGTTGTGGCTTGCGTGTTTTTTTTCCCCCCTGAAAACCTATTCATTTTCTTTCTTACCTGTTTCTGTTCAATCTAAACTGCTTTTGCTAATTGCAAGTGCACCATTAGCTTTGTATTTGGGCTCATTTAGTTATAGGCTTAACTCTGTATTTTTCATTCAGCAGTTTTTCTGAGACCAAGGCCAACTGACACACCACTGTCAATGCCCAAATTACCTAAAAAAAAAATAAATAGGCATTTTCTTTTTACAGAAAATGCTCCTAAGTGCTAACATTTAAGAATATGTATCATCAATTATTAAGTGTAAATGGCCGTTTCTTTTACAGAAAGGCCATTCTGTCCACAAGCACATCAATGACAAAAATGTTTTATGAAGCTCTTCCCCAGGAAAACTGGCTCATAAAGTCTCCATGCCATTTTCCTGCCATCAGCAGGTTCACCAGCCTGCATAAGGGTGATTTGCTCGTTTTATGTTAGTTCTCCCGCTGTGGTGCATGAAGGCAAAGCAGAAGGCAGTGCTCCCTGGCTATTTCTCCCAGCCTAACAGTACTGAGCTGCTGGACACAGCTGTGACAGTGGACCTGGGAGTTCACTCTCTGCCTGGGAGCTGGCAGGTGCTCCAGCCAAATTTCAATCTAAAAGTAGCTGGGTGTATTTTTCACTGAAAGAAAGTTATTCTAAGAAAAACATCAGGACATCAGGAGTGATACTGAAGTGAGGTTCCTTACTCACTTTTAAGCTTTACATTTGCCTGAGGGCATTTTGTATGAGAGAAGCACAATTCTTCTTAATTTCAACAACATATATAGGAGGTATTTTCAACTATTACAATTTTGCTATTGCAAAGGTGTCTTAGCAGCATGCATGGGAAGTTCTGCACAAAAATGCTGTGATGACCTCTCTCTGCCTTCTTTTGCTGCTGTTATTTGTAGCTTAATTGCTGACCCACAATGCCAGGCTCAGAAACCAAGGTTTCAGAGTTTTGTTTTTTCTGCCTGTGTAATGAGGTAAAGAGTCTAGCCTTTTCTGTGCCTGTTTTCTTCATATGTTGTTACAAAAAATATTGGCATAATTTGTGTCATATATGTAATAAACTAGAAAGGTTGATCGGACACAGTGCAAGAGTACATAGTTGCTTGGTGTGTTTTAACTTGACAATATCAGGAACTGACTCTAGGGTCCATTAGCCCTCATCAACCTGACACAAAAAATGCTGCTAATGCACAAGTCCACCCCTGAACTATGTTGGGCTCAGTAGCAAAAACATGAGCACTTCATGTTCAAGGCAACCAAAGCTGAGGCAGAGGTTTTGCCAAATGAACTTACAGGGCGCAGCAGAAAACAGAAACTGTTTGTGAGCTTGGAACAGAGATGGACACCAGAAAAGAGAGGAGAAAATTAAGAGTGGACTCCTGACAACAGAGCTGGATGTAGTGCTCTTAGAGCTCTGCAAGTGTAATTGCTTGTGTGCCATTTGGGCCACCCCACCTCTGTTTGAAGAGTTCTCGCGTACACTGTACACACATTATCCTACAGCACGCATTGGGTCATCTCTTAGGCCAGCGGCGAAAAGAGCCGTCTGCCAAACGTCTTTCTGCTTGGCAAAGGAGACATTTGTTTCTGCTACAGGTGGTAACACATTGCACACAGTATTACTCTGCAGTAATTAGGAATTCAGACAGCAGCTGTTTTCTGAAGCACAGACCAAGAGAAAGTCACCCTTCTGATGACTTCACATCAGCAACTGCATCCTTGTGTTTTCAAAAAATAAGCTCAAAGTAAGAGAGGTTCAGGCTGGATTTGAAAACAAACATCTCTCCTCAGGTAGAAAACCATCTAATCAACTTGCTCAGAAGTACCCAGGTGATAGGAAGCAGTTAGCAACTGAAGACAGTCCCAGTGCATTTCTTAACCCAAGATCTTATTTTCTCACTTGCTTTGATAAACATTTGACTTAATTTGTACAAGGGTTTTACTGCCTTGTATTTATATACAAGGCTGTACACAATCGTGCTCTCTGCTGTGCCTTCAGCTTGCTGTCAAGAGCAGAGCTGGCACCTTGCTCCAGATTTCTACCCTTTGTGGGCATCACAGCAATTGAAGTGCTGCCTGGGGAAAAAGCACACAAAATGCAAACTCTGTTTCTAGTTATTGTCCTTTGATTTAACTTGAATCATGTATCTGGAACTTCAGATAAAGTTTCCAATTTTATTTGAGAAAACCAGGCTGCCAGCAAAACCCCCTTTGCAAATCCTGTCCGAAGTTGCAGTGCACTGTGGTGTTGCTTATGACATTGTTTTGCCGTTGACTTCTTGTTTTGCCTCTGCATCATTGTTCCTTATTTTCCCTATTCCCTATCTGAAATATACTTCTGAATCACTCTTTACTCCACCTCACCCACAATTATAAGAATGTATATCACAACAAAACAAAAGCACATTTAGTCTAGTGTGCAACCTCCAGTGCTGATCAATATTAGACATCTGTGGCTGCATGCCAAAAGAGGGACAACAGAGTGATTTATATACTTTACCAGTCTTCAATGATTTTCATAACAAAGTCTCTCTGCCTGATATAGTAGCCCATACCATAGCCCACACTCATACCTGGTACTAAGAATTGGAAATAGAGGCAGAGGTTAATTTCACAGCTTCTATTTGCGAGAAGGAGCTATTGACCTTTTTCATGACAAGCCTTATCAGAAATAATACAGTTGTAAATTTTTCAGTGAGTTGATACTAAATGTGTTATTTACTGATTTGACCATCACCATTGGTTGCAGTTGGCAGGATTTTGATCCCTAATTTAATTTAATTAGCTAGTGACTCTAGCTAATATCTATCACACTCCAAGAAATGCTGGAAATTACACAAATGCTGGACTCCAGGCAGTTTACTTCTAAATCAATGTTTTCATTGATCATCTTTTAGGAACAGCAGTCTCATGTAACTCCTATTCTCAATGTAGATGTCAGAATTACTGATCATTTTACAATTATTTGGTTTAAAGTTTTTGCATTTCAAAACTTTCCTTACTTCTGAATTTTTAAATGGTAAGGATGATCTACATTTGAAAGCTGAGATAGAATAACACAGGGTGCAAGTATAAAATATGACAGCTATTCCTAAAGTAATCCATGTGTAGAAAATTGTATTGCAGAATATCTTACCCTAGTACAATTAGGAACCAGGTTGAAATAAATCAAATTGGCGTGAAGAGCAAAAATTATGGGATAGAAGTGTGTATACATTAGGTGAGTTATTCAGGAATTTCTGAACAGCAATTTCAAACAAATGAACTCACTCACCAGGGCCAAGTGACACAGCTAATTCACCCAGCAAAGCAGTGGGGCACTGCACTAACACAGCAGTATTGTTTTTAATATCAAAGCGAGCTCAGGTATTTGTATTTCTCCACATTACTCCCTGAAGGTAAACAGTTCATAGACTATGAACAGACACAAATACAAGCATCGAAGCAGTTTAAAGTCTTATGGACACCTCAGCTGGAACATAAATGTATGACCAAGGAATGGTAACTGCCTTTACCTGCACCTCTAATGTTACAAAGCTAAGTTAGACAGGTGAGTATAACCACCCCCACTCCAAAGACAAGTTGCTTTGCTGCTGTTTGTGCTCCACCCTACATAAAGTTCCAGAAGTTCGTGTCCTGGAAGCTAACACCAGTTTTTCTTCACATGGCTTTTGCAAATTATCTTCTATTGCCATCAGTGGCCAGTGGTGTGAACCCATTCTCTTTTGCATTGTAACAGATTAAGATTGCACACACAGAGTCAGCTGCCTGAGAGGGATCTACAACAGGATAATGAATTGCTACATTACCATGAAGGACTCCTTAGTGCTTAATAATCCTAGCATATGTATGCTATAGATCCAAATACTTGGCACAGGTTTGTATCAGAAATGGACAACTTAGATGGCTTCTGAAGAAAGGTATTTCTAGATGATTTCTCAAGGGGAATTGTAAATACCTACCAGATTCTGGTGCTAATTTTCCTGCTTAAATCTTCCTAATTAGCAGTTAGTTGCAAAATATCACTTGGTGATAGAATTATTTAGTGCTTAGATTTTGAACACTGACTAAGCAGTACTAGAATGCAATCTACTGATTTCTTTTGAATTATAAACCCATAAACCTTTCATGCATTCATAATTTTCTGTTTAATATTCATTGTCCTGATTGTTCCATCAACAATCAGGTACTCTACCAATTTATTTTTAGAAACAATGAACTGACTATTGCCATTTTGGGTTCCTTCCACCACTATGTAAGTCTCACTTGTGATACAAAGGACCAAGCTCAGTAGGGGCATGGGGGTGAGCAGAATGTGTGTGGAGGGACCAAACATTTTAGTGACCACTTCTCAATGGCTACTAAACAATTTGCATCTCAGATTGGATTCTGTGAACTTTGCCGTGTGAAGCTCAGAAGTTGCAACCCACAAACAATAGTGGAAGAAACATGGGAAACACAAACTATCCCATTTAAACCCAGTAACAGCCCTGTGGATAAAGAGGATGAGCTGTGAGTCACAACACATTATCTCCAAACAATGCTAACTGCACTGATTTCTGCAACATCAACTATTAAAAGACCAATTTAATTTTGCCTCCGAGATGACTGAAGTTTGGAATTAATGTTTTGAAGTGTGAAAAACTACTTTAATAATCAATAGGTATTGCTAAAAATAATTTGTTCCAGTACAAAACCTTAAAATTATTTGAGCCCAGCTTCTCTCCAGTTACTGGAAATTTCAAATACAATTTAAATACCTGCTAAAAAGTTTACTAACAGCTGCTCTCTAATTATATTTATTTTCTTTTAGAACTAACAGACTGTGATCTTTGATGAATTGGTATTAATTAAGCACGCCTCATGAAAATCACATGCAGCATAGAATTTCCTTCTGATATTTGGTTGATAATAAATTAGACCGAGGTTGACATCAATAAACTAATATTTGTGTTATCATCCAAATTTCACAAAAACAAGTAAGTACTCTATAAGTTACAATTCAATAACTTTGGATAAAAACTCATAAATAGAAGTGTTAATTTAGAAATTAGCCCTTTATAATTTAAGCTTCATTATTAGCACAGAAAAGGGTTTTCTGGTGGAAAAAGTGCCTAGGCTGTATCATTATATATGAAAATCTGCAGCAACTACAGATTTAGAATAGTCTTTATTAGGGCAGTTCCTGTTCAGCAACGAAAATGGCTCAATTTTGCTACTGATAGCATTGGCAAGGTAGTGCTTGACCACACTGGGATAATGGTGAAGCCCACGTCTCATCAGAGACAGAGAACTAGAAGGCTGAAGAATATGTTACCGAGAGTAAAGGACCTTACAGACACAATTAATTTTTTCTCAGATTCACAATTAATTCAATAGATCCTTGGTAAACACACTGCTGGCTACTCACATAACATTCAAAAGCCTTTAATGGAACTCAGAGGAATGATTAAGTTCATTAAACAAAGCAAGCCAAAATTTTTGGCTAAGCAGCTTGCCTTTCATGTAGTATAAAACCTTCTGAAATGCATTAGCTAATAAAACTTTGAAAACTCTTTTCCTCAAATCATGACATAAAAGAAAGAGCAAATTTACAGTAGTGTTAGACAGACAAAGTAGCAACTTAGTATCCCAAAACACACTAACATTGGGTTGGGTTCATCCAGCACGCTGTATGACATTTGTCATATACAACAGTCTCCTCCACTGTCACAGCTCTTTGCAAAGGCTCGGGGAAAACCGTCCAGGCATGGTGGCAAACACTGCTCAAATGGTAGTTACAGACAATCCGCTTGTACAAAAGAGGAACTACAGGTAGATGTATTTTCCACGTGCTGGCCAAAGAAATAAAGGTTTGTATTCTCGCTAAACAAAACTGTTCAGCTGATTAAACAGTAACGCTACAAGTGGTATATATCGCCTCACTGGCCCTTGCAACATGGTGTTTTCCTCTCCAAGTCCCACATTCTCTTGCAGAAGGAGAGGCCATTTCTACAAACCTTTTTGAGATAACAAAAAAGCACTAGGATATTTTCTCCCTATTTGTAGATGACTGATGGACACTACCAAGGGCTGTTTGTCCTCTGTCTTCTGAAGCTGTAAATCAGTTGCAGAGAAAACCCAGAAAACCTACTTGAAGGGTTTAAGTAGGACAATAAATTTGCTCATTTGTATCATTACAGAACATTAACTGAACTGTAGTGTCCAATTTTGAGCAAAACTCTGACTTTAAGAGCAGACTTACACTAGACACACGCGTAATTTCATTGACAATTGATAATTACAGTACGATTACTCTTTTGGCTTTTAAAATCACATTCGGTTTTCATCAAGTGAAAAAATGCTAGCAACCTACTCCAATCTGGCCTGATGTACTGACCTAAAAGTCACTTCAGCACTGTGTCTGTCATGGTTTAATCCCAGCCCTCAACTAAGCACCACACAGCCACTCACTCACTCCTCACTGCTGGTGGGTGAGGAGGAGAAGCAGAAAAAACATAAAAGATGTGGGTTGAGATAAGAATAATTTAATAATTGAAATAAAGTAATAAATTCATAATATTGACAAAAGGGGAAAAAAAAGAGGAATAAAATCCAAGAAAGACTATCATCATCCAATACAATTGTTTACCACATCCTGACTGATGTGCAGACAGTCCCTTAGAGTGGCTGCAATCAACACCTCCCAGCCAACTCCCCCAGTATGTATACCTTATATGTATATATAAGCATGATACTCCATGGTATCGTTATATCCTCTTGGCCAATTCTGGCCAGTTTACCTGGCCATGCTTCCTCCCACCTTCTTGTGCAGCTGCTCACTGTCAGAATATGGCAAACTGAAAAGTCCCTGATTTAGGGTAAGCATTACTCAGCAAAAACCAAAACATCAGTGTGTTATCAACATTCTCATACTAAATTCAAAACGCGGCACTGTGCCAGCTATTAGGAATAAAAATAACTCTATTCCAGCTGAAACCTACAGTGACCTACTGTAAGAAAGGCCAGATTTACTCAACCCAAAACACACAGCATCATTCAGACCTAATCTTTCCACCTAGTAAAGTCTCTTCCACCTCTTGTCAGGGAATATATATGAAAACAAAACAAAGCAAACAAAGTAGTGTTCTAACATTAATTCAAAAGCACTGGGTACATAAAATTAAAGCAAAAACAGAATATTGTTTAAATGTATTACAGACATCTCTGGTCTTGTGTAGCAATTCTTCAGTAGAGTTTATACATGGATAACTTCCTAAGCATTTCTACCTTCATGACTACACATGCTTCAGAATTTGGCAAGCTCTAGGGTCTGTAGATCTTATGAGGTTTCAACTTTGTTAGAAAGGAAAACAGTTTTTCATATGGTGAATTTTGGATCCTGTGTGCTTTTGTTTATGCCTGGAGAGATGCCTCACTGTTGCTCCTCCTGCTCTTCTGCCTCACCTAACTCATGCTCCTTTCCAAGTTTCTCCTGTTAAAGTTTTACCTTGTGCGTTTGAAGTTGGTTCTTTTGGATCTCTGACATGTTTGTTTATCTTCAAGGCAGATAAGCCTCTTATTCACTGCTCCGTGAGTTCCTAGTTGCAGGTGGGCAGTCAGCTACTGGCTGCTATATGGATTGTAAGAACTGGCAGTCAGGTAGCTACTGCTGGCAAGCAGGAACACTTGGATGTTGAGGCTTATGATAGCATAGAGAGAACAAAAAGGCAAGGCCAAGCAAAAATACCTTTGAAGATAATGATGCATGTGAATAGACAGGAAAGTTGCTAGAGGGTGGCCAACTCTTTGTTACCAGAGTCAATCACACCAGGAAATTCAGATCTGCTTCTGTACTAAACTTAGTGCAAATTGTTGCTTTATTTACCTTGGACATCAAATTGACTTAGTTTAATGTCAAAAGATGGCTTCTGACTTTAAGTATAGCCAATCTATGCACATATGTTGTTGGGACAGTATTATCTTTCATATACAGTGGTATTCTTGCACACCAGGAGTCATGCAGGTCTCCCTTCAGCCACAGGGACAAACCTATACATCATTTCCAGCAGAGGCTTAGACCTTCTCTGGCACTTTTTAGTCTCTTCCTGTGTGCAGGTGAGTGTGCGTGTGTACAAATATACGTTTCCATAGTAACTGAAAACTGCAATTGCAGAGCATTGCATACCATAAAGCAGAAAAGCTGTAGTTGGGTTTTAAACTACATCATCTTATATTTTAAAGACATACCCTTTTTTTTAAGCCATGGTGAAAATAACAGTATCATTTCCTTTTCTTTATTACATTGTGGTTATAAAGGCATCCTTACATGTAAGGGTAAATATAAAATCCATCAAGTATAGAGGGTTTGGTCGAGAGAAAAAAAAAATCAATATGACCTTTTTGATAGAATTCTATAGAAAGTCTTTATCATAGGTGAATAGAGCCTTCATACAAGCACAAATTGAAGGTATCAAAAGTTAATTCCTGGCTTCTTGGAAGGTACTGTAAAGGGCATGTATCCACAATTCTCAGGGGACAGGCAGGGGAGCACAGCAAGGCTGTGCAGTCTTTCCTCACAGCCTCCAAGATGAAAAGACTGAGACCTTTGCTTCTCTAATAAAGCTCCTGGAATGGAAAAGCTGCATTCAAGCCACTGGGTAATCAAGGTCTAAAATACCACTCCTGCTCCTGAGTTCCAGAACATATATTTTTGTTTCCTTTTCTGACACAAAATTGTCATCTCACCTTTGTGGATAATTCTGGGGGGGTTGTTTTCCAGTCCTTTTGTGTTTATAGTAAGCTTGTTTTGCTTCCAAAGAAATGATCCGCTATATAATTAGAGGATTTTGGTTACTGATTCATTATTCATTCATCCCATTTGGCTCACTGGACCACTATAGATTTCTCCAACTCTTCTCCATGCACTAGATATTGATTTTATGGTAGGTCCAATTAGGTAGGCATAAAAAAGGACAAAATGTAATTTTTCTGTTATTTTTGTTCACATTTTCTGCTGATGATATTCCCCAGCTTCTCCTACCTCAACTTTGTCATTATGCTTGTTTTTTCCCCTCATTGAGATCCAAGCCAATTTACCTTGTCTTCTAGTCTTTCCTGCTCTTGCTTTATGTCCTCCCTCACCCTGTCAATGTCAAGATTTCCTTGCCTAAATACAGCCACCTCAATTCTGTAGCAAATGGCAGGAATTCTTTGATGAAACCACACTATCCTACTGAGGATTTATGATTAGCATGCTAAAGATGAGTGTCCTAAGCTGAAAGCAACATTCACAGGAAAATTTTCTGAAGTGATTTTTGATGATTGGTCCATTGGGAAATTAGAGAGTGCTAAGAACATAAAACAAATATTCATTGGTATTAATTTCTAATATCACAGCAGCAACCATCTCTATTCCTCAGGTAGTCTTTTCTCCCTGATTTCAAGAAGGAAATGCTGAAAGCAGAGAGATTGCCCTTTAATTCTGTGAACAATATGCAATGTGTGCAGTGCTTGGGGGATTAATATTCAGTCATCAGAATCCCACTGTTTTAGGTTTCCAAAGTCAGCAACTTTGAGTTGCTTCAGCTGACACAGTGCACAATACTTGGAGTGGATAGAATGAATTGAACTTACTGCCTACTATTAAACACCTCTGCTCTTAAACAAACACTGGAGAGAGGCAGTCTTGCTGTTCACTCAGCAGAGCTCAGTCTGACCCGATGCAGAGGGGGCAGCCCTGCCGTGTGCAAGATGGGGAAGCTGCTTAGGTGCAGGGAAAGGGAGGAAGACATAGTGCTCTGCTATGCACTGCCCACAGCACAAACCTGAAAAGCTGAAATGCAGTGATACAAACCCAAAATCTCTGAAAATCAACACATCAGTGTTTCTTTAGTCTCTTCTCCATTGGAAGTCTTGGTTGTTGGGTTTTGTCAGAGGATAACTGGCAAGTCTTTTATCTGTATTCATTCAGCACACAGATCAAGACAAATCAGATTTTGATGTTTTTTGGCAAAAGTATATCACAATCCCATGTGTTTTAAACTTATGCTGTACAACGAGCAAAGAAAAGAACAGCCAGATTTTTATCTACTGTTAAACAACTACTCATTCAGGTTTTTCATGTCTCAACTCTTCACCATATGGGCAACTTCTAGAATATTTTACAATCAGACACAATGTTTTCTTAAATGTAAGAATAAATGAACAAAAAGAAAATGGTCAGGTAATCAAATTGAGGAAAAGGGCATGAGCTTCAAGTTCTGAATCAGAAATTAAATAGTTCTGAAGATTAGAAATATCATAGAGTCGTAGAATGGTCTGGGTTGGAAGGGACCTTAAAAACCATCTAGTTCCAATCCCCCTGTCATGGGCAGAGACCTCTTCCACTAGTCCAGGATGATCAAAGTCCCATCCAACCTAGCCTTGAACACTGCCAGGAATGAGGCAGCCACAGCTTTTCCAGGCAATCTGTTCTAGTGTCTCACCCACCTGATAGAGAAGAATTTCATCCTTACATCTAATTCAAATCTACCCTATTTCAGTTTAAAGCCATTCCCTTTTGTCCTGTCACTCCATTGTTAAAAGTCCCTTGTTAAAAGTTCCTTTACAGCTTTCTTTTAGGCCCCCTTTAGGTATTGGAGGGCTGCCAGTATGACCCTCATATGACTCTATTTAAATGGGAAGGACAACTATTAACAGGAGGAGGTCAAAAGAGGAGATGCCAGACTAAGTGCTGTACTTTTTACTTTCGAAAGAGCTACCTCTGTCTTTTTAGTGGATCTTGTAGTTGTTAAGGAGATATTTTTCCTTCTTTAGTCTCATGAATTTCACAGCCTTAGGACTCCTCTAGTCAACTGGAAGCTTTTATTCAGCCATTCAGGTCTCATCCTTACACTTTTTGACTCTTAGAGAAACCCCTAGATGACTCCACCGCTTCAGATTTATTGGATTATTTTTTTAAACTAGACTAACAGACACAGTAGTTTGGCTCAGTGTGGTCTCTCACAGGCTGATACAACTCTGCAACTAAGCACGCTTTTCAGAGAGTCTCTGTTGCATCCAATTTGCTAAAACTACTTGAACCCTTTTTAAAACAGCCCAGAGGAATGCCTAGGCACTACACAGTCATGTGTCTTAAAGTAAATGAAGGTCCTTCTCTCTCTCTTGCTTATTAAAAATCCCCCTAGTGTCAGAAAGTACATGTAGTTCTAAAGAAAACTGCCTGGAGGTTCTTGACCTCTGCACAGCAGCTTAGGTGTTTGTAAAAGTGTCCCAAAATCTCTGAACACAACTGCATTTTAAATAAACAACAAACATTCAAAAATAAAGTATGTTTTGAGAATGTTTGGTGAATGAAACCAGGCACTATCCAAACTGATGCTGTTCCTGAAGTCCTGACAGCTTTCTGGTATAAGTGCCCAAGCTCTGTTTGGCTCCCAAAACACAAATGTCCTTGTACCTGGGCAATACTCGCAGTTTAGTTATGGCTGTTGCCTTCAGAGAAGCTGTTTTGTGCTGTCAGGAAAGAATCAAATGTTTGAACATGTAATGCAGTCATAAGATTTGCCATCTGCTCATGAGACACATGCACAGTGCTGTGTTCCCAAAGGGTATGGTTCATGTCTAAATTCACTGAATCTGGCTTTGCCACTTCTACAGCCCAGCAAACTCTGAAAACATCTTTATGTTTATTTCCTCCATCATTAAAAAGCTCATGCCTTCTAAGTATTATTGCTATTCAAAAGGAAATACACTATTTGTCTACATGACTATTCGAATGTAATAATTCTATAATCTTGTTCCCAAAACAGGACCTCTCTTCAATATTTGATTCGCATCATGTCTTAGATATTAAAGGAAGTACATTTTTTTTTAATGTCTAAATATGCCATATATCCTTTCACTATTCTCAATGAACGTGAGAGAGGAAAAGAGGATTTAAGGCAAAACCATGAAGTGAATACCCCCAGGTCAATATCCAAAGAAAGGTTGCAGAATGCATTAATAACCATCTCTACTAAGCACTGTCCAAAATGAGAGCTATTGAAGTGTAGAAATTAAAAGCCCTGAACAAAATCCCCATACCAACCTGGATGCCAGGAACTCTGCATTACAGAACTCTAAATTAAATACTGGTGTGGTGTGAAGTAAACCATTAGCACAAATGTTAAATCTGTGTTTTGACAAAAGTTTTGGGTTTTTTTTAAATGTACCATGATACAGATTTCTGTGACAGATTTCCACAAAATATTATAGGATCAAGCTCTTAAAATTATCATATATGTCACTTCAGTAGTAAGATATTACATATCACCTCCGTTCTAGTTTGTAAGGAAATTCATAAATGCAGTTTTTTAAAAAAGTTTGTTTTCTCATTAATTTTCATGACAGCAGCACTTCATTCCTTGCTATGGGGAGGTGACTTCTAGACTGAGTGTGAAGAGGACAATAACATTATGATTTCCAGAATATCTCTAACATCTGTTATATCACAAGCTGCCTTACAAGATTTCATAGGAGTATCTGTACATCAAAAAACCCTCGATTTTCCTTTGTGTGTTTCATTCACATATTAAGTAATAGAGTTAACCTTATCATTGAATTCTGTCAAGTCACACAGTTTCAATGCAGCTTAGGCCTACTTTTGCTAATAGCTTTGATGGTGATTCTTAAACGATCACACTGGGACTTCACTCAGCAGATTGAAGGTCTCCTTCCCTCACTCCACCACAGTGGATCAGGACTACAACCACCATCAGAGATTCAGTGACCAGGTCTCATCAATGGATCTGGTGAGTGTCTTGTGCGTCCTTCCAGTAGCTCGGGGGTCCACAAGTCTGTTCCCACTGCCTGTGCCGGCACTGCAGCCTCACTCTGGCACTGACCCTCCAAACCATTCCTCCCAGGTTTTAATGGGTGGGGGTACCTCAGCTACCATCTTGTTTTGGTCCAGTGGGTGGGAGCTTGGGAGTTTTCTGGTTAGCTTAACCCAATTTTATCAGTATTGTTGTTTAGCATTCTTCTTGTTAAAGAGTTATTTCTTTTGCACTTACATCCAGTCATAATTTGATCTCTCTCTCTGTATTGGGGAGAATCAGAGCTACTGAATCAGAGGAAGGAGACTGTCCAACATCTCCACCCCTCCAAATTGCCTCAAACCGAGACACCCATTCAGAGTGTTGATTGGCAAGAGTGTGTAAGGGCTCTGAGCCAGGCAAGGCTGAAACTGAATATCTATGGTGAGTCTATCTAATTAGAAGAGATAGAATCATACTAAATGATTATGAGGTCAATGGATTTTGGTGTCCTGGTCTCTTTTTTAATTCTGGCTCTGAGCCCCAAATGATCCTCACTCTACAATAAGTAGGGTGGCATATTAGGCCAGCAGAATGGATACACTGGAGAGAGAAGAACCTCTGTTGATACCCATTAGATCCTTGAGCAAGCTCTCCACATTTATTACAAAAGCTGCCTGTATCTAGGCCGTGCATGAGGACAGCCCTCTTGATGTTTATATTTTGGCAATTGTGGATCATGACATGTTAAAGCCATTAGTTAAGGGAGTCCCTGCTGTACATAAGCCTTATCTCATTCCGAAACAAGACAAAATTAGCAGAGGCAGATTTCAATGCCCTATTGATCATAAGGAAAGTTTGCCGTAGGCACAGGCAAAAAGCTCCAACGCACAGAAATCTCCCCACCTGGGCCACACTAATGAATTATATCATAAATTATGGTAAGAAATGGGATGGGGTGATCTATCTAGTGAAATCAAAAATAGAGGTCATAATATCAAAAAAATTAAACAATGTCCCAAAATAGTTTCCAAAAAGTGGGACTCATTGATCATCAACCTAGGACTCAGAGGTGGAGAGAGCTATATAATCAAGCATTAGCATTAGGCATTCCATGAGCTGCAACTGAGATAGCCTGCCAGCATTATCCAGAATCTAATTAATGTGTTTCACATACACAATACACAATGATATGGCCCATATATTTTGTTTCCAATCAGTTCTCAACAGCAATTAAGGAAATCTCTGTGTATGGGACTACAGATTTCAATATTAACAGAACAGGATACTCAGAAACGGGGTGTGCAACCTGGGCAGCAAAGAGTTAAAAATCATTGCAGTGAACAGAGCAATGTGCCAAACTGCAAAAGTTTATTTATGGCTCCAGGGCAGAAGCACAGGTCTGCTTGCTCTGCTGTTAAAGTTCACAAGGAAAATATTTTGGGTTTCAATATTCTGAACAGCAAAAGCTGGCACTTGCGAGACAGCAGAGTGTGGTCCTTCAGTCCAAATGCTGACCCTAACCCTGAGAGAAACTGGGAGGCTACAGTGTGCATACTCCAAGCAGCTCCTGCAATCCCTGATTCAAAGATTCTTTATGCACCAGAATACTCAATTTCTGCTGCAGCACAAAATGGAATTTCTGAAGTCAAAACTGATTTGGAAAAACAACAAATCTTCACTACCCTTCCCCATGTAATTCACCATTTTAGCCAGTCTGAGAACAGAATGGGACATGGCAAATAATAACTGATTATAGAATCATTAAGGTTGGAAAAGACGTCCAAGATCATTGAGTCCAACCTTTGACTGAACACGACCTTGTCAACTAGACCATAGCACTAAGTCATTTCTTGAACACCTCCAAAGATGGTGACTCCAGCACCTTCCTGAGCAACTCATTTCAATGCTTAAACATCCTTTCTGTGACAAAACTCTTCCCCCTATGTCTACCCTGAACCTCTCCTGGTCCAGCTTGAGGCCATTTCCTCTGGTCCTGTAGCTGGAAAAGAGGCAAATCCCCCACCTTGCTACAACCTCCTTTCAGGTAGTTGTAGAAAGCAATAAGGTCTCCTCTAAGACTCCTTTTCAATGTCTTTCTTGTAGTAAGGGACCCAGAACTTGACACAGGATTCAAGGTGCAGCCTCACCAGTGCCAAGTACAGGGGGACTTCGTGAGTCCTGCTGGCCACACTATTGCTGATACAAGCCAGGATGCCACTGGCCTTGGCCACCTGGGCACACTGCTGGCTCCTGCTCAGCCACTGTTGACCAGCACTCCTAGGTCCTTTTCTGGCCAGATAATTAAGTAGACAAATCAAAATTTTCCCTCAAAACTGGCATTAATCTGTTATAGGCACAGAGACAAGAGGCACGTGCACCATCTTTCCCACCTCTGCGAGGAATGGGTTGTTGGGGTACAATCCCACCCCCATCCTCTGGGCTGCTCTACAATCTCAGGAATTGTTGTTAGACCTTGACCTTTGTCCCGTGAGTTAGGCAATCAAGTGTCCTTTGACTGCACTAGGAACTCTTTCATGGCTAAGGTGAGAATGGCACTGACTGTACCAGGAACTCCTCTTGCCTGACCATGGTGGGGAATGAGAGTGGGAATAACCAGTAATCCCCTGACAGCCTTGAAACACTGTTTACCTGAATAGTGGCCCAAGGGGAATGGTACTGTTTTCACTGGACTTTTGAAAATTCCAATAATTACAGATGTGGCCAGATGTGGCCAGAATGGAAATCTATAGATTACTAAAGCCAATTGTCTTCTGACCATAAGAAGAGTGATCCCAAGTGAGGTCCTTTGAGCTCTCCTGGACTGCAGAGAGCTGAGCCCACATTTCCCTCTGCGTGGGCTGTCTCTCCCCTCTCATGCTCCTTTCCAAAACCTCACACACTCTCAAGTCTATGAAGTTTGGATGACCGTTGCCAAAATCTGACAATGAGGCCTAGGCTGTGACTTTGAGTCATCAGACATTAGAAATTTCGACTTTAGAAAAGTGAGTTTTGGGACAATTTCCCTTCAGTCACTCATCTCAAGTTAGGTGCAGTGCTTTACCCTTTGATGTAGGGTCTCACAAGGCACCTTCTAAGAGCCCTTGTAATACATATGGCAAGGAGCATTGACTGCTTGGTGAATGTCTTCTGATGAGATTAAGGAAATATTAATACTTTTCCAGTTCTTCCTACAGGGAAGCTTCATATTTTGCCCTTTCTTTGGGTCAGAAGCCAACCCCACTGAGCATATTCCCTGTGAAATTGCTGCAAATTTTGCTCAAATACAGACTGCTCATCACTACTTCTATTTTGATGCTTTATCTTTGGATTCAACTAGATAAGTAATTTTACATCACAAAAGATCTGTAGGAAAAGCAGATAGCAGAAGGAAAATACCCTTATAAGATGCCCTCATAAGATGGAATCCAAGTACATACAGTACAACAGAGAATTGCAATTTTTTAGATCAGTCTGCTTGAGAAGCAACCAGAGAGATCATTAAAATCACCTCTGTAGTTCTTTGATCACTGGTCTTATTTGCATTTCAAAAGAGCAAGTTTGATGAAGTTTACTGCAATTCTCTACTAAATTGCAGCAGTCTGGTTCCCTGCTATCACATTGCCTCCTTTCTGACCTTCCCCAAAACCACAAGCTTTTCCTTTAGGATGATAAAAATCATTCTGCAAAAGTGAAGCATGTTTATAATTCAGTATTGCATGAGATGGCTCAGTAAAGAGCTACCCCAGTATCAGGATTTTCTTTGTACCCCATACTCTATCTCAGCACTGTCATTGCATTCTAACTAAGTTGAGTTGACCAGCCCTAAACACAGAGTTCAAAGAGAGATCACAATGTGCAATGTGATGTTCTGTGTGAAGCTTGTCTCCCACAGACACTAAAATTTTTTCTAGGGCAGTAAGCAAAAGTTTAAAATGATCTGCTCACACTTGTACCCTTTTGGCCTTCTGTTCTTTCATTAAAAAAAAAAAAATAAATCCAACAACCCAGTACTCTGCCTGCAAGTTCGAACAATTCTTGCACTCATTCCACTGAATTTCATCAACAAGTGGAGGGCAGCTTGTTGATGTCATTATGTTTTTTTCTCATCCCCTCAGTTCTCCTCTAGTGTCTTAATGAAGCAATGCTGACTGCACACTGTGAAAGAGGCCTCGGCACAGGAACGTGGCTGAAGAAAAGTGCTCAGAAACAAAGGTTTATGGCTACTGTGGTCTCCTTAGTCTCACTGGCTCAGGATGCAAAAATTCCTAGTAAAGAAAGGGGTCAAGAGGGCTAACCTAGGCTAGAGAGGAGGGCTGAGAGCCACCGGGTCCGCTGTTAGCTGGACTCTGACAATTACATAAGCCAATAGGATGAAAGAGAGCAATAGTTTTGGCCCTAGAATAACAGCTCCACCATCAGCAATACTTGCAGGAGGTAATGACTTATGGGAAGCATGAATGAGAGAGGAATGAGTTTTGAATTATGAGTTAAACTGGGACCTGGAGCAGAGAGATTTGAAATGTCTGAGACCTGCTACCAACACAGTCCTTTTCATAAACCAGTACAGAACTTGGCTCTGCTTGTAGAGGCCCAGAAGGCCTGACTTTCAGTCATCTGCTCCAGGAGTACCTGGCATGCTCTGCTTTGTTTTCTTTCCTTACTACAGACACTCCCAAAAATGTTTAATCTGACCAATTGCTTTCTGCAGTGAGTAGCAAGGAGTGGAACTGACAGCATTAGGGAGGACTTTCATACCAATACAAGAGATAGCACTTAATGTTCTTAAGAACAATTTTTTTTTAAGGTATCCTTCTCAAACTATGGCTTTATTAATCAAATAATACCTTGACAGATATATGGGAGTGCTCAGAGAGGCACAGGTGTTACATGAAAGGTTCATTTCCAGTAGGTTTCCTAGTAACAAGAGCATTTGAATGATTCATCTTATTATATATAACTATCTTGGTTTTTCAGTGCTGCTGTAGGTAGAAGGGAATTAAACATAAAAATAAAAAAACCCGCTGTAGCAAGCTGGTTAAGTTTAAATCTAAGTAAAATGGTGGATTTAAAATTTTTGTACACTGTGTACCTCAATTCTTTTATTAATAAAACTGCATATTTTCTCCAAATCTGCTACTCAATGCCCTTAACCTTCAGCCTTGTACTTCCCTCTGGGTTCCTGCCTGTATGGCTTGATATTTAGAATGACCGCAGCAATATAGTAAACTGTCTCTTGTTGCTAATTCCTAAGGGGGTGTTAGTGCCCTTCTGAACAACTAAATGTCACCCCAGGGGGTCCTGTGGATTGGTTCATGGTGATTCTGCAAAGCACTGAGGTGCCCAGCTCAAGTTCTCTAATCTGACCAGTGTTATCTTACACAGCAGCATTTTTGAAGAATTTTTAAGTATTTCAGGCTACTTCACAGTAGCATTTTAAGACATTTAACACATTTTATGAGAAGGATATGAATAGAGAAATGCCAGAAAGTTGAGAGATTTTCCCAAGGTCAGAGGACAACCTGGGCACAGTTGAACTTCTGCAAACTCTGAGCAGAAGTTAATTAACTCACAGAAGTTAATTCCCAGCAGTGCTGTATTCACATGTAAAGGAGTGTTTCCCAAATTGGCACCGTTCACACATAGGAGGCCTCCCATGCATTTAGATCAGAGAAAGAGCAATGCTGGCAACAGGATATTAAACTATTTGGGTCCAGGCTTGCCAGAGTGCTAAAGTGGGATAACCCCCATCAGCATAAGCAGAGCCTGGCCTCTTTGCTCAAGCAAAACCCAAGAGAAAAGGAGCACCCTCTTAGTGTCAGTCTAGCCAAGAACATGGATGCCCCTGTGCCTAGGGAAGGTGCTCTATAGCCAACACCAGGTAGAACTTGCCAGGCCATTGCAAGGGATCCCTCTTCAGGGAAAACCCCTGGCAGCCGCAGGTGTTTCCTCTCCACCTCACAGAATGGACCAAACAAGCCTTTTTTAAAAGACCAACTCCCCATCTATAATAAATTCCTGTCAGAAGCCAAGTTCTTTTTCCATAGTGCCTCATTCGTAGTGAGGAACAGCACAGCTGCAGACAGAAGCCATTAGAGAGCTATTATATTTAACTGCTAGGCAATCACTGATTGCACATAGGAAAAACTAGTATCAAAAAAGTTCCTACCAACAGCTGCTGGAAGGAAATGTCACAGTTGTGGTGTCTAGACACTGTCAGGCTGCCCTAAATCAGATGCCAAATGCAGGTCAGCACTATCTTATCAAAGTTTTATCCAAGTGGCTAAAATTTTGGTATGCCGTTAGAGGGGCTTCAGCAAAAGTCAGTCTGCTATTGCTTCAAGCACAGCAGTGCTTGAGTCGCATGGTTTTTGGGGGTTGCCATCAGAAAGGCAGTTTGAAAAACTCAAGACCAGAACAGGAGCTCCATGGCCCAGTGGCAGACTTCTTACCCTGGCCAGGGATTTGCCTCATTCTAGCCCTTGTGAAACAAATGCCTCCTCTACAAGGGAGCCTTGCAAAAGGGAACTACTACCATGCTGCACCTCCAAGCACCTTTCCCACCTTCCTCCCTGTTGGCCCCCAAAGCCAACCAAGGCACACACTGTACAAAGGAGGGAACAGCCCTGGCATGGGTGCTGCTGAGAATGGGCAAGATCCACTAAGATGTTTCCACACTCAGTTACTGCAGGAGTTGCCCTGACTCCCAGCTCCTTATTATTAAACCTTATAAAGGGTATTCAAAAGAGGCAAAGTGGCCACAAAGCGGGACAACACAAGTGAGAACAGCTGCTGTAACAAGCATCAAGAAAGACAGCAGTTTAAAAGGTTTCCTGAGCGGATAAAGGTGCGGACAACTCCCTTTCTGTGCTGCTGTGCCACCAGTGGGGCTGCCAGCAGAAGCAATGTCTGGAGTGGTTCCCCAGTGACTGCTGCAAAGCACAGTGTCACATAAGGACAGCTGCTGGCACCATCCTGGCATGGTTCACCAGCAGCCGGTGGCTGGCGAGATCAGCCATCTGCACACAGAGAGGCAGCAACTGGAAATTTGTAATAGATACCAGCAGGGAGGGTTTTCCTCCAGGGAATTTGTCTTGTAGTCTGCTTTACAAAACTCACCTGCAGTACCAAGCAAACATATTCAAGGATTACAGACAGATGTGGGGTATTAATAGGCTTTGGAATTTGCCAAGTCTTTGCTTATTACTGCATCAGTGATGAGATGCTCTCCCGAACTAAAGCATAAAGGTGCTGAGCTTAGAAGCCCAGAGCCACACAGAATCCTTTCACAGTTATGTTCAAGAGGCCTATGGACCTACTTGCAGCTTAATTCATTTTTCAACCACCATAACCATGTAAAATTGTACCTCAGCACAGACCAAAAGTCACCCTGGATTGTTTGTAAGCACAGTATGTCTTTTGATAAAATACAGGATTTGAGCATCATCCTATTGCACTCAGTGGACAACATAAACACTGACTAGAAGCAGCCTAGACTAGAAAGGAGAACAGTGTCCCCTTCCAGAGGAACTGCTAACTCCAGCAGATCTTGGAGCACTGGCTGAGGAAGTGCACTTGTGCATAAACAATACAAGACTTAAAAAATTACTAAATGAACAGTGTCTCTGTAAAGGTGCTGCAGAACTTTTTTCTCGGTTTCAGTTTATCTGCCTTCCTGCCCTGTAACTCCACTGCTGAACAGATAAATGGAACTCTACTCTGCTTCAGCAACTGGCAGCATCATCTTATTCCCCACATAGGAATCAGTCTGCCAAATTTACTTCTGCATACTGAGGTGAATCAGCGTTTAACGTTTTAAAGAAAAGTTACACAAGATTGAAAGAAAAAATAGAGGAGACTGTACAATGTACAAGCTCCTTTCCACATTATATGAATGTTATTAAAAAACAAAAAAAAGATAACACTTCTAATATCAGTGATCTTAAATCTAAGCCAAGAACCTATTTGCAAACTTCTAATACCCGGTCTCATAGTACAAGAACTGCAGATGAATGAAATCATGGTATGACATTTCATATTAACAAATCTAAAAGAATTTTTGGTTTGCAATTACACAATTGTTCCCATTCCATCACCCAGTCTTAACACTGTTTTGGTTTTCCTTCTATTATTTAAATAAAGAAATAAACCCCCTAAATTACATTGGGTCAATTCAAAACAGGCTGTATTTACACACAACTAAGAGTTGCTTTGGCAGCCTGAACTTCAACTGCAACAACAATACATAAAAGACTATTCCTGCCAGCTAAAAATTCTAATGCTCCTGTGGAAAACCACCAGCTGCTGGAGTTGCATTTCCAGAAGACTGAAGTCCACAGAAATGAAACACCACTAAATAGTGAATGTCATCATAATCAACTCTACTAAGCCTGTTGTTTATTTATTTATTGAGCTGCACACAACACATACGCTGTTTTCTCTGTTATGAATAAACATGATTCCTGCCTATAAGTCAAAGTTCTTGCATTAGCATTTCTACATGTATGGAATCAGCCATACGTATTTAGACTCCTGACACATCAGCATTACTTCCTTCTGAGTAGCCGTGAGGACTGCTGACACACACCAAAACCATTACTTGTTAAAGGCATTCTAATGACAGCTGAAGGTTGCAAATATTATAACTCAGCAACAACTTCTCTATGAAAGTGCCTCTCACAGCAATGACTAAAGTCTATCAAACACAGAAGTTTTGGAAAACCTGGATTGTGGGGGTAAGATACCAAGGACCATTGTGCTTTATTACAATTCAGAGAGGGGAAGGAAGATTTTTTTTTAATTTTTTTTTTACAGGAATAAATAGAATTGCAAGAGGACTTGACAGGCCATGATAATGAAAACAGTTTCCCTCCCATTCCCATCAAGTCACCTGGACATCTGGCTTCTTTTTGCAATAAGACCTTCTACTACTAGTGGAATATTGCTGTTCTGAGAAGTCAACCTCATGCACGACTGTGCCAGAAAGGTTGACTATAGTTATTTGTGAGAGACAGAGTTGATGATTGCATAAAATGAAAGTAATACAATTTTTTTTCCTCCTATTTCTGAAAAGCAGCTCAATGGAACAGTTCAAGGACCTTGCAGGGCTTTTTTGTATCTTCTTCTGGTGAGGAAGTTAGGTAATTTCCTGCATTTTAATAAGAAGAAATGCAGTCAAGTGTCAGAGTGAGTAGTGAACTGTGCTCTCTCTAAAAACATGCTGGCATCTAAAGCTATTTCTAAATACCTTGGAAATACAGCTACTTTAGTTGTACCATAAGACTGCCAGGTCAGGTTAGAAAATTTAAGCCTTTGCTAATAAATTACAATTAAAAGTGTTTAATGCTGTTTGATTAAATAAAACTCATTCATTCTGATGCTGCCTGGTTACTTTTGAATAATCAGTCATATGTAATCCTAATTAAAGACTATACACAAGTGGGGTTGGTTAAAGTCGAGGATTATATTAATTTCTGAGAATTTAATTTTGTACACAGTCATCTTTTGGTTTGGAACATATATATATACACACACACATGCACACTGAGGGACATATTAGTATTTCCTCACAGCTTTCTTGTAGTATAGTTATATGAACAACAACAAAAAATTTCAAAAAGCCAGAGTCAGTAGTGTCTACCTCCTTTTCTAAGCATCTCGTCCAATCCTCCTTCTCCCACATACTCTTTCCATACATCCATGGTTCTTATTCTTCTAATTTCTCTTTCTGTGTATCCTCTTCCCCTTTCCTCATTCAGTCTAGATTTCATACCCCTCTGCTCAAACCTGAAGGCTTTCACCTTTTCCACAGGGCCAGGTACCCAGGTTTAAGCAACAATTTAGGATTGTTCAAAACATGGTTTCTTGTTTAGACTGAATGGTATCATTGAACATCAGATTGTATTGCGTGCCTGCTATTTGCACAGTGAACTCCCTCAATTCAGACTCCATTTAATCTGTGGCATACATTGTTGAGATCACCTGCATAGATGTGACATTGGTATTACCAAGTTATTAGGAATGAGATATTTATGCAAACAGAATTCCAGTAGAGAAAAAAGAAACAAACACTGTCTCTACAGTAAGACATGATTATCACTGACGCAAAACACATACCCATCAATGAGAGCATTAGTTAGGCTGCACCACGAAGAACAAGTTATTTCTTTTCTAGTTATACCTCCTCCTGAAGTGATTGCAAGGTCCTCTACAAAGATTGTTTCAGCAGAACCAGGAATTACACTCGAACATGAAGGCTGAAAAGCAGTCAAATTTGATTGTTCACATACACAGACTGTTAAATTTGCCATAGAGTTTTGAAAAATTTCTACCCCATATTATTCATTAAGTTAATGCCAAAGTTGCTAGGCTGTGCAAGAGGTGACTATACATTAGAAGATGCAATACAGCACTCATTACAATAACAGCAGGTTGAAACAATAGTATAGAAAGAGATACATGGCATCTTGACACAGGTTAGCCATATAGCCATTACTTAAACCAGAAAATAATGACAAGCTATAATGACTACAAAAGATGTTAGAAATTGGCATTATGCCATTTTAAAATTAAAATAAATAGTTACTTCTGAAAAACAGTCCACTTTAACATTCAAAAAGAGTTTGTGAAACAGATGGACAACTTCAAACCTGCATTTAGTAAAGTCATGAACCATTTAATCCATGCATTTGAGCCCAGACTTAAAATGTAATTATCAAGCAAAAAGACTGGGGTGAGAGGATGGATGGAAATCAACTGCAAAATAAAACTTGCCTTGATTTGCTTTTTTTCCCCACTAGCAACAGAGACTTGAAATGAGAATAAAGTTAGGGAACTAAGCAAGCATTCTTACTCAGGAAAGCTGCTTCTGTCAATAGATGGCGCATCTTGATTTATTTATTTTTAAAGTGTTTCTCTAAAGTCTTGGTATTCATAGCTGCATATTCACTGGATCCTCCCTGTTTAACAAGACATCTGAGCATAGTCCTGGGAACAAAGACCTGATCAATAATCTCAGTTCTATGCTGATTTCCTCTACAGGAAGACGTTTCTTCTGCACTGATTTTCTTATCCACAGGAAGCAGACCCAATCCATTGGGTAAGCAAAGCCTGTTCCAGTGGTTCTTTAATTAGAGTTTGTGAAGTGCTCCAAAGGCAGGCTCTCAGAGGAAAAACCATTATCAGCAACAGCAGCGTATTTCATTTGACATGCTTATTTAGCTCATTAGACATTATAGAACAGCACCATTGCAGTAGACCCCAAAGGCAGAGCTGAAAGTGGATGCTCCTCAGCCCATCTATATTGCTCTCAGTATAATTAATTGCCATCTGGTCTGATCTAAGTCAAGAGCTGGCAATGAGCTACTTGCAGTAATCACAGTTAATATAATCATACCTGTATGATTAGAAAGTTAAAACAAGTACAAAGAAAAACAAGAATTAACTTGTAGAGAGGCTTTAACCTGCATTTTAAGTATCAAGTGCCCTGGTCAGAAGCAATCCAATGCCCTACATATCAGCCAAGTACAGGACTTGCCAGTGTTTGTTTACAGTGCAGAGGCAGGCAGCAGCAGCCACCAGCTTGACAGAAGTAATGCTTCACACCTCTCACACTTACATTTGTAGCTTAGTCTGGTGAGGATGCACGAAAAGCTAAACACCACAAGGAGCTGGTATACCCCAACACCACCTGTAACACCTGAGAACACAGCGTGCTGTAACAACTAGTATCCTCTGTCAAGAAGCTTGGGAACTTGCTTATCAGCTGGTACTAAGGAGACAAATGTGTGAGCAACACAAATTCAGGGTGTGAATGACTCTCATCCCCACATCCCTCCTTGCTTTTGCATTGAAACAGAGACCTTATGCAAGTTGTACCTTCCCAACTTTTCTTTGTCCCTTCTCAGACAAGAAGTACTGAGAACAAACTTCAGGAAGTGTTTTAACAAAGTAAGTTACCAGCAGAAATAATGACCAAAATGGAGCACTACAAGCTAACACCTGTAGGAGCACTCCACAGGTTACAAAACAAGAGGAACAAATTTGTAGAGAAGTTTAAAAAAAAATTTCCCTCCACTTTGGCAACACCCCTCACATGATCAAATATGCTTTGTGCTTGCAGAAGTTGATACAGCTCTGAGACTTCCCATACATAATTTCCTCTGACTGTAGTTTCATCTAGATATACAAAGCCATACAAAGTACATGTAAGAATTTCTGCTACTTACTATACAATCCTTGGCTAAATAAAAAGAGCAAAAGCAAAACTAAAGCAAAGCTTGTGAACTTTATTGTCATATAAGATCACAGCTACAGCAATAACTCATATATAGTGAACTGAAGACTAAACCATCTGTCATCAGTACTACCTTTGTGTTTAAAGTCAGCTAGAAAAAAACAATATTAAACCCTCTCTTTTTTTGTCATAGTGACTGCTTCAGAGCCAAATCACCCTCACTGCTAAAAAGCAATTTCTCTTGCCTGGTGAGAAGATTCAACAGGTGGCTACATGGTGTTCATATGGGATACAAGTAGGAAAACATAAAAGTCTTAACATGAAGACCTGGCATAGTTAGGCACCGCACCTCTGCAAGTTATCATAAAGAGGAACAATTTGTAAATCATCAGTTCACTGGGGCACCACTGCAGCAGTAACATTATTAAAGGGAGCTGCAGAAGTCAGCTGCAAGTCGTATGACTTGCACATTTTTAGGCCTGATGGCAACCCACACTCTGAGATACAAAGACCTTTCAGCAAATAACTTTTTTAAAACTCTCTAATTAACACCAGTAGTTGATTAGTACCAAACTGAAGCACTTTAGCCAAAAAAAAGTAAACTTCAAAGAAAGAAAAAAAAAGCTTTAGTAGAAAACCATACTGTAACAGTCATATTTCCTGTGCTTACACAGTTTTCCCCATTTTTTTCCACTTCAAATTACATTTACATGTACTGTAAATATAAAAGCCTAGAACAAAGTTTACTGCAAGTTTTCACGGTTTTGAACAAGTTTCTTTCCCTTCTCAATTGTTAAGAGTATTTTAAATGCAGTTAGTTATACAGAGGGTAAAGTTAGTTTTACTTGTACGCGCAAAATGTCACCAGTATTTTCCAGCAGCGTATGTGGTACAATTTAAACAGATATGAATTACACAGGATGCACAAAGATTCTGTTTTAAGTGTCAAAAGTGCATTAACTTTGAAAGTGTTTCTGATCGTTCCATTCTGAAGCTATGCCTTTACTACTGATTAATATGCTTTAAAAGGCACCTCAGCTATAGACATTTGTACCCTCTAAGTACTTGATATGGTATGCCTCTGCAAAGGTCACACTTACCATTGATAGAAAGACAACTGCTGAGAGCTGCCATGGTCCTCCACAGTGGTCAGAAGAAATTGTGAAAATAAAAAGGTCATCATTGATTCAGAACCTTTACTGCCAGGTAGCAACATGACTCTTTTCTCCATATGATTCTTGCATAGAGCATTAAAAGCCTCATCTTTGCACAGCATTCCTGCTTCTTCAAGCTTTTTAGCAACCAGCTTTCTACCCTGCTGACACCCCAAGGTAGATGGATTACTTGAACCGTATACCCTCCTTAAGAGAAGGCACCTCTGAGGCACAAAGCAATGTCTGCTCCCTGCCCCTCTTGGGGCCATCCCACCTGACCCCAGCAGCAATCCCTCCAGGTGCACCCAGTAACCTCTACCCACGCAGCCCAGATTGCCATTAACCCTGCTCTCCACCCACTGCCTGGAATCATCAGCAGCCAGTTCAGTGTGTTATACTGAAGTCCACAGTATGGTAAACACAAAGAGGGAGAGAAATTTTTTTGTGTTTGTTAAAATAAAGCTCCTGCTTTTACCAGCTCAGAGCTGGTAATGAGGAGGTCAGGTTCCCTTCTCCTTGAGAAATTTTTATTACTCTGAATGCTGTTTCTTTTTTTGTAAGATTGCACTGAGGAATTGCATTTTGTCATAAAGACAGAAAAGGAAACTTCAACTGAAATTACTTCATTTATTAATCTCATTATTAAACTACCAGCAAATGAATTTGTAGTGTTTCAATTAACATAGTCTAAAGACTTGCTTCTAGCCCAGCTGTAAAACCTATCAAATAATCACAGAATGGGTTGGGCTGGAACAGTGAGTCATCTGGTCCAGACTCCCTGCTTAAGCAGGGTTATCCTAGAATGCATATGGCACAGGATTGCGTCCCCACTGTTCTTGAATATCTCCAGTGAGAGGAGATCTCTAGAGATGCCAGCGTTGCCCTCTCCTATTTGGTTACTCATACTCAGGTGGCACATCAGTTTCTACCTGTTGTCCCCTGTCCTATTGCTCAGCACCACCAAGAAGAGCCAGTGAGGAAGACCCCACAACCTCTCTGGGCAACCTGTTCCAGTGCTCAGTCACCTGCACAGTAGGTGAGAAACTTGCATGAAACATTAAACCCAGAAGACTCAGTTTGAAACTGATGATCTGAAAGGTGTTCTCCTCTTAATGTTCTTTCTCTCTTAGTCTCCTCTCTTTCCCAGCACATTCCTACCCAGACGTTTCTAGATTTTCTGTGCTCCTGTTCCACACTTGATATAAGAGGGCCCTGGCTAAAGAGAAACTTCCAGCAAAATGATAAGGTCCTATTTTGTACTGTACCTCTCTTCCCTCCTCCACACTGCCAAAAGAAAATCGTCTAGTTTTGGGTCACTTTCAAAAGCAAGACGGGTCTTTCTCCTACCTTAATCATCCCTCTCAAATATTGTTTGTCCCCGAGATTATACTGTCACTTTCACATCATTGCCTCCATCCTGTCACACCCCTATGAGTCATTTTTATAGTCACCATGGAAGAAGGGACATCTCTGTGCTAACCTTTGAAGTGACTCTGACTTCTATCAATCTCATACAATCGCTTTCCACTTCTTCAAAACTTATCTAGTACTTCCTGTTCTATAACAAGAACTTCAGTTTGTGTTCCCACAGCTTCAGCATTCTCAGAAATGTATTGGGTTGGTTTTGAGGACTAGGGGAAAAATCAGGTCTCTCTGCTGAGGAAGTGGGACTTTCTGTTTGTATAGTACACTGAACCAGTTCTTCAGCAGAGGAGCCGAGTCATTCTGGCATAGTAGAATAGTGCTTTAAGGCTTCAATGAATTTTTAATAGTTACATTTATATAGTCGCATTTTTACTTATACAACAACAAATAGTGCATCTCCATCAGAAGAATCCTTTTCAGACTTGAAACTTTCTTCTAAATTCAGATTACCCTACACAATAAGTAATTCCTCATTCTGTTACCAAACCACTTTGAGGATGAAAATAATAGATCATATGCACATGCTGCTCATCTGAACAGCAGATAGAAACTATAAATATTCATTTTTATTATAGCTTTTCCCCTGTTCTGCATACAGCCAGTTAGATTTCGGAGGCACACTTATACTAGACTATCATATTTCAGAATGATCAGGTAAATAATATCCTTCCCATATTTTGGTTTCACAGAGGCAAAATCTGCACAATAGCACTCCTCCCTAAACCCATACACAGGAAAGACAACAGTGGCATGAGCTGTCAATTGTGACAGGTCAAATTTTCCTTCTTATTTTCATCAAATAATTGATTCCATGAGTTGTCTTCTTTTTTATATCTTAGTCTATATATATCCCTTTTGTATATACTAAATTTTAGTCACATATTCACTCTTAACAAATAGAAAGTTAGAGGAAAAAAAAGAGACATTTCCATGATGCTAGATAAAGAGAACAAATGTGCCCCTTCAGTACTTTCCTACCTATAATCGCAGTTTACCCAGCAATATTTTATAGCCCATCCCTTTCTACTTTCATTCATTTCAGTAGCTGACAAATATAGAACAATGTAACGATGACATAGTGACTGCTTTAAATTTATTGTTGACTTTGACAGTGATAGACTGCCACTCCAGGTACACAGGGGAGAAAACTAACAGCCTAGGGATGCCTCAGTACTGCACTGAAAATACATGTAAAAGTTCCCTTATATCTACTATTTATTCTGTATTTCCTGCCACATACAATCAGTGGTTCCCAAGAATTTTTAATTTCACAAAAACCAGCTTATCACTTAACAATATCATCTTTAAATGACAGCACTGGCTCTGTGCTGTCAGATGCTCTGGCCACATGACAAGAAAAGTTCTGGATGTCAGAAGGCCAGGTTCTGATTTATGGGCCAACACACCAGATAAAAGCATATTTCAATCATTCAAATCTTTGCCAATTCATTTCCTCATATATTGCTGGAAATCCTACCTGATCACTTCTCATTGCAAAATTATTCTATGGATAAGGTACAATTTAGGTTTTGAATAGATGTGATTTAAGCATCATAAAATCAATTATTATTCCTCATATATAAACCACGAAAAATTAGTTTTGTCACTTTCTGAAATTAAAAATAACTTCCCTCTAACTATTCATCGCTCTTCATTGTCTGAAGTCTGTTACTTTTCTCATTATTTTTCACTTGTTTTTATGTAGTGATGGTGGCACCAAGGAGAAAGCCCATTGCCATTTATCTTGTACACTGCTTGGAGACAGCTACTTTTCTCACTGAAACTAGTGAATATAAATAGCACTATAAATAGACAGCGAATCCTTTAAATATTTTACTGCTTTGGAGTAGTCTGATAGGCAGAAAGAAAAACACTTTTGGTTTTTTGGTCACTTCACTGTTGATTTAGGAAGATTGTCCATCAGATCATGCAGTAATTGTCACAGAAGGGAAATACTGCCTTCAAACTTTTTTTATCTCAACTGTATTAAAAGAACAGTGATAATGACCTATAATCCCTACATAAATCTTTATGCAAAGAAATGAGAATATTGCTTTTTCATTTTCTCTAAAGAGGACGTCAAATCTACACATATTTTTGTCCCCTTCTCCCAAATGTGAGCACAGCAATCTGACCACTTGGTGAAGCAGTTTGCATCTGATTTATGGTCACAGAAGATAAAGAGGGGTTTATTCAGCCTCTGTAACTGCTTGATGTCAGAGCTAGCTCTCCATCCTGGGATGACAGACCTGCTCAGCATCTACAGCCTTCTCCTATGTCTACTCCCAGTGGCAGGAGAAGAGGAGAAGAGTTAATTTTAACATGTTTTGACTGTGAAGGAGATGTGTGTCTAGGTTTGTGCAGACATCTGTCCTTCCCACATCCACCCTAGGAAGAGGGAAATTCTTTTCCTGTCATCAGATTTGTTGCACACCAGCTGTTCTCACCTCTGTGCACAGCCCTTTTGACACATGGCTCTCAGGGAAGCTCTAGGCTGCAGGGTCAATCTAATTTGCCTGTCGCCCAGTGCTCCTGCAACATCTCACTCCACTCTGTTCCTGTCCCTCTGGCCACCTGCTCCTCCTTCCACTGTCCAGAAACTGAGAAGCACCTTGTACCTCTCATTGGACAGGAGGGAGAATCTTTTCTTCATAAAGGCAGGCAGACAAGAGCTTGTTCCCAAGCAACCACAAGGTATGACACGTTAATTTGGTGACTGGAATTGCAAGGAGAAGGGATGTCAAAGGAGACCACTCAGATGAAAATTACCGGGGAGCAAAGAGATGCCTTGCCTGGCTGATAAGTACTTAAGTTATTTGCAGATATATTGATGTTACTGTTACTACATTACTATTATCAATGTCTTTTTAAGGGAAAAATACTAGAACTTTACTAGAATCAAGAATTTAGTAACTGAGAGATTACAAGGGTTAGTTTTGAGGGCTCTTCTGTTAATATTGTAATTACTCTAAAAATAAAACTTACAAATTCTGTAAGTTCTAACAATGCTGATTATTATCCTTATTTGATAAAATACATGAACTGAAATAATAAAAATGAAGTGTGGGATTTGGCTTCTGTTCAGATCAAAGTAAAGGCTCCAGGTGATTTCAACTGAAGCAAGAATACAATGGGTTACAACAAAACAAGAAAGAAACCTCAGACTGCTCTGCTCCCCTCTTGCCCTGTTTATTTAGACAGGTAAATTCTCACTAAGCTCTCTGTTCTTCTAAACTGGCCACAAACATTCCCCAAGTTTAGTGGGACTAGAATCCATTTCAGCTTCCCAGTCAAACACATGACCCTTTTTACTGTATCCTGTCCTGGGACTTGCAGGTACTGTTGGAAAACATATCCAAAAAAATGGGTGAACATACTGGCATCCATAATGGAGGGCCAAGACATAAAAGAAGCATAAGGAGCTAACAAAGAACAGAATACATCTGCAATTGGGACTCCACTCAGCAACAAGGACAGCTTTTCAAAACTGTTGTGAGACAGTGGTCCATTTTCCTTCATAGTTACATAAAACATAATGATTTAATCCCATGCAATCAAGTAAAATTTTTTTTATATCATAATTTTTCTCCCCGTGGAAGTGGTTAAAATTAAGCTGTTTTGGTGGATGTCAAAGAATAAATAAAGAGTACACACTCTTATTTTTTCTTCGTCAAAGCATGATGATGGTTATTATCACTAATTGGCAATATTTCATGTTTGTTGTGAGATGAAAAACTGTTTTCTCACCATTGGTATTCCATTTATATTCTGCAACTTTATAGAAAAAATGCTAATGTTCCCCAGCAATTTAAGCTCTCTTTCTTGTATTTGGGGGAGCAATTGTTATATTTCTTTAGTTTTATCAGTATTTCTGAGGTTAAAGATGTTAAGCAAAATTTTAACGTACTTTTACATTTCTATATTTTTATCCTCATGCAGTTTTACTTTGTGTAAAAAACCAAGTTGCCTCTCAAGGAGGAGTTGTAAAACTACTTGTTCTACTCATTGCAATTATAGTAAAGGCCTTTTCTTCCTTAGGAATGGTACATCTTGCTCTCAGTAACATACTTGTTGAATAAGTAATTTTCAGCTCAAGAAGAACAAGTGAAAGCAATTTAAACTAAGCCAACCACCCTATGACAAAATCCACTCATGTGGCTCAACTGTGCTGAGGACTGAAATGATTACAGCTGTTTCTGAATAGTTAAGAGACTTGGATCTCAGTTTGGACTTGTCTGTCTGAGACACTTGGGGTATGGGGTTTTTATTTTAATTGAATAGATAGTGCTGTGACAAGCTGCAGAGGAGTCTCATCTCTTGCTATTTGCAAATTAAACTTCTCTAGAGAAAAAAGCCAGAGAATTTGTAAAAAGAAAAAAAAAATGTACAGGAAAATCCTGAGCTGAATGTAACCTTACTTCTTTCCAGAACAGTACAGAAAAGTTGTGTAGTTAGGGTCTGCTTTCACACACACACAAAAAATCCATACAAGAATTTCTTTGCTCTCCTTTTGTGTTTGCAATGCACAGTTTACTATAACCACTAAATACAAGTTTGTGAGTGGGAAAAATTAGTTTACAAGACCCTAATCATTATATATCAGAAATTTAATACAGTACGTATTTGAAAAGGACACTTCCTTTAGGCACTAAAGAAAGAAAATACAGTGGGGAACATATAATATGTTGATTAGAAAAGTTGACAAGTATTGTTAACCCAGTTTGAATCAATTTCAAATAAATAGGCATTGAAAATATACCATTCCACATATAAGTAAAAAATAGTGGAGTCATTAGGCATCATGTTATCCACTGTTTTGTAAGCAGTATTTCTCAAAGCTGTTTTACCACGTGTGGGGAGGAATAAAGTACAGGATTTGGCAAGTATATTTATATTCTGAGACAACATTTTTGATAAGAGATAAGATTGGCACCTAAAGTATCTTCCCAAGAAAAGGACAAGGGTAAATAGTCAAAAGTTTAAGCAAGAGAAATTCTGTCTGCATGAATGGAAAACCAAAATTCACTCTGATGATGGTCAAGCACTGGACTAGGGCCCACAGAAAACTGTGGAATCTCCACCCTTGGGTATATTCAAAACTCAACTAGACAAGGCCCTGAGCACTTCCCTTGTAATTTAAAGTTTGCCCTGGATTGCACAGGGGGTTGGACTAGAGGCTTAAAAAAATCCTAATCTAGCAAACTATGCCTTATGGCCAAAAATTACTTTTTACATCCTGAAGAATAACTGCTTGTTTCTGAGCTGTACATCCACACACACAATTTCTCACCCCTGTCCAAGAAACTGACAAGTTACATTGGATTATAAATGCAAAGAGTTACTTTTATAGTTGGAAACATATCCATACCAATTTAAAAGCAGAGCAAAGATAAGAGTGGCAAAAACCAGTCAGAATAAATTAGTTCTGTCTTTGCATAACTATTTGGATTAAATCCAGTATTTTTGTTACCAAATTAATAAAAATACAGACCCCAGGAGACATGCAACAGCCTGTTATATTTCAATATTTTTCTCTCTGCCCTTTCTGATTCACAATTATGATTACAAAAGTCACAGAAGATGACATAACTACAGGCAAGAAAAATAATTTCCACCAGCTCTGCATATTTTAAAGTAAAGCAAAGCAAACCAGGAGTGAACACAAATAAGCCATTTGCAAATAAGTCAGTTACAGCGTCTTTTAGATCTTTCCACAAAAAGGGCTCTCTCTGTAAGATAATGTCAGCCTTGCAGAAGCCCTCCTTTCCAGACAGCCTTACACCAAAGTCAATTATTTCCAAAACCATCCAAAACAGTGACACTAAGTTTCTCCTTCACACATTGATAAATCCTGCTGCCTAGGTATAAGTAAGTTTACCTGGGAATAACACAAGATGCTCTTGACTAAGTATGGGGCCATGCTTTAGTCCCATATGTAAACCACAGTAAAGATTCGCTGGTTTTGTAGCTACATGTTCTTAAAAATTGGCACAAGGAGCAAAATCTAGTTTAGAAACTCCATGATATGTAAAAAAAATTCCTACCAGGATAAAGAATAGCATAGGAACAACAGGGGTTATTATTAAGATTACATTATACAAAGCAGAATGCACTAACACAGGGGAAAGAGGAAAGAAGGAAGTAGCTGGAAATTAAAGTAATATCACATAGAAAAATTAATCTTCTTTTTTCTTATATGCAGCTTTCGTGTTTACAGCTAGAAATGCAAAACAAAAGAAGGGAATACTAAAGCAAACCATTTCTACCAAACTTAACGGTCAACACGAAAATAGTCCACAAGTATTTATGAATGTTTACGTGAATAAAAAATTAAAATGGCAAAGCAAGCAATAAGACTAACGAATAGCACAATCAACTAATTTTTAAAAAACCATCACCTGGAGTTTTTGTCCTTTCAGTTATTTTCATCACTGAAACAATTGAAATTATCCTGCTTTTAAAAAATAATGCAAGGATACAGCCTGGTTGTCTCTAAATGAGGTATTGTTTTTACTACTTTCAAAATTAAATCAAGCACATGTAAATAAACCCCTTGACCTATTAGTAAAAAAATGGGCAAGTTTTATGCTTTTTCAGCAAAGAATTATTCACATTCTAGATCTTCCTATATTGTTTAGCATGCATAATCTTAGCAATAGATCTTGTTATTGTAATCTCTCCACTCAACATTAAAAGTTTCACAACAAAAAATGCTTTGGTATTATCTAAATTATACACATGACTGAATTATTGCAAGATTAGGCCAATGCTACAAACTAGAACAATGAAGGAAAAGATTCCCTTCTTTAGGAGGAATACAAACAGTACTGTGTATTTGAGTTCGGTTCATTAAGAGGACAAGAGTCCCCACTAGACTGTAGCTATTTCTAAAGATGTTCATCAAAACTCTCTGGAATCACACAGGAGCAACAGGATGCTCTTGAGAATGATTCAGCTTCGTTTAGGCACAGCACATGGAAGTGCTAACTGCTGACTTGGCTACACCAGGAGCTTAGACAACCAATCTAGATGCAGAAATCCACTTTTCAGATATCTGAAATTAAGTGAGATTGTCTTTGCTGGCCACAGCTACTTAGAGGAGCAGAGTATCTCTTCACATCCTTCTCTGGAACAGGGAATAAGTTTTTTACCCATACAGATCGTTCTTTTTTGAGTAAGGTACTTCCCTTTTCTGTGCTATATGACCTGCATTAAGCAAGATTTCCTGAGAGATGCTTCTACTACCAGCTAGCCCCATGACTGGGGGCGGTTTGATTGAAAATTGGCTACTGTTATTGGTACCTGACACTACATGGCTTATGCCTAGTAGGCCACAGAGAAAAAATAAGGAAAGCATTAGTAAAAAGTTTAGCACCTGAGTCACTGACAGCATTCAAGATATCACTCTGTACAAGTGTCAGAACCAGCTAAGTTCAGCTTAATGCTCTGATCATATTAGTTCTTTTACTCCCACTACACAATCTTATCAGTCACTCGGTATTGTGCCCCATTTCCAACCAGACATTAAGGAAAAGCATGAAGCAAAACATCAGAGGACACAAACTCAACCAATATCAAAGGTCTCAAATTTTTGGTCTCCTGCTAAAATCCCTTATTCCCCTCCCCAAGTTAGCTATTTGTTATTGCGTGGTTGAATTCCACTGCAGAGATGACAAGGATTTAAACTCTAAAAGTGTGGCATTCTGTATAGTTTGTCTCATACACTTTGCAAGCAACTGGAAAGGATTGACCAGAGTGTTTATGCATGACTGGTACTTTCATGTCAATGTGTACGACAATGTTTGCATAAACATTTTGCCTCTTAAAGTACAAGTTACTTTTCAGCGTAGATTATAGCACAATTGTGCTCATATCATGCTTTATAGAACAATGGTTCATACAATAGCATATGCAACTGAGATGACTTTTTTTTAGTATCCAGTTGATACAGAGATACTGCAGATGGATTAAGTTGTTCTAGATTTATACCAAAATAATAAAGTAGCTTACATGACTTCAGTATTATAAAAGCTCCAGTCATATCTTCTGACATTAATTAGACACAATCAGTTAAATACATCTTTGTAATTACATCTAAAATTAGCTCAGACCCTGCAGGGAGTCTTGTAAACTTGTCACTGTGTCAAGCTGAAAACATCTGCAGCATTCAATATTTCACTCAAATCTCCTGTGACTGTTTCAGAAATGTGCAGAATGGAATCAATCACAACATCTGCCGAAATTCAGTTCTCAAGTTCTTCATCTATATAAAAAACTGGTTCTTAAAAGTACTTCAGAAAATAAAGCAGACAGGATATTTTACACTGTCAATAAATCTGCAATGGACTCATCTATCTGAAATGTTTAGAAGGTACACAGGCAGTTTTAGAAATCAATGCAGACACTTGACAGGAGAAGAGAGCACCATTTTGAGTAGAGCATGTAAAACTTTGTTCAATTCACCCATAAACTTTGTTTTCCAGACTTCAGATGCAGATGCCAGAGACAGCCAGCACGGGAATTAAAGACATTTAAAAAGAGCTCTCTTAACAATAATTTCAGTAATTCATACATGAATATACATGAGCAGGTAATTAGAATGGTTTTGCAACATCAGCTTCAACCTTAAGACACAAATAAAATGTGTGTGCAGAAAGGAGGACTGCTAAGTGATTCTATTATTATTCATTCACATTACAGTATGTTTTGCTTCATGCCTAATACCAAGGCTAACTATAGGATTGAAATGTGTGGAGTCTTTAATAACTGTTTGTATCTGAAGGTGCAAGATAGCCAGATGCATTCTTCTGGGACAAAATATAAACCTGACTTCAGTGAGACCACTTTCCCTCCCTGAGTACTCTTTCATTTTCTACTGGAGATGAACAGTGATGAACAACTGAAATTTTCACCAGAGATTATATTAACAACACTGTGGTATATTAAAGGAAGAAAAAATGGAAATAATTTCTATTTTAACATTGATTTCCTGAAGAAATTGAAAATGTTGTATCTACATTATAAATGTAGAATTTGTAGAAAAAAGAAGGAACAGTTAAGTATATCTGATAAATGGTATAATGAAGGGCTCTGTACATGCAAAGCACAACTGGCCTCTGGGAATAGTGGAAATCAAATGCAATTATCTTGGTTTCTCTTTCCTTTTTCACTTTGCTATCTACTTCTGTAGCAACCCAACCCTGCAGATGGATTTCTTATTCCAGGCATGATTGCATATAACTGTCAGAAATTAACTGTAGTATACATTTTATAGGAGATAATAGAAAAAGAAGAGGGGTAAGATAACTTATTTAGAGATCATATGCATGACCAAAATTTGTGGGACAAATGTTCAACTGAGTTATCTAATTCCATCCACCATGTTCCCTCAAAAAGTATATCTTTATTTGATATAAACATTTGCAAGGCAGTTTGAAATGAAACAATTTCCTGTTCCTATTCAAAGAAATGAAAACAGGAGAAGAACTTTCCTAATTCAACACTAGCAAGTGCTCTCAACATTGCAAAGAAATGCAATGTTGAGAGAAGAAATGTAACCCCTGGACTATCAACAGTATTGCTAGGGTGTAGGTGGTAAGCCATTTTTCTAACAGAAAAAAAAGTAGCAATCAATACAGTAGAACTCAAAATCAGATTTCTTCAACAATTAGCTGGAAAGCTGCTAGGTGTCTCTATGTGGTATATTACTTTGCTACTTAGGATATTGGATGTCTAATAAATATACTGAATTAAAAGTTCATCAAAATACTTATCTGTCTAAATATAGAAGATGCCAGCCTCGGAGGCTTTAGGCAGAAATTTTACTGGCAGCTTTCTAGAATCTTGACACATGTAAATAGAGCCAAACCAGAGGAAAAAATCAACAGCTGAGCTGTTTAAGCAGCAGCAAGCTTACTGACCTTGCAAAATGTCAATAAGTGGAGAGATGGCTTCATGCACTAGCAGTCCTGTAATTCTGTTTTAACTCCTGCCTTGCTAAAGCTCACATCTCCTCCCTTACTGCTCTCTCAAGAGCCCACATGCATGATCTGAGGGCTGCAGTCACGCACATGGCAGAACAGAAGTACATCAACAGTGGAAATTACACGGAAATTACAGTGAAAAGTCTCATTACATTTGTTACAGTTTAGAGACCTTAGTCCACTGCATAAGAAATCCGTATCAGGGGAAGGACTTAGCTTGTGGAGTGACAGACTCACCCAACATCCAACTCTTCTGACAAGAGGCAACAGCAAATGCCTAACAGAAAGATTGCAAGAAAGCAAAGGTATTTATTCTTTCCCATAGAGTCATCTGGTCACAAGTGATCTGTGGTGCAAGAAATTCATAGAATCATGGAATGGTTTGGGTTGGAAGGGACCTTAAAGATCACCTAGTGAACTTCATTTATCAGTTCTGGGGTTTGAGGTAATATCTTTGCGATTTACCAGATCTTCATAACAGATCAACAGGTGTTTTTCAACTATGAATCTTTCTAGTTGCTTCCCTATATCCATGTAAACACTGGGTTTTGCCACACATTGTAGCAGAGCTCCCCAGTTTCACTACAGAAGGCACAAGTTCTTGGGGTTTTTCACCTCTTTTTTATTTTATTTTATAACCCTGATTTCTTGAAACCAAAACCAATACCTGAATGACAAACCCTCTTAATTCCCTCTTCATCTTTTCCATGCATTCTTATCACTTTTCCCTTCTGTTTTCCCTTTTCCAGACAGAAAATTCCTAGCCTTTCACTCTTCCTTTACTCTCATGGTACTTAAATGGTCTTTATATCCCAGACACACAGAGTGAGGAGGTCCTGTCTGTATTCCAGCATAGGACCCTTAGCTTAGAAGGTGAACTCAGAGAAAATCAGGCACAATTTCACTAGCCCCCTATGTCCTTTTGTTGTAAGGATGTGCAAACATTGATGGCTTGCTCAAATAAATTTTCTGATTGAGCAAACACTAGGCCTGTGGCAGCTTCAGGGCTGGACATTCCCTTCACCTGCTGTGCAGTGTAAGTCACAACATTTCAGCACAGACAGAATAAATATTTATGAACATCAGGTGACCATCTAATGACAAAGCTGCTTGTTAACTTTTCATGAATGTTCATTTCATGGAGTTATCATCCTGAGACAAGTGGTGAAGGAAAATGCTCAGGATGAGGTTTGTTCCTAAGCATGAAGGAACTAGGCAGTCTTTGCCCTCTCGCATATTCAGCTCTTCCCTCTGCTCCATCCTTTCGGAAAGTGGCACACAAGCTTCCCTGCAGGAGCAGAGCACACACAGTGCAGTCCACACTGTGAAACCCACTCCTCCATACTCAGCAGGACCTACCTCCTAGGTCACTTAAAGGGGGCATTCAAAAGGTGAGAGAGGAAAGAGTCTGACAACTCATGGAAATAATAACTTCCTCTAACAGTTCAGCTTTTGACAGTTTTCTTATCACTAGCTATTTTCTACAAAATATACAACTCATGGTGCATATTCTTTACTACTGACTAGATTGAAAAGCTACAGACAGAATGTACCCACCACAATCAGGTGGATCTTTTGATTGTCTAACCAGAGTGGATTGCCCTTGAAAAATCAACTGGGCCTGTAGGATTTTATTCCACTCTCCCCATGGATCTTTGATGGACACTTAATATCATGTTGGGTATTTAGACACCATTAGTGAAACATTTCTCTCCATTTCCACTACCCCCAGTCTTTGAATTACCTGACTGGAGAGATTCATTTTTGCAGTGTTTTGAAAGGATGGAATAAGCAAATAAACAAACAAAAAACCCACAATCTTTATTCCAGTACACAGCAGTAAGGCGAGGGTGAGAGTGTGGAATGCCAAATCAGACTACTGATTACTCTAAACCACTGTTCTTTCTCTTTGTAACATCATATTTGTGCCTTTCCATGTGAAATTTTCCCTGCCTGCATAGAAAGGTTTTTTTAATCCACTTACTGGAAAGTGACATACACCCCAATCAAATGCTGCCTGCAGTAAGCAAAGAATATTTTCACTCTCAACTCTTTCAACCCTTCTACAACTGGACTGATTTTTAAATACATATTCTTGTATGTTTGACAGTACAATTCATTAGTTTTCTATACACACTTCACTCTAGATTTCAATAAAATTTAATTGCAGAGTATTGTACAAAAGGAGAATACTTTTTTCCCTGATGATTCTTTAAGTAATCCTACCCCTAAGCTATTGAAAATGAGTGAATCTCCTATTCAGATAAATGTTAACCCCATAACAGAAAACAGTAAAGTTTATCTCCTAAACCAAAGGTACACTGAAGCAATCACTGTTTACCAACATATTTCATTTTTCAGGAAATTCAGTCTGATTATCAGTGAAAAAGTAGCAGATCACAGCCATCTCTGTTTAACTACCCCAATAAAGCCTTTTCATTCTTCTCATTTCAGAAAGAAACAGAAGCTTTGCAAACACAACAGTTCGGGCTAAGACATTTGAGAAAACACACACACAAGGACATGACCTTTTAGCATGGAACTTACAATCTATCCATTTGCCCCATCAAGTGCTCCACTTCCATCAGTCGAGTCACCAGTAACTGTTCAGTTCAGTTCACTGTAGCTCAGTCCATTTCTGTGAAGGAAGATCATACTCTATTAAGAAACAAGGAGGACAGGTAGCTGGTAAGATCACATCCAATAATATTTCATGTCATTTCAGGAAGGACCACGAGTTAACCTTAAAGTTCACCAGCTCTATTTTTTTTTGTCCTGAAAGCCCTCGGGAGATAATGCCACAGGGTTTTTTAACTGTGGCAATACAAATGGAATTGATGAAAATAAACTTATGAAGTGCCACAAAGTAAGGACTGGATGTGAAATAATTCTGCCAAAGGTTCAAGGACACTTGTGCTCTCCCATAGGACTAAAAACAAACTAGTTTTCCTGGTAAATGGTCTACATCTACATTGTCTACTCCTTTCAAATTTATCTGGAAAGCAGAATGTTCTTTGCATGACAAAAATTCATAGGCATTCATCACAACTCTGCTATTTTATTAAAAAATAAACCATACTATTCCTCAAGCAATATCAAGGCCCTGTAGATGAGCAGCTTTTTTCCAAGTTCAGCAATTTCTAGAGCTAGTTCCAGTGCATCACTTTATGTCAGTTTTTAATAGATCAGGAGCTTAGGCAAATGGAAACTTGAAGAGATGTGTGACGTATTAGAATAATGTATTTTTTCCTAATTATTGCTGCAAGATGCACATTAAAGCAAGGTTATTTTTGATTATTTACAGTCTCTTCCTTCACAGAAAACGTTTTCCTTTTAAATGAGACCATTTAGTGAAGGACAGATGTCTCATTGTTTTATGGACCACATGAACTCAGTGACCACTTCTGTGAGCCCGGCTGATACTTCTTTGGAGGTAAACAGGAAGATTTGCAATGGTGAGGATCACTTGACAGGTCTTTCAAAAAGAGTACAGCTCTAAGTTTAAAAAGATTCAGGGAGAAAATGGAACCAACCATGTTGGTTCAGATGAAAGATCTGTCTGGGTCAGTATGCTGTACACAGTGCTGCCAATAGAAGACTCTTAGAGAAAAGTAGAAAGGAAATGAGAAACATATATTTCTCAAGAAGTGGCACCTTGCTTTTAGCTCTTTGTTCTGAAATTTCCTGACCACAGTTGACATGTTTCTTTTAATAGCCTAGATAATTTTTAATTCTATTATTGTATCCAATCAGTGTTGAACACCAGCAAGCTTTTAGCATCTGTAACAGCACATGTCAAGGAATTACACAGCTTAGCTTTGCAATATGGGGTTTTTTACTTTGTTTATTTTCAACCTGCCATAAGCATTTTCAATACATTCACATCAGTATAAGAGTAGAAACGGAGAACAGTCCTGGCAGCCAAATTTTTTGGGGCCAAAATTCTTAAAATTCACCCCTATTTTATGCACCCTTGAATTCACCAAACAGATTATTTTAGTGTTGAACCTGTTATATCAAATAACAGCTGTTGAGATAATCTGTTGCCTTAGACGAGGAAAAGCTTCTCGACAGGTTAATTACTTTGGAATTTCTGACATTTGTGTGAAACCTTAATTATCTGAAACTCGGCTCAGCTCTGTTCAGGCTCAGGTCAGCACCTCTTAGGCCAGGTAGGCTCAGGTCGGCTCAGCCCAACTCACCCCCCAAGGAGTGGTGGCAGCTACAGGAGGACGTGCCCACCTCGGTGTCACACAGCCAGCCCAGCCCCCTCAGGTGGTAACGCCCCAGGGCTGGGGCCCTGCACTGACAATCCATACAGGTACTTGTTCCCACACCTCTGGGGCTTGGCTGCTCCCAGGAAAGGCCAGGAGCAGCAAAAGGCCACTGCCAGAGAACAGAGTGAGGATTTCTGCCCCATCCCAGGCAGCATATGGTCCTCCCATGCCACATTGCTGGTACATGAAAGGAAGTCTGGAAAAGAGGTGAAGGAGCATTTGTCTCCATGGCAGTGATACATTTAAGTTTTAAATTCTTCTATCTATCTCTGATCCCACAGTCTTTGAAATGCCTAAGTTTTGTTACTTCTCTGATAATAAATTGCTCTGAATTGTCGCATCAGTGCCATACAAAAAGTTTCCTACCTTAGATGCTGTTGTATTGCAAATCAACTTTGGATGGGTTATCTTTGAGGCAACATCCAAAGCACATCGTTTTCTATCACATTTCTGTCATCCTAGATCTCCTTCATTATAACCACTTTTCACACCAGTCTCTTCCCACTAGCATACGTGATTTTTTTGTGAGGCATTGCTGAGAACCTCCTCAGCTATACAAGTTACTTTTTCTTTTGTTTTGTGGGGTTTCTTTCGCCAACTTTCACCTTTTTATTTTCTTATAACTTTGTATTTTCCCAAAATTAATGTTTTATTATTCACTTCCACTAGTGTGAGCATCTCTTTCATCATTTCAGTACTACCTTCAGATTTCATTAAACTATTATCAATACCCTCTCTAAGTGCTTAAACAAGGAGACATTTAATAAAACTGTTCCTAATACCAATTTCCAGACAGATTGCTGTTACTCTTTGCCTATTATGTTAACTGTTCTGGCTAGCTGTAGGTATATAACCCTATTCAAGCTAGTTCATATTCAGTTTCAGCTGAGATTTTATAGGAAATTCAACAAAATTCTAAGCAGTGAAATTTTGTGTGTCCTTACCTTCCATCCACCTTTTATATTTTCATCAAGAACAAATAGAATTTTTTTTTGCAAGATACAATCTCATTTATAAAAACATGCATAAAAATATTTCTAGTTTACAGAGCAACTATTAGGCTATCCAATAATATTTTTCACATGCTTAAATACACTGAAAAGCAGTACCTGAGAAAAGTCTTTTGGAAGGTAATGAATCATTATTGTCTAGATTTTTAAATGTCTTGCCTGACCTAAGTGTTAAACCAATTTAACCTCAATTAGTCTTAAAACTGATTTACTAGAATCAACATATATTAATGACTAACAACCTTAAGCATCAATTGCAAGGGAATTGCAATTCGCTTTCATCTCCTAACAAGTAAACTAATATAGAAAAGAATTCAACCTTAGCAGGTGTCTCATATAGCTTTGAACCCATTTCATGACAATACCTTAAAATTCTGTTGTATCTGTAATAATCTTAGCAGCTATTCTTTCCCTTCTTATCTCTACAGTACACATATCTAGGCCTTCCCATCCTCACTTAGGATCAACCATCTGATTCTTGAGCTCCTGGATTTAGACACACACCCGGTGACTGATGTCCATCCTTCTGAGTTCTTGTCTTTCCTGACAGATTGATTTAGTCAGGCTGTTTAGTGGAAGGGAACCCACTGCTAAATTAATAAACCAACCTTTTCATGTCAGTTTTGATCCCATATACCAGATTCCTCTGTCTTCCAATACCTGGCTTCTTCATTTGTACATGGTCATATAAAACCTCTTGCTACCTTCAGCATGGATATTCTCACAGAGGAGAATTATCTACAGGGAATTTTGTGAAAATGCTGCCATTCATTGTTGATCGCTTGGAAGTCCTCATGTCCCTTCAGAGAATCAAGTTGATGAATCAGTGCTTGAGAAAAAAATCATGGAGATTTGAGTCATCATGGCAATAGTGTTGAGACAGTGATTGCAGACCACTTCAGTTAGGCTTCAGTCCTTATCTCTAACCCTATACTCTACATTGGTCCCTTAATCCAATTCTTTTCACTAGTCCCTGAAGCAAGCCCCCTACAACTTGGAACTCCCAAACTATTCCCATGCACAAACCTCTTATCTCTGACCCAATTCTGTAGCTGTAGCCCTAACCTGTTTGGACATGGGGAGGCAAAAGAAATGCAGGGATTTTGAGGTCACAGGACAAAGCAGAAATCCCTGCTGCCCCTATTAATTCCTAGCAACAGGGAATACCATTTTAATGCAAAATGGCCTTATTCTCTTTGGATGTGTGAGCAAGTACCATGTAGGGTTCAGGCCACATCTTCCCAATGTCAGCAAAAGACTTCTCTTGCATTGCAGGAAAAGTGCTTAATTTCTCAAGGTAAAGTGAATGTTTCCAGATCCCTTCATTTTCCATTTGTCACATGGGTCTATATTGTCTCTACTTATTCAATGCTGATGGAAAAGAAGGCATGACTGAGTTCAGTGTTCCAGAAAAATCAATGTGTATGGGAAATAGCTGCTAATCCCACTGTAACATACGCAGTTTGCAGTCAGTAATTAACACACATGGATGAAGTGATCTATACAGTAATTTTATACAGGAAACTTATACAATTTTGCTTTTTGTAATCTATAGTTAGGTTATACGTGGTCTGACTTGTGATATGAAATCATTATAAAGCACTATTTGTTCTTTCCAAACCTGTGCATCTACTTCAATGACAAAAATATTATTTTTCCCTTGAAAGGAACTTGAAGTTTAAAGCATAATTTCAAAATTTAATTAAGGTAACAGACAATGGTCTTAACGTGATGAGCCATCTAAGTGGAGAAGTAGCCCAGTCATGAGAGATCTGTCAAGACAGCCGGTCAAGGGCCCTCATAGAAAATTGATATTCTTTTTATTTAAAGTAATATGCAAACTTTTCTTGACTTTATCTTTAAAAAATCTACTGGATCATTAATCTCAGCAGAATTTTTAGTACTGCTCTTGTAATTCTAAGTATATGTTCTTTCAGCAGCTACAAGTTTAAAAGACAAGGAAAATCTGAAGGGACTTAGAGGAGATCTGCATCCCTAAGCACTGCATCTGCATGTTAGTGGTGGATTTGAAAATTCTTGGACCCGATCTTAGAGAGGTTTTTCCCAACCTAAACAATTTTATATCCTCACTAGCAAAATTAGGTTATTTTTGTGGTAACTTTCATAGTGATTAGTCTCAACTTTGGATCTTTTGAGAGTTGCAGAGGTTACAGGGGAAATTTTCAATTGCTTCACAGAAGAGGACTTTGGGAAATATGTCATTTTGCCTAAGCTGTTTACTAAAAATCTCTAGCGTGTCATGATGCAGAACAATGCCTTGAAATTTGGCAGCATTTGAGGCTTGCAGTAGCTCCTTAGAGTCACAGGTCCCACATACTCCTTAGACACTTGACAGAATTTGACAACAAATGTATCCAATGATTGTTCCAGGACTGTTCAGGTGCTATTCTTGCTGCATCAAGTTACCAAAACTGACCATACCAGACCTGAGAAGAAAGCTCTCATTTCTCACAGAGGAAACAACCTAATGCAAGTGAGCAATACAAGTAGAGGACCCACTGACAAGTGGAAATCAGGCTGCAAGTCAGAGAAGAAAGAATCGAGGATCTCAGACAGCCTAAACTTATTTGAAAGGACTAGAAGTCACTAAAATATCTGAAAAACCATGCATAGGCTTTGAGAATGGTAATATAAAAGGAAACGGTTTGATCAGGCAGGAATCAAAAGCAAGGACAGAAAGAGGGACATCAAGAGGGATCTTGTGAATTTAATCTCCCAGGTGACTGTTGGTAGAGGATGATACAATTCCACATAAATGCAATCCTGACTGGAAGACAGGAACAGACTTTTTTCAAAAAAAGTAATAGGATCACCAATAGAAGTTGCTATAAGAACAAGTATTTGTAGGAGGTTACCAGAAGATGTAATTGAACTTGGCATTGTTGGACTTAAACTGAACATTTTTCAAAAAAAGGTGGTCCTGTCTGCTTAGCAGGATCTCATCTGTTTTCCTGAATGAATTCCTGGGTAGAACCAGTGGCTTGAGATACTCAAAGGACTGACAATTTAATAATAACCTTCCATTTGGCCACCTGGTTATTAATTTATAAAAAATAAAAAGTGAATGGTGCCAGTAAGAATCTAGGGGGTTTTTTTCAGGACATTATAAGGAGCATCAAAAGGCTGGAGCATACTCATAATGCAAAAAAATGTTGTAAATGGCACATTAGGAAACATCAGTTAATATCACCCTTTGAACATGCTTTTAGCTGTATTTACACCAATTAGATTTTAGCAGCAATATGGAGTATTACCAAAATATTAACACGTAATAAATACTGATCACAGCAGGAATTTTCTATTGCCATAATTACTCAAGTAAAGACTATTAGCACTACTTCCTCCCAGCTAAAACATCAAAGGATCTTTTACTTAATTTCATTTTCTTCAGACACTAATAAGTGTCAGCATCTTAACTCATTTTAATTATCCTTCTCTTTGTCCAATTTTAAATGGTTCCTCCCTCAAATTAATGCCGTATCTTCATTACTATATTTGTTGTTGTTAAACCTTCAAACAGCAATTCATGCAGCTATAGAGTGCTAAAGACAGAAAGTGTGGGGAAACTTTCAAAGAAACTACACAACTACACACATTGAAATTTCATTCTTTCACAGTTTCTCTGGGCAACCTGTCGGCTGCTCTGTCATTTTTCCCCCTTACATGAGGTCAGTCTTAGGTCCTAAGACAGCTTTGTTTCTTGAAGTCTTAAGGGCATAAAGTTGTAGTTAGTGTTAGTTGCATAGACTGATAAATCTGATTGAATTGAAACAGGGATTTATTTGAAGTCCGGGTGAGGACGATTTATTTTTTTTTTGCAAAAACCTTTTTCTCACTCTGCTGGTGCTGGTGGTGTTAGTTTACTCCAGGAACAACCATGTAAATATGTTTTGAACTCTTCAGCAAGTGACACCTTTAGAGGAATTATTCTGTATATGAAATGCTTCAGTCTTGAAGCTTGGAAGGGTTCACTTTTATGCTTACTTAAAAAAAAGCAAACACCAAAAACAAACAAAAAACCCCAAAATAAACAAAAAAACCCCCTAGTGCTGCTGGAGACCATGCCAGAGGCAGGATAAAAAAAAAAAACACCATCAAAAAAACCCCACAAACAAAAAATCAACCAAAAAAAAAATGAAACAAAAAACCAAAGCAATAATCAAGCAACCAACACAAAAAAACCAACAGAAGGATTACTGAGCAATAACACTAATTTTTTTCTTCCCATTCTAAAATAATTTCTACAAAAAATATTTTCTTATTTCCTTGGTTTAAAATCTGTAGTCAAACCTCCACAGCAGGAAATACATGAAATGTCAGAAATTGCTGCTAGTCTTTCAGGGTTTGTCAGAGCAACTGGCTCTTTCACCAAGTACAACTTACCATGATGGAACAAACTAGCATATTTTGTTTTCTCAAACCAAAAGATCTGCCATGTAGATATATTTGACATCAGATATGAAACTGAAAGCTGCAGTTTTACTTGCCAAATAATCCCTGAAAGCACCTAGATAGAATCATAAAACCAATTAGGTTGGAAAAGACCTTTAAGATCATCAAGTCCAGCCATTAATCCAGCACTGCCAACTAAACTAGGTCGCCAGGTGCCACATCTACAGTGATGGTGACTCAATCAAGGAGGTGCAGAGTTCTTGATGCAAGTAAAGACTCTGTGAAGATTCAGACTCTTTACTAGGCTTTAGCTAAGTTATAGGTTTGGGTATATTTTTCACCTTCTAAAAAAGAAACCCTGACTGACTGAAAAGCATAGATTCTGTGACAAAATAATTAGAAACATTATTTATCATACACCAAAACCCTAAGGATAACATTTCGGGTTGTAGATCCAAGTAGAAAAGATTATTTCTCTGATCGTATAATTCCTGCATGTTTCCTCACACTCCCTGCTTACAGCTCTTAGAACTAACTTTATGTACTCCCTGCTCTTATTAACAGTTTTCTAGACCTATTTCTATTTTTAACCACAAATCACATTTGCATCTGAATTTAAATCACCTTTGTATCAGGTAGCTGCTTTTGTTGACCCTCTCAATAGTGTCATGGAAATGTCCACGAAAATGTCAAAATCTCACTGGCAGTAATTTTGGATGAGTTACAATAAGAGTCTCATAGTCTTCCCAACTGTAGCAGTAGATGAAATAACCACCTTATCTTAACTAGTATAAAGAGAACTGCAATTGCAGTACCTTTTGTTACTGAAACTACCTCTAAATATAGTGAATTCAAGGCATTGTAGGACTTGTCAGACAGTAAGCACACACTCATTTTAAGAAGCTCACAGTCTGTTGCCTTTGACCCTTCAAAAATGAGTAAATAAAATTTAGCCACAGATGCAGGCATAAATTCAAAAGACCAGTGACACTCAACTTTTACAGCATCCAAAAAGTGAGAAGTGATAAATTGAATTCAGATGTCATCTGAATGGAAAGAAAAATATGTTCTCATTCAGTGAATATCTACATTCAATATTTTTTAAGAATAAAAACCATAACTAAGCATCATCATAAATAGACTAACAAGATATTATAAAATAAATTGAACAGAAAGGTCTCAGCACCAGAGGGGAGACACTTCTGATGTAATATTTGCAGAAAAATCCCCAGAGCATGAAAGGATTCAGTTAATAATTTCTGTTTATATTTCATTTAGCTTTTCCCTTCAAGAAGAGACAAAATCAGCTGGTGCACATGAGCACCTAGTTCATGCAGAGCATGAGACTTTGGGCTGCAGCAGGTGTGCTGGTAGAGTGCACATCACGCTCCCATTGTAGGAACTCTTACAGTGCAGCCTCCATGCTCTCCTTGGAAAGGAAAGTGACTCATAAAGACAGGTGCCCACGTAACACTTTTAACAGAATACACCAGGAACAGTGCTAATGTGTCAAAGAGAAGTAACTGCCCAAGGTCAGTGGGCAACCAAATGGCAAAGTTTCCACTACAACACTGGGCTCCTAGCTCCATCTAGTCAACAAATTTGGTGTCCCTCTACTCTTCTTTTATGCTTGTTTCATGTGAATTGTTTATCCTTTTGTCCCTCTTCTTGAACACCAAGTTGCTCAGCAGATGCTCATTTCCAGACAGCTCCTACATTGCTCATACCTTTCCACTGGAGTAATTCATCACTCCTTACCTCCAGAGCAGAGCTAAGGACCTAACACAGCTTCATCTGAAAAAAGCAGCAAACTCCATCCTAATCCTTGCCAATATAAGAGCTGGATGAAAATTAGCAGGCAGTTATTCTGCTGTAGTTATCCCAAAGGAACGACATGAAAAATGGTACTGAACAGAAAACAAACTAGACCTTACAGTAACACTGTACTCTCAAGAGCATAGGAAGGCACTGAGGAATCAGAAGACAACAGACTGCAGATGTTTTTCTTTTCACTTATCCCTCACAACCATCTTCTGTCTATCCCTATAGCTGTTCACAAGGCTGTGGTGTGGAGTGTGGATCGGTGCCTAGGGTTAAGCAGGACACATAAAGTAGCACCTCCGAATCCTGTCCAGGCTGTGATTCTTTAACTCCTTAACAGCACTGACAGCTGCCTTTGTGTTCTGCTTCAAGTTCTCCTCTTCTTTTTCAAGTCCTTATTGACTGAGAACTTTTCAGTCAACCAGCTCAAGGAATGAAAGCTGTGAGAAGCAGGTCACTTCAGCTGTAACAGCAACACACTGGGTTGCTTCTTTCCATTGGCCAAAAATGACAGGAATGGAAATTAAGCTATAAAAAGGTATTTGATTGTTGCTTTCACTTTCATTTGAAGTTTCCAAATCCTGCCTTAGTATTTGTTGTTAGTTGTGTTTCTCTGAACAAGTCTTACACAACAAATTTCTGCAAGTAGTTGTGTTTGCACAGCTCCCCACACCACACACTAAACAAAAGTGATCATCTTCGCTGCTGAAATCAGGACCAATTCTAACAATGGATTTGATAACTTGTAACCAAGTATATAACAATAGCATGGCAGAAGCAGGATGAACAGCTACCATCACCCTGAAGGAAAAGAGCTTTTTAAAAGCATTCTTCTATCTTCAAACCAGGAAGTTTTATTATTAATTTATACAACTATGTGTGGTTGTCATAGTTGGCAGTTCAGCATGACTTCATTTGCATTAGTTACCAATACCAAATATAATTTTTCCAGGTCAGTAGTTTGACTCGTTGCTCTTTTTCGTTGCCCTCTGTTCCTCCCTCATTATGCCATCATACCAGAAAGGCAGCTCCCATTTGATCTGGTGTTAGTCTGTATTTAGTCTGTAATGTGTGGCTTTGAATGCAAGACACAAACCCTTTTCTTTAAATACAAATGTATCTTCTGAAATTTTGTATCTTGAACAGGAAAGGGACCCAAACCGTTGCCCAAGCAATCCATGACTGGACATATATATAGGTAGGTGCTAAACCAGAAAAGATACTTTTTTCAGAAATATTGAAAGATTCTGTGTTCTAAAATAGTAAGAATTCTTTAAATTTACAGTGAATTTAAAATATTTTTATAGTTGATAAAAATTATTATGAAGTTTAAAAAATTACACCTCAAAAAGAAGGTTTAATTTCCTGCCATTTTCTGTGGATTAAATGAAGAATATTGTAAAGCCCTAAAAATTCAGTGTCAAGCTTTTTGTGGTCCAGAAATTATGGGGGTTTAGTTTTCTTTAATGGTCTTTGTTTAGAGCGAACTGAAGCAAAAAATTAGACTTTATAAAGCAATAGAAGGTGATTCAGATACTCCACAGATCTCATTATTGGAATTTTATGCCTTTCATGTCAGTGAACAAAGAAGCGGAGAGAGGCCTGAGGAGAGATAAATGAATTGTACAAGAAACTGTTGAAGTAAATTTTCTGACAGCATTGCCACCAGTTTACATCAACTTGGAAAACACAGATCTTTCTGCCCAGTCTTCCAGGTGTACTCTAAAATGAGTCTGTTCCAGGCAACAATGGCACAGGAAAGGCAAGCAAGGAGAAGTCAACTCCTGTAAGCTGTCAAAAAAGTAAAAAAAGCCTGTGCTGCTGGTTGAGCTGAGTACAAATAAGACAGAAAATGGCTTCAAAAATGCTGTCAAGACATATTTAGAAAACAGAGTTACAATTATATTTAGGCTCAGGCGTGGATTTACTACAGAAAGTCAAGTATGAATTCAGCCTCTGACTCACAGACTTCAACTCTCTGTGACAAAACACGTCAGATGAGTAACTTCACACAAGTAATGCAGATGTTTGCACGTGCACACAAAGACTTCTCTCTGCCCACAGCTCCCTGTGCCTCACACCTCTATTGCCTGTTCAGTCCTGCAAGCTTCACAGAAAGGCTCTGCTAGCTCATTGATATTGCTGTATTTGAGAGAAGCAGGCACCCTAAAGTTCTTAATATTCTTGTATGATAACACCATCAAGGGAAAAGACAACTAGTGCTCTTGAAACACAAGCCTAAGTCACAACCATTTTGCACTGTTTTGACACAGGGCTTAATTAACACTACTAAACTTGCCTGTTTATGAATGTTAAACATGCTGGAACTAAGATATCTGATGGCTTACACATGTATAAAGGAAAATGACTATCTGCTAAGAAAAGAGAAAGAAATTGCAATGCACAGTGATATAGAGCAAACTTCAGTACAAAGTTCTGTACATAACAGACTGGTAACTAAGGTCAGAGAAGCACTCTGCTAGCTAGCTTTAGCGGAATAAGCACAGGAGGTGCAAACACAAATTTTGCCCTTGCTGGTGATATCCACCAGAAAGCAACACCTTAAAAAGTCTTCTTCAAAATAGATATCTGTTATCAAACACTATGGGTGTTGGGTGATACAGAAAAATATGTATACAAGTAACGTTCAGTCATGCTTACACTATCAGTAGCTCCTCAAGGCCATGGAAATAAAATGGATGATTTAAGAGTTTTGTATTTTCCTCATTGTTAATGTCAGTTTCCTCAAACATTTCTCCAGTGGTCCATTTCCAGACACTTCCCACACTAAGAAAAATTTTGTAGTGAGTCTATTCCAGCATGGTATTAAAAGTTTCTTAAGCCATGATGCTTGAGATGTTCTGTGTTGTGTTATGGTGTGTTCTGTACAACAACTGGCAGAAGAGACAAGAAACAAAGCTCCCTTACAGTAAGTTTCCATAGCAGTGAGTACTTCACACAACAGGAACAGCTGAGCAAGGTGGGTGATACAGCCTTCCTGTAATACCCTTGAAGCAGAACTGAAAATGTAGAAAGGTAAGAAGCAAACTTCCCTTATAGCAGGGATTTCTATTCACAGTCTCTACCAAGAAGTGATGGCAGTCAAAGATATTATTGCAGTACTCTGAAACAACAATGTGAACTAGCTGACATAATAAAAACAAGTCATGGGACTTCTATTTGAGTCTCTGGAGATAATGAAAATGTTGGGGAAAACTTAGTGTTTTCCTCCATAAATTACATGAAAAAGTCAACTGCTTGGGTCTCCTCATTAACCTAGAGAAAAGGTATCCTACCAAAACCAGTGGGAGATGGGTTGGGTCCATACCTGAATTGCTGCTGTTAATATCATTCATGTGTAATAGTAACAGTGAGCATTTGCTCACTGTTTATACTTACATTTTCCAAAGAGTTTTATAAACATTATTTACTTAATTTACTAAACAGCCATTCAGAGGAAGTGATTATTAGATAAATGCCTGAAGAACACAAGCCAGAGGTATTTTCCTTAACCTTTTCTCATGCTTTGACTTTCACATACTTATAACATAAATCTCTGCTGGAAAATCATTCAGATAATTACTGTGAATTATGTTTGCAAGTTTATTTTTCCACTGCAGCTGCAGAAGTGAATCACTTAAAAGACTGTCTTACACTTTTTTTTAAAAAAACTCCCTATAAACTGGGGTCTTTGCATTCAAACAGCATCACAGGACAAGCTTTGTGAAAGGTGGCTATTCTTCATTCAGAATGCTGTTGCTGTCCTGCCTAGCCTGTACATCTCCAAGCACAGCCAATTAGACACCATGTTAGACTTTATTAACAAAGCAAGACATTTCTGCTCTACATTTCTCACTGCTTTCAGCCAGCTAATTATTTTCAAAATATTCATATTT
>JAWWTY010000123.1:24123859-24220337 GCA_035222235.1 Margarornis squamiger | reverse complement strand
GAATTATGTTTGCAAGTTTATTTTTCCACTGCAGCTGCAGAAGTGAATCACTTAAAAGACTGTCTTACACTTTTTTTAAAAAAAACTCCCTATAAACTGGGGTCTTTGCATTCAAACAGCATCACAGGACTAGCTTTGTGAAAGGTAGCTATTCTTCATTCAGAATGCTGTTGCTGTCCTGCCTAGCCTGTACATCTCCAAGCACAGCCAATTAGACACCATGCTAGACTTTTTTAACAAAGCAAGACATTTCTGCTCTACATTTCTCACTGCTTTCAGCCAGCTAATTATTTTCAAAATATTCATATTTAGAGGGGAAAAAAAGTATTGCCAGCTTTTACAAAAGAAAATAAGTAGCTTGACCAACATTTAGTAAAAGCTTGGTTTGACATTAATAAGACCTTGGTGATGGGAGGTCTTTCTTTAAATTTAATTCTGCTACTTTTACAGAGGCTTGCATTAGTGGGCAATAGCTACACAGTGAGCCCTGTCCTTTGTGCTTCTATATATCCACCAGCTGCTTCCCTCCTCCAGCCAAGTGCATTTGAGCTTTGTCAGCTCTCCTCCATCTTCCTAATTAGCACCAAACTTCCAGGTTTCTGGAGGGACCTGAAAGTTCCACCTTCAGCAAGGAAGCACCAAACACAACCACTCAAAGTAATGCTGAACCTTCTCAGATTGCACAATTTATTCATGGATTTCCGTATCAGAGGCTCCAAGAGGAAGGACTGGGGTGTATTTCCCCAAGACATAAAAACAGACTAACAAAACCAAAACATTTAATCACCACAGCACTCTCATCCAGAAAGTACAATTCTGTACCTCAGTTTAGATGTTTTTGAGATTATCTGAATAACTGTCATCAAGTAACTGCTAATGATTCTGTTAACTCATAAAAACAACAGCTCCTGAGCAGTTCCTTACACAGTTTTATTAGCTTCCATTGGACTAGCTGGGTGGATAAAGTGCTCACAGTTCCACATCAGCTGCTCTAAATCAAAATTCAGGCCTGAATGCCTGAAATGAATGCTATTATTTAACTGCAAATACTATCATTCTCCTGAAAATGTCACTAACTCTTATTAATGTTTGCAAATACATAATTTCCCTTTTTCAGTGTTTCCCATTGACTCCCCCACTGTCTCTTGCAAAATGCCAGTATTCTTTTTCAGTGACAGTATATGGGTTTTTTACAGTGCTTGATGTCTTATTGTTATACTACTTAATTTATTGTTTTCTGGAAAAGAAACTGTATTGACCTTTAAGAATTGGGTATGACAGACATAAATGTAAACAGCCTCCTGCCTTTCTGAAGCAAATGCTAGTTTTCCTCTTTGTCATTTAGGCTGCCTTCAGTTTTCTCTTAATCAGTATAATTCTTGGGTGATTTATACCAAGAAAATAACACTCAGCTATGTAGCCAAGGTGTTTCTGGCACAGACTTCATTTTTCAGATACAAGGCAGATTAGAAGATCAAATTAATCAACAAGTCTGATTATCACAAAATCACAGAATAGTTTAGGTTGGAAAATACCTCTAATATCATCAGGTCCAACCACTAACCCAGCACTGCCAAGCCCACCAAAAAATCATGTCCCCAAGTGCCACATCTACAGTACCTAAAGGGGACTACAAGAAAGCTGGAGAGGGACTTCTAACAAAAATATGTAGTAATGAGACAAGGGGGAATGGATTCAAACTGAGAGAAGATGGGTTTAGATTGGATATTAGGAAGAAATTCTTTACTGTGAGAGTGATGAGGCATGGGAAAAAGTTGTCCGAAGAAGCTGCAGATGCCCCATCCCTGGAAGTGTTCAAGGCCAGGTTAGATAGGGCTTTGAGTGGCCTGGTCTACTGGAAGGTGTCCCTGCCAATGTTGGGGGTTTGGAATTAGATGTGTTTAAAAGTCCCTTCCAACCCAGACCATTCTATAATTATTCAATCATTTTCTTCTACATTTTGTGCTTTCTGTAATTCTGAAAGTACTGCTAAAAACTCTAGCTAAAGCCTACCAAGGATCGAATTTAAAAAATCAGAATACCATCTCAACCAGAAAAATCTTACAGGATTTAGAAAAAAAAAAAACAAGTCATTTTTATACACTATAAAAAAACCTGGTAGCATGTAATAGGGAATGGTATTTTTCTCTAGGTTTTTACTGTCTATTGATGTTTCAAATTATTTATTTTTTTAAAAGCTCCTACAGAAATGCCTATATTTTCTCTTAATAATTCAGGAAAATGCAAACAGGTAAAATCATATTACTGCCTCAGATATAAATGACCAACTCATTGTACAACAAAAACTTGCCCCTTCATATCTCATTAGCTGACACAAAAATAATTCTAAAAGAAATTAATTGACAGAAGCTCCAGATTTCTTCCACCAGAGCAATTCTTGTGTCTCATTTATCCTAATCTGTGCCTTCTCCCAAGGGGTGGTTGCTTCAGAGATTTCTACAGCCAGGCTCCTGTCCTCTCTCTGTCTCTGGCCACCCATCCTTTCTGATTCCCTAACACAAGAGCAATCACATCAACGATCCAGGAGTTAGGATTCTGATCTTGGAACGCAAAAGTACTCCACTGAAAATCCTCAGCTTGAAGGAGGAATGCTAAAAAAACTGCAGAGCCTTCTCATTTGCCTTCTGGTTTCTCAGGGTATGCTTGCAATTTTTCAAATGTTTTCAAATGTTTTTCTGTATGTTTATTTTTTTTATATTTTTTGAATAAAAGAAATTTTAAATCCTGCAATAACAAGACAGCATGTATTGAAAGATCCTTTAGTACCAAAAGAGCCAAGAACAACTTTCATGGAATCAACAGCTTTTCCTACATAGCCATGTTAAGCTGTAACTGGCTGATTCACTCTTAGAAAGCATTGGCTCATAGCAGTCAAAATTCACATAGGATGTTATTAAATATTAGAAATGGTATAAAGAACAAAACAAAATTATCCCACAGTATTAATATATAACACAACTACAACCATTCAAAAAAAAAAAAAACAACAACAACAAAAAAACAGGTAAGTAGACGATTTGCAGAGAAAGCTGACAATATTTAACAGAAATGAGAGCCACGGTATAGTTTATGCTTGGGAGGGTTTAAAAACACTATAAATCCTCTGCTTGCAAGAGAAACACATCTAATATATCTTAAGGGATTGAGGAAAAATAGAGAATGGCTATTTCTTGAGTTTTATAATTAAAAAAAATATTAGGGAGAGTCCAAATAAAATATTAGGGCACAAATTTAAGAGACAAGATGAAATAATTTTTTGGAACAGGATATTATTCACTCTTGGGTCATACAGTCAGATGACGTATGTACCAAAAGTATAAATAAAGCCACTTTTGCTAGGTCTCACCATGATTATTAAGCATGGTACTTAAATCTGATCTCCTCAGTAAGTTCCCAGGACATCAAAGAACACGAAGTTGAATTGCACACGGGGGGAAGACTGTATTACACTTCTCCAGTTCTTTCTGTCTCTGACATAGAAAGCTGCAGCCGATCATAATCACGTAGGCAGTTCAGCTTTATCCAACTTGGTACTGGAAAAGACCAGGTGGCCAGCTCTTCTCTCAGAAGTCCACATTTACAGAGTCATCCTGTACTTATCTGGAACTACTGGGGCCTCCTTTATTGCATGAAAAAAATAGCAGCAGCACCAGTCTATTTGAAACTCTCAGTGGCTGTTGAGTAACGTTTTCATTGCAGCAGGAATTCAGGAGAGTAATTTAATTTACTGAGTTTCCTGTCTTATAAAAATTGAAAGTTTTTGTCTTTAAAAATCTTGTTTCACAGATTCTCTGCTAACCAGGAAATACAAAATACAGACTTTAGAATAAGCTTTTGGATACATGTGCTTTTCAAGACTTAACATCAAAGGACTGAAGAAGAGACTTCCATTGGACCAATTGCCCAGTGAAGTCATTGGTAAAAGATAGAAAAGCCTTAAAGTTTATATATAGCTATATAGTGGCACCTTTCTAAGGTGTTTGGAGCTAGTCCTGGTAACCATTTATAATGATAAAATACATTCTAGTTCTAAGAGTCTATGATTCCACTCCAGACAAAATAAGTAGAGTATATACAGCAGAAGAGATGATGTCCATTTTCTATGCTGAGAGATGATTCCTGGATTAGATCATTAATTGCATTAGCAAAGCAACTTGCAAAAACAAACTAAAAAACCCAACAAACCAAAGCCTGTGGGATGCAGAATGTTCTGACAGGATAGAGCTCAGCACAAAGATGACAACATACATTGATTAGCATATCAATATGAATTTGTCAGTCACATACACCTGGAATGCCAGGTTGCACTTTGCCTTACAAAAAGAACAGTTTGTACTTCTCAAATAAGAAGTGACAGCAGTGAAAAACACAGTTGATTGCTGCAGATTGATGGCAGTTGTGGTAAGGGAGTTGCAACTGGATAAAGAATATCCTTAAGTGAAAAACACTATTTTCTGTCCACAGTATCAAAACACAATGTCCTGACATTAAGGCTTTGGGCTGTCTCTAAAGAAGTGGCAGGAGCTGGATAGTATGCAAAAACAAAACCCAGCCCCTAGTGTACAGCCACGAGAATTTCAGTATGTACTTTAGTCCTGAATCAAGACAAAAATACCAACATAAAGCTCAGATCAACCAGTTTTTTTCCACCCCTCACTAAAAATTCTCAGAAATTTATATTAAAAAAAAAAAATCAAAACAAAACAAAAACCCATCCCCACCTAAAATGCATTGCTTTATTTCACAAAAGAAATACTATCTGCAGTCTGCAAGTCAAATGCTTTCGTTTGAGGTCTGGAGACATGACAAGCAACTGGACTCTGTGGTAATGGAGGCTGAATGAAATCCTGCTGCTGAAAGACAGGGGTCTAAAAAAAGCTGCTCTGTGTTGACAGATAAAACTGCATCCATCACTAGGGATGCCTGTCAAAATGTATCATTATACAAGCGTTAATATAAGCACAGACAAAACCAGTGTGGTTTTCAATCCTTCCTCCTCCCCCCTCACCATCTCTCCAAACAATTCTGTTCAGCTTCCAATTATTTTCAGGGCTCTCTTTCCAATCCCCCATTTCCCTGCTATTTAGTGATTTGTCTTTTACCCTTTTGTCCTTTCTTTGGATTCCTTCCCTCCACTTTTCTCTCTTTTTGTACTGAATGTAAATTGGTTTTAATAGTTGTCATTGTCTACTGCCCCAGCTGCAGACAGCAATTACCTCTGGCTTTGCCTTTTTGGGCATCCCACACACTACCTCAGCAACCAACAGGAACATGAAGCAAAAACTGCTTAGCAGCAGGGAACACGAGTTCATCTTTGTCAGATTGCAGTGTTTCATTAGGGCAATGCTGGAATTTGTACACCAGCCCAGGATTTCCCTATGTTTAGCATCCATAAAAGAAAATGCGTGTTCTACAGCAAGAGTGATGGAGGGCTCTTTCTCCACCAGATAAATCTGGAAATAAATCCATTAGATAACACTCTGAGCACATGAAGTCAGACACAAGAAATTAGTTTCTTCAGCCTACAACTGCTACCTCTACACATAATTCCTACCACTACAAATTCTACTCAATAAAATTAAATTATCTGAACAATTTAGTGAGACAACAAACATTTTATCAACACCCACCATCCGTACTGGTTTTAAAAGAGCAAAAGATTTATAAACCAGCTTCAATCCCCAGTGCTTGCTACATAAGAACAAATTATTTTCAGACAATAGCCTGAAGGGAATGTGAGAGATTTAATCTAAAGAATTTTTTTCTTTTCTGCCTGCCTCAGGAAAGGTAAGAAAAACTCACATTTTAATTTTAACAATCCTAGATCTCTGAGTTCCCTTTATAGTCTTTTTATCAGCTACTGTCTTACAAGAGCCATTGTCTTGGGCAAGGGTAGTTGTATCTGGATTTCTATAGTAAGGAAGTTCATAATTCTGTAGAACACATTTTCATTTGTCACTTTTTGGAGTAATGATTCAACTATAAGACACAAATACTGACATTAGAACATCAGGCTCTGAGCCACTTTCTTTGTTGTTTACATAGACAGGAAAGGCTTTTCAGCTTTATTTTTTAAAAAGTCCAGTAAAGCTAGAAGGCATTTTTAGCAATATATTTCTACCTGGTACCAACCCTAAATGAATGGTATCCTTTAACAAGAACAATGTTTGTGGCAATTTAACATGATTAGAGAAATTGACTGAGGATCAACTACCACCATTGTTGGCACAATGACATGTTACAAGTATAGGCACAGTGTCCATCCACCTGCGTTAACTTCAGGATCAGGAAACCCATAGTAAGTCTATCTACTAACTTTTTTAACATTTCCATGTAAAAGTTGTTTTCTTATTCCCAAACCAGCAACAAAAAGTGACTTGTTACTTGAGAATTAACAAAAATAGTAATTAAAAAAAGAACATGATGTTAAAAATATAAGAACCTTCTGCAACATTCAAAAATTATTAGTCACTAAATGTGAATGCTAACGCTTGGAGCCAAATTAATAAGATGCATTCTTTACAAATTATATTTAGTTACTACATTTGGCTTTCATGCCTCTTTCTCCCTCTATGCTACTGCTTGTTCAAAACTCATCAGGTGATACATGCATCCACAAAAAAAATAAGTTAGTCTAAATCATTACACCTCAGAAAATTAATTGCCTTCCTTTCTGTTGTCTTTACAATACCTCTGGAACTTGCTGAATAATAGAGAAAGGTCAGCTCATTTGAACTCTTGCTCTTACATAAATAATCTCTTTCAACATGAATATAGAAAATCAAATTAATAGCAACTCCTTTTTAAATATATGTCATAGCAGAAATAATACGGTCCAGTGGTTTGCAGAAAAGGTGCAAGAGATTGACTGACTTCTTGAAGCCACAAATTGAATTTTTCTGATTTGGCAATAGTTGCTTTTCCTTTCATTCCAATTCTGAAGAAAGAAGAAAGATCACAAAACAGAAAACCAGAACCTGAATATTATGGAGAAGAGACAAGAGAAGGGGGCAGGAGGGAATGGCAACTGTGATTAACTTTCAGTGAAAAGTAATAGTTCTTAAGACATGATCGTTTGAATAACAGGCTCCGTAAAAGTCTACATAGGTGAGTTATATGGTGTTTTGGACAAAGAAATTAATTGTTTCTGCTGAAAACCAACTAACTAGTAGAGTTTTTGGCTTAAGAACCTCTATGGCTTAGAAATAGAATGTTTCTGATAAAATGTCATAAGAATACCATAATACTTATGCATCAATTTTGATAGTTGTTTCTTTTCCACCATTAGCCACACAGGCAAATGTACAAAACATGAGATGTTGTTGTCAGTGTGTTGGCCATAAGAGTGCATTAGGAGGTGGAAAAGCCAAATTCAGATCCCCTCTCTATTTGCATCTCGGATGAGAAACTGGATTCTGAAGAAGGCAGGACACAAATCTTGGATTCCAAAGTGCAGAACAGAACACTTGTGTTTTTGTACATTTGGGAGAGTAGCTGAGAAGATTTTCATCTTATCTTTCACTTCCCATGCAAAAAAAATATGTTTCAAGACACAAAACTTGCCATGTTGCCAAAATGCTCCCTCCTATATTTACTACACATTTGCAGATACAACTTTTCTAAATTGTCATATGCCTTCCACATAAACAATTACAAAATTCACTTGACTTTGATCCTGCTCTAGAACTTGGAATTTAAAATAATTTTTTATCAAAAGTTATAAGAACATAGCAATATCACATGTAAATTTATAACTGTTATTCTGGTTTTTACCTTATATTTTGTTTGGTTTTTACTTTTTTTCTTGTACAACAAAGACAAGAGCAACCAACTACTTCTATGCTGACAGAATACAGTCTCATATAATCATTCTAATTAGTTTTCTAAAACAGATGAGATTATGTTATTTCTTTAGAAACATTCTGTAAATAGTATTCTAAATATGTGAATTCCTGTAATGCTTTATTTGAAAAACAATACATTATTTTTTTTTTTTGTTAAGAAAGCAAATAATATAGAATATTCTCTTGATTACAAGATAATATCTCCTTTTAGTAAAAAAACAAGTCAAGAAACCCACTTGTTTTACTTTTCAGGTAACGATGAAACACAGATGTGTCACTGATGCTCTATAATTAACACAGGTAAAACCACCAGAAAATTTTATTGTTGGATTTTACTCAGCACTGAGTTACTGTGATTTCATTCACGCCTCCTCAGCTTGCTCAATAGCTTAAAAAATGCATTTTATTATGTATGAATATGTCTGTACATTTTTTTATATGTAATAGATGTATATAACTGAACAAGAAGCTCCAAGAGTCAGAAAAGTCAACAATAATATGCCCCTTAATTTGGATTCTTGTAAGCAAAAAAGTTGCTGGAAAGAGCAACAGGAGCAGTAGTAGCAGAGGAAATTGTTTTGCCAGTAGGTGTCTTTTTGATTGACTTCAGTGGACTTGCAAACAGGCCCACAGGAATTTCAGGTGGCAACAGCAGCTACCCATTAGTTTAAAGACTGTAGGTTCAGAGCCTGCAAGATCCAATAGAACGCATTCTTTTCATCTCTGACTTACATTTAACAAGACAATTATAGGTTGTGTAACACTTAAAGATATTAACAGAAAAGAAGAATATGGGAAAACATGAGTGCACACATAGAAGTCAGTTGCTAGCTCATCTCACCTATGACATTAGACAGGCACTTGAGCAGTTGGAGAAAGATGAAAAGGAAGAGGTGTCTCATTTTACAATTGCAAATAAATTGTCTCCCACTGGAGAAAATAAATAATGTACAGGAGTTAGGAGGAGAAAAAAAAAATCAATGAAAGTTTCACACTAATTTATGTCACAGACTGCCACAAGGAATGTAAAAAGGAAAACAACAATGGGAGAAACGAAGACTAATCATGATAGACCAAGAAAATGTTTGTTAGACCATGGCCAATTTCACTCTGCCTTTACCCCCCTCTCCCCACCCCCAGATATACTGCTGTCAGGCAGAAGAACCACTTGAATCAATCCACTTAATTTTTTCCAAAAAAATTGCTAGTATCACATTTAGTATAATGTATTTTCCCCTCAAAGCCCTAGATGACCAAGAAAACAAATGAATAAGAATGACCTTTTGCAGAACAACCATGTCCCACAAATTATATTTTGGCACAGACACCTCACTGAGCCAGTTATACAGCACCTTCAGTCACGTCCTACATGCAGCAGCTAAAAACCAGACAGCTAAGCTATGCTGATGACAGTGGAAAACATACATAACCTTTCAGGAGGATCAGAAGATCAGACTCTCAATGGCTGAAGAAATCTTCCTGGTTCTTTCTTCATCAAAGAATAAAAGTTTTCTCATAGAAAGTAATTTGTGAATATTATCTATTATTCAGAATAGTCTTCATTTCTATTTAGTGTTAGTTAATTTCTAATCACTCATCTCTAGACATGCTGAGTTTTAGTTTGTTCTAGAAATAGTGTCAGTGAAGTTCCACCTCAGCATCATACTCCAGAAGAAAACTTGCGTCTGCTGAGTTCTTTGGACCTGATTGCCCCCACCCTTCTGGCCCCCTCTAGCCATGAGGAAGAGCCACATACAATATTTCTGCTTTTGGTTTAGGTCTAGCCCTTTGCTGCAACATCCTTACTCAGATGCTTGTGAAGTTGGTAGGTATCCTGAGTCATTTTCAGTTTGTGCCAGGAAGAAGACTTTTGTATTCATAAACAATAATCAGAAACCAAGTTCAAACTGAGTTTTCCAGCTGTGTTTTAAGCTACACAAATAAAGCAAACTGTTCAAAATCCAGGAAGGCTGACATTGTCATGACAGCAGCACAATGCGAACACACAGCCATGATAAATAGGACAGTGTTGAGCATTCTTAAATTGCAAAAATTCTCCTGCCACAGCTAAACCTTTCCATGATTGACTGACTGACAAACGGGAGCTATCAAAGCTGAGGAATAAAGAAAGCTGTAGCTGAAAGATTGTTTCTTCCAGCTGGGCACTGGAGGAAAGAGACAGAGAACGAGGTTATTAGGCTAAGCCTAATCAAGCAAGCAAACCCAAAAAGAAAAGTAAACTTTGCAATGCCCTAACTGTTATAGATGAGAAAGGAAAGAGGACAGGTCTTATGAAACATCTTAATGATGCAGTTAGCACTTATGTTAGATAGATGTGACATGCAGGCTGCTATTTTACTACAAATCCCTACTTGTGCAATACTGCTGATATTCTCTGTCTCTCTTTCCCGTAGCACACAGAAAAATGTAGTGGAAGAGTGATTTTAGACAAATCTTCAAATACACCAGAAGACCTGGTAGAGCATTAAATCATAATCTCATATAGAACAAAGAACAGAATAATTTCTAAATCTACTTTCCAATCAAAATGCTAAGTCAATAGCTTAGCTTTCACTCTGGGTTCAGTAAGAAAGGTTTTGCTGGAACTGTGAAAAAATAGTTTCAAACTATATAACACCAAGGAAGACAAAAAGACAATTACAGCTACTTTTGTGATAACACTTTGGATATTTCTTTCGCATTTCTAAGTGTTTTTGTGAAGTTAGGAAAGGGGAACTGAAAATAGTGCCAAGTTTAACCACAAGTTGACTATAAGCACAAAGTAGCAATCAGTGGAAAAGCAAAAGAAAACAGTAAATAGCAGATGGCCAGAAAGAAGTCACCCTAAAATTGAGTACTCTTTCAGAGAGGAAAGGTAAACATTCCCACTGCAAATACACATAAGCTGGACCAGCCAAAAGTTTACATAGGAAATCACATACCAGTAACAGTTCTAGAAGGAAATGCCAGTGTGGTTACTCTCTACAATTACCTTCTTTTTCTACAAGAGACTGAGAAAAAACACAGATCCTTGTCTTTTGTACTGCTCCATTGCTTAAGTTCCACTCCAATCAGGCAGATTTTGCTACTCAGAAGTTTTCACCAAAGTTGCTGTGGAACTTATTTGAGAAATGATGGCCTTCAGCTGACCACACTTCAATCAGTACACCTGTAGCATTTCAAGTTTTGATGAAAAAGCACAGCTGACTTCACTATCCATGTGAGTTTCCTCTACAGAGATGAGCCAATTACTGGCTGCCTAACCTCTTTCCTTATTTAGTTAAATAAAATGCTAGCAAGGCAGCTGCTAAAGGACAGTTCAGTCTACTTCTTTGCTGTAGCCTTTTGGATGTAGGGGGATCTGATTTTGCTTCAATTGATGATACCAGGCTGCTCCTCTATGGTTTCAGTTAGAATCAAAACAGAGTACAGAGAATTTATTGTAGCAAATTTTTACAGGCATTTCCAAAAAAGGAATCATAAATGTTCCCCCTGGGAGGCTGCTCCAGCTGCCCAACATTTGCCCTGTGCTGTTCAGTGTTGCATTTGTCAAAACAAACAAACAAATCCAGATACTCTGCTCTCTCTTGTGCCAGATTCCAATACCTGCTGCAACACAGCTGATAACATCCAACTTACTGAGCAAGCGACTAATGAAAAATCTAGGTTTTCCTTTATGCTAATGGCCCTCCAGAGTTTTCCTTCTTATGTGTGGGGGAGATGGGATGGGGAAAAGCACAGTGTATAAAAATGTCCCTACAGGGGTGGAATATTTCCTCAGGGTACCCCTTAAGAGGAGGACAGAATCAATGATACTTTGATTTGTACTCTGCAAAGCTGACACTCCCGTTAGCATGCTGTGTTGGTGGTCTGGCTGACATGAAACAAACACAGACTACAAAAAGCTTCTTGATTTTTGTTTCAAGTAAGACTCAAGGACTCAGTTTACCTATACCTCTGCTGGTAGAAGGAGATGTTGCCTTGTACTGATTTCTCACACTGTGACCAGGAATGCATCGAGAACAAATTCCCTTGGGGGCACTGTAAAGAATTAGGGAAAGACAGATGGTAATGGTCTCTCCAGAACACCTGACAGGCAACAGCAAGCAATTTTCCAAGACAAAGCTAGAAAAAGCTTCATTCCTGTGAAGAAAACAGAACAAGGACTTGATGAACTATACAGAGTCAGTAGTTCAAACAGATCATTTACGTTCCTATACAGGGAAAGTTAATGCAATGCTCTGCAAGTACACTACGCCTATATGTTTGCACTTTGCTGCACACTTGGCAGTACTGCATTCAAGAAACAGGGTCCCTGTTTCCGCTGAAATTGAGGAAAAGAAGTAACAGAGCTGAGGAACAGAGTAACAACTGGATGGAAGCAACAGAAGCATATGGGACACAAGGACTTGGGTAGCTGGTGCAGGAATGTGAAAAACACATTAGCTTAGTTTGGAATTCCTAGCTGGAGCATAAAGATGGAAAAAGGTATAGGGCAGAGGGCTGGGGCTGTGCTTTCTGGCTTGTAGCCATATAAAAATCTTGCTTGAAGCTCTGAGAGTCAAGAGTGAGGCTACTAGAATGTCCAAGTTTCTGTTATAACTAGTTGGTCTGGCGTTCCTCTCTCACTGGAGCCACCATTAGAATTCTTTCAATACTCGAACTCACAGAGATTTTCTACTATACCCTTCTTCAGGCTCACCGCCAAGGAGGGGATGAAAGATAAAGCAGGTGGAAGATTTGGGACTCAAAATGAAACTGTGGGATAAACTCCAGTGGCTTTTCTGTGACAAGGATCTGCAGGGCATGGGTGGATTCTAGACATGCTGTAAGAACGGACGGCTCACAGCAGAGCTTCTAAGCCTGAGATTGGCTGCTGCTTGGGATCCCGTCAGCTGGTAAGAGCTTAGAAGCACATAGGAATGGCCACAATTACACTCATTCAAATTAAAACTGCAGTGAAGACCTGACAATTAAAGTGCAGACACTGCTTCCTCTGGGTAAATACAGAAGGGAGGAAATGGTACACAGGAGTAGTTGATTTTTGTTTGAAGCTTTTATTTAAAAAAGTGTTGAATGTATCATTGCTGATAGGGATATTGAATAGCTCCCACTGCTGTGATAAAATTGAAATCTCTGCTGATGATAAGTAGTAGCACTAAATTGTTGAAACCTGGAGCAGATTGGCAGTAAAACACATTTTCTCCCTAAAGACTGCAGCCTATTGAATAACAAAGGTTTGTTAGTTGAAGTCCCTTGCAATCAACCCTTGCACAAAGAATGCATTCCCAATGCCAGCTGTTGCTAACATATTAACAATAAAACTGATTTGGGATGTGAAAACATCAGGTGTTAAATTTCTTCATTTACCCTTTTCTACCAGTATAGAAATAACTGCATATAGAAATTGTGTTTACTCAAAATAACTGTAGTACTAAGTGTGGAATAAATGCAAATCAGTAAAAAGAACTAAAGCACTTTTTTTTTTTCCAAAGACAATAATAAAACAAACCCCTAAGATTTCCCAATAATTAAGGACATCTATGTTTAGGGCTACACGGTGTTTCAGTAAAAATCAATGTCTGCTGAACATACAAATGGCTTTATAATTATTTCTTGATACCAATTACATATTACAAATGAAAAAGTGAAATTAGAGAGCAGCAGGATGTATTTATTCTGAAAGAAGTCACTATTCCAAATATGCAGATAACAGAATGGTTTAAAGGAAAGTCTGTACTAAATGAAAAGACAGCAGCAAAAAGAGCAGATCTGAATTCGTTTGGAAAAAGCTTTAATAAAGAAGCAGTCTCAGTCCTGAGATTTTCATCTAAGCCAGCTGATTAGCCCTGCAAAGACAGGGCAAAAAACACTATTTAAAAAAGGAAGCACAATAATGAAACCTAAAGAAAGGCAATATAAAATAAATCTCTCAACATAAATGAGATGAGAATTCATTTTCCCTGTGATGCTTTCCACAGCTCCTGAAAGTGCCTGCTGCTGGCAATGAATGAAATAAAAGGGGAGGGAGAGCAGAGAGAAAGAGGTGTTAGCTTACCAGCTGGTGAAGCTTATTGCTCCACTCCCTTTGTGACGCTGGAAACTCACAAGCCTATAAAATGTGTCTTGGCTCCCAGTCCCCCTCTTAAGCAACACTAAAAGCAAGAGGTAACTGTACAGAAGAGAAATAGGATGCTGTTCTACCCTGAGGTAGCTCTCTTGACTCAGCTGGTACAGCATTTCTAACAGTTTGAACAGCATAACCAAAGCTTTTTTCTGACAGACCTCTCTTTCCCAGTACCTGCTGTGCTGCCTTACTTCCCACTTTTTTCCTTCCCTTTTCTTATCTGTTGGTGGGGATTTCGGAGGGTTGGAAAAGGGAGGCAGGAGAGTTCCATCATTCCTGGAAGAGAGGAGAGGGACATCCAGGATGACTTCTGTCCCCATAGCCAACTGGAATATGAGCATGGGGAGCAGGTGGAATGCGAGCCTTGCTGCAGCAAACGATCCCTGGGGGAAGGAGCTGGGAGTGCCAGCTGGAAATGCTTCTCCCCCTGTAGCATCCTCAGCAGGCAACTTTTCCAATCAGTTTGTACAACCCTCCTGGCGCATTGCCCTGTGGTCTCTGGCTTATGGTGGTGTCGTGGCAGTGGCCGTTTTTGGAAATCTCATTGTCATCTGGATTATCCTGGCTCACAAGCGCATGAGGACTGTGACAAACTACTTCCTGGTGAACCTGGCCTTCTCTGATGCCTCCATGGCTGCTTTCAACACCCTCATCAACTTCATCTATGCACTGCACAGCGAGTGGTACTTTGGAGAGGCTTACTGCCGCTTCCACAACTTCTTCCCAATCACAGCTGTCTTCGCCAGCATCTACTCCATGACAGCAATAGCTGTGGACAGGTGAGAAAAGAGAAGAAAAGTTTAGGGGTGAGAGGCTAAGATCAGATTCTCTGCCAAAATAAAAATACAGAGATAACAATCACTGTGGTGAGAGGCAGAGACCTCAACAGTTCATCGATAGTTCTCCTCTGTACTTCTCTAAGATCTCTCCCTAAACATTGTTTTTCTTCCAGTCTTTGGTCTTTCTCTTTCAGCCTTTCATTGTTTTTACTCTCCTGCTTTCTTTTATAACAAACATTTCAGCTCTCTGTTTGACTTCAGCTGCTCTCTGTGCTCTGTCTTTCAATACTAACTCTGTAACAGCACCCATTGCTCAGGGTTTTTGCTTTCCCACCTGTGAAAACAGTATCTGTCCCTCAGTCAATGTCATCTAATTCATACTGATAAGGAATTGTAGAGATTGTGAGTAAAAGGAGAGGATTTCAAATTTCCCTCTTCTCTCTGTATTTCGGCAGCTGGCAGAGGCATTTGCCTCCTGGTCAGAAATCACTTCAGACTCTGTTTTAATAGCTCTTCTCCCAGACGACTCTGAGCTTCTGTGTTCCTCTCAATTTTAACTAATGAGACCACTTACATTACCATCTGTGCATATCCAGAGGTCTGGTAAGAACATGGTTTGGAAGTGCTCAATTTTTTTTCTGATTTCTTGGATTTAAACTAGATTTTGTGAGTCAAAGAAAACAGGACAGAGAAAAACTTTACCATTGTGCTCTTGACAATAATGGAATAGGACAGCTGTAGTGTCCATAGAGTAAAGGGGAAATGTAGATGTCAGATTTCCAACACAAATGCATTGGTGGACTGTCTTTCTCAGAAGGTGCTGTGAGTCTCCCCTGGGAAATGTTTCTTTCTCTATTATTGTTTTCACATTTGCTGTGGTGGAGAGATAACTTACTGAATTTTCTTTTAGAAAAATAGATCAATTTTTACTTCAGATCTTTTATTCCTTTTAGCAATGCACTGAAATTACTCACTAAACTCATTTCTACGTATTCAAATCACATTATACATCTTTTCTGAACTGACTTGGCACAACTGCAGCACTTCCAAATGATGGTAGTTAAATTTTTATAAGGTTCAATCCACCCTCTGAAATATTATTTCTCATTTTCAGCTGCAAAAATTAGGAAACGTCACACCTGTTTGTCTGTTCTTCTGGACAAGTTCATAATCATGCTTTTTTATTTGCCTTATTAACTGCAAATTTTTAGTGGCATTCTCAGGCAGATGCATTTCTGTTCCATAAAGCCAGAAATGAAAGAGAAAATGAGATTCTTAGCAACTCTCTGCTCTGAGGATGGGTTAAGACACATGGAAATGAGTACACGCTTCTCCTGCTAGTGATGCATCTTCTTCCCAAGAGTTCATTCCCATTAATAATGGAGGAGGTAGTGTAACACCAGTGATACTGCCTTCAGCCAGGCAAAGATTTTTTTCATTGTCTATTCAGGTTTAGCTTAAGATTCTCATCTAGCTTGAGGTTTTCAGAAATATAAAAGGGCTTTAGTTGATGCTGAGTATTTAGCAATTATTGCTGCAGCTGGTCAAGTCATTAGTCAAGTAGTTACTAGGATGCTCTGAGTAAGGATTTTTTTCATTTTTTCTGATTAAATTATCCACAGAGATATACTACTTACTATTTTGAAAGTTCCTAAATTTATACTAGGAAACCAGGGAAAAAGGTGAACACAATTCCTTAGGAATCCAAACAGTGCATTTCCAGAGTGAGTGAAAATAGTTCTGTTACACACTGACTGAAGTGTAATGATCAGATTCAAATACATTAGAAACGTTTTCCTTGGTTTAGTAATGTGAGATGTTGGTGCTCAAAAGTGAGTCAATAACTATGGTTATTCACTCTCAGCTATTTCTTGGCTGAAAATCTCCTGAAGAAATCACAGTTTACACCCCATCGCATCTTCCAAGTTCACCTGCCTCCAAAGGCAAATCAAAATCTTCCCAGTGAGTAATGCCACAGCTATGTTTAGGTGAGCTCTCTGTAGTACCATGCAGCATCATGTGAAACAAATGTTAAAGTAGTGTCTTCTTCCTTCCCTATTCCTACTGATATTCCTTTTCCTTTTATACCAAATCACACCAGATGCATTCAGTACCTTTAATCATTTCCTGGATACCTCTGCAGAACAATTCTGCACAGTCAAGAGGAAAACTAAGGACCAAAGTGAATCCCAAGGAATGTCCTTGGATGTACAGATTGCCCTATTTCAGGGCACAGATCTGCTGCGTGGACATGTTTTAAAACTTTGGTTCCCTCTTGCATTCCATAGAAGATCAGCCAGTGCTTCCAACGGGACACTCTGCATTAGTTTTAACCCCATAAACTCATCCTCATACATTCTTTTAATTTACAAATTTAAAACAACAATTTAAAACAACTACTACAACAGCAAAAGCTACAAATTAGAATAAAGGTACTGAGAGAACTGAATTGATGGGATCATATCAGAGGATCTTCCATTAGAAATAGTAACCATCTCAAAATACTGAAAGGTTGTGGGTTGCAACTCACTATGTTGATAGTATGTTGAGATATGCTCCACTGATCATTTTCGAACACCTAAACATTCACAGAGTATGAATGAGTCACTGTGAATCTAGACACTGCCGAGCAGACATCACAAGTAGTGTGTGTTTCCTTTCACATCTGATTCTGTAGGCCATTCTAAGTTGTGTGCACTGAGAAATTACTGGAGTGACACAGAGTTCTCTGGAGTAGCCAGTTCCTGCAGTGGGGTGTGCTGCATCTGGAGCTGAGGATCAAAGTATCCAAGCCTGCCATATGACCACTCTGTCTGAAAACAGTCTCAAATTTATGTGGGTTTATTCACACTTGTAACCATTCCTTCCTGGTATTTTTTCCCCGCTTCCACTTCTTTTCCAACAGGCTGTTCACAGTCTACTGGAGAGATGCCACAGCAAGCTTTAACTGAGTCAGCCCAAGGAACAGAAACAGCACAGATTTGACACCGGATTCCCTCACAGGCATTCATTCCAGCATTCTTTAGCTCATGCTGCATAGTTCCACAGTTACATCCCTTCCCGGGTAATAATCCCTTTAGCAACCTTATGGGAATAAACTTTTAAATAGCCCAAGATAAACTGAATAGGGGATAGTTCTGGAGACAATACACCCTTGCCACAGATCAGTGCATGATCCTAGGGGATCCATCCATGATCCTAAACTCCACCTGTGATCACTGACTGCAGTACAGTTCTTGGACATACTAAAGACAGTTACTTAGGCACAATTTAAGCCTTCTGACCCTGGCCATTGAAGACCCACTGTCCCTTCTTATGAGTTCTTAGCGTGCAAAGGAGGCGGTTCAGGTATGCCAGCAATTAATCTTGAATCCCAAGATTGCCTCATTATAGAGCCATTTCTGTGTATAGGCTTAAAAATTCTCAGCAGATATCTGATGGTTAAAGTGGAAGTTTGGGGATGTAGCAACATAGCATAAAATAACACGCTTTCAGTAGAGCACTTATTATGCATTTTTTCTTGGCTTTAGCACATCTACAGTATAACTTTTTCCAGTTACTGTTCTCTGAGCAATCCCATAACGATTTTCTCATTGAAATGAGTTTAACTCTTTATAAAAGCAACCCCTCTGGAATTAAAGAAAGTCTGCTAATAGTGATGGTGAGTAGCTGATTCTATTCATATCTTAGCATTCTGTTTGTCCCTACTATGAAAACAAGCTTTTGGCATTTGAAGCCAAAAATATTTGGTTTGCTTTACAGGATTTCAAATTATATTTAATATTCAGTTTTATTTCTCTTGCACTATCTTCTCCCTTTTGTATGAATCTTAGTATTACCTAGTTTCTAGCATGCACACATGTATATCCTTATTCAACACTTATCATTCTAGTTTCTCACCTTATTTTCCAGACTTCTAATATATCTACAGAAGCACACATATACTGGGTCGATTTTCTTTTTTTCTGTGACATTGGCCAGCTACTGATGGTTGTTAATGATCCCTCTATACACTCAATAGACTCTGGCATAAGTAATATACAAGCTGGTAACAGAAGACAGATACAAGGCATAAACACTTGATTCAGCTTATCAAATAAGACCTAAATTCATCATATTTACACTCACATCCTCAAAATGTCTTTTAGGCTTTTCAATCTCTTCAGATGTATCTGTAAGAGCAGTTACTATTGTCACAAAGTAGTACTGCAAGCCCTATAAATTAATGTTACTGAAATTCTAAGTAGGCAGTTGGCACATTGAAAAATATCATACCTTTCCAGTGAAATACATTTTGATATCAGTCTCTGCATTAATTTCTTTTTCCTGGAACAAACTATCCAAGGCCTTCATGTGCCATAAACATTTTAAACTGATATTCCTGCCAAAATATCTATTATCTGCATGTTAAGTATCTGTTACCTGCCCTGTGTGCTCAGAAACACTAAAGTATAGGGTGAGGTTAATATATAAAAATGATCTCAAATCTTTCTAACAGGTTAGGATATGGAGTGCACAGGGCACAACCCTGTATTGAGGTCATATGGTGGTGGTGTTGGCAGAAGATGCAAAAGGAAAAGGTGTATTCTGGTACTTGAATTCTTCTACATGTGTGTGGCACCAAGTGGTTTGTGTTTGGCTCACCAATGAATAGAGGAAGTTGAAGCAATGGGAGACAGGAAACCTGCATCACCCAGCCGGCTGCCATCCCCAAAGCAGAGCTCAGCCCAAACAGTACTGCAGCCTTTGGCCGCTCTCTCATTCTCTTCCCCTCAAATTTGGATGCCTCAAAGGAAATTGTTTCCATGTAAAAGAAGCAAAAATTTGCACTGAGGACTGAGGAGAGAGAGATGAACATCAGAACAAGAAAAGCAAAAAGGCAAACAAAGTTCCTTTCAGGTATCTCATGCTTCACAGGCTATTTTTCCCATAGAGACCCCTACAACCAAACTAAAGGTCAATTCAACCTTTTTTTCATACTAATGGATGACTTCATAATCACGACTTCAGGAATCAGCCTTTGTCACTGCATACCACTGCATATCCTCATTTCTCTGTCTTTCCCAAATAGTTTTTAATGATGAAGCACATCTTATTTGTGGATTCCAGTATCTGGGCTGCCCTCTGAAAAATACTAGTCCTCAAAACTGAAGAGAAAAAGTTGAATAGGAAGGCATTAAGGGTTCATATATCAAGAGCTGAAATACAAAGGACTCTCTATCATTTGGAGGTCTGAAATTATTTTTTTGGATTTGACAATTCTCTTTCCTTCTTAGAAAAGAGGTCAAAGTTCCTGCAGAACATACTGATGCAATGGCTAGAGGATTCAGCCTGTCAGAGACATAGGGAAAATAATCCTTTTCTTGCAATGGCACAATTTTGTAATGATCAGGCAAAAATACAGGATCTTTTCTGGGGTTTTGGTCAAAATTCATGTCAGAGTTACATTATCTATAATATACTGAGACAGTCTGGGAAAAAATACAGGCATACCAGCTATTTTTTTTGTTTGTTTGTTTTGCATTGTGTAAATATTCTATTTAACAAGCTGCTTTCAAATGGTGCTGTAAAAAAAATGAAGTTCATCCACGAATGTCTTGAGGAGTATAAACAACATTTACAACAGTGACTAGCCCTCTTTTAGTTCTAGTCTTCTTGTTCCAGACAGAAAACATCTGATGAGTTCAAATCTTATGTTCAAATGAGAAGTGAATCTTAGACAGGATCCTAGCATTAAATACAATTTCTTATTGCTCTTATTTATAATTTAATGAAAATTATTACAATATGTATCAGTGGTTTACTATGTAATGTAGCCTGTGGTACTTTTAAAAGTTAGTCAAGGACTGGGGTGGGGGTTTGGGGGTGTGCAGGAGGGGTTGGTTGGTTGGTTTGTTGATGTTTTTTTTTTCCTGAATATTATTGTCTAAATGCATGTTTTTCTGACTGATTTACCAACCAGGAGAGAAATTTGTATCATTCACATATTTCTGTTTGCGTAAAATAAAATTATCTCAAAATAACTGCAGAAACAAGAAGGAAATCCCTCAGCTGAGAGTGGCAGAAATGTAGGCAATAACAGAGTGGGTTGTGGTTTGTGTAAGTGGAGTTGTTTTTTCAGACTTTGCACGACTATTGGTCCTTGAGCCCAGGTAGACCATATTTAAAGGAGAAAGACAAACCTTTCTCTTAGGGGAAGTCAGTTAGTTCATCATTTTATGAGACAGACTAAAGAAAAGTCTTATCCCTTTTCTATCAATATAGGTATAGAATACATTGTGTAAAATCAATTACATATTCTTAAAAATCTAACCCATTATCAGTCACCAGATGCTCCTCGAGTAGAAAAACGTGTTTATGAGAACTCAGCCATCCTAAAGAATTTAAATGCTCCTATTTTGAGGTTTCTGTCAAGAGGTACCTGTAACCAAGGCACTGGACGCCCGTCCTGATTTCAGAGAAACTGCAGTGTTACCCCCCTCTCAAAGCACAGTAACCATTCCCCAAGGGCAGCACATGCTCCTCTGGGTAAAGCAGGGCCAAGATATCCCACTGGCATATTGCCCACTGATCTCTCAGAGGCACCATGTGTTTGTTTATCTGCCATGCTGTCATACACTCTATGCTGTTAGCTTTAAGGTAATAACTGCGTGACAGTAACATTGTTCACTGTAAGTCTTTCAGGCCACCAAAACCAGTCTTACTCAACAGTCAGTGACAGTCCTACAGAAGTGTCCATAGCCCCTTCTTCCTGCAGAGAAAGTCAGCCTAAGTGAATGAATACAAACCACTCCCACAAGAAAAGGAGCTTTGCACTAGTAGGTAACACACAGAGATTAAAGAATACATAAGTTAGAGATTTGGTTTTCATAATACAAAAAAATGCCACTAAAATCTCACAGTTCATTCCATCCTCTTTATAGTACTGTATCTACCTTACCAAGGCCTTCCAGAGGATTTTCCACAGCAATGTTTTAAATAAGAGCAGGGAATCATAGCAATTTCCCTACCTAAGTTCCTTAATTACCAATTGGTTCTAAATATAAAGTCTCTAAATCAGCTTCTGTCTTGAGGCAATAACAGCACCTGTGCATTCTCGAAGGAAGCATGCTCTGATGTCTGTGGTTCAGGAGACACTTATATGCAAGCATTGTGGTTTTCCTCTCGGTCACTTGCTTTGTCTACTCCCAATCTCCTGTTACAGTCTGGGACTGAATTGATTACGTTTTTCCTCATTTGAGTTTATAAACACATTGTAAACAGGTGAAACAAATCACTTGGGATGATTAAAGGCTTCCAACTCTATCACCAAACAGGCATTTGTAGGATTCAGTTTTGAGCACCATTTTGTTCTAATAACATCTTGTGTATTTTTGCCACAATTTTCTAAATTATATGTCAAAGATGAAAATTTTTTCTGACTGTACTAGTCAGTGTATGCTGTTCTACAAAAAGATAAATTACGTTTATTTTTTTTATCTTTTCTACTGTTAGGACCATAATACACAGACTTCAGAAGCTTTTACAGTATGTACCAGCTATTCATCTTATGTTACTTGCAAACTTTAACAGATCTACATGATTATGCTGCCATTATAACCCCTGGTTTAAAGAGTTTATTAATGTTATTGAAAAGAGGGCTGCCTCTTTTACCATTTCAGAGAACAGCTTTTCTTGATTTGATGAACCCAAGAAACAAGTACCAACCAAGGCTCTAGAAAAACAGAGCAGTTCAGAAGGGAACTAGATCAACTGTGACCCCAGCAGATAATAAAGGAGTGCTGCAGCAAGCACACCATGATGCTCCAGCCATTATATCATGCAGCCTGACTGATTTCTCAGTAAGTTCAATGGAGAGACTCCTGCTGACCTCAGTAGTAATTCATTAGGGACAAAGATTAACACAAGCCAAAGCCGGAGGGAAAGTGATGACAGTGAGATATAGTGTGGTCACAACAAACGAAATCAAGTGCTCATAATTCTAGTGATGAAACTAAAGTGCTACCTAAAAATGCTTTTGAGTCATACATAGAAGAACACGGTGTTGAACACCCCACATTCTTCAAAGTATTGGCTTGAGTCTCTACCTGCACATATTTCCATTCCTACATTTCTAAATGTGCATATTCCCTCTTATAATTATCTTCCAATTATAAATGTTTATGTTGGGTGGGGTATAATGATTTCTGCTAGTTATAAATGAGCATAATGAGTTAATTCCTTTCAGCAACATGTATTTTACATTCAGCATCCCTGTTTTGTTGTGTGGAACAAGCTCTCTCTGTCACTACCAGCAGCTCCCACTGGAGTGAGAAAGCATTAGAAGTCTGATCTGTAAATTAAACCACCTCAGTGCAAGTTCAGAGCCCTTTATTCATCATGGGGTGTCGCTGTTCCCCATGAGGATGGACTGAACTGTAGATGTCCAACGGCTGCAAAGCAAATTGGCATAGCATCCCACTGAAAAAATGCTACAGTGGTGTGTAACAACCCTTCAGTTGCCTGTAGCCATTAGAAATCCTTCTTCAGCTCAAATGCCTACCAATGTTTTATGGTCCTTAGAGATGAGGTGTGGAAAAGTCCAAGATATAAATGTCACAGACAATGGTTGACCTATGTGGGCCTCTGCACTTGTGACTGTCTTCAGAAGGACTGCCCAATTTAGGGCACCACAATATAAAAAAGACATAAAGCTATTAGAAAGCATGGAAATTTGGGCCACAAGGATGCTGAAGGGTCTGAAGGGGAAGCCTTATGAGGGGCAGCTGTGGTCACTTGGGCTGTTCAGCCTGGAGAAGAGGAGACTGAGGGGGGACCTCATCACAGTCTTCAGCATCCTCACAAGGGGAAGCAGAGGAGCAAGTTCTGATCTTTTCTTTCTCATGACTAGTGACAGGACTCGAGGAAACAGCACGAAGCTGAGCCAGGGGAGGTTTAGGTTGGGCATCAGGAAAAGATTTTTCACCCAGAGGGTGGCTGAGCACTGGAACAGGCTCCCCAGTGAAGCAGTCACAGCACCAAGCCTGACAGAGTTCAAGAGGCATTTGGACCCCCTCAGGCACACTGTGTGACTCTTGGGGTGTCCTGGGCAGAGATAAGAGTTGTACTCAATGATCCTTATGGGTCCCTTTCAACTTGAGATGTTCTATGATTCTATTATGAAGTTCAGACCACTTGAAAGAGCAGTGGAGAAGCAGAACGGTCATTAAAACAGGTGACATTGGAGCATAGAGAAGTCCTGCTGTTGCCCCTGAATGCAATTTATGGTTGGCTGATCACATAAAGAATAACTCTTTGGGACTTCTCTCCCATAAACCTGCAGAGGCAGAACAGTTTGTCACCACAGAGCCTCACTGTCAAAACATTCTGTTTTTATACCAGCTCTACCTACCTTGGAATATCTGGTACACTAAGGTTGATTTTTGTCAGAGGTCTTTTGCCCTTTCATCACCCCCATTTCCTTTCTTTTTCTCTCCTTTCTCAACACAATTTCTATATGCTATTATTCTACAATTCTCTTTTCTTTGCTTCTCCTATTAGTTTCTCATTTTTCTCATTTGACTTCTATTTTTGCATTCAGCAAATTGTTCCCCAGTCTCAGTTATTTTGCTTTTGGTCTAGATTCTGTATCTCATCATTCTCCCTTTCATTCCTGGCCTACTCAGACACTCCTCTTTTTTCTACACTGTGTTCAGCACCATTCAGTGACACAATGCAGACAGCATGTCTGCTCTTCCCCCTTGTAACTGGCACTTTGCCATCCATAATATATGTAAGGATATCAAACAGAGTAAAAAAATGAGCCCTAATGACAGAGCTACACCATGAAACATGACAGACAGTTGTCAGCCATAGGTAATTGTAATATATAAAGGTAATATGCTGCATCATACATATACATTACCCCATAATTAGCCTCCTCACCTCACCGATTTTCTGAGCAACACCTAAGCGTGGAACCTGCAGTCTGTGCTAACAGGAGCTTTCATTGCTGATGGAAACACCCTAGCTGAATGGACAGAGATCAAAGGGAAGGGCCAACTGAAAAATGATCCATGCTACTTCAGGTTGAGGCTAAAGAGACAAACAACTTACCACCCTTATGTACCTGTAATGGCAAGATAACATTTCCAGCAAACAAAATTATATGCAAGAGTGGCTGTGTCTCCTTTGCAAATGACAGCTAACAGTGTAGAAAGGACTTGGTTCTTCTGGGGGCTTCTCTTGGCTACAAAAATTAACATTCAGAGTCAGTTCAAGTACAGAGGTTGATTTTAACTGGCAACTGAGAGTCACTGCGCATTTTCTACTACCCTTAGTTGTAGCAATGATGGCTTCTCTAAGAAAATGCTCCCAAACCTATATGACATACCTGAGTGAATGTAACAATTGCAGTTATAAAGCAGTATCTCACTATGTTAATTAAGCAATTTTGTTTCTAAGAAAAGCCACTTAGAGAACAAGGTAGATACTTCATTGTAATTGCTAGTGTGTTGGCAAAGTAGAATAACTTAGATTTGTTATCAAAGGCTCTGTAATAGAGAACTGTCAATGTTCTGTTGAGTTAAATATAGCCTGCACAAAGGCATTATTGAGTAAAATGGTCAAGGTTCCTCCACTTCCTTCCCATCTGGTTTGTTAGAATGACCGTCTGCTACATTTTGGTAATCGATCTTGTGCAAAAGCTAGGCTGTTGGCTTATCACTCAAATTCAAACTGGAAAGATAAATAGCCTCCTTTTCATCTGATCCTTGTCCTTTGACTTACCTTACTCAGACAATTGTTAAAATTTCCATCACTACAGCTGTATGAGTCATTTCACACAAACAATCCATGTCTTTAAAGGGCAGACAGCAGACAGAGAGATAAAACAACCAAATTTTATCTTAGGCAACACGAATTACTGCTGGTATCTATTGGGAGTAAGAATAATATAGTTGGGAATAAGAATAATGTGAATGTAATAGAAATCTGACAATAGCATATAAAATAATGGCAATGTACAACCTGAATAAAACTAGTAATTTGAAGGAATAATTCCAGGCTAGAAGGAGATGCCTTAAGAGTCCCACAAGCATGTGAAAATGATGATTCCTTTATGGCTCATCACCTACTACGGGTAAAGATCATCAAGCATTTGGACAGCATCTGGCAGTCCACACAAAAGCCATCTCAATTTGAAAGACAGGGCTCGTGACAACAAATGTCAGTTCATTACCAAGTTGTACTTACTCTCTGGAGCAGAAGGGAGCTAGGTGGTAGAGGGTTCCAATCCAACTGATGTATATTTTCAAGAGAACTGATAGTCTGTCAGGACAAGACACTCAGCACTGAAATAAAACTATTTTGTAGCTAGAATGTAATACCAAAAACACCAGTTTAGCTGAAAAAGAAAAAAGACAGCAAATGAAAAGGCATGTAAAGGAGAGGGGAACTACCCTGGAGGGAAAAAATACCTAAGTGTGGTAAAACCTATAAAAATATATAAGCTTGAAATTCTAGGTATGGAAATTGATTATTCAGAACTAAAGCTGTTTTAACTCACTCTGTTTCTGACAACATTTAGATGTTTTAAGATATTAGGGCAGCTACCATGTCTACTGGAGGATGAGTACGACTATTAGGACCGATGCTGGATTTATCACATCTTTTGTGGCTGACTATAAAGAGAGTAACCTTTGCTAAAACAAACATTTGTTCCATACTTACCTATCTCTCAAGTACAACATTTCCAGAAAGTACGAATAATCTGAATGAAATTTCTGTGCCACAGCAGGTAAATATGGATGTAGAAAATTCTTGCACTAATTCATATCAGGATCATTATCTTATGAATACTGTTGTTATTGTCTTATGGCTAATGTGTGTACCTAAAAATCTCCAGCAAGTCTGCTGAGAACCTAGGTGTGTACTCTAACAATTAGGATGTCACACCTTCCTTCATTTGAAATGAGTGCTAGTCTTTTAATTACAGTAAACAGAATGTATTAATCAAAAAAAAAAAAAAAAGGATTATTATAAATTTTCTGTTTCTCTTGTTCCTTGCAACTATATCAAAGATCAAAAGACAAAAAACAAGACTTGTTTTTCTTTTACTGTCTGTCTTGATGTCTTCTTGTTGCACTTTTTTCCTAAGCTTTTAAAATGTAATTTCTTAGAGTGAACATTTTAATGATTTGTTTGCGTGTTCTTCTGAGGTTACCAGCATACATGAATTGCCACTACAATTACAGGGCAGCAACAAGAATGCAATCCTACCTGGGAACACAGGAACTGAGAAAGCAAATGAGATGTTTTATCAGTTGCTTTGGGGGCTCTTTGGCAGACAATCTGAAGTCAGTTTATCTCTACTGAAATAAATGCATGTGGACTTAACCAGTTCCTGTAGCTTTTGGACAGATGACTAATAAGCCTGACAGCTTGGCTGTTATTTTTTTAATTAGAGATAAACCCTTGTATTACCTAGCAGAGTAACAGGGGATTCTGCTGTATTGTTGGTTTTCAATCAGGATGTACAATAACAGCATCAACTCTGCAAAATGGTTGCACTACTGATATATATATAGATATATATAGATATATATATATATATAATTAACTGGGTGTCCCATGGCTGCAAAATTATATTCAATGAATCTTTTTCTCCTTCCAGCACTGCCTTCATTGAAGCTGAACCACCCAAGAGTGCAACAGTATCAGAACTCCAGGAAGACAAATATCTCTGCTTTTATCCTTCTCTTTTATCTTAAGCTTTGGGTCATTCTAGTTATGTATGAATCTCTGAAGATTTCTTATGCAGAGGTTTTTGCTTTCTTTTTACAGATACATGGCTATTATTGATCCTTTGAAACCTAGGCTCTCTGCAACTGCTACCAAGGTGGTCATTGGGAGCATATGGATTTTAGCTTTCCTGTTGGCCTTTCCCCAGTGCCTATACTCCATAACCAAGGTGATGCCTGGAAGAACTCTTTGCTATGTAGCATGGCCAGGTGGTCCAAAACAGCATTTTACGTAAGCTTTTGTTCTTTTAACCTTGTGCATGGTGGTGTCTAGACTTGCAGTGAACTTGGGAAAATCTATATAGTATCATGCAGATACTCTACATGCAGAATAACTAACAGTGTTGACCACTGAGAAATGTAAAGCCAGTTTTCCAAGCAAGGAAGTTAGAGCATTATAAGTGATAAGTGAAACACATTTATTCTCTTCCACTTTTATGAGTGTGCTCCATCCCATGCTGCATGTTTGGCATCATTGCTCCACTTAAGATGGCTACTTCTCTACAGATAGAGATGGTCAGAAATGGGAACATAATATGCAATTCAAAGCAAGCTTCCTTTTTATCCTAACCAGGAAAAAACATATTTCTATTCTCTCCTTAGAGTCATTTAGGTTGGAAAAGACCTCTAAGATCACTGAGTCCAACCCTTAACCTTACAATACCAAGTCTATCCCTGGACTATGTCACTAACTGCCACATCTACACATCTTTTAAATACATCTAAGGATGCTTAATCAATCACTCCTCTGGGCAGCCCATTCTAATGCTTGACAATGCTTTCCATGAAGAAATTTTTCCTTATACCCAATCTAAACATCCCCTGTAACAACTTGAGGCCATTTCTTCTCTTGTTATTAAAGAGAAGAGACCGACACCCACCTTGCTACAATCTCCTTTCAGGTAGTTGTAGAAGGCCCTAAACATTTTTTTTCTAGATCTCTTCATGACAGAACTGAATTTTCCCACTTGATTCTGTTACATTATCCCAGTTACTTGTCAGATATGAGTCCAAAAAAGAAAAACTGTATAACCTATAATTAGTTTCAGTTTCTGAACGTGAGACTATCAGTCAGTTAAATTCAATATATCCTGTTTGTCCCTCTGGAAGAATTAGGAATAACTGGCTACCTAGCCATCTGTCTTCCAATGTCTTCATTGACATTTAAGATGAACATTGTGTTCAAGGCCAAAATCCTTTGTAACTATCTAGAATCAAATTTGACCTTCTGCTCTCTTCGAGACAGGTGAAAGAGGCCCTGGTCACATGTAATTTTTTATCACTTTAGGAGCCATACACAGACATTTCTCCTTAGGGCAGTAAGGTCACTCCCAGTGACAGCTGAGGATTCTTCACTGATCATTCATTGGGATTTTATCTGAAGTTGGCATTTAACCAGGAACTAATAGGAGGCAAAAGAAATTATCTTTGTTTTCCCAGTGCTTACATCAGCATTGATGACTGTGTTGCACATAGACTACAGACCTATGTTGCCTGTGTTCAACAGATGTGCCACGTGAAGAATGTTGGGTAACTGGACACTTATCAGGGCCTTTGTATCAATATACCATTAAAATATTTTCCTCTTTCATTTATGGTTCCAGACTAGAGCTACAAATGCCTAGCTTGCCCTCATGATACTTGGCTGTGCAACCATTCAATCAACTCAGCTAGTTATGGACAAATATACCTTATTCAGCAGTCACTAGTCATGATAACTATAGAATCATTCTTAATATATGCTAGTGCAGGTTCAGCATTAGACACCCCATAAAGCACTTGCACTAAATGTAAATAAATTTGCAGTGCAGTTCAGAACTTTCACAAACACAGTAAAAACACCAAGGACTGGCCAGTCAACATAAAACATGCTTTGTGATTAAAGTAGCACTCGTCTTCTAAAGGCCCATTCTATTGGTATAGCTCCTTTGAAAGCACTTATTACCGTAATACCTTTTCATTGCAGGTATCATGTCATTGTGATTGTGTTGGTTTACTGCTTTCCACTTCTTGTCATGGGCATCACTTATTCCATGGTGGGATTTACCCTGTGGGGAGGAGAAATACCAGGCGACACATCCAACAAATATCATGAGCAGCTCAAAGCCAAGAGAAAGGTACTGTTCTGATAAATCCCACTAGGTGAATCCTGATAAAATCATCTGCAAATTGCTAAGTATCACAGTATATTCCTTCAGAAAGACCAAATTACTTGAAACAGCATGAATGAGCAATCTGCTTCAATACAAAATCTGATTGAATTTGTCAGGTTGTCTTCTAGGTTCACTAGCTGTTCTTTTTGTAACTTTGCTGTTTATCGTTAAATAAAGGTAAGATTTGGGTTTTGACTTCTTAATTTCCATGTGGCAGTATACTGTGTTTGATATGTGAAAACTAAGACAAAATGTTTAGCCTTCACAAAGTTAAGATACTGAGTTTTGAACAATGGGCTAGCAAACCATTAGCTCCTCTTAGGTCAGATTCTCATCCCACTGAAACAAAAGTGAATCTTGCTGTAATTCTAAGTAGACTAAGCCCCATGCATATTTGAGATGAGCACTGATCAGCCTACTTGTAATGAATAATTTAGGTTTTTAATCAATAACTTTTTGTGAGAAATACAAACCAATTTTCCCAGGTATTTTCTTTAATCTTTTTCACTCTAAGTATTGCCTAATCTAACTAGATTATAGATTGCTTATGAACTATTTGACTATCTGCAGTTCAGTTTTCATAGTGAACAGTGTAATAAAGGTTCCTTTCTTAAAACATTCTTTGCCTTAACCTAACTTTTCTTATTTAATAAGGCAGCCTTCTGCTTTTTATTTCTGACCTTTTATTTTCTAATAAATACTAAAATGTATTTAAATACTAAAATGTATTTAACCCTTTAGATTTGAAAAAAGGATACCCAAACATGGCCTTCTAACTTACAATGATGAGCACATTTTCAGTGGCTCAGATGCTTCCTCATGCTGTGAGTATGTCTGAACAGTGGTCTGTGCTACCGTGCTGTAGCAATAGCAGAGTGGGGTGTATTGGGTCCTGAGGCAACAGGAGATCTTCTGCAAATTCTGGAGAACTCTGATGTTTCCCTTTTTTTCAGGACACTGCCAGGAATATGAAAGGGGTTTTTTTCCCAACCATACTACACAGTAAAAGTTGTTATGGCAGACAAAATATGAAAAGAAAGACTAGGGCCATTTTCTCCTTCATGCATTTTCAGACTCATAAGAGATAAGTGCAAAGTTGCCAGAAGTTTCAGTTGTCAGAACAGTAGACATGCCTAGACAGCTTTATGGCATGACGTGCAATGCCTCCTATGAAACCAAAAGTCTTATTTATTTTTGTTTTAACTTAGCTTTTTTAAGAGGGAAAAATGCTAATCTCTAGGAAGCACAATGGAGTTTGACCAGTATTATTACTACTATTGCCTTGTAACAGTTCAAAGATTATTTGGAATGCAAACAGAGAGAAAATTATGAAAAATAATCATGGAAAAGTAAGAAGTATGCTTTGCACATTTGCCCCAAGGCAAAATTATTGGAGTAATTTTCAAAAATGCTGAAAGAATTTCAAAATATCAGCATGTCACTTTTCGCCACTACCCAAAAGTTCAGCATTAACATTACTATTACATTCTTGGCCATGCATGTTGTCACTTACTCAAAAGTGTATTTTCAAAGTTACAAAATCACCTTTCCTACAGAACATAAGCAGAAAAATATTTCACTGGTCAATTAGGTGTGCTATCATCAATACTGCCCTTCCAGACATTGAAAACCAAGGATGCAAATACTTGGTGGATGGTGACTGGATTCTGATTGTAAAGACAAACCAAAGAAACACTTTCTGTAATAAGACACAATTTGCAAAAGGAAGTGTGAAAAGAAAATCATTAAAAGCTAACTTGGAGAACCAGAACATCCCAGAACTTCAGCACCTGTTATCATAATGACTAAGTAAAATAATGATCTCATGACGTAAAAACTAAAGGTCTCTGGAGATAAAATCTAGCTTTTACTATAGGATATAAAGGTCCCAGTTAAATCCCTTGAATACTTTAAAAACAGAACCTTTTTAGCATTCTAAATATATGCAAGAGATAAGGAGTACCATCCTTAATTAAAGGATTTTAAATGTGAGGGTACAGGAGTGCATACCTTCAACACATGCAACAAGGGAATGAAATTATGTGCAGATATATTATAACTGCATCAGTGACTTTATTGGTAGAGCTCCATGATGGCACTTTAGCTACACTGCTTGCTCTCTGGCAGGATTTATGAAATAACTGGTATTTGGAAAGATGAATCATAATTGGTTATTCACGGAGAGGAACTAACAGACTGGAATCCAAATAAAGCTGTAACTCAGTCTGCCTCTGATAACAGAGCTAGTGCTTTGCCTTTTTCAGGCAAAGAAATCATCTGGTTTTCCCGCTGTTTCTTTTTTATTTTTTCACCACATATGTATAACTGATATGAAAACACATTAATATATATTTTATACTACATTGTACAAACTAAGAAAAGCACTGTTTAGAAATAATGATACTTTTGCTGGCATTATAAGGTAGTTGACAAGGTCAGGATGAAAAAAAGACAAAAGAGAAAAAAAAAGAAAAATTAAAAAAGGAAAATGGGGGGAAAAAAAAGGAAGAGAGACAAAGAATTACAGTGCAGCATCAAAACTCTTGGAATACTGAATTAATTAAGGGCTGACACAGATTTGGAAAAGCAAGACCATACTCAAAATATAAAGCTTTCTTATCATAAGGAGGTGATGAGAATATTACACTATGAACTCACATCACATGATAAGCAATAAGAACTCCTGAAATCAAATATCCTTATTGTTAACAAGCAACCACTAAGTCTAGACAGACAGGCTAGTTAGATACTGCCCTGTTCATAAAACCCTATGTGAGAGTTTGCATCCAGCCTTATGAAACACAATGTTTTGACACTCTGGGTCCAAGGGTTTGTCTTGCATGTGACTTCCTACAACATCTTGAAACTTCACTTTTATCTTAGATATTTGTTCAGACTTCTTCAGGGTTGGAAAATAATTTTTACCTCAGGGGACTTCATAAAGACATGGAAAGTTTAATATCCTCCGAGTTACTTAAGCAATCCCTCTTATCCTAGCTTTTCTTAGCACGAGGACCAGCATTCCAGTGTTCAATAACTTATATGATATATTCCATTTTCAATGTGGCATAAGGGAGTCAAAGTTTAGTACAGAAGGAAGTCAATATAACTTGGTTATCCTCAAATCCATTAAAAACACCAGCTGCAATCAACTACTCAACGCAGATTTGTACTACAGACTTCAAGGGATAGCCAAATCTTCATAGCTCATTCCCTCATCTATATTGAATCATCACCTGTGAATGGCTTTTAAAAGTCAGACAGTAATAAACACAGACTTTTTTGGCCTTTATTCAGGTAACAGTATACCGAGGCTCCCCATATGTTAAAATATTCACTTCTTCATGTTAGGCATGCAAAGAGAACCAGATCCTAGAACACACTATGCAGGGGGAAGGCATCTGGATAACAGCTCATCTAAACTGGACAGGCAACAGCAGATTGGGAAAGAGACTTATATTGCCATTGTGCCTTCCCCACCATTTATTTATTCTTGGGGCATGAGTGTTTCCACCTTGCAGATTCATTTGTGCATGTGCATCATGGACAGAAATCACTGCCATGGTGGTGTAGAAGCACTTTGCTTACCTACTGAGAAAGTGCCCATTCCAGAACAGTGCAAATATACACAAAGGGGCACCTGCACTTTCCCTGGGAAGGTACCTCTTCCCTTTGGCTGATTTTACATTTCTGGGAGTGATAAGTGAAACAATCTATGCATTCTATAGTGGGGTAATGAGGTGCAGAAACTCAGTTTGCTATGAATACTATATGCCTCCTGCCAAAAATAAGTGCCTGTATAATTTTTTGGTCCATCAGTAATCATATTCTGTAAATGGGTCTACTTTCAGACTTGGCAGAGATTGACAATGAAAATAAAATGCAGAACAGAATAAATAAATAGTAAAGAGAAACACAGAGGAGATTAAGCTGGAGAATTACATATTTTAAGAATAGGTGGTCTCCTAAGAGACATAGCCCTATGGCTTATATTATATTGTATGGGTATATTGCTTGATTACCTGAAATTTCATACAGATGGATTTTAATTTTCATTTATCCAAAATGTTGATGCATTGTGAGCACCTTGTAGGCCAAAGCTTTATTGTGATTGAAAATCACAAGTACAGGTGTACTTGGGTGCAGCCATTCACAAATTTAGCAAGCATTGTTCAGCACATTCAAAAAGCCAAAAGACTACGCAATATCAGGTTGAAGGACAACTTACACCAGCTAGCATCAGTTCTGTACATTCCACTGCTTTGTTGTCAGTAAACAACCAAAAGAAATAGAGATCCTTTTTAATGATTCCAGTCCTTACATGGAAATGTCCATTGATCAATTCCTTAGGCAGCTGAAGGTGTGACAAAAATACCACCCAAACTAGCAGCTTTTTATGCTCACATAGAATGTCTCTCCTCTACATGAAATACAAAGAACTGAACTAAAAGTTTCTGAAGTGATTAGTCTGATTTTATGATTTTATACTTTTTAGTCAGTCTCCTCTCAGGTTATACTCACACGGTCATATATCTTAGACTTCATGAAGTTATTCTAGAAAATGAATCCTTTTGAATAATTTTATATCAATGAAACATGGCAAGTTTTAATATCAGATTTATCTGTGGTTGCATTTGACATTGTCATATATCTTGCTTAAAGTAAAGAAAAAACAACCCAGGAAAAAGGAATTCTCAGGCTTTTTTAAAGTCTCTACTAAAAGCAAATTCATCCTTTGTTTGCCAGACACTTATGTTGATGCTGAACTATGTCCAGTACTTTCTCCACTTATCCCTTGAGTGTCAGTTTATCTCTTTCAATATTAAAATGTTAAATGAAAACAGGACAGGAACCAGCCTCGGGGCCTGTCACCACAGACAACCCTGAGAGAATTCCTCTGATATCATCTTAAACCTACATCTTCAAACCATTTTGCTTTCTGGATCGCTACATCTAACAGAAAGTATTCTAAAAAATCTCACCAATCCTGGAGTTCCAGTTTCCAGGCAAATTTTTTTTATAGAGTAGAGGCTGGGGCCTGTCCTGTTTTCATTTAACATTTTAATATTGAAAGAGTGGAGATTAAAGATAGGTTTCCCCTGAATCTGCTTCAGGGCACCTCTTACTATGATATCCTTAACTCTGACAATTCATGGGAAGTATGAAATTGCCTTGCTAATATGGCAAATGGAAACCAACCTTAATAAAGCTAGAGCCTGACTTCGCAAACTGTTACATATGCCTAAAGATGGTTTAGTAACACTCTAAAAGGAGTTCCACAAGGGAATGTGGCATGCTTCTCAGCATGCTTCCTATGGAGCACTGATGGTTATCCTGTCTGCTGTTCCTCACTTTGGCTCTGCCTGTGTGAGCCAGCACTGGTCATGCAGTAGATTGTTGGACCAGACTGCGAACATTAGTGTTCCACTAACATTTTGAGCAGTTGTCCCATACTTTGCCAGACTCACCAGACTGGTGTTAACACAATAGTCAAAGTCACTAGTTGCAAGTAATTGCTATTACAGCTAAAAGTTTGCAGAATAGGTTGGGCTCTTTTTACCTTATTTTCTCATACGCTTAAGAAAAGCTTCAAAAGGGTAATGATGCTCAGAACATCATATAAATATCTGTCTGCTGAAAATACTAGCAGAAGAAGAAAATTTTTCCTATTTTGATCAGTAATACATTCTCACAGTCATTAAAAATTTCAGCAAGATTGAAAGGAAAGAATTGACAGGAAAGTCTGATTTGGACATTTTTATTTACCATTAATAAAATTCTTGAACAATCAACACATAATTACAATGTATGACCCCCTTTCTAAAGACATACATACAGAGAGGCTTTTTTTTCAGATGGACAAGGCAGCATAACAAAAAATCTGAGAAAAGATTCTTTTTAAGTTTTAAAATGTTCTGTTAAACCCTTTGCATTACAGAGTATATGGACTGAAAATCTACTGAAAATGTAGAAAATAGGCAAAGTAATTTTTAATGTTGCGAATCAAAATTTTCGTTTCATAGTCTTACTTTTCACACGCATAGAAGTTGCCTCAGAAAAGACTGGGACATGATGCACTGGGGCACTATTGTCACTGCATGTTAAATCCAAAATATTTTTAAAAGCTCTATTTTATCAGTTTAGAACTTCATAAAAAATAAAACAGGCTTCATCCATCCTCCTCTTTGAGATTTTTTCCCTCAGAAATTTGTTCTCTTTATAATAATTTGCCCACATTTTAAACAAGTTTTCCTATTGAGGTAAAAATTAAGTCAGACCTTCTGATCATTTTTTGAAGAGGATTAACACAGTGAAATCTAACAAAATTACTGGAAGCTGCCCTGCTCTCTATCTGCCAAATAGCTACAGCATACTCAGGAGCATCTTCCATTCACTGTCCCAAGTTTTCCTAAAACTCAGCTATGAACTGTGAACACATCACTCCACATTTATCATCCATGCTTCAAGAAGCAACCACAGGGGAGTAAAAATACAGTAAATTCTAAAAATGGCTTTATACTGTGCATAAACCTTGGCAGTTTAAGTATTTACTAACAGACTGATGCAAGCTCTCTGGTTAAAACCTTTTCATAGAACAACAGCTCCAGGTCAGGGGCAGATTTAAGAGATTGGTTCTGTATGGTCAGTGATTAGGCTCAGAATTGTGCACTTAGAATTTCTGTGATGTTTTTCATGATGCTATTTCTATATTTCTGACCACTTGTGGCAGAAACTTTATGTGAAATATTAACTCTAGGCACAGTCCTAGGGCAAAAATTTCTGCTTCATAATGCCTCATAAAGAATGGAAGTAACAGTGGATTCACAGATCAAAAATCTCAGCAATGCTTTACTCCAGTGTTAGTGAACTCACTGTGTTTTCAAATACATTGCTGCAGTGAACTATACATGTTCCTTAATAATAAAACCAAGATACCTACCATAAAGACAAATTAAAATCAAATGTCTCTTTTTCAAAATTCAAAATTTCAGCATGGAGATTATGATCTCCTTGTTTAAAACTGCTGAGTTGGGTTTTTTTTTAAGACAGAATTCATTTTTTCTGTGTAGATCAAGTTTTGGACCTGACCCTCCAAACAGATAACCTTAAAATCCCGCATTCAGGACAAAGTATATTCTATAAGTTGCATGCAGATTTTTTCACCAGCACACAAACAAACCTTGGAAACTTTAAAAGGTCTTTTGTTGTGTTATCTAATCTGCAGTCAAAGTTAATCCACTATGTATTGTAAATTATGATCACATGAATAGTCCTGTGTGTATGAGTGTATAGATAAATACATAAATACACACATACACACACAGATAAAAGAGAGAGCATAAGAAGTCCCTTCCTCCTTGAGTCCCTGTAGGGAAGTCACGACCAAAGTAATTTTAGCATGAGTTTTGAGCTTTCTGGAATAGCGCCCAACATCTATGTGGTGAAAAACCCAGGCAAGCTGATGCAGATCAGTCATTTTGGAGGATTGCAGAGCTAAGACCTGTATATTCAGCAGAATAGAACTGCAGTTCCAGTATTGCACTTACACATTTTTACATTCATTACAGGCTGCTATTCATGTAAAAAACAAAACATAACGTCAGCACAGTTTTTTTCTTGAGTTAAAGCAGAAGTCTAAGTGACTACTGTCTTAAGACTTAGTCTGAAAGACCTCATTAAACTCTTGCTACCGCATAAACCAGATGAAACAGCCCAGAGACACCACAAATGGTGACAGGAGCTGAACTGCAGAGAACCTAAAATATCCCAAATGTGCTTTTTTTAGAAGTAGGTGAAAATTATCACCAACACACAGAGGGTTACCTATGTTATGTCTATTGATACCTTCACCTAACAAATCTAAACCTTTAACTCAAGTACTTCGTATTTTAGAAATCTCTGTACTGCTATTGCCTAAAATGAAGGAACAAGCTTGCCAAACATTATTAGGATAGATAAAGTTCTTTAATGAAAGCTTTTCAGTGCACGGAGTACATAGGCACACACCCAGCATAGAATCCTCACAACTTTATAGCTTTAACTAATTACCATATCTAGTGGGTACATCCAACCTGAAAACCATTTGCCCCTGGTACCACCCTCAGAACTGCCCTGTTGGAGCCCTTCCAAGGGTCCTGGGCCCTCTATCTTGTTTTGACCCTAGTATATCTTATTATTCCGGTCCATGTGCATGTGTCCCAAACAAGAAGTCCTTGCTGAAATCTCTTTCCTTGAAAAGACTGTTAAACAGAAATTCAGGAATGTAACACAAACCATGAGAAAGGGGTTTAGAAACTGTTAACGGATACCTTAAGAGTGAGAAACCATACAGCTGTATTAAAATCTACAAATCCATAAAAAATCTTAAGGCATCCCTGCAACATTGTAAATAACCTATTCAAAACACCTTTATTTCATTATCCATTTTCTGGGGTGGATAGAAATAGTTTTTGATTTCTCCAGCTTTTAGTGTAGGTTTCCTAGGAAACAGTTTCAGCCACCCTGGCATGGGTCAGCTTATACCTTATTCCACAGGAGTATCAAACCACTGCAGTAACAACCAGCGTGTTGGCCATTATGGCCAAGTCATGTGGATACTTTAATACTTGGAGCAATGTTAAAGTGCCTACAAAAGCAGAAATAGCAGATGCTGCGAGAACAATGACACTCCTGACACTTTTTATCTACAACTGACCAGAGCATATACCACTTTTTATTGACCAAATATTTCCAAAAGGTTCTGTATGTGAGTAACAAGTCTACTTCCCCTAATAAATTCATAACCTTGTACAGTCATTTGTGGAATAACAAAAATAAACTAGGCGCATCAAATGCAAAGTATAAAGTTCAACATCACTGATGTTAACAGTTTACTTTGAGCTCAATTTAAATTAAAATAGACTGGGGAGCAATCCTACTTTTTTTTGCCTTTTTTTTTCCAGGTGGCTATAAACAATTTTTCTACAACCTTTGAAAGGGAAAATGCTATTATAACTGCAAATGCATACTTACAAAGGCAATAAAAAAATAGCTTTAACTGTGCTTTTTTCAACATAATTTTCCCATGCATTTTAAACAAGTAAATTTTAGGAATAATTCCTAGTTTTATTTCCATCAACAGAAAAGAGAAGGAAGAGTTTTTTGAAACTATATATTAAATAATCTGCCTTCTTATCCATGATGTTCTTGTGCCTAAATTATAGAGAAATATGTCAAACATTCAAATGCTTTCTAATTATATAAATCACTTATTTAATTCCCCATGGTGAGTCAGCTGAAAATAAAACTATCCAAAAAGACTGCAGACTTTCCATACAAAATAAGGGCCTATACACCTATTTTCAAGGTCACTTCTCATTTTAGGTTCAGGAGGGCAGTTCCCATTATTAGGAGCCTATATAAAGTAAAACATGTGTAGGATGGTAACATAATTCACTGGCATAATTCATCAGATCCTTACTTGTTATTGCCTTGTTACTGTCAAATACATCAGATCTAGTTTCCAAGAGGAAACAATCACAAGCTCCATTCCTTCAGAAGTCCTACATGGAAAATTCAAGTGAGTCTTAAAATTGGCAAGGTTCTGGGAGAGCCTTCAGTGAGGATTAAAGGTCCTCGAACATGTTCAGAACTGTGCCAGAAAGTGGACTTCAGAATGAACTATCCCTATTGGGCAAACAAAAGAAGACATGATTATTTTGTTTCCTCCACACCAAAGCTCATATTTGGCTGGAAGCATGGAAGTCAAGTGTGCCCCATCACTCATTCCAGATCAGGAGGAAAGTGCTATAAAATAAGCGATGGTGTGAAAAGAAGCACTAGATCAGCTTTTTCACTTCTTTTCAGTACTACATCTCAGGTGGAAAACCATGCCCAGTAATGCCAATCCCACAACAGCCACTCAGAGTCATTTTCTAAAGAACATAAACTTCTTATGCTGCTCAACACTGAAGACTAAGGCAGTAATACAAGGCCACCTGCCTTTGCTTGCTGTCTGGCTTACAGAAAAAACTCTTAGTCTGAGCAGCAGACATCAGCATACTGCCTAATATTTAACAATCTCCTGTGATAAATTGAGACATCTATTTTTAGATAGAATATTGTAAGAATTGTTGAAACTTTTCCCAAACCTCCAATCAGATGGTTGTAAAATCATGTATTCTCAAAGAAAATAAAACTCTGAGAAAAAAAAACTTACTCCTCTTCTGCAATGGAACTGATATTTCTTGACATATTGGGAGAGTCTGAAAATCACTGTCAAACCTGTGTTCTATGCAACTTTGGTAAAACATAATTTAAAAACTGCAGTAACTAAGACCACTCATAAAAACTGCCAGAATTGCTTTGCTTTGGGCGGACCTCACATTATAGCATTTGTAAGACAGCAATCTGATTCAAAGCTACTTCATACTAGAACAGAATATCTTTTTTGAACTTTACAGCTTGAATAACAAAAGAAGTGATTGTGAACTCTGTCTGCAACACGGGATTATGCAAACTGAAATGAAAAATAGTTTCTTTATTTCAAGCAACTGAGAAAAACAGATGGAAAGTATAGGTCAGAGGAATAAAATTATTTGGAGCACTGGAATTGACAAGTACCTTACCTGACTCAAAGACTTCCAAGGTCTCCTATTCTTTGTCCTCCTTAATGTGCATCTCCTTCAGCTATTAAGAAAATGTCCTTTCTATGGGCTAAAAGAGCACAGAAATCCCCTGAGCTTGTTAAAGCCCTAGGTGTCTCAGAAATCAGTCCAGTATATTCACCTTTGAATCACAATTTTCTTGCAAAAGATAAGACATTTTACTCCAAATAAATACTGTGGAGAAGTAAAGACATACTGGTATTCCCTTCTCTCTGGTGCTGAGTGCACAAGTATGTCCCCAGGACTGGGAAGTGGATTTTCTGATTGCATTCTAACATGCTCGGAGAAACACTTTCTGCAGGATTAGTTCAGTGGTTTACTTCTCCCAAAAAGCACTGAGCTGAAAGAGGAACATCTTATGGCTCCCAGAGATCATCTGTGAACTGTGTTTAAGTTGTATTCATGAACAAATAATGTCCATGAGTGAGTTAACGAAGATAGTATTATGCTGCATGAGCTCTTAAATTATTTACTACTCATTTATATATGCATAACACCTAGGAGTAAAAGTTCTGAAACTATTGAAGTTGTACTGTGTGATATCGGTGCAAATGAAATCAGAAGCTAATTTTCTGACCTTATAGAAGCAGCAGTATGAAAGATGACTTAGAAAGGCAAAAAGGAGCTGCAGAGAAGACTGAAAAGGAAACAATTTCATGGCCCAAGTCTTAGGTATTGATGCCACTCAATGCCTTGGAATGTGAATTGCTATATTCCCCAAGCAACAACTGAGTCTGTCAGAAAAGTGTATTTTATTACTATCTTTCAAGAGCTGCTCTCAATGCTACATCTTATTCAGACTATTTTTCTAGCTATTCTTCATGCAAAATAAAAACAGGATGGAAAAATGTATTTGCTGCTTTTTCAGAGTGTAGGAGAATCTATTAGTTCCTTTTCACTTTTACTGCTTCTAATGTTTCACAGCAAAGGCAAACCTGCAAATTCCAATTCCAATGAACTTACATCCGTTTTGCTCTTTTAGGTACATTTTTTCTCATTACATATCATCCATTAATGAAAGAATGTTTCTTACTTGGACAGGAAGGATTTAAAAGAATGGACAAGACCACAAAGCAGATAAATTAACTCCTTTTTTCTAGACATAGTTTTTCTTAGACATAGGCAGCAGTGCATCAATATCAGCAGAACATGAGGAAAATCAATATATAAAATAAATACTCTGATTTTTCATCATATTGCAAATCTAGCCTCAAGACTTGCATAAAGGTTGCACAACCGAGAAACTCAGTACAACTCATTTTAACAAAAATACTACCTATAACAGAAAAAGAACCTCTTTACTCCAGCCTTGCTGCCCACAAAGAGAGACTGAACAGAACACCAGGAGAAAATGGTGCCACTGGGACACAGGTTGGTGATTTTCACTGTAATTCACATGTTTGAAAGCTCCATCGTGGAGTGGTGACAGGAAAAGAGCTATACTTTTAGTTAATCAAGTGAATTCAGTAATTTTCTTGTTTGCTTGCTTTACAAATGTTTCCTAATGCACAAGAAGCAAATCCTCATTAATGAATTCTATGCGACACAGAACAGAGGGGAAAGTTATTGAAAAATGGTAATATCTCAACAAAGAAAAGCAGAACTGGCCTATTAAAAGGGACTTTTTTTTTTTTCCAGAGTCATGGGTTTAAGTAGTCAAAAAGCAACCCCAGCACTTAAGCTGTCTTTTATACTCTGCAGCTGAACCTGAAAAGTGTCACTGGAGACTTTTTAGTGAAACATTACAATGTACTGCAAAAAAGATAATCAAGTTTTTGTGGCAAATTCATACTTAGCCTGTTTCACTTATTTTCCCTATGCCCTAACTGAGTTTAATAGTTTACTGGCACTTATTCATCAGGATTTATAGCAAATAAATTCAAGGTGCCCTAGGTTTATAGACCTTGAAGTCACCTTCTGTTCCTATTTACTGACATCAACAAGAAGTGAAACTTTATACTGGAAATCCCAACATTATGGACAAGAACTGCAGCCCTAAACTGCAAGGTATGGCCATGCACAGTGTGTGTGCCTGTCTCTGAAAGAGAAAAGAAAATTGGGAACAATCTCCCTCCTTTTCAGTTTCCTCTTATTCTTTTTTTTCTCCATTTCTGCCAATATGTAGTCATTCTTAGATGATAAAACGAGAACAGACTGGAGCTGTTTGATTCTCCTCATAACTTCTGCATTTAACTTCAAATTTAACCCTAACTGTCCTGTGTTTAAACAATTTTAAGCCACACAGGCTTGCAATATCTTGCTTACCTTTTCCTTAGGAAATACATCAATGAATGCATGTACTACACGAATACTCCAAAGAATGACAACTCAACCTTGACCTTTTTTAAATGTCCCTTTTTACTGGAAAAAATCACACTTTTTTGGTAAAGGAAAAATCATTTTACACTTTAATAAGGAAACTCACATCTCCCCTCAAACATATACTTATTGATATGTTACCATTCACACCAGTGGAATGAAGACTGACACAGCCTTACCTGAGTGAAAAATTATACTGTAAATTTTAGATGTTTTTTGATATTTATGAAAAACAGCTGCAAATCTGAATGGTTAAGAATATAATGTGCTTCACTGTCTGTCATTCAAGTGACTCGTTACTTCACAAATTAAATCAAATACTAATGGCCATCTAAAATGATCTCTTGTTGCTTATTTATTTGCTTCAGAAATTTCTGCTTTTGGGACGATGATGACTTAATATGTAATCATGGATTTCCAGGCAGAAACAGCAACAGGAAAATCTTACATGAATCTCACTGTTTTTAAAGATGACTGCTTTGTTTTAAACAAAACAGTAACCTTGAAGGAGAAGATGTCATTTTCTAGGGGTGACTTGGCATTTTTCATTTTCAAACTTAAAAGAGTTAAAATATTTAAAATTAGAATAAAATTGTCTGAAATTGTGACAAAAAAAATTGTGGATTTTCCTTGTAGTGTAAAAAGTTGTTTTGGGATTTCTGTTTCTTTGAAGGAAACACGAAATATTTTACTTAGTAGCAATTTAACCCAAAACTTCATTTGTCTGGGGTTAAGTTTTGTAGCAGTTGAAATCAAAATGCTATTTTTTGTGCAGGTTGTGAAGGTTTTTTAGGTTTAGGAGACCTTTAAGTGACTCTTGGAGCACTGCTTGCCCTGCCCTTCAATATAACATGGAAAACTAGCCAATAAGATTTTGGATGTTAGAAAAACGACAAACAAGCTTCTTTTGGAAAATGTTGTTAACACAAATGAGTATGCCAGAGTGGCAACCTGCCCGCTTACTGTGACTTCTAGCAGCTCTGGGGCATGAGTGACACAGTGTTCAACCAGATTAACCTACGTCAGGTGCTGGGAAGTTCAACTCTCTTGGTTCTCAATCACTGCATAGATTAAAGGTTCAGTGTAAATACAGATTTGCCTGCTTACACTTCGAAAATTTGGAGACAAAAATCCTTTCATTTAGTACCTCTGATATTCCAGTGATGAATAATTCCACATGCACAGCTGGTATTGCAAGAATTGCTAATTAAATATCAAGGTAAGTCATTAGACTCTCAAGTGTTCTGGAAGCACAGAAGTCCTAAGCTGGTCTGAGGTAATAATTATTATTCCTGGCACATCTATAAAAACATAGCAACAAGCAAAGTGCACCTATAAATCAATGGACACAGAGCTTAAGGACTGTGGTAAACTTATGGTGTTAAGACTTTTATGGGTAAAATGTGTACAAGGCACAAGTGTAAATCCCCAGCAGAAGAACAGTGGAAGTTATGTCTAAACCAGTGAAAAAGAGATGTCATTTAACGATAGACTGTGATTTGAGAACATATTTTTATTACATCATTTTAGATACATAGTTTAGTCCAGAAATGTCTATTCACATACAGTCACAACCTTTTCCCCTGACCCCAAAAAATTGCATATACAGTCCCACAAACTTCTGTTTATGCCTATATATAGATACACAGGTGTACACTCACCAAAGATGAAAGCGATACTATGTTTTGGTGTGTAGCCTTTTAAAATGATACTCATTTTCCTTGTGAAATAATTTCCACTTAACTGATGAAAAGTGCATTAGAACCAAATATTAGTAATGTTGTATATGTGGCCAGAAGCCCCTTTGTATCTTTAAGTGATGATGTCTCTCTCTCTTCACATATATATATATATATATACCAGTATATATATATATATATGTATGTATACCAGCAATAAAAAATATTCTTATAAGCAAAATCTTGTACAGTACAATCGCAGCCAGCAGGAAAGAGTGTTAACTGGGGCCAGATATTAAATGAAAAATTGCTTTATGTTTCCCATAGGAAGGTGCAATAAGAAATAAGGAGGGCACCATAACATTTATATGTAAAATGATGTAATTATGTCCATTGAAATGTTATAAAAATATTAGCCAAAGACATGTAAGTATGGGAAATTTTAGCTATTTGGTTTTTTTCCCTCTGGTAAAACTACAAACAGTAGGAAATGGCATTTGGTAGAGAGAAAATAAAGGAATTGTTCATAGTGATTCCTATTGTTCCTCAGTATTCACAGTACAAATGAACAAGAGACCTCCCAGCATCTCTGGTTTCATTTTAGCTACAAAAAGAAAAGCTGAGGTGTAAACGTATGACATACTGTGCTGAAAATGGTTGCTGGGCTAGTACTTGACATTGCTGAAGAGGGAAAGACAGGAGTGAAAATTTTACATGACTTGCAAGTTTTCTTCACGTGTTTCAAGCACAAAGCAGAGCTTCTCTTCATTTGCACTAAATGGAAACTATGGTAGCTAACAGATGTTATGATGCCTGCAGAAAACAACAAATTAGGATCACCAGCCAAGGGAATTGTTAACCCCTGAAATTAGACAGGATACTGCAGTTGCTCATTTCCTACAACCTAGTGTTACTGAAATCACATCTAATAATTGGGGACAAGAAATATACTTGCAGACCACAACAGCAAAAGACACCAGAGTCAATAAAGGCCAACACAAGGTGACCAAATAAAATACCCTGCAACTTTCTTCCATGATTAGTCATACAGAAAGAAAGTGATATTTTAGATAGCCAAATATAGGTAAGCAAATATAGTACATGGAAGAATCAATACAAATAACATTAGAAAATATTTTCAAGCTATTTTTCTTAGGAAAAGGAAGGTCTCCAGCCAAGAAAAAAATAATTAAGAGAGTCAGATTAAAAGGAAAATTACATAAAAGCCTATTCAGCTTTCCTTTGACTAATGGCAAGAAAATTATTAAATAGATGTTGAAATGCTTGTCCAAATAAAACAAGGCTAAATATCGTTAATACTTCTTTCTTTCAGGTGGTAAAAATGATGATTGTGGTTGTGCTGACATTTGCCATTTGCTGGCTACCCTACCACATTTACTTCATAGTAACTGGGATCTATCAACAATTAAATCGGTGGAAATACATTCAGCAAATCTATTTAGCCAGCTTTTGGCTTGCCATGAGCTCCACAATGTACAATCCCATTATCTACTGCTGTCTTAATAAGAGGTAAGAGCTAATTATGAAATTATGTGTGTAACTCCAACGAGACTATAAATGCTTCAAATGAGATAAATGACAAAGAATTTTCACTTGAATAGTTTTCAGTTAGTGGGAAAGAAAACAAAGTGAAAAAAAAAAGCTTTCTTTAGGTGTGTATTTGAACTATTTATATATATAGCAGTTCAATATATCTTGGCTTGCAAAACATTAAAATAATGATGTAAAGAGAGTCAGTAGTGATATAAAGTGCAATCTCTTGCTCACTAACTAATTGCAGCCCCGACATTGTTTTGCAATGCTGGAAGGATATAATATAGAATGTGATTTACTGTATTTTGTATACCTCACCACTGGATTACTACCAAGCCCTGAGGTCTGCAACAGGTTAATAAAACTAATATTTATATTCTCATTACTCAATACTAAATTAAAGTACTATTTGACAGCAACACATTATGCTCTCAGTTTCAAAGGTATGCACCTGTTGAGTTTGATGAGATTTAACAGATATTGCTAATCTGAAACTACTGCACTGCAGAATGTTTTTCATTTCAGCTTGTAGGACCAGGATCTAAACAAATATCATCCTGGTCATCCTATTCTTCAGCATTTCTTCCAGTATTATTTGAAAAAGATCACCAAAAACAACAAACCATTTCACAAACTCAGTCAGCATGAGTCAATATTGAATAAGAAACCTTAAATATTATTTGAAATCTCTTTTGAATTAGCAGACAGTGTCAAGTTTAATTACTGATGAGTTTTATACCAATTTTGCAAAATATTTCTAAAACCCCCTAGAGATCTTCCAATACCTGAAAAAAAAGGAGTCTAATTGAAAATGAACAAATCCTGACACGATGTTATTGTTGCAAAAACACTGTAGACTTCCTCCCTGACAAGAATAACTTACTGTGATTAACATTCACTATCTTTTGAAAAGGCAAGATAATGCCTGATTTCATACAGCCTTCTGCCCCTTTTGATCACTTACAACTGTTTAGAGAAGGAAAGTTTTAGCATGACAGAAAAAAAACCTAACTCAGATGGCAAATTTCCCAGTAATTTCAACAGAAACCAGTTTTCAGTGAGTCTCCATTGTCTGCAAAATCAAAGGCAAGGAAGGATGAGACCTCATATTTTCTCGAGTATTACCATAAAACTTCTAAAACAATTATATTTTCTTCAAAAACTTTTTATGGCACAGTTAGAAAAGAAGTTATTAATAAAAACTTAATCTCTGATGTGGCTTATGTTGACAGTTGTACACTGCAAAATTAAACATCCGGATTAAAAAATACAACCAAAGAAAAAGTAATAATTTTGAGGCACACTAAAGGTCACCCTATTCAGAATTTAATGCAGGAATGAAATACTGGTGACAGTTTTCTTATAATTAAGTTCTATATTGAAATCAAGAAGCAGAACATCTGCTTCCTTTTCATTTAGTAGGAAAATAGAGCTTGTTGCTGGGAGCCAGATCAATTCATGCAGTATCGTTACCTCTGCTGGATCTAGTATCGGACAGAGTTATAACACCTATCACCAGCCGCATCTTCCAGCCTAATTAGGATATTACTTATGCATCTAGATAAAGAGAGCAGTTTTTCAAGATGAAGTAAAAATACGTCCTGAATTAGAAAGAGGATGGAAGGTGTCAAGAAAAGTAATACAGTTTAAAGATGTTTAGATTGCACAGTTCCCTTCACTAAATCCATTGCTATTAGAGGTTCTTTCAATATTTTTCCACGATGTGGACTGCATGTAAACAGAGGAATGCTGAATAGCAAGCTACCTGCTTTTTTGTCCTCTTGGGAGAACTCTACCACAAACTTAAAAAATTGAGGAAAAAAGAAAGTTACTCCTGTGAGATCAGTCGATTTTCACTGAAAACTTAATCTAAATTTCTAAATATTTTACATGAACCATTCTTAGTCATTACATCACTCCCATATAAGCATCTGTGCTGGAAAGGGAAACAGAGAAAGGATACTGGAATCTGAAAACTGGAATTGTATTTTAGATAAAAGAATGTTACAAAGTTTCTTGCTGAGAGCAGATGAAAATATAGACGCAGACTTCATCAGAGGTCAAACCAAAACAATTTGTATTAAGACAGTTCTAAGAAAGCTGGTGTTTGTTTATTTAGGCATTGGCAAAGGACAGGAAATTTATTATTAGGAAAATACCAACATTAAAATGCAAGGAAAGGATATAGAAAATCAGGAACTGAAATGAGCTGTTACTGCTATCTTTTTTTACCCTACCCAGACTTTAGTCAAGGAAACTCCCACTGAGGAGTCCCCCCAGGACTGGGGCAGGGTAACCGGCCGAGTCAGTGTCCTGCCAGCATAGTTATGTTTTCAGATGAAGTCCTATGGCTGGCTCTCACAAGCACAGGCTTTCACCGAGCGTCTTTCCTCCTAGGTTCCGAGCTGGCTTCAAGCGAGCTTTCCGCTGGTGCCCCTTCATTGAAGTGTCCAGCTATGACGAGCTAGAGCTCAAGGCAGCCAGGTTTCACCCCACCCGGCAAAGTAGCCTATATGCTGTGTCCAGAATGGAGTCCAGCATGACAGTGGTGTTCGACAGCAATGATGGAGACAGCACACATGCCAGCCATAAGAAAAGAGCAGCTCCAAGGGACATGAATTTTAATGGTTGTTCACAGAGGAATTCCAAGACCGGGTCCACAGCCTCAAGTCTCATCAGTTCACTGCACACTTCAGCAGATGTTTATTCCTAAACATTTCATGGTGACAGCTGCTAGAAGGGCAGCACTGGACGATCGTCTCCTACTTTGGGACTAGATATTCATACCACAGGAAAGCAAACCAGATTCCACTGATAAACCCCAGCTATAAATGTTGTGAGACTTTTACACATCACTTACTTTTTTCCTTTGGAGAGAAAGAGGAATTTGAAAACATATATATGCCTCAGTCCAAAAGCACAGTTGCACCGTATGCACAACAGTGTTTATAGGGATTATCCAAAATAAGCTAATGGCATAAAAACCATTGTTTCTGTCGCACCTGACCTGTGGCACCTATGTCTCACTTACTAAAATGTAACAGGCTTCTTTACATATTGAAGCTGAAATGTATGATGTTTTCTATTATGAGTGTATTAATTCTACAGTAACAAAATTATATGAGATTTGATAAAAAATGTCTTTATAATGAAGATCTAATGAGCCCCAAGTCTATTAAATTGCTTTACAATTTAGTCACATTGACAGGCAAATAGAGAAAATGCATGCGAATGAAGTTCAGCTCTGTCTGCAACAGTACAGTTTTTCAAATAGATATGAAAAACATTTTTATTAGACACGAAAGCATGACTAAGAGACTAAGTTAAATTCTACCAAAGTTTCCACATTTTTGAACATTAGACTCCAATGGAATGTGATCTTCCAGGAGGATCTATTGCTTTGATGAATGTCCTATAGCTTTGTAACTTAGTGCTGAGGGTAAGGTCTATCTCCAGTCACCTTAAAAGAACCTTTCTGATTGACTTTTAAAGGTCAAAACTGGAGACTCATATGTAAGAAAAATACCACTGTGGCAATGGACTCTTCTTTGTAGAAGATAAAGTAACACATTTCACTATGAGAAACCTTCACCAGGAAAAAAAAGTATTTGTTCTACTTTCACACATTTTTCATAGGTTGATGCATGTAAAAATACTCCTCTGCCTGCATCTGAAAACACACTAGGCATTATTACACAGACACTTCCCCACCAAATTCAGTCAAAATCCACTGACCATCACTGTTGCAAAGAAAGCTGGATGTAATAAAAAAGGGACCACAGAGCAGCCTTTGTTTTCACTAAATGACTGTGTCAGTTGTATGGATCAACTACTCAAACAGTTCATCAAAACACAGGCAAGCAAGCATGGATGTCTTCCTGAGTTAGCCAAACCAGCAGAGGGCAGTACATCTGGCTGAACCCAACACAGTACCAAAGCTGAGCAATTAACAAAGAGAAGCTTGAAGAGAGAAAGGCTGGAGCTGGCTTTAGTCCACATTTCTTCTCAGCGACTGGGGTCGATCAGCATTGTGACAGCGAGCATATCATAAGAGACTAGTAACAAGAATCATGTTTGTATTGTGATTCATCTGTATCGTCAATTGCTATATTCTAAGTGTAATTTGTATTTGTATTGTAATTTCAGTGCATTGTGGTATCACTTACTAAACCAAAATCCCGTATAAGGTGAAATATCCTCAGATATGTAAACCTGGTACCCTCCATGCATGGAATAACTGAAGAATCTGGTCACACAGTATGGTATGCTGATAAAAATCTATCACAATTCCAGACTCACACTTTTCCTATCCAAGGCCTGACCTTAATCCACTGAATCAAAGAGCTCTACTCATTAACAACTTTCCTGTTGAATGCCAGTGTATGGTTTTCAACAGCCTGCATTTAAAAAAACCCAAACAACCAGCTGTTTTCCATCATGCCATTGTTGTACTTGCACTTTTCCTTCCTTTTTTTTTTTACAGTGTAGAGTAATCCAGCAAGTGTCTTGCAATGCCTATAAAATATTTTTGATTTTTTTTCCCCCTGAAATACTGTTTTAAGAACTTAAATATCTCCACAAGCTGTTTAACAACTCTCTTGAGAAGATCCAGGATAGCCACATACACAGAAAAAATTATCCTAAGCATATTAACCTGGTGGTGATGTATTACACACACGTGTTGTGAAATACTCTGTCTGCTCATGTACAAATTTTGAGGAACGTACATATAGAAAATCTATAGTTGTCAAATAAACTGTCTTTTCTAATTATGGCTATCACAAAATCAGTGTTGATAAATATCAATATACAATATAGGTTTGAACAATATGGCTGTAATGAAATAAATTTATTGGTTTTATATGTAGAATATAAATTTGAAAAACTGTATGTAACAGGATCATAAATGTATGAAACATCATCTTCATATAACTTTTATAATCCTTGGTTGACAAATATCAAGAAAGCAATGGTGGCTTCCTCTCACTTGTATCTTCAGTGAAAGTTTCACTTTACTAAGTGTTTTATGATATGATCCCCTGGATAACTAATCCATTTATAATATCTCTATATTTTGGTGGGGTCAGTGTGTCAAAAACGCCTTCATCATTCCTGTAATTCTACTCTGAAGTTACAGGAAATTCCTGTATAAGAAATGAAGAAATCTGTGCTCATAATCACAGCATTGCTTTAACAAAACATTACAATGATGCATGATGCAAATCTATCTCTCTCAGCCCCAAAAAACATGCAGGGTTACACAGTTAAACAAGTAGCACAGCAAAAGCTGTGACTGACAGTAGATTCCATTTGAATTATTACTTCTAAACAAACATTTTCAGCAAGAATCCTGGTCATTATAACATGCCTTATAGGCCTCTTGACACCCCTCATTGAGTGTAGAGGAAATCAGGCCATCCTCAGTTTGTGCCAGTAGGACTGCTCAAAGCAGTAGCCTGCATGCAGAGGACATGCTTCTGGGGGATTGCTGGTGCAGCACTGCAGCCATCTCATGTCTGCACTGCAACCTTCATGCCACGTTCTTTCCTTTTGCTAAGAGGTGAGCTAAGGAAAACAGATACAGAGTCAGCTTCCTACTGAGCGGGGCATAAATATACTCCAAAACAAGAACAATTCAACAGCATCAGGAAAGGTCTTCCTATCTTGAAAATCTTCTGAAACATTAGTCCTTCTCAGGTTCAAGAGTTTCTAGTACTTTGACCCAGGCTCCAGCTGCAGTCTGTCTCTAAAATGTCTTTGTGAGGAAAAGATTTTATTGCTCCCTGAACTGTCATTTTTCAGGGAGGTTCCCTTGGTAGAGGAAGGTTTAACTTCCACATCACCAGGAACAGTGTTCAGCATCAGTTTTCCCTGTCATTCCCCTGACATTGGTTAAACTTGTAGAAAACAAAACAAAACAAAAAAAACCCCACAAAACAAACAAAACCCCAAAACCAAACAAAACCCCAAACCAAACAAAATCAAACCCCAAAACAAACAGAAAACCAACCAACTAAACCAAAAACCAAATAAACCAACAAACCAAACTTAAAAAAAAAAAAAAATCCAAAACCAAGAAGAGCTAAGTATGACTATATTTAAACACAGACCTTCAAAAATAATTTCTTGAAATTTGACAATATCTTGTCTCAAGTCTTTGTGGTGGTGCATTCTCCTCCCCACCCCTCTCCTTGGGACACTCGATGACCCGCTGGGCCTTGGCCTTTGCATGAAGAGTTGAGTTGTCAAGTGTCCCTTGACGTGTGGGGAACTCTTGCCTGGTTAAGCTGGGAACACCACTGAGGGGAAGGATGACAGCACAATCAGTCACCCCTTAACAGCCTTGGGACTTTCCCTACTTGAACCATAGCCCAAGAGAAATGATACCATTGTGGCTGGAGTTTCAAAAACAATTTGAAATTGTATCGGAAACAATTTGTAATTGTTTTGGAAACTCCAGTAACTACTGATCTGAGGATGGAAATTTTATGGATGACAAAAATAAAACCATCTTGCTACGCTATAAACAGAGGTGCTAAGTGAGGCCCTTTGAGCATCCCTGGCCTGCAGTGGGATGTGCCAGCATCTCACTCTGAGTGGGATACCTCTTGGAGTTTGCAAACTGTCACATTTGTGATACTCGGAGGATTATTGTGTAAAGCTGATGACAGGACCTGGGCTGATAAAGTCCTCTCACACTCAACCCTCATCCGCTGAGAAAAGCCAAAGCACTCATCATGGGCATTTCAATGAACTCAAAGGGAATTTTTCACAGGTATCTTTGCAGGTACTTCCTTGTGTCTGTGTGAAACAACTAAAATACCCTGTAGCAAGCATAGCCTAAATACTGCCATCTCAGAACTATAATTAAGTAACTTGCAGTTGTAGTCAATTCTATTGAATCACTTGATAAATGTTGAATTAGTCAATTGATTAAGTGCTTCTTAAATCCTTTAAACATAACATGTTGATCAGGTCCAAGGCTAAGTTTAGCAAGGGGGCCCACTCTGAACCTTGTGACTCAAAAGTAGGGTCTTCCTTTTCTTTTGCATCCTTATCATTTGCATCCTTGGTCTCCATGCAAATAATTTTAGAGTATTTTTACGTCAATTTTCCTCTGTATGTTTCACCTACCTAGTAAGTACTAGAGTGAACCTTGCCATTGAACTTTGTCATATTTTCACACACCTATATTAAAACTTGTTTTTGTTAATACCTTTGACAGTGATTCTTTAAGCTGCCTAAACCACTCATTCATGACAAATTGGCATAGTTGTCAGAATACTAAATCAGGATTTGCAAAAATCTTCCATATAGAAGCATGATCTTGAGAGCAGAAATGACTCTGAGCAAGCTCAGGGTACTCGGACAAGATTCAGTAATTGCAGCCTGTACCTGTTTGGCAGGAATCCCTTTATAGCCTTCTTTCCAGTTCACTTAAGGCCTGTTGTTGAGGTTGGGAGGCATTGGCAGACCTGCATAGCATGAGTTATTTGCTGCATGTTTATGTCTGGTAACTAAATGCGCTCATTGAGGAAGGTCACTGATCAATACTAATATATATTTTCAAAAATAACATACTAAAGGAACTAATCTAGAAAAGGACAGTAAAACAGGGTTTACAATTGGTGCCTTTTTACCTAAATTAAATAAAAAAAAAAATAAAAAAATCAGGTGTTTTGGATGTGGATGCTTCTCCTTTAATACAGGGGAATTTCTTTTGCAGCAGTGAAGAAGAACCTATTGCACTGATATAAATTTCAAAACCTTTCAGGCTGTCCTCTCCAGGAACTACAGAGTTTAGAGAAACACTTGTTCCTGTTGCAGTTATTTCAAGGCTTTTGAAGTACCCTATTTCAGGTAGAAATCTAAATCTGTTGTACTGCTTCCTCCAATTCAAGAAGAGTTTAAAATTAGAGTCCCAGTTACTATGGGCTGTTTGTTACCAAATACCTCCACATACCTCCACAACAGACACAGGAGATACTGCTTAGGATACAGCAGTGTTTACAAATGTTGTGCAAGTTCCTTGTATTAAATCATGCATCCAGTTCAATTTGTATCTTCCTGTTCATGAGAAGGTTCAAGTGGTTTTATGTCCATAATTGAAAATGATCTGTTGAAAGCAGTCAAAGATAATTCTTTATCAGTCCATGAGCAATTGCTGTGGGGTTTTAATACAAATTGTTTAGATGTGTTCATATATCACATGAGATACTGTTACCAGCTAATTGAATTGCCTCTCTCGTATCTATAAAACTGAAACATGAAATATTGGATTACAACCGGAATTAGATTTCCCAAAGCAAAGGGTTACACTTACAAATATCAAATTTGCCTCTTACGAGCACTCTGTAACATAACCTCTGAAATCACTAAAGCCCAAGTTTCACAGCAGTGAGTTTTTCACTGCAATACTCATGATGTAACCAGGAAAAGGGAAATCAGGAACAATCAGATGAATTATATTCCTGGAGCACACTTTTTTTGAAAATTCCTGTTGCCCAGCTTGCTAGGATTTACTTGCTTTAGGTTTTTTTTTTTAAAAAACACCTTTATGATTTAATCAGTAGGGATTCACCAATTGAATCTTACAAATCTGTTAACACTTGTAATACTCAGCAGCTCTTCTTACAACATTGCCCACAAATTCATAGGTGAATGACAGTAACAACACATCAGGTCTGTAGATACTATACACACCAAGACTTCAGGCAAGCTCCCTCCTGAATGCAAGGGGAAGCTTCCTGAAAAGCATCTTCAGATTGCCAGAGGTTCTGAGTAAGGACAGGGAAAGATTCCAGCATCGAAGGACTTTACAGGGCAGTCCAGCCAGCAGCTCTTTCCATCCTCCGTACTGAAACATACCTCTTGCATGCAAACTGAGAACCTTAAGGCAGACAGCAACACCTCCAAGATCAAAGGTACAGCTTTGCCTTGGTCTGAAGCTCTCTCTAGTCAGTAGGGTCTTACACTAGGCAAAGGAATCTTTTTATTCAGAAGTGTGTTCTAATATATTCACAGCCTACACTCATTTTGTTTGAGTTTGGAACCTTAAAAACATATAGACGTGTATTGCCAAGAAGTTATAGGTCAAATGAGGTGACTCACCCAGAGCATCTCTCCTGGAGATTGGCAACTTCAACAAGGCAGAAAAAAAGTGATCATAGAATTACAGAACCATTATGATCTTCAGTTCTCACCCTAAGCCCTAAATCCCAGCACCCTCAAGGCTACTAAGTAATGCAATTGCTGCCACCCAACCAGGCTGAACCAGTACTGACAGAGGAAAGAGACATCAGGTCAGCTTATCCCTGGGCCCAAAACTACTTTTCATAGTTTGTTAGGCATGTAATCACCCTAAAACTAATAGGATGTTTGGACACTTCAGACCCAGCAGCAGATGAGCTTAGGTACCAAAAATAGCACAGACATGCCAACAGAGAGCTCTGTGAGGGCTACAATTTACCTTGAAATTACCAGGCCACCAATTTACCATGCTGCCAAGGCTTGACCATTTCTAGTAACCCTAATCAAACACACCCCACTCATAGTACATACAATTACCTCCATACTATAAAGTAATTATTGTCCTAGTGTATACCAAGCTCTCAAAAAAAGAAATGGTAGAACTCGTCGCACAGCCTACCAATCTCCCATCTTCCTGCCATAACAAGGTCTTTGAGCAACCTCTCCGTCTTTCAACCCGAAAGAAGCCTAATCCTGAGGTCATGAGGCAGCTGCAATGCAACGTGACAGGTTTCCCAGCATGGCTGTGCCTCTGCAAGCTCTGACACAGAGAGCTCCACAATTCTTCTCAGTGTAGACCTAAAGACCTGAAAGAGGCAGGAGCGACAAGTCCTAATCCAAATAATTTTTACCAGTTCCATTTGCCTTGCCTGCTACAGTGTCTACTGAGGTGGGCGTTACACAGAAATTTCTTGAAATAATACAAATACTGCACACATACACACAGAAGTTCCAGGGAAGGAGAAAGACCCTAAATGAAATCTATGAGTTTCATGCACAGAAAAACTATGCAATTTCCCAGTGCTCTCTGGCCTCTCAGCAGTGTTTCCAGGACCCATTCATAAGGTTCAGATCCTTGCAAGAATTTTCAAATGGTATAATAAGCACCCAACAGGAGTTCAGAAATGAGACACTGGAACAACCAAATAGTTGGTTGCTAATAATCTCCCCACCCTCTTCCACTGGCAGGTGAGTATTTCCACTGAAACCCATGTAGATGTGCCAGAGGTTGATATGGTAGAGGAAAGTGTGCTAATCATACAATTTTGATATACAGCTTTGAAGGGATCTGGGTCACTATTTGCCTAATTAATGTAATATGATCTTCTGCCCAAAATGCACGTTCCTGTTCTACTGAATAAATTTGTCTTGGGGACTAATAATTGCAGAAGTGTCTTAATTCTTTTGAGGCCTCTGCAGAGGTGATAAAGGAGCTTGGAGTTCAGGTACCAAAATACACTGGAGCCCTTGGCTTTAGGGGTAATTGAAAATAGAAAAAAAAAAAATTAAATTCCTCTAACATTGGGCACCACAATGTTTCTGGATATATTAGAACAGATCTTCATGTTTTAATTGACAAAGCACTGTTAATATTATTCTGTCTTTCCAATCACTGCAAGAGCTATTAGTAATTAAGGTCAAACACTAAATTAACTTTTCTAAGAAGGCAGAGTACATATCAGGGCTGTTAACTCCGCAAGACTCTCCTGCCTGAAGATAAGGATAGAGAAAAATGGAACAGAATAGACTGGAATGAGAAGCTATCTTTTGCATGCTAGATGTTAATTTGAAATTTTGGAAATGGTTGCCTCTGGACAGATGTTCACTGGTGCTGGAAAACATCAAAGGCACTAATTCTAACATACAGTTCATGCCACAGCACAAGGAGCCTGCACACCAATGTGCTGTAGAGCACTAAATCGTGAGGCAAAGAGCCATGAACCTCACCTGGAACTACTTGTGTCTATGTGGCAGACACACAGCACAAACACTACTCTAGATGCAGCAGTGCTACCAATACTCAAGCCCTTCTCCCAGTTTCTACAATGCCTTTTCTCTCTTTCCTTTTTTAATTTTTTTTTAATTTTATTTTACATTATATGGTTTCTCTACAAAATAGGAAGAAACTTCATCTGCTATCTCTTCATAGTGGGTGTGCAATCAGACTGAAGAGGAAGGCACAGAATTTCGTTGTCTATGTTGCCATCAGCTTTTACACACCAGTCAATCCCAAACAAGCAGCATAACTGCTCTGAGAGCAGCTGGCACTTGTAATAGCTTAGCATCAGCTGGATGCTTTTAAAAACTCAGGACCGAGAACACAAATTAAATTAGCATATGTAATTAATTTGTTATCACAAGTTATTGATGCACAGGGGTAGACTTTAATCAAAAGTGTATTTTGCTCTCTTCTCTCACAGTGTGGCTGAGTGCTTCACAAAATCACACTAATGCAGTAGTGATGAAATTCAATCCCTTGAAAATATCTGGTTTCCTGTCTTTCTCTCATAGATTAAATAGTGTGAGAACCATCAGTTTCATAACTGCTTTCTGCCCATATATGTAAATTCCACTTCTTTTCACTTGCTCCTCTAGTTGACTATTATTTGTAGACTGTACTTGGAAGGTAGCCTGGAAATGGTCCTACCAAATTACTCTGACCCCTATAAGAAGATTGTGGTACAGTTAGGCCATGAAAGTTAAGAAACAATAGTCTCCAGCTCTTCCTTCACTTTTGTTAGAAGGCTTGTCTCAAATTCTGTAGATGAAAAGCAGATAATTCAGTTTGTTCATAATCTTAGGGATGAGAATTGCAGAATACGCTTCGGTACTCAATGAGAGAGAAAACAGATCCAAAAGCAGGATGACTGTAGTTATGTATCTCTATTATGTTCTCCCAAAACGTATTGTGCCCTTCAACAATTAACATAAATGCTTTTAAACAACACCCTTACAAACATCTGATTATTCATTTTATTTTGAATACCTTAAGGGGAAAAAAAAAAAGAAATAGTGGGAAAATAGATAAAATATAATAGAAAAAATGTCCTGTATTAATCTTGACTCCTCGGAAGGAAAGTAGTCAGTCTCTATGCTATAGAAATCATTAAATGTACATTTTTAAAGCTCAGCATTTTCCTCAATGAACACGCCAGAAAAACTTTTACTGGAAACACATGGGGATGGGTGAGAAATGGGCACCATATATATCAGGACCAAGATAATTCCTTTAAACTTGTTTTCCAACAAATGTGAAGAAAGCTTGTTTTTGATTTATTACACCTCCTCCAAGTGATCTGTGGCCTTTTACTATCAAAGTACAAACATGTCTGTACCATTCTAATATGAAAAGCAATAATTCTTATTATACATCAAACTGTGTACCTGCAGCAGGTAGGTAAACATGGCACTGAAAATTGTGATAGGGCATTGATATGTCTCATGTCACAGATATTAATATTATAAAATAAATAATTATTATTTAATAATTCTAATATATAAGCAACTGTACTTATTTCTCTTACATTAACAACATAATGCTGACCAAGTTCTTGCTATGGAGCAAGACCCACTGTGTTGTCTATCTCACACAACAGAAAACAAAACTGCTGCTTCAATGACTTAGAATTCAAATGTAACACAAGGAACAACTGGCGGATGAAAACAGGTTTGCTACTAATATTAGTCAACTTGATTAGAAAAGGCTTTCAAAATGTCTTCTCATTTTCCCAGCAGAAAAGTACAATGCTTCTCTTCTCTTGCAAGGTTAACATTGAATTCATAAGATCATCTGTGAGAGAGTAGTTGGGACCAAATAACATATTCTTTTCAATTGTATGCAACAAAGTTAATTAAATCACACAGGGTTCATTCTGATATAAATGAGAAAAATCCACTTATTTTCATTTTAAGGTTTCTTTTGTATTCATTCAGAAGAAAACACAAACCATTATTTTTCTTAGATTTGCACCTAACACATTCATTTGCACAGAAATTGAGAACTTGTTAAAATTATAGAGCTATAACATACAGGATTTTTTTAAATCATAGAGTCATAGAATATCCTGAGTTGAAAAGGACCCAGTAGAATCAGCAAAGTTCAGCTCCTGGCCCTGTACAGAACTGCCCCAAGAGTCACACCATGTGCCTGAGAGTATTGTCCAAATGCTTCTTGAACTCTGTCAGGCTTGGTGCTGCAACCACTGCCCTGGGGAGCCTGTTCCAGTGCCTGACTACCCTCTGGACAATAAACCTTTTCCTGATATCCAGCCTAAACCTCCCCTTCTAAAACTTCAGGCTATTCCCTCAAGTTCTGTCAGTGGTCATCAGAGAGAAGACATCGGTGAAGGGAAAGCGAAGAGAATCAGAATCATAGAATGGCATGGGTTGGAAAAGGTCATCTAGTTCCAATCCCTTTGCCATGCACAGGAAGACCTTTAGCTAGAGCAAGCTGCTCAGAGCTCCATCCAACCTGACCTTGAACACTTCCAGGGACGGGGAATCCACAACTTCTCTAGGCAACTTGTTCCAGTGCCTCACCACCCTCATAGTGAAGAGTTTCTTCCTAATGTCTAATTTAAACCTATCCTCTTTCAGTTTGAAGCCACTCCCCCTTGTCCTGTCACTACATGCTCTTGTAAATAATTCCTCTCCACCTTTCTTGTAGGCTCCCTTCAGGTGTTGAAAGGCCACAATTAGGTTACCTCTAAGCAATCTCTTTTACAGGCTGAACAAACTCAATTCTCTCAGCCATTCGTTGTAGGAGAGGTGCTCCATTCCTCTAATCACCTTGATGGCCCTTCTCTGGACTTTCTCTTCTGAGTACCACAGAGCTGGATGCAGCACTCCAGGTGAGGTCTCACCAGAGCAGAGCAGAGGGACAGAATCCCCTCCCTTGACCTGCTGGCCATGCTGCTTTTGATGCAGCCCAGGACACATTTGGCTTTCTGGGCTACAGGTGCACATTGCTGGGTCATGTCCAGCCTCTCATCCACCAGCATTCCCAGTCCTCAGCAGGGCTGATCCCGATCTGTTCATCCCCCAGCCTGTACTGATGCTGGGCACTGCCCCAACCCAGGTGCAGCACCTTGTACTTGGTCTTATTAAACCTCATGATGTTGCCCTGGGCCCACTTCACAAGCTTGTCGAGATCCCTCTGGATGGCATCCTGTCCTCCAGGAGTGTCAACAGCACCACTCAGCTTGGTGTCATCTGCAGATTTGCTGAGGGTGTACTCGATCCCACTGTCTGTGTCATTAAGGAAGATATTAAATAACCCTGACCCCTACATGGACACCTGAGGAACACCACTTGTCGCAGTTGTCCATCAGGACTCTGAGCCATTGACCACAGCCCTTTGAATGTGACTGTCCAACCACTTTCTTATCCATCTAACAGTCCACATGGGGGATCATGTCAAAGACTTTATGGAAGTCCAGATAAATGACATCTGTAACCCTTCCCACTTCCACCCTTCCACCTGTCCACTGACCCAGTCACTCCACCATAGAAGGCCACTAGGTTGGTCGGGCAGGACTTACCCTTGGTGAAGTGAAAAAGAAAGCACTTAGAGCATCCAAACATTAAAGAGAGTTAGGTACTTCCACTAAGCTTTTCAAATTAATTTACTGAACATAAGAGGAAAGACTTTTCCTGCTGTGCAACAGTGGGTGTTTGTAGAGAAATCTTAGAATTACCAGAAATGTAACAGCCAGAGTCTGTGCTCAGAATCTTGTGACATCTGGAAAACAAGACACCCCATGAGGATGGAATAAAATCCTTACCCGTGGACACAGAGCACAACCAACAGAGGCAGCAAGTTGCACAGCAGTCCTTGGCTTCTGCTAGAAGAATTTGGTCTTCCATCCTAAGTCCCTTGGAACTACTAGCTTTTAGTGCACTTGTTTACCTTATTGATAGAGGGTTTATGATCTTTCTCAAGTGACTTTTGCTCTACAACTATCTGATATTTATCTGTCAGTACTTAACTAATGTTAGCATCATGCACCAGAATCTTGATTGTGAGGCAACACAGCCATGGTCCTAATATTTCAAGCACACAAATCCTGCTTCCTAGCTGCATAAAAGCAAGAACATGTAGTAGGTAAAATTGCTTAAAAAGACAAAATAATTCAAAAAGTTGAATGTATTAACAAGAAAGTGTTACTTTTCTATACTCTAAAAGCTATTAATAAGGATTATTCTGCAATTGATCTACAGTATTTTGAGTTCAGGATGTAATTGATATTATTAAGAAAATACAGAGCTTCTCCAAGTACCCCTGATACCACAGTTGACATGGAAGGGCACTTTAGTGAGCTGAGTGATGTGGACTTAGTACAGCTGAACTTTAACAGAATTCCTCACCACTGCAGTCAGAACTCTCTAGTCCCTCCTCAACTGAGAAACCAGGGGCTGAAAAAAAGAGCCTAAACCATTGCACACTGTTTCTCTTCTGTATTTGAGTCATTTAGTTCACACCAAGGAAGGTCTTTTCACGTTACAGAAGAGCTTTTTTCTCTGAAGTACTGAGAAGCTCCGATTCCTGACAGAGTCAAGGGAGATGCTTTTAAACTAGTTCAGCATCTTGCCAAAGATGCTTGTCACTGCACATCCTAGATCTTAAAATGCTAAAAGTTGTGACATTATGAAATAGAGATGAAAAAGAACACATTTCAAATCAACCCCTTTTTTTGCAAATATGAGGCAAATGCACAGAAAGCAAGCTATTACCTCAATGATTTACCTATAGACTGGAAAATCAAAACTTAGTTGCTTTAACCTCTGTAAAACAGGTTTCAGATGCATGTCTCAGAAAGTGGATTCAAGGAACTGGTTGTTCTTTATTCTCGTCCACACAATTGTTCCTCTGAAAAAGCATCTAAATAGAAATAGGGCTGAGTGAGAGGTTTTCTTAAATATGTATAAAAGTCTACAAAATGGATTGCCTGAATAACTATAACTGGAACATTCAGTTCCAGGGGAAGAAAAAAATAAAAATACTACATGTGATAAAAGCCCCAATACTACAGTAAGAAACAAAGTGAAACAACTAATCTAGTGCTACAAACTGATATACGTGTGTGTGTGTGTATGTATTAAATTAAGCATGATGCAAACTGTATGGACCAAAGGGTGGAGATTCTATTGGTTCTAACTGAGATGGAGTTAATTTACCCCACAGCTGCCCTCACAGTGCTATGCTTTGAATTTGTGGCTAGGAAGGTGTTGATAACATACCAGTGTATAAGTACATGTAATGGAAACTATTATATGACATAAGACAAGGCAGAAAGCTATCTTAACGTATATGTGAAACTTTTAAGATGAACAGTGTAATGCACATTCTCTGAGCAACTCAACTGAAATGGATAAATTACAGGCATAAAGGAAAAAAGCTAACAAAAGTATCACTGATGATTATTCTTAGTATCTTACAAAATGCACATGCACCATCCTTCCAGGAACAAGAAGTACAGCATTCACTCACTTCCCTTGCGTACCAAGAGTTATTAGTTGACACCTGTATGTCTGGCACATACTTCTCTTTCTAATGAGCATCACAGAAAGCACACATTCAGCCTCAGTTATTTGCTTGCTATTGCTAGTGTTCATCATTTAGGCCAGGGCATCATTTCACAACTAAACAAATGCCAAAGAAGTCATTATCAGAGAACATTACAATGCAATTGAAAGAACATGAAAAAACGTAAGGATCAAATCAGAAACCAGTTGAGAGAAGAAGAAAATATCCCCAAGGAATCAGAGGCTTAGACTTTTCCATGTTTCTAAAAGAGCTTCAACTCATCTACTAGCTAAATGCATGTGCCTGTGTAGCTATTTGGCACGAAACTAGGTGCTTTGAGACACAACCAATAGCCAGGTACCTAACTAGAGCATCATCATCCTTCTTCCCACTGCAACTGAAATTTTTCAGCCCAGTAAATTGGGGGCAAAAGTTAATAACAATTTATAAAAGTTGATCCCCTTTGCCCTTAGTAACTGGTGCAACTCACTGAATCTTTATTTAAAATTACCCATCTCAGGCAAATGCAAAAATTGCATAGGCCTTCAACCAGAAACTTCAGTGGCACCCAATAAAATACTAGTTTAAAAAGGTTTGTTTGTGTTAGCAAGTAAAGTACTTTCTCATAACATTTGATTAAAGTAATACCAGAAACATCAGGATTCAGAATTATTCTGAAGTGTACACTACTTTCACAGACACCTGTAAGTGCAAGATGAAAAACCAAAAAATCCAACACTGATTCACAGATCAAAGTAAAATACATGGTGAGGTGGAGTGCTATAAACCACTCTTCTCAGCAAAGTTGTTCACCCTCTACTCTTCATCAGCCTCCCTGCATAATGAATACCAGAAAGAATACATTGGCACGCACCCTAGAAACAAGTACTGTAGTTTCATCTGCAATGCATTAAAGATGACACAGAAACGTATCTGAATCAAGTAATAAACAGTCAGAAAAAGAAATAAAATTTTAATAATCCCTTTTTACATTCAGTTCTATTCAACCTGGTTGGATTGGTTGGCTATTTTTTTTCTTTTTTATGCATAAGCCACAAAGAGAAACAAAAAGGCAATAAGGACTTTTCATAAACACAATACCAAAAGAAAAAAAAGAAGTGGAATTAATATGATTATGAAGATTCATTGTTTTGTGAATATTTATTAGTTACAGAGCCACTAAATCTCCCATTTGATAGCTCTCCTAGAAAAAAAAAAAGGTATTTTTTACAACTTGTTCTACAGCATTTTTCATGCCACCCTTTAAAGAATTAGAACCAAGAGAAAAGAAACAGAAAAGATAATATTTGTTATAGAAATTACTTATTTTTCTGTCATATGACACTTCTGAGGAAAGTACAGGGTATTGCAGTTAGTCTGTTTTATTACACTTCATATTTATATAGATATTCACAGAGGTTTACAGCAATAGACCTTCCTCAAAAAATTAAATTAATTTTTCAAAAAACATATTATTTTCTCCTTCATGAATGAACAACTTTTAGTTTTCTTCTTATTTTTTAATTCCACTTTTCTCCTCACATATTTGTAAAGATGCTTACACTCTCTAGTTTCTTTATCCAACAGTAAATGTCTGTGTTTACATTTGGTTGTCTCTACCAAGTAAAAGAAAGCAAAAGAATAAGAGAGCAGAAAGTATTCTATGTGCTTGCCCTCTGGGGCATGACCTTCTGTGAGAGCACTCGTCTCTGCACAGGAATGGGTGACAAAAATATTGCAATAACATGGAGCAGAGTTCCTAAGACAGTGACCCAAACTCAGATGCCCTCCCCATCCATAAGCACCCACAATTTGTGGGGCATTCAGTTTTGCAGCTCTGGCAGTGCAGTCTCAATATAAAGAAGTTTGTTGGTTTACAGATTCTTTGGGAGGAAATAAAGCCAAATGTTGGCCTTAAATGTACAAGAACTTTTGTGGAATATAACATAAGTCAAAATGTCTTGCAAATTTTTTAAAGGAATTATTTAATTTGTTTCTAACAAATATGTAGGTGTAATTTTAATTTCTACAAAAAAACTCATACATATGTGATTGGCTGGTTTCTAAAAGTAAAGAATGATGTCTCCGCAAATTGAGAAATAAATTGTGTCCACAGTGATGAGGGGTTTTTGTAATCAAACATGTCACAGATTATTAGATTTGTCATCAAGCTGTTCTCATTGTTTTGCAACAGGTGAAACAAATAGCAGTAGATTTGACAATGGTTTACTCACTAAGATGTCTTTCATTGTTAACGTGAGAGGTTTCAATCTGCTATTGATGGTTGCTAAAATATCATTCAGAAATCAGCACCAGGCACTGAACTTGAAAATGAGCCCTGATGTTCAATTACCACCTCTGCAAAGCTTCCTATTTTTAGATATTTAACTTACCATCAGTTCAACATAACTTGCAGCAACTGAAAGCTTTGCTTGAGTCCCTAATCTCATTACTTCATAGACCAAGGCTACAGCAAACACACACTATTGTAAGAAGTAACTAAAATATCGGTGTCCAGGACCATCATTCAATAATGCAAAAGAAGCTCTAAATAAACAAACTGTTGGACCACACTGAGCAATGCAGAGGCACTACTGTATCAGGCAGAGTGTGAAACGAGTACACCACAGAGATTCTAAAAGAAAATGGGAACACCCATGAGAGTAAGAACTAGAGCTGAACTGTACTTTCCCATCAGCATGCATTCACATGTTTGCTAGCAGTATTTGTTTTTCACCTAAGTCAGTAGAGTGCCTCTTTTCAAAGACTTGATCAATAAAAACAGGCTGAACTTCTCTTCATTATAAGCTAGACAGTGAAATAAGCCATTCAGTGCCCAAAGGCTTATTCAGAAGATCCTAGATGTTTTCCCATATGGTCGTCACTGATGGTTACTTCTTTAAAGAACTTTCCACTATCTGCATTACTGCAGTCTACCCCATACTCACACCTGAGTATCATGAAAAGACATAGATGGAAAGCTTACATGGTACCTGAGCTATGTATAAAGTGGCATCTGTCCAGCAACTTCCATTAAATGAACATAGGAAGAATGTGGAAACACAGGAAGTTCCGTGGGAATGGAAATACTTCAAGTGGGAAAAACACAGTAAAGATTTCTTGCCTGTTTTTAATACCTGAGAGAGAAAGAACAGTATACACTTCAAGTTTGCTAATCTTTCACTTTTTTGAGAGGGTTTGTGTGTCACAAGTCTAACTAGACACATGAAAAGGAAAGACAGTCAGGACAAGGAAGAGTAATTGAACAAGGTGAAGCAAACAGTCTATGGGAGACAGGAACGATTGGTGTGTACAGAAGGCAACTGTTTTTCTCAGGCAGATTTCTAAGGGCCATCAGTCTGGTGCTTCCATTAGTGCTATAGGTTGTAACTATTTTAACCTATTTATGTAATTACACTAAGACTGTTAAAGAATGAAACAAATACAATATGTTGTTTCTTTAACGTTTTTGTCATTATGGTCTTTTGTTTCATGTGGACCAAAACATATAAGAAAAGTGATGAGTGTAATAGGAAAATTCTTCAAGTGAATTCAAGGTGTGTATATGTGAAGAACAGCAGGATTTGAGTCTGAGTAGAAAGACTGATTAAATAAAGACACAATACAATGTAAGAGAATAGGGAAGGTCTCCAGTAGATACAGGAGCCAATGCTAGGTACTATTCCACTACTAAGGCAACTCACTGTTGAAAAACAACTAGCTTGCTTCATAGGTGATAGTAGATTACAAGGCAGCTTTGGTCAAACATGTTATAAACAGAAAAAAAATGTACAGGTAAGAAATTTTATCCTTATGAGACTCTATCTGTATTTGCTCCTGTACTGAAGCTAGGAAAACTACTCTTTCTGGGGCAGACACTTCTGCCAAGTCAGGTGTTAATGCATACCTTAATGTTATTCAGTAAGGACACAGCGCTATGTATCACAGACTGAAACTGCCCATTTTACCCAGCCTTCAGGCTTTCCCATGCCAACGTACAGCTTTGTGCTTAGTTATATATGCAACAAATGCACTTGGGATATCTTTCCATATGAAAATCATTGAAAAACTGCATTGGAAAATAGGCAAATATACATGAACATAAATTCAATGCAGTTTACACAGGATTTTATGATTCATATGAAGACTTTTTGACCTCCTTGCCTGGATGACTACACAGTTCAGTTTGCAAAAGGAGATTGTTTCTTTTGAAACGGATTGTTAACAAGAATCTATTTACTCTTCCATAGGCTTTACTTACGTAGCTTTCAGCTATTAGAACAAAAAAAGAATATTTGTCGAATCAGTCATTTAAAAATGGCAACATATTATACTACCAAAATGTTCTATAATAGAAAAACAAGCATTAGCTAGTCCACAAAAATATTAATAACAAAAAGTCTTAAACACAAGCAAAATATTAATTGTGTTGCCATATTTTCTCCCCCTGCATTCACTGAAGAATTTTTCTGCAGAAATCTAAAGTGGATCTTGAGCCAGCAAAAATGAGGATGATTCTTTCTCCACTGACTTTCTGTCAAAGCCACTAACAAACCAAAACATATTTTAAAAGTTTAATTTTGTAAATGTCTTCTGTTATTCCAATCATATCAAGAAGACCTATGTGGTATTACCTAAAAAATATAAACAGGGCATCTGACTAGCATAATTTATATGACACATATTCAATAGCCATAATGACTCTTTTGCAAAACAAAACTATCGTATTTCTGGTACCATCTCTCGTGCTGTTGCAATTTTACTCCAATTTTCCTCCCATGTGTCAGAGACTCCATATCACTGTTCCAAAAGATTAACTTTTCTAATAGTTTCGACTTCTTGTTGATTCAAATGACTGCCTACTGGTTTCTCTCCTTAGTTAGCACTTTTACAGAATCTATTGTCTACCTCTTTATCGTCAAATCAGAGCTCATCTTTGCTGTGAAAATGCTTTTCCATTTTTCCTGTTCAAGAGGAACTTTATGGTTTTTCCACGTCTCCTTTATTCATCACAGTGCTTTATGCACATATAATGCCCCAAACCATTTTTAATATCTTCTTTGAACATCTCCCACTTCTGTTCTGTCGCAATGCCTACGAAGGGCAGGTATTTATAGATGTGATCACTTGCTTACACTCAATAAATATCTTTGTTCTCCTTTCATACCCCACCTTTTTGTCTTTTGTTTTCTTCAAACAGAAGTTCTGCAAATTCCTTCAAGAATCTGCAGGACCAAGTGAATGGTCCCAAACCAGCTTGAATGCACTAGGTTGTTTTTTTTTTTTGCTTAGTTGATGTGACTGCAGAGCGATATCCACCCTGACTACAGAGCAGGGACTTTACTACAACTAGAAAAACACTTGATGCAGCCAAAAGCTAAATTCAGAGACAAATCATCACATCTCTGCAAAGCAGTGAATTGCATTTTGTTAACACATCTTCAGTTACCTTTTGTGTACTCCTTCAAAGAGTGAAGTATTTCCCCCTAGAACAAAAATTAACAGAGAAATCCATTTGATTATTCTGCAATGAAAGCCTTTCCCAAGGAATCTGGGCTCATTAATCCCCATTCAATACCATCTCATCACATTTTGTTTATGGGCCTTCTCCTATCTAGTCTTCATTTATCATTTTACTTGATTCTGGCTGACTCTCAAAAAAAAAAATTTACTGGCCATTAAGAGAAGACTCTGTCATTACCATCATGTACCATCTTTAAATCTTTCCTATGAACTGTCTTGAATGTGACATACTGTTAATAGTAAACAGATTGGTAGAATAATAAGGAGTTCAAAGGTGTAAAGCTGATCTGAGCAATATCTTGGCAGTTTTGACTCTGACTGTGGAGCAGCTGTATGGAACAGGACTCAGAATAAATAATAACAGCAGTGACAACAGAGCACTACTGCTGTAAAATCTTAACTGAGGAGCTGAGTCCTACTGAATGCATAGCATCCAGCATAAGACAGGTTGTGGAGGACACAAAGGAATTTCTATTCTATTCTCAGCTTGAGGAACAATTGCAGCAAACAATCTGCCATATTCTTATGAAAAAGTATTTATCTTGCCAGAGAATGTGTGTGCATGTGTGGAGATGCTTGTTAGGATCATTTTGCCCAGGTTTGTAATATGCTTAGAAACGATGATAACTGGTTAAGGGCTGAGTGAGGACAGGAATCAGTCAACCTCTCAAACATTAAATTTTTGTGATTTGAAAAAGTACTCATCAGCTGACTTCACTCAGTTGACTTCAATATAACTCTTCTCTTACATTCTTTGTGACATAGGCAGAAGTCTGTGCCTTAGGTCTCACAGTTAACTGAATTTTACAGCTGAAAGCTGATTTTTAAGATAATTTTTACTCATTTAAAAAGGACCAAACATGGACATCACAAGTCAAAACTGCCAACAATGTTAAAGCCTTAACTAACACTGCAGAGTTTGCCACAATGATTATTAAAACCATGAAGTAAAAGGTGAGCTTTGAATGCTATTAAAAGAGTATGTAGAACAACATGGTCTGTATCTATTTGAATTAATCATCATTCTTCAGGAGAAAAAATTATCACAATTTAATGCCTATGAAAGTCATTAAAGCTATGGAATTCTTTAATTAAGGATTTTCATATAACTACACATGGTTCTTTTTCTTTTTGGCATCCATACCTGGGTCTGTCTGCTTCCCAAAGAAGTATGAGACTGGAGAGAGAGCATATTTTATCTAATGTGAACATCTTCCCACAGCTTATCTCATCAAAATATTTTATATATACATTTCTACATCCACAGAGATATATAAATACTGTTCTTGCGACAATAGGCATGCTGAATCTACTGTCTCTCAGTTTCATCACTTAAAAGTTTCTTCTGCAAGAGCTCATAAAAAATTCAGATTTGTGTTCTAGTTTTGAAAATCAGCAATAAAGTTTAATATAATTTCTATACAAATTGAATCAAACTTGAATAATACTTATGTTTCCCTATTGCTTTTGCCTGAAATAAGTGTCTATCATGTTCTGTGAGGGTCTGATCACAATTACTGTATAAGTTTCTTCATTAGTTAGAGAAAACGAGTTGCATTAAACACTTCATAAGATTTGACTCACATTCTGCTTTCACTTTGGAGCACCTGAAACTGCAATATTAAAGCAGAGCTTTTCTCTATCATGATATAATTTCCATCAGCATTTGCACAATAAATACATCAAGGCTTCTCTCTACTTTACTCATGTATTGAAAATCAACTTCCAAGAAAATTAAGGGTGTTTTACCCATATTTTGACTGACTAAAGTCAGAATACCTTTTCTTTCCCCATCCTTCTGTTTACTGCTAATTAAACTAGTTGCCAGTCTTCTGCATGGTGCCTAACCTTCAGAAGTAGTCGGGGACCACATCATGCACACATTATGAGCAGTGTTAATCCCCATCATGATACAAAGGTGAGTTTCACAATGCTAGTGCTGGCAAAAAAAAAAATCCTCAAAGTCTGCAGGTATATACCATTTTCTGCAATAAACTTTAATTCATGGTTGGTACATGTTTAACCCCAGCCAGCAACTAACCTCACACAGCCACTTGCTCACTCCCTCCTGATGAGATGTGGGAGAGAATCAGAGGGGTGAAAGTGAGAAAATCTATGGGTTGAGATAAAGACACTTTAATACATAAAGCAAAAGCTTTGCACACAAGCGAAGCAAGACAAGAGATTCTTTCACCATTTCCCACAGGCAGGCAGGTGTTCAGCCATCCCCAGGAAAGCAGGGCTCCATCACACAGAGTGGGTACTTGGGAAGACAAACACCATCACTTCAAACATCCCACCTTCCTCTTTCTTCTCCCTTCTTTATGCACTGAACATGATGCCACACAGTATGGAATACCCTCAGGGTTAGTTGATCCCCTCCTGGCTGTGTCCCCTCCCAGCTCCTTGTGCATCCCCAGCCTCCTCACTGCTGGGATGGTGTGAGGAGCAGAAAAGGTCATTCTGTGCAAGCCCTACTCAGCAATAACGAAAACATCTCCGTGTTATCAACACTGTTTCCAGCACAAATCCAAAACACAGCCCCATACCAGTTACAGCAGAGTAAATTACCTTTACCCCAGCCTAAATCAGCACAGTATTTTAGACTTTCTGGTAACTTAACAGTACAGGAATTAACAGCTTGGAAGGAAGTAGTAGTTCAGCTGCTCTCCACCTTTGGATGCACTGAAGTAATCACAGGCACAACCATTCAGCAAATGCTTCTTGTACAGGTGGTCAGGACATATATAATCATGCAGGGATTTATGACTGCCCATAAACTACATATCAAATTTCCTGTTGACACCAGGAGCAGATCCAGTTACTATGTATGAAGTATCAGGAGCCACCTGATGCTGACCAGATCTTTGTGACCAACAATCATATAAAGCCCTTGAGGCTTTGTCCTCCAAAAGTGTGATAGAAAGCTTAACCTATCTTTTGTGAAACAGAATTTAATAACAGCATTTTCTTGAATATGAAGTCAAGATTCCATTTCCAAGAAAAAAGAAGTGAAAACATGACCTTGCCCCACTCAGGAGAAATTGGAAAGCAGTTCAACCTTTGCCTAAATAGTAAATAAGAAAAAAACATAGAAAGAAAGCAAACAAACAAATATTGGAGCCCTTATCAGAATCCAAAGTAAGGAATCCTTGCAATAAAGTGAGCAAAAGAAAAAGTTTAATGTAACCAAGTTTCAACATCTTTACATAGTGAATAGTAATGATTTCTGGTTCCCATTTCCAAATTTGTGACACAGAATAGTCTTGTCTGCTGATTAAAAGTGATCCAAATGAGTAGCATGCAGTGTAAGGTACCCTAGAATATCTAGATAACATGTTTTCCACAGAAATGGAAAAAAGTATCAAAATACTGCCACATGACTGTTTGACAAACTTCTCTGGAAAGTAATTTTACTACTGAACAAAAATACTTGAGAAGAGTTACAAGAAAAAAGGTTTTTCTTGCATGGTTAAATTATTAAAAACGTCTCCTCTGTGTATTCCTTGTATCTTCTTTGAATATGGCTTCCTACTTCAGAGGTTACTTTCCTCGTATTCAGTTCTGCAGGCTTTTACACACTAATCAGTGAAAAAGATTACAAAGTAGAAAAGAATTCCAGTAAGTCACTTAGTTCATTGAATGAGTAACAACCAGTGCTGTGAGTGTCGTTCTATGACTCACTGAATACGTGTTTATTCGTGATAACCTGCTTGCTTATGAAAACCAAAGGCTGGACTATTTTTAAAAGTCAATTAATTTTCTGTTAGAAAACCCTGCTGGTTTGCAGATCTGTAGGTAAACCTGCCCCTGTAAAGCCCCATCTGGTTTGTTACCAGCACAGAGCTTCCACAGGGTTTGTACACCTTGGGAACAAAGAAGAAAAGATACCAGGTTTAGAGCACACTGAGATCAACAACTACAGATCAGGAGCCAGCAGTGCAGAAATGGGTAAAACAGATGGGGAAATGGAACTGGAATGGAGAACTCTGGTGAATGGTACCACATGAGTGCAGTGGTATGTCAGAAAAAACACATCCTTGAAACTGCAGGAGGAGCAAGCAGGGACAGCTGGAGTAGTTGAGCACACTTCAGACACATAGGGCAAATTTCTTGGAGTTCTTGCTCATCAGTGCAAGATAAAATTTGCATTGACAAGCGCTGAGGCTTTGCACTGCCTTGAGTTAATGTGGTAATTAGCTTTTGTCACCACAGACCACACACTAAACGCGTGTATGGTTCCTCCTTTCCGGCAACAAATGAGGCTCCCATTGCAGCCCCTTATGAGCACTGCACTAACACTATAGTGGTGGGCAAATCAAAAACTGTAACATCATTTTAAAATATACACAGCATCTTCACACGCCACTTGGCTTCTCAGATTCTATCCTTTTTACATTTCCTTGAAAAACAAATTTTAAGCTGGTGACACTCCTGATTTCCTCTGAACAAACATATTTTAATACATTTAAGCACTGAATTGGGCATGTGCCCTTGTCTCAGGCTTTTGTTTTTCTTTACAAAATTTCAATAACTACTTTACTTGGACTGTTCCATGTCATAACACATTCTGCCTATATTTTTCTAGTCTGCTTCACAGCTTAGTGTCTGGATTAGAGTCCCTAGAAAACCACACAGTTTTCTTACCTCCTATTACCTGATAGAAGTAATTACACTGCAGACTAATGCATGCTCACAAAGTCAATATTTGTATATTACCATTCTGAATGAATACAGATACTTATAGCCAAGACAGATGTTCAGTGAATTGTCTGGAGAAAGATTCTCAGAAAGAAAAACAGTGAAGAAATTCCTTTAGATGTCTCCTGCATATTGCATGGGAAAAAAAATGTTATAAAGTATCTCCATGAGAATAAATCATTTTCATAACTTTAAAGCCACTTTTCAGGGAAAACACATTTTCATTGACAAAAAAGAATATCAAGTTTTGTCTTGCTCTTGTTCTATAATACCCAGGCACTAAAAAATGGAATAAATACATTAACTTGACAAAAATTTCTTGAGGATATGCCATCTTCCAACTACAGTTGTAAAAAGGCAGAATTCAGTTCCAGTGCTTAATCATTTAAATGACGAAGAAATCTGAACTTCCACCAGAGGTAAAGCTTGAAATATTTAAGTCAGTGTGAAGTCAAAAATGAAGCCTGCCTTTCAGCTCATCATAGCACAGCACAAGGGCTGGAAGGTTGTCAAAAAATCTGGCTATACAGAAACTTCATGAACAAAATTATTTTGTGTTTTCACCAGTTGCTACATCTAGTGTTTCAGACAAAGGAGCAAAGGGTAATTTCAAAACTAAAACCAGCAGAAATCTCTTCCTCTCCATGGACTACAAAAAAGATACTGACAGTGAATTTGACAACATTTCCCATGGAATAATTGAATATAGTAAAAATAGTAAGTTGAAAATAAAGATGCACCTTATGTGAGATGCCCCATGGTAGTATACATGAAGACTGAGATTAGTTACTGTCTGCACATTGCAGTATTAAAAAGTCCTCCAGTGAGTGGTACTCGTCAAAATGGAGACCATCTTCAGTTAACACAAAGACATCTTGTCACTGTAAAAATGTTGTTGCATCACCCTCAGAAATAACAAAGAAGTAGCTCTGTAAACACACCAGTTTCAGGATTCTGTGAGTGTGCAATCTGGCCACAAGGAAAATTCATACATCTAAAGTTTGCAAGATGTTTGGTACAGGAACATAAACACAGTACAAGCTCTTCTTTGTAGTTTACTATTCTCCAGCAAATTTTCCCGTACCAATATACCAGACCAATATAATGAAAATCCTCTTCCACACACAACAGTGGTTGGACTCCATGATCTTAGAGTACTTTTCCAACCTAAATTAATCTATTCATGTATATCAATTTTCAATCTAAAACCCCTGTTATTTCTATTCCATTGTTTCTAAATAAAGAGATAAAAAGGACTTTATATTACTAGTCCCTACAAAATTATGTAATATAGTCTAAAATCAATAGATGCTTTCAAAAGAGACACTATCATCTCACTCTGTTCTCCCTGGAAGCCAGTTCTATGTAGACAATTTTATGTTAGCATTAAAAAGGGCAAGGAAAACTTAAAACTTAAATATGTCATTGCTAAATAAAGAAGCAAATTACTCTGTCTTCTGGAATATGAGCTCCTGTCCTTCCCAGGGGAGTTTTTAAGATTCTCACTAAATTAGATCAGTTGGTAACTGGGATACTTTAATTAAGATACTACCATTCTTCCTTCCTTCTGATTAATTCTGATAAGATTTGAACTACTTTGTTTGAACAGTCAAATTTTTCTGCTTGCCTTTGAAAATCATTCAGCACAATTCCCTATGAACAGTTTAGTTCCAACCTCCAACCTGTCATTTTAAATTTTACTATTTAAAAAACCTTAGCTTTTATTCTTATGATTCATTTACTGTCAAGTTGAGTTTTATTATTCAAAAATACAATTTCTAGCTTTGATGATTTAGTGCCTAAAGGCTAAATTGATACATTTATGTTCAAAAGCAGTTCAGAAAAAAGTCCTTATCCAACAAGAGTAAAACTGCTGCTATTACACTACCCAAAATATGTGGCCTGCCTCTTAGCTTTATGAAGTTCTTTTCTATTCCCACTTTCTTACATGCTCAAACTTTCTTACCATTTACAGATGCAAAACCAATAGAAAAAAACCTGAAAATAAAAAGTGAATTCACAACAATTTCTTACTTGCTGACAGATTGTTAAGAGTCTGCTGGGAAGTTAATGTTTTACAAGTGGAGATTTCAACCCCTACACCACATTGTCTATGGTAGTGAAGCAACCTGAGAACAAAAATTAAAAGTGGAGGTGGCAATTAAAGCCAGTACAACGAACATAGTAGTGAAAGGAAAAAGGAAGAAAGAAGAGGGGAAAAAAAAAAAAAAAACAAAAAAACTCCAAACAAACAAAAAAAGACAAACAAAAACCCCCAAAAACACCAAACAAATGGCAACAGGATCACAGTTGGATTAATGTGCTGCTTTGCAGTGCTGCAGTTTGGGGTTTTTTTCCCTCCCTCTATTTGCCAGGCATCTGAGACTGCAGAGTGCACTATTCTACATTTAGCTTGGTGTCACTGTCAGAGGTAGGAATCTAACCACTCTCTCCTTGGTCACCCAGGACTCTGCATAACAGACAGTCTTGTGTTCCACTTTGCCACCCCTGTTCTCTTACCCATATATACACCTAGAAAAGAACTTCATGCCAGGGTCTCTGTAGAAGCAGCGAGAAACAGCTCAAAAGCAGCTCTATTTGGTGTGGAAACTATCATTAATAGAATGAATTTCTTGATTATTGTAAGAATGCTGTAGAGGGGACATTTATCAGGCATGGATTTGGTTTAAGCTTGAACGGTTATATTTGGAAGGAACTGAGATGAGTCACTTTGAAGCTACCTGTCTTCTTTTTGTAAAGATAGTTTTCCTTCAGCCATACAATAGCCTTTGAAAAATCAATATACTTTTTTTTTTTTTAATTTAGCTACTTTAGACTTTTTTTTAGACTAACAACTCTTTCAGGAGCTTTTGGGGTTTGTGCTGTCTTTCAGCACAGTGAAAAAAAAACCTTTAATTTTGAATGAGTTTTTCTATTAAGCTATTTATTAATAAAATCCCACTCAACCCATTTGAGACATGAGCAGACTCTGTGTTCATTTAAAAAGTGTATAGACCACATGCCTTCTGTTTGGATCCACATACAGGCAGTAATTAAAACCTCTAGTCGTAAAGACAGTTTATCTCCCAACCTTTCCTCGTATTTGCAGTCAGTTAAATGAATTACTTTCAGAGATTAAATTTACTCCCAGTGGGGAACATTCCTGCCTGTACTACTAGTAACACTCCTGTTGTCCACTTAGGCAGCAAAAATAAATCATGTAAAATAACCCTATTCATAACTACTAAGTTTTAATAGGGAAAGCTAAAAAACAAAACAAAATTTGGTGCTACTGTGGATTTCAACTAGAGCACTGTAGTTTACACTAGCCCAGGATCTGTCCTTACTCCATAAAAAGCTAGAAGAACAAACAGTAGCTGAGAGTGAATTTCTAAGGGTGAAATTTGACATAAACCAGTCAATCCTTAAGACACAAAGTTTTAAGCAGGCATTCAAATTTCAGTACTAATGACCAGACTCTTGGCTTCTAAGGATTTGACTAACAGGGCTGCAAAAAATGGAAGAATTATCAGTTTTTGTGTTCCAGCATCTGCTCCTTGTAGACCAGGTAACAGACAAAAGGTCTATTCCTCCACAAGTATGTCCAGCAAGGGTCAATTAGGAGATGATCATGGATATCATCACCTGAGTGGATAAACTAAGAATTACTTACAACTGTACATCTGTTATGAAATCTCAAGCATAGTGGAGTGTTCATAAGTATCACACTTAAAACCTTTAGTTCAAGCTCTTTTCACCATGAAAGGTGGAAATAAGAAATGGGATTCCCCTTGACTTCATCTGGAGTCCTGCAAGAAAACACTCCTTAGGTATTTTGTAAATATGCAATATGATCAGTCCTGTACTTTCCTATAAATTAGCAGTAATTAAACAGTCATATTGATACTAAAGGCTGACACGTCACTGAGGCTGTAACTCAGCATCTGCTATCACACAGCTATTATTCAATAGGTTACAGATTCAGGCAGAACATGTTACATCAGTGACTCACATCTTGAAGATTTATGCCTAATCACAAGGATCATACATTTGTTTAAATAAAGAGTACACTCATCACACAATATTCACTTATGTACCATAAGATGTAATACTTCATTTAGCAATAATAATTTTGTCCTTCTTCTCCTCAGAAAAATTTGTATTCGAGCACACTATTACATCTTGAGTTGGGATAGATGGGTGTTCCTAATACACAATAGAACTATGCTATTTTAAATGTATAGCCAAGCTTTCAGCCCTCCCTTCAGCCTTCAAGGAAGAAAAGCATCTTGACAGTCACGCATGAAATTTCTCCTGGACACAATGTCACTCAAGCTACCTGAAAGGAAAGAAATTATGTGGACAATATCAATAACCATGAGAAGGAAATGAAATTTAAACTTTCTTGAGACAGTAGAAACAATGAAAAAAAGTTATTTAAGCATCATCCCCTGCTCCCATTCCTCCCAGTCCCAGTTCAGGGTCTTCTGACCCTAATGACAAAAAAATGCACATTTCCCTTGCTTTCTTCAAATTAGTTCAAGTGCATTCTTTCAAGTTTTAATGCTGGAAAAATACATGTGCTAAAGCTTTTTCTTCATGAGTAAAGAAGAAATAATGGACAAATAGATTCAGAAAGAGAGAACTAGCTTGTTAAAATCAATGGACTTGCACTCAGTGCCATGCTGGTGCATTTAAGGATTTAGATCAAGCCTGTCTTTATCCAGAACTAAGGCAAAATTCCTAGCACAGAATGTTCAGTTGTGAGGAATTGTAGCATTTCTTTCATTTTAATTTCGTGTTCTTCTAAATCGTTTATCTTTTATAAATGTTCTGCCTCAAACTGTAAGCATTACATTACAGCAATAATAAAGTGACTTATTGCTGACTTGTTATCTTTGAAGTTCCAGAATGACAAGAAGGGCTGAAAAATGGATTTTATTACATCCACTTCTCTTCTGTGAGAACAGATCAGACTTCTCTGAATTATCAATTCTTTTTTTCCAACAAACCAATCATCATCTAACTTACCTGTTCATAAATCAGTTCATGACTATTTCACATTACTGTGCATATATGAGGAAAAACTCTATTAAGAAATAATAAGAAAAGTCATTTAAAATGTGTATCACACAAGGCACAAAACCCTTTAGCTGAAGAAGATAAACAGAAACTGTGTAGAATAGAATAAATTTTTAAAAACCCCAAACAAACAAAGAGGAACTAATTTATGCAATCAAAAGCCAGAAAAACAGATTTCAACTCCAAATCAAAATGACAAATCTGTGTTATTTCTGTGTTGATATAAACTTTAATTACTGAATCTTAGGTATTTAAATGGCAGCTCAATACAACATAATTTCAACCATATCTTGTTGTTGTTGAGATTGAGCAGTTCCCTCCACAGAGCAGCATAAAGAACATCACACAGCTTCAGTTTCCAAGGCTTTCTCTAGGTGGCTACTGGCAGTTGGTCTATATTTTTGATATGAAATTCTTCACAGGTTGCATGTAGTGCATTTGAGAAAAAGTTAGATGACATAGGCTCACAAGGTTTAAAAACCTGAAGTTATATGAGGAACAGGTCTAGACTAAAATAGTAATTTTTGTTTCAGTTTTCATACATACAGTCATCTGATAATTTTTCCATTACATAGCTCATTACATAGTTCAAAGAAATTCCTCCTGTGCTCACTCTCATAAAGTGTTTCAGGGCTTCATTTGTTGAGAACCATTACTTTGCCAACTCTGCATATAACAGCAAGGTTCCCTGTAGGATCATATTTTCCAGGATTTTAGTTGCCTCATTACCCAAATGAACCTTTTGGATGGTAGAATTTAACAGTCTGTCCAAAGTTTTAATTACTCTGATACTGTTCTTTGAATTATTGGATCCCCAGGTGTTCCACAAAACCAGGCTCAGTTTTCACCACCATATTCCATCAATCTTATTAATAATCTCTTTTATCTGGATTATTATTTCCATTTTGCCATTCCCTTTATTGTCTTACTTTACCCTCCCATTCCTGTAATTTTTCACCCTATGATCGGTACTGGTACTACTACTGCCATTTATAAACACAACTCCTCAATCTCCCATTAAGGCTGCTGTTTATTTTCCAGTGTTAATTACCATTTGGTATTTCAAAAACATCTTATGAGGATGACAGTCATGATTAGGCCCTACCATATAAACAAGTTGTCTAGAAATTTATTACAACTGAATTTTACACTTTATAACCAACTGAAATGGATAATTAACTCATCGTGCACAGAAACATGGTCAATAGAGTTCAAGACAAGGAAAAGCCAAGGAAGCAAACTTCAGCTGCCATCACAAAAAATGAAACCTAACATTATACATTATGCTTTTGACTCTCCAGGCAGACCAGTGAGGATTCCTTTTCTTTATTATTACCCTATTCTTATCTTAATGAATTGCATTAACTGTCAAATTGCAATATTGTGCTGTTTGAGTCTTCAAACTAAAGTTCACAAGGCACATAAGTTGAGCTGGAGTCTTTTGTCCACTTTCATCTCCAGAGCAATGTTCAAGCTGATTTTATATGTAAAAACTGTGTTCTGACTTTCCTGTAAGAACAAGTGTCACTGAAAATAATGGCTTCTCCAGTAACTCACAATTAGCCCAAACACAATCAGTGTCTCTGCTTAAGGATTGTAACAATATATGCAGATATTGCTTCATTGCATTTCATTAGCACATTGAATTTCATTAGAACTTCACTTCCATTGAACTATTTACTTGTACTCAACATGTGAAAATAAACATAGTCCAAGTTGCTAGAACATTTCATTGATAGAATAATTGCTTCAATCATCAGTTTAGCTCATATACCTCATAGCTGGTGGCTAAAAGTTTGTTCTTGTTACATGTCTCTGTTCATAACTTAATTCAGACAACACTTACCGCTACACTTCCACATGAAATATTAGTTTACCCTATGTCAACAAAATTTGCAGCAAGTAAGTTTATTATTATAGATTGGGACTGGAGTTTGCAAATTGGCTTTCAACATTCCCCACAAAATAGTATTCTGCAATGCAGAAGCTAAGTGCTCTTTACCTTTAACTACTAGTTCATGAGGTTATTGCTGCCTGCTTTTTCTGTTGCCCTGCCCTGTCCATGAAACATAAAATGTAGACAGAAAAAACATACCTCTTCACTCAAAGTCACGCAACACACCCGTCAGCATTTACAACACTGCTATGTAGTTAGTGTGCAGTGGGAACCTCCCATGCTTCAGAATCATTTCTTGTAACCATTTGGACAGTCTTTGAGGAACATGAACATGTTGGCACCCCATAAATTGATGCATTTAGTTTTCTCTCTATGCCAAGTTTTACACATATTGACACCAATTATACATTCCAGAAAATGCAGGCTAAGACCACTGCAATGAATCTGTCATCTGTCAGGTTTTTTTTCACTCTGGCAAACAACTGACAACACTTCATATAAATTGAGGTTCATTATATTCAGTGTGTTGGCCATTGAAGAAAAAGCTAACTACCTGAACTGGGATTTAAGCCTCTCCTATAGTTTTCAATTGGATATTGACTATTCTTCTTCAATTGCTGCTTCATATCATGGCTTTTTTCAACAGCTTTTATCCTGCTTTGTATATTTTTATATACTTTGTATATTTTGTCAGGCAAATGTAGAGAGTGGTGAAGTGATAAAGAAGAAGCAAGCCTTCCACTCTAAAGCCAGACACCATGATTTATCTGTAAGATGATACGTGTGATCTTTAGCAACAGAATTTGAAAAGTTACCATCAGCCTACTACACAAAGGCAGGGGGCAGATATGGTTTCATTCCAAGGAAACGAGGCTTGTGGGAACCAACCTTTATCTTCCCAACAAATAGTCAAGGGGTAAAGGGAAGTGGAGTAAAAAGATTAATTCTTTTGCTTACTTAATGTCTTTCAGCCTACTGGCCAGCTTCTGTATACTCTTCATGGAGAACTTGCACCTATTAAAGGTTAAAAGAGACTAAAGACATATGAAGTGAATACAAATCAGATCATTTTATTCAGAACCAATCAAAGCAAAAGAAAAACCAAAAGCCTTAGAAGATTCTGACCACTATCTAATAAGCATTTAATTTCCATTTTCAATAATTTAGTGGACTCTATATCAAGACAGATTGATATGCACCCAGAAGCTAATAGGACCTTGAGAAAGAAATGTGAATCCATTGTCTAGGTGGGACCCAAGTCTGAGATTTAGACTTCTACTGCTTCAGATTTCATTTCTGCCTTCAAGCAAGTAATTTCAGATTTTATCCGGAATTTGCTGCAATATTGAAAAGAAAAAATTCAAACATGAACGTGAAATGCTTCACAGAACTAAAGAAAGCTAGGACAAATAGAAATCATTCCATACAGGACTGGATCTTTGTCACACTGAAATTCCTTCACCATGTGCACAAAGGGATCCATGCAATGTAAGCAGAAGAGCTTACCCTACAAAACACAGCTACATGTGATCTGCCTGAATTACATTAAGTCTCACCGGTCCCCCTTAAGCCTTGTCACACACTGAGTCCTGAATGACCCTTTTCCAACAGAGGAAGAGTCTCCCTTGTCTGTCAGAATCTAGTTCAAACAATGCTTCAAGGCATAGTTTATTAATGCTAATATAGTTGCCCATGGACAACACACTATTTTAAAAGCTACTCTCTTATACGTGCAAATCAATATCATATAGCAATTCTTCCTTCTCTTGTAGCTTATTCTAGCATCTAATTCTCTTGGGCAACCATGAGATTTGCAAACCTCTTACAAAGATTTTAACTAAAATGAGATTCTAAGGACTGCAAAAGTTTTTCTTTGAAGAATATCAAGTATCTGGATGGAGTGGGGTCCCTGACTAGGTTCAGGGAAATGATCAGACGCTACAGTTCAGAGAAAACACAGCACTGTAAATGGAGCAGGGCTCTAAAGGGACTGCAAAGGGGTTTCCAAGTGCAAGTAAGAGCTGCTTGAAAAAATGCTCCTGTGAGAAACACTAAACTTGGGGTCTCCTGGCCTACTGATCAGCCCCACATAGTTAGAGTTACAAATAAACAAAAAGAGAAAGCACTGAGGTAGACGTAGAAGATTGCTGGGAAAGTGCTGTCAAAGGAAACTGGAGCTGCAAAGTTTTCCTCTGTGGATTACTGACTTTGTAAATAGAGTGGGGTCTAAGGTTCAACCAGGGCTCCATTTAGGGTTGAAAGAAAATGCAGAACTATCAGCTGAAGGTAACTCTAAAGAAAGATTAAAAGTCCTTAGCAGACTATTTTGTTATGTATTTTCACTGGTTTTATGGTCTCCTCCATCCGTTGTTGAAGAACCAGGATGGTATTTTGAGCACAATTTCAGTTTGCTAAAACTTGGGCTAATATGGTTGAGACAATATGTTATGGCAGAGACAGAAGAAGCAAGTAAGGAGTAGTGGATGATGACTATTCTTTCACTCCTAAATAAAGTGGCTGTCACAAGAGAATTTATAATTAAAATTATTAAAATGGGCTTAAGATATTACTCTTTTTTACCTGTCAAATAACACCTGCCCAGACTCGCTAGCCAGCATAGCACATTTGCTAACCACTCCTCACAGCCAGTGTCCAAATGACAATATTTGCCATTTGTGAACAGAGGAGCACTGAATCTGCCTACTGTGTGACTCAAATGTCAGGTTTTTCCAGTACTAAATGGCTTGGTGTTTAGAGTACTGTGACTCTAAATTTTGGGTTAGGTATGAGAAATTAATGACTGAGAAATAAAAAACTCTGAGGCTTATTCTGTGTTCCGTAATGGTACTAAGAAAGACCATTATCCATAATTATTATAGGGAATATATATCTGTATTCCCTGTATATTATTATAAAGGATATAATTTCCTCCAGAAAAGGCAACAAGGTAAGACTTTTAGGGAAAGAGAAAAGCAACAGATGCTATATATAAAATCATGGAGTAGTTTTCCTTTAAAAGGTCTAAAATTCTACATTCATATATATGCAATTTTGGAAATTATAGCATTCAATGGAGCACATTAATTTAGGAAATTACTTCTTTAAATAAAGGTTACAGAACTAAGATTGCTGCAGCTATTTGAAGGAATAGACATTCAAAGATTAAAATGTGCCTTTAGGACTTGGGAGATCTTGTTACAACACCCTCTTCAGGCAGAGGCTTTCTGTAAACAGATACATAAAATTATTTAGATAATCAATATTAATGAAATAAAGATATTTAAAAGAATCTCGGCTTCATTGTCTCATTTTCCCAGCTCTTTGTCTGTTATCTAAGCATTCTACTTAACCAGTGCTGGGAGACAATAAATATATCAGGGGGTGAAACACGTTCATATAATTTTCAATGTAGAAGTGGGGAATGCATAACTTTATTATTTTTACATGTAATAAAAGGCATTATATACATAATTCTGAGCCTTATATGCATTCCAATGCAAACAGAGGAAACAGCAATTAGAGCCTTACTATGAAAAACTATAGACAGATGAATAACAATCTGGTTCTGTATTAAAGAATTCACAGTGCCAGATGCTGATCTTGCCATTATTTATGCACAGCCATAACTCAAAGAACATAAGTAGTTCATTGACTGAATTATCATTCCAACCAGTGTTTCTGCAATCAAACCCAAACTATTTGATGACAGACAACAAGTGGATTACCACCCAGATAGCAAAAAATAATTTTTGAATCATTCCTGAGCTGAAGCACATTAATAAAATCCCCTTTAAAATGTTTTCATTATGATTTCCCAAGAGACTACAAAGTGTTTATGCACCCACAGTTTGACTTACAAGGATTCTAGTAGCTAGCACTCTTCCAAATGCAATCACAGAATTCCCTAGCATAGAAGTTAATTATCCAAAACATTGCTGATTTTGACTCTTAGTTATGCTATTGCTAGTCAAAAGGAGTTCTAATTAATTCATATTTCACTGGAAGCTGTCTGCATATAGGCAGTGAAGGCAGAAAGATGAACTGCTAAATCAATGAGTATGAAAAGAGAACTACAGCACCCCCAGTTATTCACCTAAAGACAAGCTCTGCTTTTCAGGACATGATGTTTCATGGGCATTTGTCTGCTGACACTTTTTTGACACCAATATAACCTTTATACTCCATAACTGACCTTCTGAAGTCAAAGTCAATGAAATCTCATAACAAAGAAAGGGGCTTCCCAGAGGTAATATTTTTGTATTGCGTTACTTTGCATGTACTTTTTGAGCTTCAAACTTCTTTGGTCAGTTGTCTATGATAATACAACAATTAATTCAACTGTGTGATTTCTTGCCTGGAAGCATAAAAGTATTCACTGTGTGATCTGCCTTGATTAAGCAAACCACCCAAATAGAAAGACTTCTTTTCTGTAGTGATTTCCATTAAGAAATTCCAGCTTCTTCAATGACATATAAGATTTGTGTAATAATGTAGAGTCTCTGCAGCTGTTGAGTTCCAGTGAGTTAAGGTAGGAGCTTCATTAATAAGCCTATTTATTGTTCTACTTGTAATCATCAAAAATTATGTAATCCCTAATCTGCAGAGCAAGTTTTTTCAGTAAGATCACTTCAACACTAACATATATTCACATCATATAAACTATGGTCCGTCATTTTTCATAACTTTTTAATGCATACATGCCTTAACACTTGTCATGGGTAATTGTATTAGTGGGTTGGTTCTGTGCCTGACAACGCCTCAGAGACAACTCAAGAAATTCTGTAATACACATTTATGTAGGATTATCTATGTATAGACACCACATGATTACTTATAACCTACAGGTTGGTTCTGTCATCACACACACAAGGTTTTGAAATTAAGCTAATTCAGCTGGTTTTCTTTTGGCTTTTCATCACCAGCCCCAGGCCCCTCACCTTTTCTAACTTTTCAAAATGCAGTTTATATAAGGCCCTAATTCAACCTATAACATTCAGACATTTCCTTTCTTTCCCTTCTCTCTTTTAATTCAGCATTTTATCTTCATTAATTCAAAATACGTTTTCTTTCTTCCTTTCTTTTTTAGTTTGGTCCAATGAACACAACAGAACTACCCCAGAAATAAGACTTCCAGACTTCCATCTTCAAATATGATACTTCTGAAATATAAGCTCAACTTCTCTAGTAAGATGAAACTGGTTTGTGTATATGAAGACACAATGAAGATTTTTTTCCCTTACCTTTTTATATTGTTGATGCTTTTTGTGTACATAACAGACCACTAGTATGTTACTCTTACAGTATTTACTTTCCAAATCACCTCTTCTCAGTTAAAAAAACAAAACAAAACAAAAAAATATAAAGAATCAAGGATGGAGAATCATGCATCTGAAGGTACTACTTTAAGAGCATATTTTTGTAAAAAGGTAACAATTAAATATGAAGAGCTACTTCAGAGTTGTTAAGTGCCTTGAAAACACCAACACACCACCTCTTTCTTTTTCTATGTTTTCCAGCTCCCTGTTTAGCAATTCTAATCTACAGCCTGCTACAGAACCACATCAATGTGCAGTGTGGTCACTGTAGTGGCTGCATAGGTCAGTAGAGAGGACCCCAGAGTCATGACTACATGACCCTGAAATGCTTCTGAACTCCAGGGACCTTCATCCCTTCTCTTGGCTTCTGCTGCATCATGATCTAAAGTAGAGTGAATCCAGTCTAGACATTACTGGGACACCAATTAAGCACAATGCTGTGCTCATTGAAACCTTGCTGGGACTGACAGGTTTGTTCTCTTACATGCCTGAGGCACAGGGCTGAGATCTTTGAGTGCCTGTGACTACCACACCCCCCCCTCCCCATTCATTAGCAGCATGCCAGTCATAGCTATGTTGAGGAAAATACTGCCATATGCAGAGCATAGAATTTTCAGGCACTCAGCTTAGCAGAGGAAGTGTAGTTAGAAACTGGGCTCTACAATGCTGAAAGAAATTTAGAGTGTGGAAAACTCTGCGACTGACTCAGGGTCTGTTGATAAGAGACTAGAAAATCATGGAGAGAACATTCTCTTTACAACCCCAAGTTAAAAAAATCTTTGTGCATTTAAGTAGCAACAACTTTAACATTGCTATGTTATGTTACAATAATTACACCCAAAAGCAACAAAAGTATAGTCTCTTGGTAATACAGCATGTTTACCACATCAAAAATACTCAGTGTTTTTTCCAAAGAATATTCTTGAAAGCTTTGTGAATTAAATATGTTTACAGATGAAAAGTGTCAGAAAGCAAAACAGAGCAGAAAGGTTATAAAACACTAACAAAGTAAAGTTATATATGCTGTGGAGTAAAGTTTTACCAAGTACATCTAACGGAACCTCATTAATGTATTTCACCTTTTTTATCAGATTTCTGAGTTTTCAAGTAGGAAAACAGAAACTACCACCAGATTTGGATGTTTCAGACAGCTTCTTCTTTAGTTCAGAACATATTTCTACTCCCCTAATTATTCATCCAAAAATCTCAGTAGCATGTACATTTTCTGGAAATACAGAATTCTCAATATATCTCCCCCTCTTCCAGGTAGACAGAAAAGCAATAATTAGTTATATGTTATGATCTTGCTGTATTTAAAATTTATTCCTTGCAACTAGCTTTAAAATACCTTATTTCCTAATAAGATCAAACCATGGTCAGCTCCAATTTTTGCCTTCTGTCCAATCTCTCCTAGTGTGAGCTGACAGAAACAGTTAAAATTCCATCCTTTCTCACTAACCAAGTGAGGAAGAGGCTATACAAAGCACAAAAACCATAAGTTAAAAGTAATTCAGTACTAACATTACTAAATGATCACAAAGACCAACTTTCATCTTGTTTTGTCCATGGACAAATACAAATAAATAAACCAAATATAGCTGCTTGCTGGTACACCACAATCACTAATATACCATTATGCACAACATTCAATACATATTCTGGAACAACCAGTGCCAAGCTCCAACCAGGTATTTGGCATAATCTCCTTGCTGTGCTGATCAAGCTGAATTGAGGCTTAAAAATGAGAGAGAAAAGCCCAACTGTTAGTTTTCAATCACTTCCATTCCTTTGTATATTTATTAAAGCCAAGATGTGTTAGGTAGTTATTCAAACATGGAAATGAAATATGTAAAAAACCTGAGCAGCAGAGTAGGTGCTGCTCTGCTTTGACATGCTAAGAGTCAAGCAGCTGGCTTAGGAGTGATCTTGGTGAGGAATACAGTCTGCTTTTATTTAGTTCAAAACTTGGTAAGTCTGAACAATAGCTGATGCAATTTCCATTTCTAACACGAAGTAAAACTGAATTGGAAAAATCAGAAGCCAAATTTTTGTATTAACTTTATGTTCATGCTTCAAAGAGTAATACCACCTGAAGCTGACAGTGCTTATCTGACATAGTTTCAATGTGTCCAGGGGAGCACAGAAAGCTATATCAGCATATTGATTTTTCAAAATGTGTTAGATACCTGTTCACTCTGAATAACTTAGCTTTATGTGGCACTTTAGCTGCTGAAAAACAGTGTTCAACTCTACTGTCCCTCTGTACCCTAGGGAACTTCACAGAGACAATATGCAATAAAAGATTACTACCTTTTCATGGTCTGGATCGAAGTTTACTAAACTTTCACAATCTCTTGCTACAGACTCCACAGAGACATCTCTAGAAATCCAAGAAACAGCAATAAAACTACTTTCCCAAAGCCCTGATAGTCAAGCACAGCTGCACTGGAGAAACAGAAAACAGTAAATGAGGCTCTGTGGTTAAGGAGAAACACCTGAGCCAGTTTAACACAGCTGCTGACATCTCCTCTGGTTTGCTTTCAGTGCCATGCAACGACGTTTTTAAGAACCAGAGCTAAGGATGATGAAAAAATGCTGTCATAACAATCAGATTTTGGCAAGAGATCTTCATACCTCTCTTCTTAGCCCAAGTTCTTGAGACCTTTCTCACAGGCTCTTTTGTATTATACTTTTCAGCTTACCTACTGTTAATATAAAGCTACTTATAATAAACCTAATATAAACCTACTTATAAAGCTACAAGCTCCAGTTGAAGGTCTCATTGAGATCCATATTACACAATCACTGGACATGAATTTATTAACAGGAGGCACAGGAAAGCAGCTAGTATGTCATCACCAGCACTGTGTCTTGCAACCCTTCTATGTTCCAAGGCAAGATGACACCCCTAACACAACTTAGTAACAGTTTTTACCTTGTGTGGAGTCCAAAACCACACAGCTATGTGAAAGTAGTAAGAAACAGAATACCTTTTTTTGCTAAATTATATGTAGAGAGAAGTAATACAAAGTAGTAACAAATTTAAAAGGCTCTAGTTTACAGCAAAAAAAACCAACAAAAAAACCAAACCAAACAAAAAAAAATAAAAACAAAAAAAACAAACCCACCCTTTTGGGTTTGTATGTGCTCTATTGATAAAAAGCACATCTAATATACAGATTTGATCAAATATTCTGCCAGCTTTACACAAGGTGATTTGACAAGTACAGAACCTGAAAGCTGACAGCAGATAAAAAATATATCAGCATTATTTCATATTTTACTGCTCTTGTGAGAAAACCGACTTGCCTGCAAACTACCAGAAATCACGAGGTCTCTTCAGGGACTCCTTCTGGGGAAAAAAAAAATATTCCTTTTCAGAATACTTGGGCAGTGGAGAAGGGAAGAGACTGGATGAGAGGTGTGTTACTTACCAAGTCTTTTTATATTCCTACCTAAGTTCCAGTCAAAACCAGGTTCCAGTTTACTAGTGATTAAGAAATTGAGGGTATCTTTTCCTTCCCTTCTTCCTTCCCAGGACATTATGTGACTTGTTTTCCTCAACCTTCCAGATCTCCAACTGAGTGGCTAAGCTATGCTAAGTAAACTGCACACACATATTGTATGCAACTCAGGAGCAGTAAGGTGACCTATCTTCCCTACTCTGCAGGAAAAATTAAGTACAATGTATAGTATATAATGGATAACAAGTACAATTTCCCTACAGCATTTCTATCTCAACACAAGAAACAACAAAAACAATGATCAAGGGTTGATCAAGACTCCAGGTAACATAGGAAATATGGGGCTCTATTTGGATAGCTGGACTAGCAAGAAAGTATTGTTAATATTTTTATCTTGCCTGTCATTTTGAAGAGTAACTACTCCCTGCAAAAGAGCTGACTAATCTATTTACAAAAGGGAAAGAAGGAAAGCATAAAAGCTACACAAACAAAATGAGGCAATCACTGGATCTGCAATTTCTGGGTCTAGTATTGTTTATGACCACACTAGTGAAACACTCAAATCCTGTATTCGTTGTGGTACATCATGTGTTCATGGCAGTATTGATGCTTCAGTGGAATCACTTTCATGCTTAAATTTGAGTGAAGGGGTGTCTGACTGATTTCTCACAAGCTGGCATTCCACCTGCCGTCTGGACAGTTCTGCTTACATGCAAGCACTTGTAATACATGTAGCTATATATGTGTGGGTGCAGCTTTTAGCCACAGGCAGTATACTCCTGAATGAGTATTGGCTCAGGCTCAGAGGCACTTAGTGAAGTGTATTGTTTTGGACAGCTTGAAGTGCACATGGGATGAGATTGTGTCTCAAGGTAAATGACATCATGGACAGAGCATTATGTTAGATTAAGACCAGAGATCTGGCATATGCGAACTCTGGTTTTCATACATCTTGGTCCACAGCCAAAACTGTACATACATCTAGACTTTATAGATGCAAAGCCTTCCTTGATAGTTTTGAAAAGTTATTTGTCACTCCTAGGACAGAATTCATGATGTTCTTAACATTCTTGCTAGAAATACTAATCACACATTTAGCCAAAAATTTCATCCTTAAAATTGCTACCTATCAGAAAATGTCCAGTGCTACTCTGTGCTATTAGAAATTGCTGCACTGCCCTATGAGGAGCATTATAACAGAGATATACAACAATATATCTCTCACATTCAAGGAAAGCAGTGAGAAGGATGACAAGCTTAGGAGCTATTTGACTAGAGAATCACCATGATCCACCACCTCTAAAAAACTGCTTTTGTAGTTTAGGGCAAATATAAACTGAGGAAAGATCTATTACTAAAATAATTTCCCTAAACTAAGAAGGAGAAAACATATTGGACACAAGGAAAGATTTTGGCATTTAAAAAAAACCCACAAAACAAAAAAAAACCACAAACAAACAAATAACCACCCAACAACAACAACCCCGAGAGGTTTAAATTAGCAAAAATTTTGAAATCATACAACAATTAATCAAAATAACTAGGGATCTCAAAGATTGCACAGGTGATTATCAGGAAAATTAAAGAATTTTAATTTTTTATTTCAGCTGCCATTTTAACAAATCCAGTGTGTTCATGAAGGAAGTCAGGATTCATAATATCAAAAGAAGAGATCTTAAAAAAGGGCTTAGAACAACAGCGTGAATAGAAAGAATTTAAACTATAGGTTAAAAAATCACAGCAATCACTTAATGCTGTTAGTGCCATTTCTCAGTGTGACTTTCAGGTTAATGTCCCATACATGCAGAGAACTGAGCAAAGCAGTTCAAAATGTACCTTATACTAAGTCCAACCAATAAGCCCATTTTTCCCCTCCACTCAAGTGCTCCATGAGGTCTCACAGGGAAAAGTATGAAAGAAAAAAGATAAACTAAATAGATTTTTTTTTTTTAATTATAGAAGAGTGTGCTTTCTTCAGCATTGATCTTCTGTCAGTGTTCTTTTATTCTACACAATTTAAAATCAGAATCAGTTCTTAGCTATGCCAGACTTGACTGTAAGGGAGATATTAAACTCATTGCTGAGATAGGCACAGATGGGGCCTGACATTTTAAAAGCAAAACAAAAGGCGTCTTCAAGTGCAAAGGCTCCAGGACAAGCTTAGACTACATCCTACACTCCACACACCCATAAGAGCTACAGCAAAACTCTAGGGAAGTACTTTTAATCCTAAAAAAGTGGAAAAACATGGACAAATCTTCTCCAGTATTTAACAGAATTAGAAGAAAGAGCACATTTGAAATACCTGGAAAAATGATTATAGGTTACACCCCCTCCACCCATATACAAAAATTAACCTAGCAATGGAAACATATCCAGCATTCATGGACCACTGCCAGGGTACTCTCTGCCATCCACTCTAAGTACCCTGAGGTAAGATGAAAAACAGGAGGATCTCTACCACACAGGCAGTTCTTTTCTTTTGTGCACCACTTTCATACTCACACCACTCCCGTGACTGGACTTTATTCAGCAGAATTGCTCCAGATTAATGTCTGGGCAGATGAGTGTAGAATTGGACTTTAATATTTTAGAATCATCATATGGCTGGCAAAAGCAACTTCCAACTCATTCTCAGGTATATGAATGTTCAGCTATGAAATTAGGTGGGGAGTCACAGTAATTTCAGAATTACTTGGTTGGCTTACTGAATCCAATCAGGGGCTTTGTTCTCATTTTGTAATTTTACCTAATAATCCTTCAAGTTTCCTTGTGACTTCTAATACAAGCAGAACAGAGAAGGCGAGTTTGCATCAGGAAAAGACGTGAAATATCAGCCTACAATGTGATCTCTCAACCTCAGAAAAATTTCGCTCCTTATCCTTCTTCTCCCCACTCTCAGCCTCAGCTCCTGGGCAGACTTAGGGCTCTAAATTATGCTGAGAGATTATAACAAACACCAATAAGAACAGAAGATAATCAGATCATTCCAACTCAAGCCAATTGAAAATGTTAGAAGGCAGATGTTATCTAACTAGACGACAGCTGTGGACCAAAGAAAGGAAGACTAGGATGGAATCATCAAATAAATTTTCACATCATAATAGTACAAATAAATAACATTTGGGCACCCACACCTCTAATTTTGCAGAAGGAAAATATTTCCCTTTCCAATACCCTCCCCAGAAAGAATAGGGCTCATATCTCTTAATACTGAACTGCTTCTTTACTGTTCTGGGGCTGTATTCAATATTTGTACAGACAAACCCAGGATCCTAAATATTGGATTAAGGGATTACGTGCAGTGGGTTTTTCAGCCTTTTCCATTTTCTCACTCCTATCACACCAGTATTTACTGAGTCAAAGTGTGCTGGAGGCAAGTTCAATTTCCATCTCTGCTCAGGGGAATGATTAAATTTAGCTGATGCTGAGAAAAAGAAATTCAGTGTGATGAACATAGCAAGACTTGACTGGCAAGCCTGTAAAAAAGGATTAGTACCACAAGCAAAGCAGAGTTACCAAAATACCTGCAGAAAGCTTACATATAGGAAAAAAAATAGGAAGGAAATGGAAATTTAATCTTTTTCAAAAAAAAAAAAAAAGAGCAAAACCTAAACACTATAAACCCAGGACTTGAGCACATTCAATTCAATTCTATATTTCAGTACCACAGAGCATTATAGTACAATTTCAGATTCATGAGAATAAATTTTAATTTTTAGAGTTCGGAACATAATTTAAGATTTGGATTTTGTGGCTAATATGCCTCTGTTAACAGAACTGAAATGAAATCCTAAATGTGAGTTCCACTGGTGTTTGCAATTGATTTAAATTTTACAGAATTTACTTATTCCTGACAATAAGACATTGAATGGCTGCCTCTCTTAGGGAGAACTATTCAAACATTTGCTTGTAGCAAATTGGAATAACCTTTTCTATAAACAAAACATTCCTACCAATGGAAAGAGCTGTCATCTCTTCACTCGAGGAGATCAATGAACACTTCAAAATTAACCATTGCACGAAAAGGACAATTTCTACTCATACAGCAGACTTAACACCTTATTTTGGAGTTACATATTAGTCCAATTCTTTTTTCTGTAACATAACTACATTTAACTAGGAGCACCACCTTGTCAAGACTGGCAAAGGCATGTATTGACCCAGGAGAATGACATTTCAAAATGTTCTGTATTTTTGCTATCTAGAAAGAACATGGTGTCATCTCGAGGAGATAGTGTTATCCCTCTACTCAGAATGAAGAATTAGAACGTGTTTTCCAAGACTGAAACAAACATACGAAAAGAAGGGATTTTTTTCTTAATCCCTGCTTTTCCTCAAGCAAAAAAATACAAGGGTGTTTCAGGGTTTCAAATTTTTTTGTTTGGTTGTTTTTCGGTTGTGGTTTTAGTTTCTTTTTTGCTTTTTTTTAAAGAAAGCAAGCCTATCCTCTGGAAGTGAGGCCTGCTAACTTCAGTAATAGATAAAGAACAAAAGAGACCCAAAATTATCTAATTTCATTTTCATTAGCTGGTGCTCTTGAATGGTTTCCAATTCTGAATTAGGAAAAAAAATAAAAATTAATGGTATTTTAAGTAAGTAGACTTAGTCATAACAACTATGCCAGAGCCAAGTATATCAATATCAACAAAATAACCCTGCTCATCACAAATTGCACAAATTGCACAAATTTTTTATTTAAAGGCAGTTCAGTTTGATAAATTACCATCCACAAAACTGTACTATTGCCTAGCCCTGCCTAAAGCAGTATAATGTTTTGTCTTTTTATTTATTCATTTTAGCAAATTCACATGGCATGGGAAAAAAAGAGTGAGTAGAGAGTAGAGTTCAGTTCAGCTTCCCCTTCCAGATGATCAGTGCTAATATTAGCATATTGATACTATCTCTTCTTCATATTAGGCTCAGGAATCAGACTTGAAGACGCTTGAAACACTGACCATCGACTGACTATAAGTCAATTCTTGCTACTATTTTGACAATGTTCCACTCCCAAGATTAAAGTAATTTCACTTGAAACTATTAGACAAGTGACAGGAATTATATATTTCAAATATGAAATACCTTCTACAACAGAAGTTGAGTTTATTAGAGTGTCTATACTCAAAGGCATACTAAAACTGTTCCTGCCATAATTACACAACCATTATGCATGAGAAAGCCTCATACTAACACACATGCCAGCCACCACAGCAGCTGCTGCAAGAATAAATTCTTACCTTCTACAAGTAAGATGTGGGCTGGTGTTCACATCTGCTTGCACATTAGCATCAAACAATAATGCAAAAATACCTGGAAATGCAAGGCACAACTTCCTAGTGACCAAAGGATAAGAGCTCCTTGATTTTGAACAGAGAGCCATCTCAGAAATAATGTTTGTTCTTGTAGCTCCCCAAAAGCAACAGTTTTGCTAACTGCTCTCTACATGAAGTTCAGAAGTGCTTCTTTAAAGAAATGTTACTAACTTCCGCAGTTCAGGTTGTTGGAAAACAATACTGAATTCTCATCTTTGTCTCATCAGACGGCACATAGATTATATGCCATAAATATGTAAGTCTCAAGAAATTGAAGGAAATATTTTCTACTTTTTTCAGGAGGTTGAGTGAACTGTCCACTGGCGAACTGTTCAACAGTTGTGACGTCTAGCAGCTAGTGAGCAAATGCTGCTACTGGTGTGCATTGTTTACAAGTTGGTGAAGGACAGAACTTACAACATTCAATTAGTTTTAGATTTGTTTTCAAGATATGAAACTCATTCAGCCATGGTAGAATCAGCCCCCATTTTTAAATGTAGAACTAGAGTTAATGCTCTACAGGGCATCACTCTGTGCAGGGATTCGAATCTGCCATGTAAATAAACCACATTTGCTACCTTAGGTACTCCTTCATATTAAGCAAATGCGCAGTACCCAATTTTAGAGAAACACAAAATAGTGATCACAATATGTGGACAATATGGGCAAACATTCTAATTGGCTACAAATCTAGACTTAATTAAAACAGTATATAAAAACTAAAATAAAGACTTCTATACAATCCATAACAAGTAAACATTATCTCATACAACTAATCCCTGTTATATTTTATTCCTGAGTATATTAAATGAAGATTGAATACTTCTGAGCAGCTGATTTGTGATGTTTGAATTTTGGGAATCATATTATTTATTTACTATGCATTTGTTAAAGTATTTTCCATTCTATCTCCCAAAGGTATTAGCAGAAAAATCTTTCAAGATAGAATTGTAAAGGCCCTTCTTTATAGATTAAATATAAAAGCTCCATCAGGGCAAGTATCTGATAAACAGAAACTAATGAAGTGTTATTTAACTTCATCATAAGTGTCAAAGGCCTAAAACAACACCACATAATTAAGATGATGTGTGCCCTGAGTCTTCTCCCAGGAAACTGGTGAATCACAGCAGATTCCCTTCACTGCCAAATATATTCACAGAATTATCTGAACACATCTCTTATAAATATATGAATGGCATGAAGACTCCTGCTGTTAATTCAGATTGATTACTTGTTAAACATATTTCATTGAGACAGGAGGGAGGTTAACTAATGTTTACATAAGGATATAAAAAATAATGGAGAAAAAGCAGCTGTGGCATTTAGAGAGAGGTTGATACACTGTTTGAACACCAAATCTTGTGTGTTTCCAGATGCAAGACATGAAAGAACGATAAGAAAACTAGTGTTTCCTTTTCATTTTTTACTCTTGTGTATCTACTGGTTTAACAGATTTCAATGCCTGAATAATATAAACCAGGCATGGTAGACCCTTAATTGTTTCTGGCAACAAATAAATTACATTCTTCCTTCATCAAGCAATGACTGTTTCTAAGCCCTATTACTTCCCTCTACTGCCTGTTTACAGAAACGAATGCATTACTAGACAAAACTAATGTTCCTGAAAGTACACTACATCTACCTAGAGAAATGTTTTCTATAAACTTTGCTTCCTGTGTACAATATTGCCCTTCCTTTGAATCTCAGAGCCAGAAGGAATCTAGACAGCTGAAAGAGTGCAAATTTGCAATGAGAGTCAGAGTAGGTCTTTTTCAATTTTTTTAAACTCATCCTGACTTTTCCCTGACCTTTCTGGGCTATATCACTGAAGTCTACCAGAAAAATCTTGGCTTTCTCTCTTGTAATTGTTGTTTACGCAGAAAGCTCTGGTTCAGGAAATCCATTTTAGGAACACAGCTATTGTTACTGTAACTCCAGCCTCTTTCAAGAATGTCTCCTCCATCAGTGAAATGACCACCACCTTTATCTGTTCAATTTTAGGCGTGGTCTTTCAATGTCTTGTGCAATATTATTAGTCAAATATGTTTGCCTTTCCTGAAACTTAATCAACTTCTTGATTAGTAAAAGGTCCATTAGCTTGACAATTTAATGTTACCTGTTCAACTAAAAACACTCTCGATCCTTCACTTTGGAATTCAGATAGGTAGAGAAAGTTGGAAGGGAAAAAGATAGCAAGAGAGGATCAAGAAATATCATGAGACAGATACCACAAGAAAAATTTTCATCTAGCAAAGGTATGCAGTTCAGTGGATTGCAACAGAACTGTTCTGATTCAAACCAGTTGAAAATATTATTTCAATTCTTATCCACTTAGAAAGTACTATGACTTTTTATCTTCCTCTCACTTTGTCCAAAATAAAATATAAAAATTCATTACAGTTACAAATAGAGTTCATTTAAACACAGTATCTTCAACCAGTGACACATTTAGTGGTTCTTTGCTAAAAAGTGCTCTTCTCTTTTTCCCATAACTCAGGCAGTAACTTCTGTGTAATTAAACTAGAATGAAAATGAGCAAGCTCCCAGAATGACTTCTTTGTCAACAGAGGATCAAAACATCAAAAATCTTAAATGAGGGCAAAAGCTAATTTGTGACTTTACTGCACTTGTTGCAGGAAGAGATGAGGGAGGAGAAACTCCCTAACTCAGTAAGCAAGTTCTCCTTAGCAAGAAATCCATTAATAGACTTTCATTCCTCTCCTCACAC
>JAWWTY010000123.1:24105335-24123759 GCA_035222235.1 Margarornis squamiger | reverse complement strand
GAGAAACTCCCTAACTCAGTAAGCAAGTTCTCCTTAGCAAGAAATCCATTAATAGACTTTCATTCCTCTCCTCACACACCCCAGGTGATTGTATTAATTTACACGGAGCTCACAGACCCTAAGTTATGAGCTCTCAAAGTCACCAAAGGGCAAGTTCCACATTCAGGAGGAAGAGGTGAAATGGAAGATAACTGTGAGTAAATGAATTTATAACACATGCTTAGAGGAAATGAAGTATGTCAGTGTATCTATATATGCAGTATTTCAGCTGCACACAAAAGATACACCTATGTCTACAGTGGCAGCTTTCAAAAAAACCAAAACTAAAAAAGGAAGCAAATGAGGCTTGGGGAATTAATACAATTTCTAGAAGAGGTCCAGAATTTCATAAACTGTTTCCCAAAAGTAAGTTACTTGTTAAACATTTCTTGATTCCTGTTATATTTGGATTTCTGTGTTTTCATAATACAGAGAGAAAGACTGTAAAAATTTTAAGAGATGTAAAACTCCAAGTATTAATACTTCTATTTAGAAGCCTTTTTTCCCCAATTTTGTTGTACTTCAGTATTAAGCAATGAAAACAAAGGTAACGTGAGCTATATGATTTAAAACCGGACCTGATTTGTTGTTGTTGTTGTTGTTTGGGGGTTTGTTTTTGTTTTTGAGAGCACTCTCACAATAATCCCATAGTTTTATTGCTGGCTTTAATTATTCAAAGTTAACTTTGAATAATTTCTGGTCACAAAATTATTGAATACACAGAGTGAAAGGTTGATTAAGAATACATGGTAAGAATTGCTTAATCATCATATAGGGATTAATACAAAATATATATGTAATTCAGATAAAGTTCTAACTCTGACTCAAAAGAAGTTTTGAGTCAGAGCTATTCTACGATCTTAGGCTGATAAAATGCTTCCTTCAAAACAGGGACAGCATTCACAAACCTGGTAATGAAACAAACTGGATGCTATTTTAATCTCAACAGAAAGAAGAATGTTAACAAGATGTTTCCTTAGGCACAGGGGAAGAAAACTGAAAGTCAAAGAGTGCATAATTAAGCCTGTTAACTCAGGGTTCCATAGACATTATATTCTTTTGAATACAAATAACAAACTGACTAAAACCTATCCATCCAAGTTTTTGACATTTGTTTCATAGTAAGTAAAGCAGTACCTCACAATACTGAGTAGTATTTATTAAATCTCAGCCTAAAACATCAATTACCATGAGTTGTCAGGGAGAGTGGAACTGCAACACAGGTAGTAGGCATGCAAAGACTGCTGAAAGTTTTCCTGTTATGACTTATTTTCAATCTATAAATACATCACCTTGGAAGTAAGAGGCCTGATTGTTCTTTCAGACTTGAAGCATTATTCTTATTGCTTCACACTTATTTATATCTGTGAAAAAAAGTATTTTTTTAAGTGCATAAACTTCACATGTCCTTCTGTGAAATATCACAAATTGAAAAGCCATAATGCAGATTCCTAGCAGACAGGAGGAACTGTCTCACTGAGGAACAGGGAACTTCATTAATTAACACCACAACAGAATCTGGCCCTCTGAATGAAATCATGGTCACTTCAGGAAGCAAACCATTATTGGATTAAGAGATGGTGCTTGAACCAAATTCTTTGCAGAGAAGTCTCAAGCTCTCTTGTGAATTATTTTAATACCTTGACTTTTTGCTCCTCATGTTTTTTGCTTACAGTTTTTACTGTATCCTGGAAAACTACTGTTGGCTGTGAAGTATTATCTCTCTTTTTTTTCATCTTTTTATTGACTGAACTGGGATCTCATAAGAAATCACTCATGATTGTGCTCCAAGGTCATGGTTTTGTTTTATAAAAGACAAAAAGGAAAAATTTTGAATATTAAGCTAGGAAAAGGATAGGAGAATTTTGTAGTTTATGAGTCCCCTCAGACAGATCCATTTCCATTATTCAGATATGGGGAATATGGTTTGAGTCTTAGCCTCTGAAGGGAGTTGAATTCAGGTCTCAGTTCCTCTGCTCTACCCAGGCTGATATAAAGGGTGTATGCTCCCAGCAGCTGTTCTTTTGAAAACAAGCCCTACTTATTTCCTTGGAAAGCAATGGAAAAGGGAAAAAGTTGATTTTTCCTTCAGGAGGAGATCTATAAATTTGGAGTCTGCAACAGATAATCGTGACCCTTTCCACTATGAGAAGGGTGATTAAAGCCTGGAGAGATGCATCATTTATGGCACATCATGACAATTTCCACATCATTCAGTTAAGCAATCCTTGCTCAATGCATGGATTGCCTTGTCTTTTTAAATTCCACATATTTTACCCCATGCATACTAACTCTATGCATCAATCTCACTCCAGACAGATAAAAGTAAAATGTTATAGCCCCTAAGCTTTACATTCTAAAGGGTACCTTTTAAGATGCTCTTACATGGACACAATTTTTTTCATATTTTGATAAAGGAATACAAACAAATTTATGGTTTAATGTGAATGTTTTGAACACTTACATTGACAGCTAAAAAAGTAGTTTTCATCAGCAAAACATAGAAGGAAGCAAGTTTCAAATGCAGGTGAGCAAGACATTGTTTAGAATGGTTACACAAATATTTTGCAAGAAAAAGACTAGTAGAGTCTATTCTACTATCTAAATTAATAGTGTATTTTTCTATGGAAAACATATTTATATGTAAAATAGGGTGGAAATTGTTACAGAAAAAAAAACAAATGATATTGCAAAGTTGCTAATATAAAATATGGAAAAACATATCTCTGAGACACTTCATAGGTACTCCTGTTTACTTCCCCTAAATATAGTGCTATGATTGGTGATGCAAATTTTTGCCTTGTTTTTGTCATGCTTTTCATAGATAGAAAAAAAAGACCTGGTGACTAAAAGGCTAACTGAAAATAGAAGTCCTATCCAACATAATTAAGAGGAAAACAAAGAAGATAATATTAGTTTTCAAGTGAGCATGTTTGGTACTAGAATAAGGATGTTTACAGGAAGTTCTACATCTCTGGAAAACAAGAAAATTGGACAAAATTGTCTGTAACAAAGAAGGTTGAACATAGACATCCATTTTACAATGAAAGAGTGTTTGAATGCATAGAAATAGTTTCCAGAGAAAATGCTTGATCTAATGGAATTTCATGAAATCACAATGATAGAGGTAGATTTCTGGATTTCTCTTTTTGGAAATCAAAGTGAACTTTATGGGCTTACCTCCCCATTACACTTTGAGCATTATTTCAAATTAAGAATACAATTTCATTATTAATTCAGTAGATAAAATTTAAACATACTGTTTCTGAGTATATGGCTATCTTCAAACACATCAATTATTACACATGACACAGTCAAAACACCATAATATAGGGCAACTTGCTTGGGCATTGTTGAAAAAAAACATGGCCTGAAAAATTGTATTTTTTAAAATTCATATTCAATAGCATGAATTTTCTGACTGGACTCCAACACAAATATGGATTTTTGAGCAGAATTTCATATTTATTAAGTCTAACATGGCAAGTTCCTCCTGTAAGGAATTTAAGTGTGAACTTACGTGTATGACTAATGCTAGTGAAATACTTAAACCTCTTCTGCATATCCCTAGGTTCCACAAAATCTCCTAGCCATTTCCAGAGTCTCTAATGAAAACAATTCCATACACTTCTGAAGGATTTTGATTTTAGAATATTTATTTTATACATATTTGGTAAGTAATAATAAAGAATATGCTCAGATAGTCCTTCTAATCATTTGAAAGGGCAAAGTATCAGGACTGGCTCTCTGTTTCTCCATGTTTTATATATTTTTGTAAAATACCGCTGAATCATTACAACGTGATTTACGCCACAGCTGCAGACTAGAGGGTTTACCACAGAAGGGAAAAAAAATGATCGAATCCATTCTGTCTACATTGAAAAGTGGTATATAACACACACACAGCTAGGCAAAAACAAAACAGAAACTGACTGAAATTTATAATCATACTGAAGTGATTGCACTTGCTCAGCTTTGTGTAAGAATAAAATTTTTATATATAATCATTGTAAATTGAATGTAGCCTCTAATAAATATAAAAGTTTGGTTTTTCACTCTCATAAATGCAGTAAAAGTTCCAGATCTGCAAAGTGAAAAGTGAACCTCCTTTTTATTAATGACAATAGATTATTGCTCTATTTTAACCATCACTTAATCAAATATTCACTGATACAAAATTCCCAAGAACTTCTACAGTAAACAAAACCTCCCCTTCACCCCCTCTCCCCCAAGAAAGGAGAAATTTAGATGCACAGCAAGGAGAAAACAAGCCTGTCAAGATTTCACAAGACTACAAGCCAGAGAAGAGGAGGGGATTTGAAACTAATACCAGCACATTACTGCTTCCTGAAAACACTGTTGCAGCAATCAAAGATCTTAGATTCCAATAGTCCATTTTCCCACTGTTGCAACAGCACAATCATCAGGATCTATACAGCTCAGAGGAACAGATTTGGGTATCTTCAACGTGCACCACTGAAACAGGCTCAGTCCATGAGAACAGGACAGAAACGCACAACTTTGCATAGCCAGACCTTTTCAAGAGAAGACTCCATCCCACACAGACATTCAGATTTCTGTGTAACAGCTGACAAAAACATGTAACAGAAGCCAAGCTGGCCCTATGTAGATCCCAAACAGGCCCATTTGAACTCTCTATCACATATATAATGTGCTAGCATGAATCACCACTGCCTTTCATCCTACCCTAGCAAGGGTCACACCACACAGCCTCCAAAACATGCAGATGGGATCTAACACACTTGGAGGAAATGGATGGTTCTGAGCACCAGCACAAAGTACCTCAGCTGACACCATTTTAACCCAGCATGTATTTAAAAGACACACAACTGCCACTCCCTCTTTGCCAGAAAGCTAAGCTTTCTTCTCATAAATGGCAACCAAAACCCACCCCACCCTGATGGTACTGACAGGTAAGAAATAGTACACCAACCTAAATGAACATTATCATAAACTAGAGATACAGTACCCAGGAAGAACTAATCATGCAATTTTTAGTCAGTCACACCGTGACCAAAGCCAGAGAAATACCATCACTTTCAGTAAGAGAACTCATATATTCAAAGATATGACATCCCAATATCTAAAAAATTATCAACTTCAATTTCCTGCACTTCTCCTAACAAAAATTCTCACCACGTCCCTGTAATAGCATAGTTTGAACAAAAGCTTTGTTTACAACAAAGGTTTAGCACTCAGATTACCAGGTGATAACAAATTTTTTGCCCCCTTGAAATTTTGCTGGTCTATTCCAACATTGCTCTAACCACACAACTGCAGTTATCCTGTAACTCCTGGTGATTTTCTGAACTCAGGGGATGTAAAATACAGAATTCCCACCTCAGGATGCAAACTCACACTCGGCCTTAACCACAGCAACTCTCCACCAGAAGTCAGAATTAAAATCAGTTTGTCTCCCTGCATATATCCTGGTCTATGTCGAAAAATGAAAATGAAATGACAAAGGACCTAATCTTACTTTCACAGAAGTCAGTATCAAAGCTCCTGCTGACTTCAATGAGAGCAAAAGCCAGCACTAGATCTCCACAAATCATTATTATTTTCTTCAGAGTACCATATGCATTTCCTATCAGCCCCCTGCAGAAGGATGATGGTCTCTCAGCTTTCCAATAATATCACCTCATATAGAAAAGTATCTCTGACTGTCAGTGCTAATCTAATGTCTATGACCACCTGAGGAATATGGCTTGACTTCAGAATATAGCCTGAAGTAGAGGAAAGAAGCAAGCCCTATGGAAAAAGAAAGAGTCATGCCAGCACTACTGACTCGATGATAAACTTGTAACTAACAAAAAAAAAAAAATCTGCCATATTTTAAGAAGAACTTGTATGGGTATTTGTTCCTCTCTGCACAATAAACAGCTAAGATTCACAGAATAATGTATGCTTTTATATATACAAGTACTTACTTAGATATTAAGCAGGAAATTGCTATCAGAAGTGACATAGAAAGGAGAATTTCAATCAGATGGATTGATCTGAAAGTAATGCAGAAATATATTTTAATCCTCTTTGCATTTTTAAAAAAGAAATAAAAGAAGAAGCTCCACTACACAATTAAAAACACTTGCTCTATGTTTAACAAAGCATAGAAATTGCATGTAGATGTTTTGAAACTGCAGGAGAAACTAATGTCACTGACTTCTGAACTGAGTACATTTATGAAAAACAGATTGAACAGTAGTTCTGTAGTTATTAGTCTTTTCAAGAGAATTAACAAAGGTAACAAGACAGAATCTGCACTTCTCAAGTACATTTCCTCTTGCAGTCATTTAGAAGCAGTAAGAGCAAGCATAAGTATTTAATTCATGAGCATGTTATAAAGGCAAAGCTAAAGATCACCTTCATATGCTCAGGCACTTTAGTCTTGACCATGGTATGCAGTTTGAAACCTATGTCATACCAAATCCAACAAGAATCTACTAATTATGCCCTCCTCTTTAGTGGGCTGACAGCACACCTTGGCAGCCGCTTAATGGAACAAGTTCTGCACAGAAAGCAACAACTGCTGATTCCTTCTGCACGGGCTGGAATGAAGTTCAATTTGTCTTGCCCGCTACACAGTAAAGACCAGCCCCACCTCGGTACTGCTGCTGACTTCACCTCACTATTGGTCTAGCGATGAAGGCATTCTTCTGGGAAGACACATCTGGGACCTGAGTCTGGGCTTTCCTACTCAGTAGTTGTTTGCACAGAAATCAACAGAGCACAGAAGGATTGCTAGTTGAAAAGGGGAGCTCTATTCAGGTTCCTTGTCATTCCCTTCCCAGTACGAGCACATTCAAAATACACTAAAACGAAACTATACACAAATGCAACAGGTCGAGTCCTACATGCAACATTTTATACAGTCTTTGGATCTCGATTTCAAAAACAGTAACAGGCAAGAGTTCAGTTTAAAAACAAAAACAAAAACAAAAACAAACAAAAAACCAAACAAACAAAAAAAAAGGGCTACTGAAAAGCAGAATTGAATCCATGGGACAAGAAAAAACCATGGCTACCTAGCCACAGCAGAGACAATTAACACATCTCTTTGGAAAGGAGAAACATGAGTATCTCAGCTACTGTTCAGCTAATTAACCCACACTACTGACAGTGATCATCAGAGTAAGATTCTGCAACAATATTGCACATATCCATTTCCTCCTTCTCTGTATTGACAAATGATCATCACAGAACCTTGCTGAAACATCCTTCTGCACTGATGTACTCTTTGTCCTGAGTCCTTGCACATTTTACATGTGTCCTAACTTACACAATTACAATATAGGTGCCCCTAGTTTTCTTTATTTGCTGAACAAGATTGAAAAGATAAAGCAGTTGCCCTTTCTTGAGCATTCGCTTCACACAATATCACAGGTGGAAAGATAACTTAATTCCATGCAGATTTTATAGAAGTAAATTACTAAACAAGTTTTTCCTCCGAATATGAGATTTGGATATCAAAGAAAAGGAATTCACAAGTAACTTGCAAGTACTGTACCGCCCTCTGCAGTCAATGTGCAAGTTCTGCAAAATGAATCTGTGCTCATTCCTTGCAAAGATCAGGTCAATAATAAAAACTCTACTAACTGAAATCCAGCAGAAGTAACATTTTTTATGGTAACGCCTTACTTGTTGGAATCATAGGAACACAATACAGAAACTTTTAAAATCCTCATATTAGTCCTCTACTTAATAAAGGATGTGTAAAAGTGTGTTTTGCTGCTGTTTCAGAAGGTGTCAGATTCCTCAGTGATACTTTCTGGCATTTACTCTCCTGGAACATGACAGAAGTTTGGCAAGCCCCATCTGATAATTTTTTCTGGTTACTTCTAGTAGATATCCAAAATAAACCACATTTTTTAAAAGTTGCATTAACTGATCCATCAGTGACAGTAATGTTATTGTTCAGCTAATATTAAGCTGAATAATTATAATGTTACCATTCAGCTATATTAAGCTAAACTGTGTATTTTGCAGTTTAGGTATTGCACTTTATTTAACACAACTTATAACTTTAATAGGGGATTTTGCTGTGATTTGTACAGCACTGTAGTGGTCTTACCCTGATTGGGTGCCAGGCACCCACCAAAGCTGCTCTATCACTCCCTCTTTTAAACTGAGGAGGGGAGAGAAAATGCAATGGATCAAGAAAAGAGCAGAAAGGGAAGATCATCAATTACTGTCACAGGAAAAACAGACTCGACTTGGGGAAATCAACTGAATTTATTACCAATCAAATCAGAGTAGGATAATGAGAAACAAAATCAAATCTTAATGTAAACAGCATGAAGCTGAGACAGGAGGCTTAATTTGGATATCAGGGGAAAAGTTTTTCACCCAGAAGGTGGTTGAACATTGGAACAGGCTCCCCGGGGAAGTGGTCACAGCACCAAGCCTGAAAGAGTGCAAGAAGTGTTTGGATGATACTCTCAGGCACATGGTGTGACTCTTGGAGTGCCCTGTATAGGGCCAGCAGTTGGACTTGATGGTCCTGATGGGTCCCTTCTGAATCAGCATATTCTACAATTCCATGATTAACACTTGATGCCTTAGGATTTTTTTATATTTGTAATTTTAATATTTTATACATATTTGTAGATTTTAATATAGCTGTATAGTTTCTCACCCTCGAGGTAGCAGCTAACAATTTCTAACAGTTTCTCACAATTTGTGCCTCATTCCTGAACTTCTGTTTAATGGTCTTCTCAATGGACAAGATTTCAGCAAGGATGTCTTGTTTGGGACACATGCACCTGGAAGATATGACTGTACTCAAAGCAAGATAGAAGACCCAGAAGCCTCAAAGGGGCTCCTACGGGGCAGTTCTGAGAGTGGTACCAAGGACAAAAGGTTTTTGGGTTGGATGTACTTATTAGACATAATTAAGTAATGTAATAAATTCGTAAATTCCTATGCTGGGTGTGGGCCTATATATTCCATGCACCTGGAAGCTTTCATTAAAGAACTGCTCTCTACTTTCTCCATACTAATGTTGTCTCAAAAGGTTTTTTTCCTCAGTTTTAGGGAACACACATAGCACTGCATGACAAAACTGCTCTCTATCAGAGCACCTTCATTCCAACTTAATTTACATCAGCTTTCTTTTTCCTTTAGATCTGTGAATACAATTTTTTAAGCAATCATCAGATTTTACAGTACTCTTCTTCTCCAAAAATAAAAAAAAACTTTATACCTCATGAACAGCATGATATATCACCACTAAAATGTATATGAAAGCACTGAAGGCAAATTGATGTCTTTTTAAAAGAAAATTATGATTTGAAGATCCACTCTTCTGCTCTCAGAAGGCAGAGTCTGAAAAGTCTTTCTCTCTGAAAGAGTCTTGCACCACAAACTTTCAAGGTAAAGTACTGAGAGCACCACACGGTTCCACAGGATCAGAGGGGTTTGGGCGGGAAGGGACCTTAAAGAGCATCCAATTCCCACCCCGGTGCCATGGTGGGGGGCTCACCGGAGCAGGCTGATCAGGGGCCCGTCCAGCCCGGCCTCGAACGCCCTCCCTTCTCCGAGACCCCGCTGGGGGAGGCGGGAAGGGTCCGAACCCCGCCCGGCAGGAGTGCGGCGGGGGCAGCAATGGGGTTGCGAGGCAGGAGTGGGGTTGGCGAGGCAGCAATAGGGTTGCCGGGGTAGGAACGGCGTTGCCGGGCAGCAATAGGGTTGCCGGGCCGCAGTGGGGTTGCCGGGCAGCAATAGGGTTGCCGAGGCAGCAATAGGGTTGCCAGGGCAGCAGTGGGGTTGCCGGGCCGCGCTCCCTGCCGGCGTCCCCGCCCGGCGTTGCTGCGGCGCCCGCGGGCCGGCGGCGGTGTCGGAGGGCCGGCGGTGTCGGAGGGCCGGCGGTGTCGGAGGGCCGGCGGTGCCCCCGGCCGGCGGTGTCGGAGGGCCGGTGGTGTCGGAGGGCCGGCGGTGCCCCCGGCCGGCGCTGTCGGAGGGCCGGCGGTGTCGGAGGGCCGGCGGTGCCCCCGGCCGGCGGTGTCGGAGGCCCGGCTGTGCTCCCCGCCGACCCCACAGCCCCCCGCGGCTCCCGGAGCCCCGCACAGCCTGTCCCGCAGCAGGGACAGCAGCGAGGCCGCCTGTGGCACGGACAGGGACAGGGACAGGGACAGGGACACGGCCGAGCCGCCCTCTGAGACCCTCCTCAGAGCGGCCTGACCCGGGCCCAGCCTGCTGTGAAGAGCAGCGGGGGGAAAGGAAGAGATCAGCGGTGGGACAGGCTCCCCGTCAGGCACGGGGGACAAGGCGAAAGCATGGACCCGTCACCGGAATTAAGGCAAGATGCCGCCTATGAACGTGGGCATGGCCCTTACCAGCCACACGAGCCGGGTTATGGCCTCGATCAGCCAGAGTACACCCCCTATGATGATCAGATCCCTGACCCCGAAGCCCGAACGCTGGCAATCCAGAACGCAAAAGCCTATTTACTGAAGACCAGCACGGTATCCGGCCAGAATCTGTAAGTATGGAAAAGGATTACAACGAAAAACACTAGGAAGTACGAGTGGAGAGAAAAGTAGTGTTGGTAGAAGGGCAAAGGGTTATGTCCAGGAAGGGAGGGATACCAGGGAGGTGTATATATAGCATGGGATAATAGGTTATAAATGTAGCATTTCATCACTATGTGATACTTGAATGTGTCCAACATCTTTCAGAAACAAAATTCCTAAGGGAATTTTGCAGAGACTTCAAAAGTAAATTGATTTGATTAAGAGCAAGTTTAAATTCAGCTTCAGCTCCTAAGATAATTTGGAGTATATACCAAAAATGGAAGATGGGACTTCTCCCAAGTATAATCAGACTAGTTTTGAGTCTAATTTTCCATAATGCTCCATGAGCCTCTTTCTTCTAATTAATCCAATGATTTCTCCAAAGCTCCAGGTGATTAGCTTCTACTTTTGATATTAAAAGCCTAATATTCTAAGAGAATTTTTTGTAGTAGGTCAACAATATTTACATTTATATGACAGATATGATCATCTTGCTAATGTACTAACAAAGATCCTGGATGAACAGCCCACAAATACAGTAGACATAATTGAGAGTATCAGCAGCGATGTGAAGTGCGCTCAGTTTCAGAAAAAAATGGACACTCTTCGAGATGAACATGAGATTCTTCCAGCATTTGAAGCTGCAGAAAAGTGTAAAGCTTTGTTCATCAAGGAAACTGGAGAAGAAACTGAAGAAATAATAGAAGAAGAGATAGTGAGTTATTAGAGTGAAACAGATACCCTGTATAACAGGGAACGGGTGGGAGGATGGTGTGAAGGGAAAACAAAAAGGGAGGAAGTTGTGGTGTCTTCTGTAGCACTGTGTCTCAGGAACTTATAAATAATTGCAGAGATAGTACCATGTACTCTCTCCATAACTGAGGTGGGCCCATGTCTACTTGTGAAGAAGAAAACCCCTCCAGTTATTTCAGTTGGGATTTTTTTATGTTGTAAATCTAATATCCTGAGCCTTTAAAATCATGGATGTTCTAGAGATGATGAGCAGAAAGTAGAGTTTATAACATATCCCATATGCCATTTCAGCATAGAATATTGCATCCGAGTTTCTTTCCTTTATCTAGAAGGGACATTTCTTTATCTAAAGAGACAGGTTACAGAGTACTATGCACAGCTGCTACTGTAAAATAGAGAATGCAGAATTTTGTGATCCTTCCAGCTCCAACTGGTTCAAGTCTGTCCTTCTCTAACTAAAACAAAGTATGGTTTTAATGAAGAACTACTAGAATTGAAAAGCCACTTCTTAAGGGAGAATTTTTCATTATTTAGTTGCATATATGCAGAAGCATTTGTACCCAATGAAAAATTAGAATTTTTATAATGAGAATTATAAGCATATACATGAGAATTCATATAGTAACCAAGGGTAAACAACCAACAAGATGTTGATTTTCATATTAAGTTACCAGTATATACTCAAACGAATTGCCATTCCTGAGTACAAATACCAACAACAGAAGAGATAGTTCTTCATCTTTTCCATAGCCTATTATGTATCTTACAGTAACAGTATAGGATGGCAAAAATGGAAAAAAAAAAAGTAGGGTATTTCAGAAAGGAATTCTGATTTTTTTTCATATTCCTGTTAATCTTGCTTTGATATGAGAAACTTGGGAAGTCCAAAGAAATTCCATATGAAACTAGCACTAATTTTTCCAAATTCCCTACGCTGTCATATCCAACTTCTAATAACTCTGTCTGTGCTATATGATCACCTATCCCCATGAAATGAAACAAGGGTGATAAAGCGAATGGGAATAATTAAATCATTACTGGCCTAGTTCTGCTTCCACTGAAGCCAGATGGAGTCTTGCTATGGACTTTAGTAAGAGCAGGGGGCAGTATTTTAAAAAATGCAGGGAGCTGTATGCCAAAGTCATCAAATGAACAGCATTCACTCCAGGGAAATATTGCTGGTCTGGTGACTAAATATATAAAATTATATTTTCCCCGAATGCATCTGCCACAAACACAAGGAAACACCATGTCTCTGTTCTGCCAGGCCTCTTAGCTGACATGCCCTAGCACTGAAGTCCTTTGTAGATCCTATGTAAGAATTATGAGTTTCCGTATTTTGCAGTAATTAAGAGTTTGAATTTTTAAATCCTGTGTTCTAAAAGCTGCAGTTCATCTGTGTTTTCTTCTTTACCCTTAAAAGGCATTTTTAATTTTTCTAAATCATAGTGAAAAATGTAGTGAATGGATGTCTGCAAAGCATTTTGAAAGAATGAGTAGCACTACAGGAAAGTGAAGTATAATGTTCAGTAAATAACATGTTTAATTTTTCAAATAGATAATTATACTGTTCTTTAGCTCTAACTCCAAATCTTCTTTCCCAGGGACACACCCCTCTACCAAATGTGATGCAAACAGCCTTTTATTTTGAACAGGCTGGAATTGGCTTGAGCAAAGATGAATCCTATTACATATTCCTTGCCCTTAAAAACCTAATTAATGTTCAGCCAATCCAGACCTGTCGCTTCTGGGGCAAAATTTTGGGCCTTGAAATGAACTATATTATAGCTGAAGTACAGTTACGTGAAGGGGAAGAGGAGGAGGCAACAGGAGAGGAAGTTACTGAGGAAGAAGGGAAAGGGATGGAGGAGGCCGAAGAGGAAGATAAGGAGAAAGAAAAAGAAGATGAACCACCAAAGTCCACCTATAAACCCCCACCTGAGATCCCAAAAGAAGAAAATGGGACTGGGGCTAATAAATATATCTACTTTGTCTGTAATGAGCCAGGCAAACCCTGGGTGAAGTTGCCTCCAGTGACACCAGCCCAGATTGTCTGTGCCAGGAAGATCAAGAAGTTCTTCACTGGTCGGCTGGAAGCTCCTGTTGTGAGCTTTCCTCCTTTCCCTGGAAATGAGGCCAATTACCTGCGTGCACAGATAGCTCGAATCTCAGCAGGAACCCACATCTCTCCCACTGGATTTTACCAGTTTCCAGAAGACGAAGAAGAAGACGAAGAAGGTGAAACATATGAAGAAAACCCTGATTTTGAGCCTCCTTCTGTGGCTGAAATGGTGGATTCTCTCTCCACATGGGCACACCATGTAAAGAATATTCTAAAGCAGGTATGCGCTTACATTGACCTCAGACACCATTCACACTCTAGTACTCAGAGAGTTACAGAATGCAAATGATACTCCTCACCTGCACATTCAAACTATGGTATTGGACTGAAATGTTTTTATACAGAAAAAATATATTGTATATAATATGTAAATATCTTGCACATATTTACATTTAACATGTATTTTTATCTATGTATATATATATAGGAACCTTCTGGATTTAATACGTTTTTCAATTATGTGTTCTTGAGACTGAAATCTATCTTTAGATAACAATATATAGTTAGGCCCTAATAACAATAATTTCTGGTAATCTTCTGGGTTAGGTTTTCTGCTTTGACATTCTTACTTGATTACAATGTTTACAATTTTCCTTTCTTGGGTAGAATGCTAAAATGCAGATAGCTTCTGATTGTATGCTAAGTGGAACTTATTTGATGTTTTCTTCTTTTATATTTTCTGCTTGAAACATGAAAATGAGAAAGCCTAAGAGCATGTGGTATCAGGCTAGTGCTAGAAAGAGGTGTTGCTAATTTGATGATCCAATGATGGTTTGCTGGCCAGTCCACCAGTTCAAGAATGCTAGTGTAAAATAACAGCAAATGGTAGGAAATAAAGTTTAAACTTATTACCAGCAAAACAATAGCTGTCAAAAACAATATTTATGTGCATTAGAATCTTAAGAACATGTTCCTCTAACTGGTAGCTAAATAACAAGGCAGATTTTAAAGGAAGAGGTAAAGTCCGTAAGTTAAGCCTCTTAGTTTGCAGTAACTGGTGGTCTAGCAAACCAAACTGGGCAGGAACTGAAGATTACAAAGTTACAAAAAGATAATGACAGAGTATAACGTTATTCTGAAATAGTAAGTAGGGATGAGGGAGAAAGGACAGATATAGGGAATGCTCTGCAAAGAGGATACTATACTCTGCCAAAAATTTACCAGTTATGGAATATACATTTTTCTTCACCTCATCCCTTAACTCTGTGTGTGTGTGTCTGAGACAACTGTTTTAACTGGCTTGCGTTCTTTCAATGATTGTTACATATATTTATTATTTTTTATGTCAATTAAAGGGTCGCTGTGTTTGGATTAATCCTAAAAAATTAGATGAGAAAGATGAAGAGGAAGAAGAAGAAGAGGAGGATGAGAAATCAGAGGAGATGGATGAGGAACAGGAAGAAACAGGACCACCCCTTCTTACTCTGCTCTCTGAAGATGAAGGTATTCTTCATGAAATATGAAGTTTCTGATAGAGAGTCACTAGGAACATTGACATTTAGGTGGTAAATATTTGAAGTTACAGGACTCTGTAGGATATACACATTCATTTACAAAATCAAAAGCAAAATGATTAACAGTATTGACATTAAAACTGAAATTATTGGGTTTACTAGGTAACAATCTTGTTGAGATTAAAGGGAAGAAAAGAGCTTAGACTTGTCAGGTTATTGCATGTTCAAGAGAGCTCACTACATGAAATACATTCTGCTATTTTTACCTCCTCTTTTTAGGCAAAAAAAAAAAAAGTCTGTGTGCATGTGGAAATAAGTAAATTAATTCAAATGTACACACATATACTATAGTCAGTATTCGCATAAGAATTTAGATGTTTTAGCATATTACTGCAGCAACTCATGAGAATAAGGGAGCCTGAATATTAGATTACATAAACATTATTTTTCTACTCCCCATTCCTTAATGGAGGTGAACTATAACTATATAATTTATCCTTAAGTGGTAAAAAGTCCTTGACAAATGAAACAGGGGTGAATACTACTGAATTTCAGTAGCATTCCTGTGGGTCTATTAGCATTCCTACACTACCTGCTCATACGTTCAAGCCACCTGTTCACATGCAGCACCTGTGTTTATTGTTTCCGACTTCTGGCTCTTTTAACATGCATTGTAAGATAACTGTTGCTTGAATTCTGTAAGTCTTTTTGTAATTCTGAAAGTCTTGTAGCTCAGTCTTAAATGTTTGGTAGAGGCTTGTAAGTCCATTTATTCATAGACAATGTGTGTTTGGCTACCTCCAGGAATTAAAGACATCCCTGCTTGGACAGTTCAGGCTTCTACAGACCTGATTCCACAACATTCTGTTGCAATTCTCCAGTCTAACCGGTGGCCTGGAGCATATGCCTTTGCATCTGGCAGGTGAGAATCTACTTGATGTGGTTACAACACAGACTGTATGTGCTACTCACAGGCACCTGGCTAATTCAGGCAAAGTTGCTTTATTATTAATTCATTGACTGAATTCTATTCCAGAGACTGATGGAGAAGGACACTTGAATGTGCACAGCAACATTAAATATGTAAGACTGAAAACAAATAATCACTGGAAAGGCTGGCATAAAGTTAATGGATGTAAATGTCCAGTTAGTATTTGGGCACAGTCCTTGATTTAAAATCTGTATTTTTGGGTCTGTGGTACTTTGTACAAAAGCAGCTACAAATGGTACAGTCATAACCTCTACCTGCTTTTAAAAAGGCACTGGAGTTGGTGTCAGAAACGGCACTATGTTCTTACCCATGTGAAGTTGGAGTCATATTACAATATAATGCAGCAACACTTCATCATTTTAAACACAAGATGTATTAACCATTAGAGCAGTTTAAAAAAGGTGCCACGTTTTAAATTTTCTGTTATAGGATATCTGTGATTTTTTCCGCGGGAGAGCAAGGAGGCCTGACAGTATCTCTGTGGATATTTTGTCAGGGGGTCAATGTGTTTTCTTTCACTTCTCAGGACATTTGAGAACATCTACATTGGCTGGGGTCACAAATACAGTCCAGAAAACCACAATCCCATTCTGCCCCCACCAGTGCAAACAGAATATCCCAGTGGTCCAGCAATCACTGAGACAAGAGACCCCACGGTGGAAGAGGAATTGGCTTTCAAGGCTGCACAGGAAGCTTTAGCCGCAGATGAAGAGGAGGAGGAAGAGGAAGAGGAAGGTGAAGATGAAGATGATTAAAATGTGGGGGAAAACGTATTGTTTTAAAAGTTTAAACGTGGATAATATTTTCATAACGTACTCATAAATCTGTTGACATTAAAAGAAACACAACTGGGCTGTGCCTTCTTTTTTGATTTCTGTAGGCTTCTCTTTGCAGCTACCTTCCCCTCCTTCTCCAGCCCTGAAGCCCTTCATGCCCTGGCATCAGGGCTGTGCAATGACACAGCCTTTTTCTTAGATGACTCAGCAAACAGTCTCCTTCCTAAAATGTTACAGCTTTGAACTATGAACTCCCATCCACCGAATTGTTCCCACTGTTTTTCTAACTCTCACTGCAATACATTTTACTTAAATAAAAAAGAACAATCACATAACAACGTGTGAAACGTGTGCTTTTATGTGTGAAAGCATACAGCTCGGATTCAGGTTGGATAGCAGGGAAAAATTTCTTTATGGAAAAGGTTGTCATGGATTGGAACAGGCCGCCCAGGGAGTGGTGGAGTCGCCGCCCCGGGGAGATGTGGCACTCGAGGACACGGTTTGGCGGTAAGCACGGCGGTGCCGGCTCAGCCGCCGGACTCGACACCCCCGAGTTCTCCCCACCCGAAGCCATCCCGCCGCTACCGCACCGGGACACGATCTCGGGCCGGGACACGCTCGTGGACCGGGACACGCACCATCCCGGATCGGGACACCATCCCGGAGCGGGACACACGCACCATCCCGCACCGGGACACCATCCCGGCCCGGGACACACGCACCCTCCCGCACCGGGACACCATCCCGGCCCGGGACACACGCACCCTCCCGCACCGGGACACGTTCCCAGGCACCGCCCGCGGCCCTGGCCGGCACCATCGCGGCCTGCCGCCAGGTGTGGGGGTGGTCACAGGGGCGCTCCGGGGCCGCTCAGCCTGTGCCTCGCTGTGCTGTGCTTTCGCGTCCCGCTCGCTCCTCCCCCCCCAACTCTGGGCGAGTGGTACGCTCCGCGCACGGCGTCCGTCCGCGCGGGCCAATGGGGAGCGGCGTCGGCGCAGTTCAAACCGCGGCGGCGGTTGGGGCAGCGCTCCCCTCCCGGACCCGGCCCGGCTGTTCCCGCGGCCCGCTCCCACATCCCGGTCCGGCTGCTCCCGGGGCCTGTCCCGCTTCCCCTGGTCCCGCCGGGCATGGCAGACGAGGGCGCGGTCACGGTCTGCGTGCGTGTGCGGCCGCTCATCGCCAGGTGAAGCCCCGCGCCCCTGAGCGCTGCCGCTCCCCGCACCGTGAGCCGGCCGGGCCGGGAGGGAGGGAGGGAGGGAGCTGGATCCCTCCGGGAGGGAGGGGGTCGCGGCCAAGGGTCCGTGTCGCGGCAGCAGAGCGCTCGCCCCATAAAGCTGTCTCTCCTTTTAGAGAAAATGCTCCGGGAGATAAAGTGTCCCTGCACTGGAGGAGTGACAATAACACTGTTTCCGACGTGAACGGGACCAAAACATTTAGTTATGGTAAGAATGTGAAAGCAATTGGTTTGCCTTGATGCTCACGCGGCCTTTGGCTACTGTACTGCTGGAAGGTGAGTGCCCTGAGCTCCCTGCAGCGTCCCTGCGCTTCTCCAGCTTCCTAATTCCGAAGGAGCGTCCTTGGGACACACAGCATTCATGGCTCACACAGTACAGGGAATGCGCTTTCGAAGGCGCCTTCCTGATGGACCTTGCTTTCTGCCTTCTGGTTTCTGCTGTAGCGGCTTCGGAACACAGGATCCCTTTCATATTAAATCCAGTTACAAATGTACTAAACCAGGGCAAGTCCAGAGCATTTAG